>CM076708.1:5005000-6255000 GCA_038501285.1 Penstemon eatonii | reverse complement strand
ACACGGTAATGGTACATATTAATTTGGATGGGCCACATATTCGAATATTGTCATTATATCATGAGGTAAATTAATTTCTAGTTTAGCTAAGTAATACTAAAATAATTTCTTCGAAATTTTATCAATCACAATCGAATTCAACATGTGCTTAAGAAAAATATATACGAAGCAGGAACACAAAATTTCATTATTTTTCTCGATGGGTCAATTCACATCCTTATTCTTCTTATTCGTCGAATTTTACTCTCTTGATTTTTTTACATGATGAAGTCAAAATGATTAATCAATTTTTTGTTTATTACCAGGAAATGTAACAAAGGATCAACTAAACACAAATTCAGATTACAATTTAATAAAGTGATTGTAATGATTGGATATTATACCCATTGGGTCTTGACTAAAAGATCATTGATGCAGGCTTCATACCATATCTCCAAATTTGATTTGCTCCACATTAAGGTTCTGCATACTCAGTGCTTCCAAGTCTTACAAAACAAAGACCATACATCGGAAAAATCAGCAAAGAGTTGCTGAAACATAAGAGAAAACTGTAGAAGGAAAAATAGAGTACGAATTTGTGTATTGGGGGCCTATTTTCCTTTGTCGTGACTCGACTTCTTATGATGATCAGCTCGCCTGGCGTGTTCAGGACTCATTATTTTCTCATATGACTTTTATTTATCATTCTGTATCTCCACAAGCTTGACTTGTACGCTATTTGGGGCGCCCCACAATCTTCGGATAACAAGATTACTTCTCTTGTGCACCAGTGTAGATATAATTATAAAGTATAAGCCATTGATCTTAAGAAAATTGTTTGAGCAAATAATCTTATTTAAATATGCACGAGACCAAACATGATGTACATATATTTGAATTTGAATATGTTTATGACAATTATATGTGTTACAATCAAATGCAATAAATATGTTTTGGAGATGGCTATAAAGCACCAATAACACACCAAAATTAATATTAATGTTTATATTAATAAACATCAACATAACTAATGTCACACAAAGTTGCATCATATTTAACTTAATTTTATTTAACAAAATTCAGGGCAATTTATTTACATATTCCACATAAATTATTAGCTCAACGTTAAATACAATACAATTGTTCTATATACGAAGAAAATATATAAAAATTATCACTAAAATTATGTGAATACATGCTGCGCATATGTTATCTTATATCAAATATCCATTTCATATATGAAATAAGTTAGTCTGATATAAAATATTCAGGGAAAACATAAAAATACAATAAACAAAAAATTCATAAAATCTTTAATGAAATAACTGACTGAAGTCGAGTATTCGACTAATGAATATGTGTTCTCTTGGCCCGTGGATCTTCTCCAGCCCCTTTCTCGCTTGCTCATGTGCCACTTTGTCCGACTACAATGTTGACTCCAAAGAGCCTTCTATAGAGTGTAGCTGAATCAGGTGGTGGCTGCTGCTGAGGGGAGGAGGAACAATGGCGTACCTGGTGTTTGTTTGGAATTTGGCTTGCTATAAAAGGTTTCAAACATCTATGACAAACCAAAAGTTGATCAACAAAAGCCTTCTTATATTCGTACATAAACTTACAAGACGTGCATTTTGTCAAAAAAGTTTCCAAATTTTCCCTAGAGGTGGAATATGGTGGAGCAGGTTTGTGAACATTCTCGTAATTAAAACCGGTGTTGTGCCCGAAACTTGTGCCAATATATTTTGTAGTACTAGCTTTTGTAGATGGAACAACATCTCTATTGTGTTTTGCAGTCTCTTTTACTTGTGTGTCCTCATTGTTGTATCTATCCATTTTCTAAGATATGCAAGTCTTTATCTTTGCTTTCCTGTATAACCTTCAAATTAAATTGTGAACTTGATATCATAAAGTAGATTCAAGAGTCATTTTAAATTTTTTCTCAAATTAATAATAATAATAATTCTAACAAATATATAATTATTATACATTTTATAACACCAAAAGTAATCTTTTAAGCACATTTCAAGTACAAGAAGTAAATTGATTATAAGAAAACCTAATAGGTGTCAAAGCTCATATAATCACTCTATCATAAAATATTAATACTTCAAAAATCAAAGAACCTAGATAGAGAGGGAAATGCAAAACAAATGCATCTTTGTACAAAAGATTGTCAATTTTTGTAGCTTTAAGATCATGATTAATTTTAAAAAGTATCTCGTTGTACTTAATTTAGGACACTATTTGATTCATAGATAAACATAATGTTACGATATCTAATGAAAATATATTCATTAGATTAGGTGACAATAATAAATTGACTAAACGATCACCAATATTTTTTAGCTTAGAAACAACAAATTTATATATATATATATATATGTATATATATATATATATATATATATATAACTAAGCTTTTTAAAGCCCCACATTAGATTGGCTAAACTAAACGCAACCTATATCACCGAACATTTATATCACCAAAAAATAAGATTTAAAAAACTAGGTTCACATTGCCACAACATAGGTGATGTGGATTATCACATGTCCCAAGTGGTGGTGTACTTGATGACATGGTGCATTGGTTGAACTGAATAATATCTATTTTTGATGAGTAAATCCGTACCAACAAAGTCGAAGAAAAAAAATTAATAATACTTGAGATTTGGTTAACTAAAAAGTACCAAAATAAATAAATATTAAAAAAAATGGGAATGTCTAGAACTTTGATGGTAGGAAAATGCACATATCAAATCTACAAACAATTGCCATAAATCAATTATAAATCACCTTAACTATTCAATTGTCAAAGTCCGATTGTAAAACAGTTTATATAGAAAATGATTTGACAAAAATCCTAGCTTGTTCTTTAAATTAACATAAAAATACCTGAACTCACTCAATACAAATAAATGAGGGGAAATAGAAGCAAAGAACATTATTTTACGTTCAGACAAAAAAGTAAATATGACCTAAACACAAAGAGAGATTAAGATATTAGAATCACATGTTGTTTGATAGATTTGCAATTAAAATTCTTTCTTGGATATCTTTTTTAGCATTCAAATGCACTAACATGCATGGAGTAAAAAAGATTTCCTTTAAGAACTCGACAAAACTAAAAAGCGATAAATTTTGAAATGAGATACGAGAACTCTGAAAATAAATAAGAAGAGAATGAAAAAAACTACACAGATACCTTTATATGTGACAAGTCAAGTCCAACCTTTGACGTTGATCTAAAAAAAAAAAAGGTTTAAACAGTTAATCTTATTTAAATATGCAGGAGACCTAACACGATGTACATATATTTTAATTTGTATATGTTTATAACATTTATATGTGTTATAAACGATTGCAATAAATATGTTTGGAGGTGGATATAAAGCACCAACAACCCAACAACATTAATAATAAAATTCATGTTTATAAATAAACTTCAACATTAACTAATGTTACTCAAAGTTGCATCACATTTCACTTAATTTTATTTAACAAAATTCAGGTCAATTTATATACGAATTTTGCATAAGATTTTAGCTCAACACTAAATGCAACACAAATGTTCTATATACAAAGACAATATATAAAACATAGCACTAAAATTATGTGCATAGATTCTACACATATATTATCATATATCAAAGTGAGTCTGAAATAAAATATTAATTTGAAAACATAAAAACACAATAAATGAAAAATTCATTAAATCTTTAATGAAATAATTGGCTGAAGTCGAGTATTCGACTACCGAATACGTGTTCTCTTGGCCCGTGGATCTTCTTCAGCTTCTTCCCCGATAGCTCCAGTGCCACTTTGCCCAACTACAATGTTGACTCCAAAGAGCCTTATACAGGGTGTAGCTGAATCACGTGGTGGCTGCTGCCGAGGGGAGGAGGGACAAGGGCGTGCCTGGTGTTTGTTTGGAATTTGGCTTGCTAGAAAAGGTTTCAAACAAGTATTACAAACCAAAACTTGATCAACAAAAGCCTTCTTATATTCGTATATGTTCCTACAAGATGTGCATTTTGTCAAAAATGTTTCCAGATTTTCCCTAGAGGTGTAACAATCCATTTTCTTCTCCTGTATAACCATCAAATTAAATTGTGAACTTAATAAAATAAATCAGATTCAAGAGTCACTATAATTTATTTTCTAATAATAATGATAATAATAATAATAATAATAATAATAATAATAAATAATTATTATACATTTAACACCAAAGGTAATCTTTTATGCACATTTCAAGTACAAGAAGTAAATTAATTCTAGGAAAACCTAATAGGTACTAAACCTCATAAAATAACTCTAGCATAAAATATTAATTATTCCAAAATCAAAGAACCAAGATTGAGAGAGACAAAACAAAATAATTTCGTAAAACTAGCAAAATAATTTTCGAGACTTATGTAAAATGTGTACATATACTTAATTTATTTGTTCCTTTTAATGGAGAGATTATTTAGTGCAACTGTTGTGCCACGTCATTAAGTACACGTGGTGCAGCCCACCAATACACTTTGAACATGTGGAGTGATAATTAACATCATCCCGTATTCTGGCAATGTTCCCCGAAAATAGGATTTTAAAAAATGTGTTCAAATTGCCACAACATAGATGATGTGGATTATCACTCAACATCTCCCAAGTGTATTGGTGGGCTGCACCACGTGTACTTGATGACGTGCTGCTGCGGTTGCTCTAAATAATTTCTTCTTTTAATCAGTAAATACGTACCAACAAATGCTAAACCAAAAAAAATGACGAGTACATGAGATTTGGTTAACTAAAAATTACAAAAAGAAGTAAATATTTTTAAAAAAATGGAAATGTTTATAACTTTAAGGGAAGGAAAATATACACATCAAATCTAGAAACATTTGTCATAAACCAATTATCAGTCCCCTTAAATATTCATTAGAAAAAGTCCGATTAAAAATCACTTTATGTAGAAATGATTTGACAGAAACCCTAGATTATTCTTTAAATTAACATAAAAATATATGAACTCAGTCAATACAAATAGATGAGGGGAAATAGAGACAGGGAACATCATTTTACATTCAGACAAAAAAGTAAATATGACATAAACACAAAATGAGATTAAGATATTAGAATCACCTGTTGTTTGCTAGATTTGCAATTAAAAGTCTTTCTTTGATAACTTTTTAGCATTCAAATGAACTATTTTGGGGAAAAAAAGATTTCCTTTCAGAACTCAACAAAACTAAAAAGCGATAAGTTTTGAAATGGGATACGGAAACTTTGAAAATAAGTATATAAGAGAACCAAAAAAACTACACAGAAACCATTAAATGTGACAAGTCAGGTCCAACCTTGACGTTAATTCTTAGTATGCTCCGCCTGACAGTTGTAAAAAATTAGGCACGTAATTAATGCATAATTAATGCACACGGTAATGGTACATATTAATTTGGATGGGCCACATATTCGAATATTGTCATTATATCATGAGGTAAATTAATTTCTAGTTTAGCTAAGTAATACTAAAATAATTTCTTCGAAATTTTATCAATCACAATCGAATTCAACATGTGCTTAAGAAAAATATATACGAAGCAGGAACACAAAATTTCATTATTTTTCTCGATGGGTCAATTCACATCCTTATTCTTCTTATTTGTCGAATTTTACTCTCTTGATTTTTTTACATGATGAAGTCAAATGATTAATCATTTTTTTGTTTATTACCAGGAAATGTAACAAAGGATCAACAAAACTCAAATTCATATTACAATTTAATAAAGTTATTGTAATGATTGGATATTATACCCATTGGGTCTTGACTATAAGATCATTGATGCAGGCTTCATACCATATCTCCAAATTTGATTTGCTCCACATTAAGGTTCTGCATACACAGTGCTTCCAAGTCTTACAAAACAAAGACCATACATCGGAAAAATCAGCAAAGAGTTGCTGAAACATAAGAGAAAACTGTAGAAGGAAAAATAGAGTACGAATTTGTGTATTGGGGGCCTATTTTCCTTTGTCGTGACTCGACTTCTTATGATGATCAGCTCGCCTGGCGTGTTCAGGACTCATTATTTTCTCATATGACTTTTATTTATCATTCTGTATCTCCACAAGCTTGACTTGTACGCTATTTGGGGCGCCCCACAATCTTCGGATAATAAGATTACTTCTCTTGTGCACCAGTGTAGATATAATTATAAAGTATAAGCCATTGATCTTAAGAAAATTGTTTGAGCAAATAATCTTATTTAAATATGCACGAGACCAAACATGATGTACATATATTTGAATTTGAATATGTTTATGACAATTATATGTGTTACAATCAAATGCAATAAATATGTTTTGGAGATGGCTATAAAGCACCAATAACACACCAAAATTAATATTAATGTTTATATTAATAAACATCAACATAACTAATGTCACACGAAGTTGCATCATATTTAACTTAATTTTATTTAACAAAATTCAGGGCAATTTATTTACATATTCCACATAAATTATTAGCTCAACGTTAAATACAATACAAATGTTCTATATACGAAGAAAATATATAAAAATTATCACTAAAATTATGTGAATACATGCTACGCATATGTTATCTTATATCAAATATCCATTTCATATATGAAATAAGTTAGTCTGATATAAAATATTCAGGGAAAACATAAAAATACAATAAACAAAAAATTCATAAAATCTTTAATGAAATAACTGACTGAAGTCGAGTATTCGACTAATGAATATGTGTTCTCTTGGCCCGTGGATCTTCTCCAGCCCCTTTCTCGCTTGCTCATGTGCCACTTTGTCCGACTACAATGTTGACTCCAAAGAGCCTTCTATAGAGTGTAGCTGAATCAGGTGGTGGATGTTGCTGAGGGGAGGAGGAACAATGGCGTACCTGGTGTTTGTTTGGAATTTGGCTTGCTATAAAAGGTTTCAAACATCTATGACAAACCAAAAGTTGATCAACAAAAGCCTTCTTATATTCGTACATAAACTTACAAGACGTGCATTTTGTCAAAAAAGTTTTCAAATTTTCCCTAGAGGTGGAATATGGTGGAGCAGGTTTGTGAACATTCTCGTAATTAAAACCGGTGTTGTGCCCGAAACTTGTGCCAATATATTTTGTAGTACTAGCTTTTGTAGATGGAACAACATCTCTATTGTGTTTTGCAGTCTCTTTTACTTGTGTGTCCTCATTGTTGTATCTATCCATTTTCTAAGATATGCTAGTCTTTATCTTTGCTTTCCTGTATAACCTTCAAATTAAATTGTGAACTTGATATCATAAAGTAGATTCAAGAGTCATTATAAATTTTTTCTCAAATTAATAATAATAATAATTCTAACAAATATATAATTATTATACATTTTATAACACCAAAAGTAATCTTTTAAGCACATTTCAAGTACAAGAAGTAAATTGATTATAAGAAAACCTAATAGGTGTCAAAGCTCATATAATCACTCTATCATAAAATATTAATACTTCAAAAATCAAAGAACCTAGATAGAGAGGGAAATGCAAAACAAATGCATCTTTGTACAAAAGATGGTCAATTTTTGTAGCTTTAAGATCATGATTAATTTTAAAAAGTATCTCGTTGTACTTAATTTAGGACACTATTTGATTCATAGATAAACATAATGTTACGATATCTAATGAAAGTATATTCATTAGATTAGGTGACAATAATAAATTGACTAAACGATCACCGATATTTTTTAGCTTAGAAACAACAAATTTATATATATATATATATATATATATATATATATATAACTAAGCTTTTTAAAGCTCCACATTAGATTGGCTAAACTAAACGCAACCTATATCACCGAACATTTATATCACCAAAAAATAAGATTTAAAAAACTAGGTTCACATTGCCATAACATAGGTGATGTGGATTATCACATGTCCCAAGTGGTGGTATACTTGATGACATGGTGCATCAGTTGAACTGAATAATATCTATTTTTGATGAGTAAATCCGTACCAACAAAGTCGAAGAAAAAAAATTAATAATACTTGAGATTTGGTTAACTAAAAAGTACCAAAATAAATAAATATTAAAAAAATGGGAATGTCTAGAACTTTGAGGGTAGGAAAATGCACATATCAAATCTACAAACAATTGCCATAAATCAATTATAAATCACCTTAACTATTCAATTGTCAAAGTCCGATTGTAAAACAGTTTATATAGAAAATGATTTGACAAAAATCCTAGCTTATTCTTTAAATTAACATAAAAATACCTGAACTCACTCAATACAAATAAATGAGGGGAAATAGAAGCAAAGAACATTATTTTACGTTCAGACAAAAAAGTAAATATGACCTAAACACAAAGAGAGATTAAGATATTAGAATCACATGTTGTTTGATAGATTTGCAATTAAAATTCTCTCTTGGATATCTTTTTTAGCATTCAAATGCACTAACATGCATGGAGTAAAAAAGATTTCCTTTAAGACCTCGACAAAACTAAAAAGCGATAAATTTTGAAATGAGATACGAGAACTCTGAAAATAAGTAAGAAGAGAATGAAAAAAACTACACAGATACCTTTATATGTGACAAGTCAAGTCCAACCTTTGACGTTGATCTAAAAAAAAAAAAGTTTAAACAGTTAATCTTATTTAAATATGCAGGAGACCTAACACGATGTACATATATTTTAATTTGTATATGTTTATAACATTTATATGTGTTATAAACAATTGCAATAAATATGTTTGGAGGTGGATATAAAGCACCAACAACCAAACAACATTAATAATAAAATTCATGTTTATAAATAAACTTCAACATTAACTAATGTTACTCAAAGTTGCATCACATTTCACTTAATTTTATTTAACAAAATTAAGGTCAATTTATATACGAATTTCGCATAAGATTTTAGCTCAACACTAAATGCAACACAAATGTTCTATATACAAAGACAATATATAAAACTTAGCACTAAAATTATGTGCATAGATTCTACACATATATTATCATATATCAAAGTGAGTCTGAAATAAAATATTAATTTGAAAACATAAAAACACAATAAATGAAAAATTCATAAAATCTTTAATGAAATAATTGGCTGAAGTCGAGTATTCGACTACCGAATACGTGTTCTCTTGGCCCGTGGATCTTCTTCAGCTTCTTCCCCGATAGCTCCAGTGCCACTTTGCCCAACTACAATGTTGACTCCAAAGAGCCTTATACAGGGTGTAGCTGAATCACGTGGTGGCTGCTGCCGAGGGGAGGAGGGACAAGGGCGTGCCTGGTGTTTGTTTGGAATTTGGCTTGCTAGAAAAGGTTTCAAACAAGTATTACAAACCAAAACTTGATCAACAAAAGCCTTCTTATATTCGTATATGTTCCTACAAGATGTGCATTTTGTCAAAAATGTTTCCAGATTTTCCCTAGAGGTGTAACAATCCATTTTCTTCTCCTGTATAACCATCAAATTAAATTGTGAACTTAATAAAATAAATCAGATTCAAGAGTCACTATAATTTATTTTCTAATAATAATGATAATAATAATAATAATAATAATAATAAATAATTATTATACATTTAACACCAAAGGTAATCTTTTATGCACATTTCAAGTACAAGAAGTAAATTAATTCTAGGAAAACCTAATAGGTACTAAACCTCATAAAATAACTCTAGCATAAAATATTAATTATTCCAAAATCAAAGAACCAAGATTGAGAGAGACAAAACAAAATAATTTCGTAAAACTAGCAAAATAATTTTCGAGACTTATGTAAAATGTGTACATATACTTAATTTATTTGTTCCTTTTAATGGAGAGATTATTTAGTGCAACTGTTGTGCCACGTCATTAAGTACACTTGGTGCAGCCCACCAATACACTTTGAACATGTGGAGTGATAATTAACATCATCCCGTATTCTGGCAATGTTCCCCGAAAATTGGATTTTAAAAAATGTGTTCAAATTGCCACAACATAGATGATGTGGATTATCACTCAACATCTCCCAAGTGTATTGGTGGGCTGCACCACGTGTACTTGATGACGTGCTGCTGCGGTTGCTCTAAATAATTTCTTCTTTTAATCAGTAAATACGTACCAACAAATGCTAAACCAAAAAAAATGACGAGTACATGAGATTTGGTTAACTAAAAATTACAAAAAGAAGTAAATATTTTTAAAAAAATGGAAATGTTTATAACTTTAAGGGAAGGAAAATATACACATCAAATCTAGAAACATTTGCCATAAACCAATTATCAGTCCCCTTAAATATTCATTAGAAAAAGTCCGATTAAAAATCACCTTATGTAGAAATGATTTGACAGAAACCCTAGATTATTCTTTAAATTAACATAAAAATATATGAACTCAGTCAATACAAATAGATGAGGGGAAATAGAGACAGGGAACATCATTTTACATTCAGACAAAAAAGTAAATATGACATAAACACAAAATGAGATTAAGATATTAGAATCACCTGTTGTTTGCTAGATTTGCAATTAAAAGTCTTTCTTTGATAACTTTTTAGCATTCAAATGAACTATTTTGGGGAAAAAAAGATTTCCTTTCAGAACTCAACAAAACTAAAAAGCGATAAGTTTTGAAATGGGATACGGAAACTTTGAAAATAAGTATATAAGAGAACCAAAAAAACTACACAGAAACCATTAAATGTGACAAGTCAGGTCCAACCTTGACGTTAATTCTTAGTATGCTCCGCCTGACAGTTGTAAAAAATTAGGCACGTAATTAATGCATAATTAATGCACACGGTAATGGTACATATTAATTTGGATGGGCCACATATTCGAATATTGTCATTATATCATGAGGTAAATTAATTTCTAGTTTAGCTAAGTAATACTAAAATAATTTCTTCGAAATTTTATCAATCACAATCGAATTCAACAAGTGCTTAAGAAAAATATATACGAAGCAGGAACACAAAATTTCATTATTTTTCTCGATGGGTCAATTCACATCCTTATTCTTCTTATTCGTCGAATTTTACTCTCTTGATTTTTTTACATGATGAAGTCAAATGATTAATCATTTTTTTGTTTATTACCAGGAAATGTAACAAAGGATCAACAAAACTCAAATTCAGATTACAATTTAATAAAGTGATTGTAATGATTGGATATTATACCCATTGGGTCTTGACTATAAGATCATTGATGCAGGCTTCATACCATATCTCCAAATTTGATTTGCTCCACATTAAGGTTCTGCATACACAGTGCATCCAAGTCTTACAAAACAAAGACCATACATCGGAAAAATCAGCAAAGAGTTGCTGAAACATAAGAGAAAACTGTAGAAGGAAAAATAGAGTACGAATTTGTGTATTGGGGGCCTATTTTCCTTTGTCGTGACTCGACTTCTTATGATGATCAGCTCGCCTGGCGTGTTCAGGACTCATTATTTTCTCATATGACTTTTATTTATCATTCTGTATCTCCACAAGCTTGACTTGTACGCTATTTGGGGCGCCCCACAATCTTCGGATAATAAGATTACTTCTCTTGTGCACCAGTGTAGATATAATTATAAAGTATAAGCCATTGATCTTAAGAAAATTGTTTGAGCAAATAATCTTATTTAAATATGCACAAGACCAAACATGATGTACATATATTTGAATTTGAATATGTTTATGACAATTATATGTGTTACAATCAAATGCAATAAATATGTTTTGGAGATGGCTATAAAGCACCAATAACACACCAAAATTAATATTAATCTTTATATTAATAAACATCAACATAACTAATGTCACACAAAGTTGCATCATATTTAACTTAATTTTATTTAACAAAATTCAGGGCAATTTATTTACATATTCCACATAAATTATTAGCTCAACGTTAAATACAATACAAATGTTCTATATACGAAGAAAATATATAAAAATTATCACTAAAATTATGTGAATACATGCTACGCATATGTTATCTTATATCAAATATCCATTTCATATATGAAATAAGTTAGTCTGATATAAAATATTCAGGGAAAACATAAAAATACAATAAACAAAAAATTCATAAAATCTTTAATGAAATAACTGACTGAAGTCGAGTATTCGACTAATGAATATGTGTTCTCTTGGCCCGTGGATCTTCTCCAGCCCCTTTCTCGCTTGCTCATGTGCCACTTTGTCCGACTACAATGTTGACTCCAAAGAGCCTTCTATAGAGTGTAGCTGAATCAGGTGGTGGCTGCTGCTGAGGGGAGGAGGAACAATGGCGTACCTGGTGTTTGTTTGGAATTTGGCTTTCTATAAAAGGTTTCAAACATCTATGACAAACCAAAAGTTGATCAACAAAAGCCTTCTTATATTCGTACATAAACTTACAAGACGTGCATTTTGTCAAAAAAGTTTCCAAATTTTCCCTAGAGGTGGAATATGGTGGAGCAGGTTTGTGAACATTCTCGTAATTAAAACCGGTGTTGTGCCCGAAACTTGTGCCAATATATTTTGTAGTACTAGCTTTTGTAGATGGAACAACATCTCTATTGTGTTTTGCAGTCTCTTTTACTTGTGTGTCCTCATTGTTGTATCTATCCATTTTCTAAGATATGCTAGTCTTTATCTTTGCTTTCCTGTATAACCTTCAAATTAAATTGTGAACTTGATATCATAAAGTAGATTCAAGAGTCATTATAAATTTTTTCTCAAATTAATAATAAAAATAATTCTAACAAATATATAATTATTATACATTTTATAACACCCAAATTAATCTTTTAAGCACATTTCAAGTACAAGAAGTAAATTGATTATAAGAAAACATAATAGGTGTCAAAGCTCATATAATCACTCTATCATAAAATATTAATACTTCAAAAATCAAAGAACCTAGATAGAGAGGGAAATGCAAAACAAATGCATCTTTGTACAAAAGATGGTCAATTTTTGTAGCTTTAAGATCATGATTAATTTTAAAAAGTATCTCGTTGTACTTAATTTAGGACACTATTTGATTCATAGATAAACATAATGTTACGATATCTAATGAAAATATATTCATTAGATTAGGTGACAATAATAAATTGACTAAACGATCACCGATATTTTTTAGCTTAGAAACAACAAATTTATATATATATATATATATATATATATATATATATATATATATATATATATATATATATATATATATATATATATATATAACTAAGCTTTTTAAAGCCCCACATTAGATTGGCTAAACTAAACGCAACCTATATCACCGAACATTTATATCACCAAAAAATAAGATTTAAAAAACTAGGTTCACATTGCCATAACATAGGTGATGTGGATTATCACATGTCCCAAGTGGTGGTGTACTTGATGACATGGTGCATCGGTTGAACTAAATAATATCTATTTTTGATGAGTAAATCCGTACCAACAAAGTCGAAGAAAAAAAATTAATAATACTTGAGATTTGGTTAACTAAAAAGTATCAAAATAAATAAATATTAAAAAAAATGGGAATGTCTAGAACTTTGAGGGTAGGAAAATGCACATATCAAATCTACAAACAATTGCCATAAATCAATTATAAATCACCTTAACTATTCAATTGTCAAAGTCCGATTGTAAAACAGTTTATATAGAAAATGATTTGACAAAAATCCTAGCTTATTCTTTAAATTAACATAAAAATACCTGAACTCACTCAATACAAATAAATGAGGGGAAATAGAAGCAAAGAACATTATTTTACGTTCTGACAAAAAAGTAAATATGACCTAAACACAAAGAGAGATTAAGATATTAGAATCACATGTTGTTTGATAGATTTGCAATTAAAATTCTTTCTTGGATATCTTTTTTAGCATTCAAATTCACTAACATGCATGGAGTAAAAAAGATTTCCTTTAAGAACTCGACAAAACTAAAAAGCGATAAATTTTGAAATGAGATACGAGAACTCTGAAAATAAGTAAGAAGAGAATGAAAAAAAACTACACAGATACCTTTATATGTGACAAGTCAAGTCCAACCTTTGACGTTGATCTAAAAAAAAAAAAAGGTTTAAACAGTTAATCTTATTTAAATATGCAGGAGACCTAACACGATGTACATATATTTTAATTTGTATATGTTTATAACATTTATATGTGTTATAAACAATTGCAATAAATATGTTTGGAGGTGGATATAAAGCACCAACAACCCAACAACATTAATAATAAAATTCATGTTTATAAATAAACTTCAACATTAACTAATGTTACTCAAAGTTGCATCACATTTCACTTAATTTTATTTAACAAAATTCAGGTCAATTTATATACGAATTTCGCATAAGATTTTAGCTCAACACTAAATGCAACACAAATGTTCTATATACAAAGACAATATATAAAACTTAGCACTAAAATTATGTGCATAGATTCTACACATATATTATCATATATCAAAGTGAGTCTGAAATAAAATATTAATTTGAAAACATAAAAACACAATAAATGAAAAATTCATAAAATCTTTAATGAAAAAATTGGCTGAAGTCGAGTATTCGACTACCGAATACGTGTTCTCTTGGCCCGTGGATCTTCTTCAGCTTCTTCCCCGATAGCTCCAGTGCCACTTTGCCCAACTACAATGTTGACTCCAAAGAGCCTTATACAGGGTGTAGCTGAATCACGTGGTGGCTGCTGCCGAGGGGAGGAGGGACAAGGGCGTGCCTGGTGTTTGTTTGGAATTTGGCTTGCTAGAAAAGGTTTCAAACAAGTATTACAAACCAAAACTTGATCAACAAAAGCCTTCTTATATTCGTATATGTTCCTACAAGATGTGCATTTTGTCAAAAATGTTTCCAGATTTTCCCTAGAGGTGTAACAATCCATTTTCTTCTCCTGTATAACCATCAAATTAAATTGTGAACTTAATAAAATAAATCAGATTCAAGAGTCACTATAATTTATTTTCTAATAATAATGATAATAATAATAATAATAATAATAATAATAAATAATTATTATACATTTAACACCAAAGGTAATCTTTTATGCACATTTCAAGTACAAGAAGTAAATTAATTCTAGGAAAACCTAATAGGTACTAAACCTCATAAAATAACTCTAGCATAAAATATTAATTATTCCAAAATCAAGGAACCAAGATTGAGAGAGACAAAACAAAATAATTTCGTAAAACTAGCAAAATAATTTTCGAGACTTATGTAAAATGTGTACATATACTTAATTTATTTGTTCCTTTTAATGGAGAGATTATTTAGTGCAACTGTTGTGCCACGTCATTAAGTACACGTGGTGCAGCCCACCAATACACTTTGAACATGTGGAGTGATAATTAACATCATCCCGTATTCTGGCAATGTTCCCCGAAAATAGGATTTTAAAAAATGTGTTCAAATTGCCACAACATAGATGATGTGGATTATCACTCAACATCTCCCAAGTGTATTGGTGGGCTGCACCACGTGTACTTGATGACGTGCTGCTGCGGTTGCTCTAAATAATTTCTTCTTTTAATCAGTAAATACGTACCAACAAATGCTAAACCAAAAAAAATGACGAGTACATGAGATTTGGTTAACTAAAAATTACAAAAAGAAGTAAATATTTTTAAAAAAATGGAAATGTTTATAACTTTAAGGGAAGGAAAATATACACATCAAATCTAGAAACATTTGCCATAAACCAATTATCAGTCCCCTTAAATATTCATTAGAAAAAGTCCGATTAAAAATCACCTTATGTAGAAATGATTTGACAGAAACCCTAGATTATTCTTTAAATTAACAAAAAAATATATGAACTCAGTCAATACAAATAGATGAGGGGAAATAGAGACAGGGAACATCATTTTACATTCAGACAAAAAAGTAAATATGACATAAACACAAAATGAGATTAAGATATTAGAATCACCTGTTGTTTGCTAAATTTGCAATCAAAAGTCTTTCTTTGATAACTTTTTAGCATTCAAATGAACTATTTTGGGGAAAAAAAGATTTCCTTTCAGAACTCAACAAAACTAAAAAGCGATAAGTTTTGAAATGGGATACGGAAACTTTGAAAATAAGTATATAAGAGAACCAAAAAAACTACACAGAAACCATTAAATGTGACAAGTCAGGCCCAACCTTGACGTTAATTCTTAGTATGCTCCGCCTGACAGTTGTAAAAAATTAGGCACGTAATTAATGCATAATTAATGCACACGGTAATGGTACATATTAATTTGGATGGGCCACATCTTCGAATATTGTCATTATATCATGAGGTAAATTAATTTCTAGTTTAGCTAAGTAATACTAAAATAATTTCTTCGAAATTTTATCAATCACAATCGAATTCAACAAGTGCTTAAGAAAAATATATACGAAGCAGGAACACAAAATTTCATTATTTTTCTCGATGGGTCAATTCACATCCTTATTCTTCTTATTCGTCGAATTTTACTCTCTTGATTTTTTTACATGATGAAGTCAAATGATTAATCATTTTTTTGTTTATTACCATGAAATGTAACAAAGGATCAACAAAACTCAAATTCATATTACAAATTAATAAAGTGATTGTAATGATTGGATATTATACCCATTGGGTCTTGACTAAAAGATCATTGATGCAGGCTTCATACCATATCTCTAAATTTGATTTGCTCCACATTAAGGTTCTGCATACACAGTGCTTCCAAGTCTTACAAAACAAAGACCATACATCGGAAAAATCAGCAAAGAGTTGCTGAAACATAAGAGAAAACTGTAGAAGGAAAAATAGAGTACGAATTTGTGTATTGGGGGCCTATTTTCCTTTGTCGTGACTCGACTTCTTATGATGATCAGCTCGCCTGGCGTGTTCAGGACTCATTATTTTCTCATATGACTTTTATTTATCATTCTGTATCTCCACAAGCTTGACTTGTACGCTATTTGGGGCGCCCCACAATCTTCGGATAATAAGATTACTTCTCTTGTGCACCAGTGTAGATATAATTATAAAGTATAAGCCATTGATCTTAAGAAAATTGTTTGAGCAAATAATCTTATTTAAATATGCACGAGACCAAACATGATGTACATATATTTGAATTTGAATATGTTTATGACAATTATATTTGTTACAATCAAATGCAATAAATATGTTTTGGAGATGGCTATAAAGCACCAATAACACACCAAAATTAATATTAATGTTTATATTAATAAACATCAGCATAACTAATGTCACACAAAGTTGCATCATATTAACTTAATTTTATTTAACAAAATTCAGGGCAATTTATTTACATATTCCACATAAATTATTAGCTCAACGTTAAATACAATACAAATGTTCTATATACGAAGAAAATATATAAAAATTATCACTAAAATTATGTGAATACATGCTACGCATATGTTATCTTATATCAAATATCCATTTCATATATGAAATAAGTTAGTCTGATATAAAATATTCAGGGAAAACATAAAAATACAATAAACAAAAAATTCATAAAATCTTTAATGAAATAACTGACTGAAGTCGAGTATTCGACTAATGAATATGTGTTCCCTTGGCCCGTGGATCTTCTCCAGCCCCTTTCTCGCTTGCTCATGTGCCACTTTGTCCGACTACAATGTTGACTCCAAAGAGCCTTCTATAGAGTGTAGCTGAATCAGGTGGTGGCTGCTGCTGAGGGGAGGAGGAACAATGGCGTACCTGGTGTTTGTTTGGAATTTGGCTTGCTATAAAAGGTTTCAAACATCTATGACAAACCAAAAGTTGATCAACAAAAGCCTTCTTATATTCGTACATAAACTTACAAGACGTGCATTTTGTCAAAAAATTTTCCAAATTTTCCCTAGAGGTGGAATATGGTGGAGCAGGTTTGTGAACATTCTCGTAATTAAAACCGGTGTTGTGCCCGAAACTTGTGCCAATATATTTTGTAGTACTAGCTTTTGTAGATGGAACAACATCTCTATTGTGTTTTGCAGTCTCTTTTACTTGTGTGTCCTCATTGTTGTATCTATCCAATTTCTAAGATATGCTAGTCATTATCTTTGCTTTCCTGTATAACCTTCAAATTAAATTGTGAACTTGATATCATAAAGTAGATTCAAGAGTCATTATAAATTTTTTCTCAAATTAATAATAATAATAATTCTAACAAATATATAATTATTATACATTTTATAACACCAAAAGTAATCTTTTAAGCACATTTCAAGTACAAGAAGTAAATTGATTATAAGAAAACCTAATAGGTGTCAAAGCTCATATAATCACTCTATCATAAAATATTAATACTTCAAAAATCAAAGAACCTAGATAGAGAGGGAAATGCAAAACAAATGCATCTTTGTACAAAAGATGGTCAATTTTTGTAGCTTTAAGATCATGATTAATTTTAAAAAGTATCTCGTTGTACTTAATTTAGGACACTATTTGATTCATAGATAAACATAATGTTACGATATCTAATGAAAATATATTCATTAGATTAGGTGACAATAATAAATTGACTAAATGATCACTGATATTTTTTAGCTTAGAAACAACAAATTTATATATATATATATATATATATATATATATATATATATATATATATATATATAACTAAGCTTTTTAAAGCCCCACATTAGATTGGCTAAACTAAACGCAACCTATATCACCGAACATTTATATCACCAAAAAATAAGATTTAAAAAATTAGGTTCACATTGCCATAACATAGGTGATGTGGATTATCACATGTCCCAAGTGGTGGTGTACTTGATGACATGGTGCATCGGTTGAACTGAATAATATCTATTTTTGATGAGTAAATCCGTACCAACAAAGTCGAAGAAAAAAAATTAATAATACTTGAGATTTGGTTAACTAAAATGTACCAAAATAAATAAATATTAAAAAAAATGGGAATATCTAGGGTAGGAAAATGCACATATCAAATCTACAAACAATTGCTATAAATCAATTATAAATCACCTTAACTATTCAATTATCAAAGTCCGATTGTAAAACAGTTTATATAGAAAATGATTTGACAAAAATCCTAGCTTATTCTTTAAATTAACATAAAAATACCTGAACTCACTCAATACAAATAAATGAGGGGAAATAGAAGCAAAAGAACATTATTTTCGTTCAGACAAAAAAGTAAATATGACCTAAACACAAAGAGAGATTAAGATATTAGAATCACATGTTGTTTGATAGATTTGCAATTAAAATTCTTTCTTGGATATCTTTTTTAGCAGTCAAATGCACTAACATGCATGGAGTAAAAAAGATTTCCTTTAAGAACTCGACAAAACTAAAAAGCGATAAATTTTGAAATGGGATACGAGAACTCTGAAAATAAGTAAGAAGAGAATGAAAAAAACTACACAGATACCTTTATATGTGACAAGTCAAGTCCAACCTTTGACGTTGATCTAAAAAAAAAAAGGTTTAAACAGTTAATCTTATTTAAATATGCAGGAGACCTAACACGATGTACATATATTTTAATTTGTATATGTTTATAACATTTATATGTGTTACAAACAATTGCAATAAATATGTTAGGAGGTGGATATAAAGCACCAACAACCCAACAACATTAATAATAAAATTCATGTTTATAAATAAACTTCAACATTAACTAATGTTACTCAAAGTTGCATCACATTTCACTTAATTTTATTTAACAAAATTCAGGTCAATTTATATACGAATTTTGCATAAATTTTAGCACAACACTAAATGCAACACAAATGTTCTATATACAAAGACAATATATAAAACATAGCACTAAAATTATGTGCACAGATTCTACACATATGTTATCATATATCAAAGTGAGTCTGAAATAAAATATTAATTTGAAAACATAAAAACACAATAAATGAAAAATTCATAAAATCTTTAATGAAATAATTGGCTGAAGTCGAGTATTAGACTACCGAATACGTGTTCTCTTGGCCCGTGGATCTTCTTCAGCTTTTTCCCCGATAGCTCCAGCGCCACTTTGCCCAACTACAATGTTGACTCCAAAGAGCCTTATACAGGGTGTAGCTGAATCACGTGGTGGCTGCTGCCGAGGGGAAGAGGGACAAGGGCGTACCTGGTGTTTGTTTGGAATTTGGCTTGCTAGAAAAGGTTTCAAACAAGTATTACAAACCAAAACTTGATCAACAAAAGCCTTCTTATATTCGTATATGTTCCTACAAGATGTGCATTTTGTCAAAAATGTTTCCAGATTTTCCCTAGAGGTGGTCTCACCGTTGTAACAATCCATTTTCTTCTCCTGTATAACCATCAAATTAAATTGTGAACTTAATAAAATAAATCAGATTCAAGAGTCACTATAATTTATTTTCTAATAATAATGATAATAATAATAATAAATAATTATTATACATTTGATAACACCAAAGGTAATCTTTTATGCACATTTCAAGTACAAGAAGTAAATTAATTCTAGGAAAACCTAATAGGTACTAAACCTCATAAAATAACTCTAGCATAAAATATTAATTATTTCAAAATCAAAGAACCAAGATTGAGCGAGAAAAAACAAAATAATTTCGTAAAACTAGCAAAATAATTTTCGAGACTTAAGTAAAATGTGGACATATACTTAATTTATTTGTTCCTTTTAATGGAGTGATTATTTAGTGCAACTGTTGTGCCACGTCATTAAGTACACATGGTGCAGCCCACCAATACACATTGAACATGTGGAGTGATAATTAACATCATCCCATATTCTGGCAATGTTCCCCGAAATTAGGATTTTAAAAAATGTGTTCAAATTGCCACAACATAGATGATGTGGATTATCACTCAACATCTCCCAAGTGTATTGGTGGGCTGCACCACGTGTACTTGATGACGTGCTTCTGCGGTTGCACTAAATAATTTCTTCTTTTAATCAGTAAATACGTACCAACAAATGCTAAACCAAAAAAAATGACGAGTACATGAGATTTGGTTAACTAAAAATTACAAAAAGAAGTAAATATTTTTTAAAAAATGGAAATGTTTATAACTTTAAGGGAAGGAAAATATACACATCAAATCTAGAAACATTTGCCATAAACCAATTATCAGTCCCCTTAAATATTCATTAGAAAAAGTCCGATTAAAAATCACCTTATGTAGAATGATTTGACAGAAACCCTAGATTATTCTTTAAATTAACATAAAAATATATGAACTCAGTCAATACAAATAGATGAGGGGAAATAGAAACAGGGAACATCATTTTACATTCAGACAAAAAAGTAAATATGACATAAACACAAAATGAGATTAAGATATTAGAATCACCTGTTGTTTGATAGATTTGCAATTAAAAGTCTTTCTTAGATAACTTTTTAGCATTCAAATGAACTATTTTGGGGAAAAAAAAAGATTTCCTTTCAGAACTCAACAAAACTAAAAAGCGATAAATTTTGAAATGGGATACGGAAACTTTGAAAATAAGTATATAAGAGAACCAAAAAAACTACACAGAAACCTTTAAATGTGACAAGTCAGGTCCAACATTGACGTTAATTCTTAGTATACTCCGCCTGACAGTTGTAAAAAATTAGGAACGTAATTAATGCATAATTAATGCACACGGTAATGGTACATATTAATTTGGATGGGCCATATCTTCGAATATTGTCATTATATCATGAGGTAAATTAATTTCTAGTTTAGCTAAGTAATACTAAAATAATTTCTTCGAAATTTTATCAATCACAATCAAATTCAATAAGTGCTTAAGAAAAATATATACGAAGCAGGAACACAAAATTTCATTATTTTTCTCGATGGGTCAATTCACATCCTTATTCTTCTTATTCGTCGAATTTTACTCTCTTGATTTTTTTAAATGATGAAGTCAAATGATTAATCATTTTTTGTTTATTACCAGGAAATGTAACAAAGGATCAACAAAACTCAAACTCAGATTACAATTTAATAAAGTGATTGTAATGATTGGATATTATACCCATTGGGTCTTGACTAAAAGATCATTGATGCAGGCTTCATACCATATCTCCAAATTTGATTTGCTCCACATTAAGGTTCTGCATACTCAGTGCTTCCATGTCTTACAAAACAAAGACCATACCAGTCTCTTTTACTTGTGTGTCTTCATTGTTGTATCTATCCATTTTCTAAGATATGCTAGTCTTTATCTTTGCTTTCCTGTATAACCTTCAAATTAAATTGTGAACTTGATATCATAACGTAGATTCAAGAGTCATTATAAATTTTTTCTCAAATTAATAATAATAATAATAACAAATATATAATTATTATACATTTCATAACACCAAAAGTAATCTTTTAAGCACATTTCAAGTACAAGAAGTAAATTGATTATAAGAAAATCTAATAGGTGTCAAAGCTCATATAATCACTCTAGTATAAAATATTAATACTTCAAAAATCAAAGAACCTAGATAGAGAGGGAAATGCAAAACAAATGCATCTTTGTACAAAAGATTGTCAATTTTTGTTGCTTTAAGATCATGATTAATTTTAAAAAGTATCTCGTTGTACTTAATTTAGGACACTATTTGATTCATAGATAAACATAATGTTACGATATCTAATGAAAATAATTTCATTAGATTAGGTGACCATAATAAATTGACTAAACGATCACCGATATTTTTTAGCTTAGAAACAACAAATTTATATATATATAACTAAGCTTTTTAAAGCCCCACATTAGATTGGCTAAACTAAACGCAACCTATATCACCGAACATTTATATCACCAAAAAATAAGATTTAAAAAATTAGGTTCACGTTGCCATAACATAGGTGATGTGGATTATCACATGTCCCAAGTGGTGGTGTACTTGATGACATGGTGCATCGGTTGAACTGAATAATATCTATTTTTGATGAGTAAATCCGTACCAACAAAGTCGGAGAAAAAAAATTAATAATACTTGAGATTTGGTTAACTAAACGTACCAAAATAAATAAATATTAAAAAAAATGGGAATGTCTAGAACTTCGAGGGTAGGAAAATGCACATATCAAATCTACAAACAATTGCCATAAATCAATTATAAATCACCTTAACTATTCAATTGTCAAAGTCCGATTGTAAAACACTTTATATAGAAAATGATTTGACAAAAATCCTAGCTTATTCTTTAAATTAACATAAAAATAACTGAACTCACTCAATACAAATACATGAGGGGAAATTGATAACTCAGTGAAAATAGAGTTATTGCGTATACTTTTAGGCTTTAAATGAATGTTTTTTTTGAATAATTGTGAGTCGTTTGAGATTTTATTGCATATTTTACTTTTTAGAGTCGATTCACAAATTTAATCTAGTTTTGAGAATAATCTTTGATTTTTGGCACTAATTCGATTTATTCTCTTGTAGGAGGTGAAATGAATTAACAAAGTTTGCTATCAATTGAGAAGGAGCAATTTAAAATCTTGAAGGGATCAAAGGATACAAAGGCAGAAATTCAGGGGCTGAAAGTGCAAATAGAGTCCATGTTTGTTGAAATTATACGGTTAAGTGGTTGGAGTTGTTTCTTTTGCACGTGGATAGTGGCGGCCCATTGAAGAGTTTTGAAGATTAAAAGAATCCTACTACAGGTAGGACTATGGAGGAAGAAATAAAAAGGCAGAAAAAGCAGAAAAAATGACAACACACCACATTAGAGAAAAAAAGAAGACACGCAAGATCAAGGAGAAACAAGCGCATATCACACTTATTTGCTATTTTCCGTATTCCTTTATTAGTGAAGACTAAGAACTCTTCTTTTATTGTTTATTTCGTTAATTTTAGCATGAACTAATTTCGTTTAGTCTAGGGTTTTTACGGATCCATGTTATGCGAATAATGTTTTAGTTTCTTTTCTAGTTTTAATTTAGTGATTTTCGATTTTTATTATCGATATTCGTTTATCTAATTTTGTGCTAATTTACTGTCAAATTGACTGGCCACCTATTTGATTGTTTACTTTTCTTGATTGAACCTGGGAAGGGAATATTAAGAATAGAAGAAGAATTAGGTAGTGGGTTGCTTGTTAGTATAGGAATATACCCAACATGCCCATATCCAAATTAGGTCATATAATTCATGCATGTTATTAATTCTACTAACTTAGGAATAAGAATAGTAAGTTAATTGCATAGGTTCTTAGGTGATTCGGAAGACACTTAAGGATAGAAGTGAACCCTAGGATAGCGAATAAAAATCACTAGTTAAAATTAGGGAGTTAATTAACATTAGGAGCATAACATTGGTGAAGTTTAACTCTAGACCCTTATCTCATTGATTGTCTTCTTAAGCATTTTAATCATCATCTTAGATTAAGTATTTTTATTTTAGTTTTTAGTAGTTAGTTAATCAACAAACAAACATTAATTTATTTTAGCTGAATTAGAATAATAATTAAGGTAGGGAATTTGGTACAATTTTAGTTTCAAAGTCCTCGTGGGTTCGACACTCAACTTACTCTTTATTACTTTTGCGATACGTGCACTTGCGTTTATTTGCGTGTGTAAAATCCGCAACAAGTTTTTGGCGCCGTTGCCGGGGACTTTGATAATTGATAATTTACCAAGTTTCAACTTTTATTTTTGTTTTAATTCGATTTATTTTTATAGTTCAAAATTTTTCCTTGTAGGTACTCATACCTAGTTTATGCGCAGTGATAGAAAAGCTGAATTAGTAGCTTTTGATCCAGAGATCAAGAGGACTTTCAGACAACGAAGAGCGCTAAACAAGAACCAAGGAAAAGCTGATCTAATGGAGAATCCACAGAACGAAAATCAGGTTAATCAACAGTTAGGGAATCAGCAAATGGGTCCACAGATTCCTGCCGAAATAGAAAGACCCATTAATGAATACATAACACCAATCTTGGGTGTTCTAGATTCAAGCATTGTCAGACCAGAGATTGAAGCAAATCACTTTGAAGTGAAACCGGTAATGCTGAATCTGATCAAATCCTCTGCTGTATTTTCGGGATTGGGTATGGAAGATCCTCACGCCCATTTGAAGAGCTTTATGGAAATTTGCGATTCATTCAAATTGAATGGGGTTACAGCTGATCAACTACGAATGAAACTTTTCTCCTTTTTCTGAAGAGATCGAGCTCGAGTCTGGCTAAACTCAATGCCACCTAACTCCATCATATCTTGGACTGATTTGACTGAAAATTTCCTAAGGAGATATTTTCCACCCACCAAGAGTGCGAAAGTTCGAATGGAAATTCACTCATTCCAACAAATAGAGGGAGAGTCACTCTACGATGCATGGGAAAGGTTCAAGGGGCTAATGACACAGTGTCCACAACATGGAATTCCTGGTTGGGAACCGATACATATCTTCTACACTGGACTAGGGGGACAAATCAGAACTATTCTTGATGCAGCAGCAGGGGGGACATTTTTGGGGAAGACATATACAGATGCCTACGATGTATTAGAAAGATGACTTACAACAATTAGCAATGGGCATCGGAGCGCTCGTCAGTAAAACTTGCACCTGGAAAATTTGAGTTAGATACAATGACAGAAGTGCAAGCACAATTAGCCGCGTTATCCAAGAAAATTGATGGCTTAAGTATGAGTAAACCTGGAGCTAACTCGTTTCAAACTCAACCAGTAAATATGATCCATAACCCAGAGATTTACTGTATCATTTGTGGGGGAGAGCATCTGTATGAAAATTGTCCTTCAAATCCCGAAACAACATGTTACATAGGAAATAATCGAAACAACCAAGGTTATAACCCCTATTCTAACAGCTATAATCCTGGGTGGCGAAACCATCCCAATTTTTCATGGAGCAATAATCAGAACGCTGGACAAGGATCAAACCATGCCACAACTCAGCAACAACATAATCCACCAGGCTCTCAAAATCAACAAAAACAACCACCCATGGATAACAAGCCATCATTAGATGAAACGCTGAAGCAGTTCATAAACCATACAACTACACTCTTCAACCAGACACAGGCATCTATTCGAGACTTAGAAACCCAAGCAACTGCAACAAATGCATCCATTCGGAACCTAGAAACCCAAATGGCTCAATTAGCTCAAGATAGGCAGCACCGACCTCCAGGTTCGCTCCCAAGTAACACTGAAAACCCCAGGACCAACCATAACGAACACTGCAAAGCAATCACTCTGAGGAATGGTAGAGAACTCGAAGAGCCCATCAGAACACAATCTCGAGTTAAGGATCCCAAGGAAGCTCAAGACAAACCTGAAGATTCTGAGCTAAGCAAAGAAAAGGAGGTGGAAATGGAGAGCGAGAAGAAAGAGGTAACTAATCTACCGGCAATCAAACCGCCACCACCATTTCCTCAAATATTCCAACAACAAAGGAAGAATGATCAATTCAGAAAATTCCTTGATATCCTGAAACAACTTCACATCAACATTCCATTAGTTGAAGCATTCGAGCAGATGCCAAATTATGTCAAATTCATGAAGGATGTACTGTCACGAAAGAAAAGATTAGGAGAATTCGAAATTGTAGCTCTCACCGAAGAATGCAGTGCAATTTTGCAGAATAAGCTCCCGCCTAAACTCAAGGATCCTGGCAGTTTTACCATTCCATGTAACATTGGCGATAAGTACGTGGGACAAGCATTATGCGACTTAGGAGCCAGCATCAATCTCATGCCCAAATCCGTCTTTCAAAAATTGGGAATTGGGGAAGCAAGGCCAACTACGGTAACTCTTCAATTAGCAGATCGTTCCATTACATACCCCGAAGGAAAAATTGAAGACGTTCTGGTAAAAGTAGATAAGTTTATCTTCCCTGTTGATTTTATTGTGTTAGACTATGAAGCAGATTCGAATGTACACATCATTTTGGGTAGACCATTCTTAGCCACTGGAAGAGCATTAATTGACGTACAGAAAGGTGAATTAACTATGAGGGTGCAGGACGAGAAGATTACATTCAATGTGTTCCAAGCCATGAAACATCCCGACGACGAGGAAGAATGTTCATCAGTATGCATGATCGACTCATTGGTCGCTAAGATCTTTGAAACGTCTATGTACCGAGACCCGTTGGAAGCAGCCCTAATGTTGGATCCTGAGGAGATAGATAATAAAGAAATTGTACAAAGCGTGGCATTCTTACAAGCAAATTCGCGAGTCAATAACCCAGTCAACAAGATTGAAGGATTGGAACTACCCACTTGCAAGCCTCATCGACCATCAATCGAAGAACCACCATCGCTGGACTTGAAGCCACTGCCAGCACATCTGCAATATGAATATTTAGGTGAATCATCTACACTGCCAGTAATCATCTCAGCATATCTCTCCGAAACCCAAAAAGAGAAATTACTGAGAGTCCTTTGAAGTCATATACGAGCCATTGGGTGGACTATTGCAGACATTAAGGGGATTAGTCCTGCATTTTGCATGCATAAGATCATACTCGATGATGAGAACAAGGGATCAGTCGAACATCAAAGGAGACTAAATCCAATCATGAAAGAGGTAGTCAAAAAGGAAATCATCAAGTGGTTGGATTCAGGAATTATCTTCCCTATTTCAGACAGTAGATGGGTTAGCCCTGTTGAGTGTGTTCCTAAGAAAGGTGGCATGACAGTGGTGAAAAATCAAAACAATGAATTAATCCCGTCAAGAACTGTCACAGGGTGGCGCGTGTGCATGGATTACCGAAAACTGAACAAAGCTACAAGAAAAGATCACTTCCCGCTACCATTCATAGATCAGATGTTAGACAGATTAGCAGGAAGGGCTTATTTTTGTTTTCTAGACGGATTTTCGGGATACAATCAGATTTTCATCGCACCAGCGGATCAAGAAAAGACTACTTTCACATGCCCCTATGGCACATTTGCGTTTAGGCGTATGCCTTTTGAATTATGCAATGCACCCGCCACATTTCAACGTTGCATAATGGCAATCTTCACGGACATGATAGAAAAATTTCTCGAAGTCTTCATGGATGACTTTTCTGTGTTTGGTGATTCGTATGATGAATGTCTTGATAACTTAGCCAAGGTTTTGCGCAGGTGCGAAGAAACTAACTTAGTGCTAAACTGGGAAAAGTGTCACTTCATGGTACAAGAAGGAATAGTTTTGGGACACAAAGTATCTAGCAAGGGCATTGAAGTGGATAGGGCAAAGATAGAGACGATAGAGAAACTCCCTCCGCCTACGTCAGTCAAGGGAATTCGTAGCTTCCTGGGACATGCTGGATTCTATCGACGTTTTATTAAGGATTTCTCTAAAATCTCTAAACCTTTATGTAATTTGCTTGAAAAAGATGCTAAATTTATTTTTGATGATTTGTGTATGCAGGCTTTCCAGACATTGAAGGAAAAGTTGGTGACAGCCCCAATAATAGTAGCTCCAGATTGGAATCTTCCATTTGAAGTGATGTGTGACGCAAGCGATGTCGCACTTGGAGTTGTTCTTGGACAGAAAAAGAATAAGATCTTTCACTCAATATACTACGCAAGCAAAACACTTACTGATGCTCAAGTGAATTACACTGTGACTGAAAAAGAATTGCTGGCAGTAGTGTTTGCGTTTGACAAGTTCCGAGCGTATCTAGTAGGAACAAAAGTGATAGTATATACAGACCACTCCGCAATCCGCTATTTGATTGAGAAGAAGGATGCTAAGCCAAGGCTAATTCGATGGGTGCTCTTATTGCAAGAGTTTGATCTCGAGATAAAAGATAGGAAAGAAACCGAGAATCGAGTGGCTGATCACTTGTCAAGATTGGAGGGAGGAAACAAAGAGTCAGGCTCTGTGATGATCAATGAAGTCTTTCCAGACGAACAACTGTTTGCGGTAAATCAAACAAAACTTCCATGGTATGCCGACTATGTCAACTATCTAGTAAGTTGCCTACTTCCTCCCGACATTAATTTCCAGCAAAAGAAGAGATTTCTGAATTATGTGAAGAACTTTATTTGGGATGAGCCATACTTGTTTAAGAAATGTGGGGATCAAATGATAAGGAGGTGTATTCCCGATGAAAATTTCGAGGAAATTCTGGGTAATTGTCACAATTCACCATACGGTGGGCATTTTAAAGGAGATCGCACAGCAGCTAAAATCCTACAATCTGGTTTTTTCTGGCCCACCTTACATAAAGATGCTCATGAGTTTGTGAAGCGTTGTGATCGATGCCAACGGGTTGGAAATTTAACGAAGCGTGATGAGATGCCACTGTCGACTATGTTGGAAGTAGAGCTTTTTGATGTTTGGGGGATTGACTTCATGGGACCATTCATTCCCTCATTTGGAAATCGGTACATCTTAGTTGCAGTTGATTACGTGTCTAAGTGGGTTGAGGCAGAAGCATTCCCAACTGATGATTCGAAGGTGGTGATGCAATTCATTAAGAAGCACATTTTCACAAGATTCGGTACACCAAGAGCCATCATTAGCGATCAAGGATCCCACTTTTGCAATAAATACTTCAACGCTCTCCTAGCAAAATATGGTGTGCGGCATAAAGTACCAACTGCATACCATCCGCAGACGAATGGGCAAGCAGAGATCTCTAATCGAGAAATCAAGAAGATCTTAGAAAAAACAGTTAGTCCCACAAGAAAAGATTGGTCCAGGAAATTAGATGATGCTCTGTGGGCATACAGAACGGCTTTTAAGACACCAATTGGAATGTCACCGTATAGGTTAGTTTTTGAAAAAGCATGTCACTTACCATTAGAATTGGAGCATAAGGCTTTTTGGGCTGTTCGCAACTTGAACATGAGTTTGGAACTGTCGGAGAAGGAACGGTTGATGCAACTGAACGAACTCGATGAATTTCGATACATAGCCTATGAGAATGCCAAACTATACAAGGAAAGAACAAAGAAATGGCATGACAAGACTATTACCACTAAGTTGTTTGAACCGGGTCGATTAGTACTCCTTTTCAACTCTCGTCTCAAACTTTTTCCTGGAAAACTAAAATCTCGATGGTCTGGACCGTTTGTTGTCATAAACTCATTCCCACATGGTGCCATGGAGATAGCAGAAGCTGAGACCGGTAGACAATTCAAAGTCAATGGACAACGTCTCAAACATTACTTGGGTGGAGAAATTGTGAATGAAAAGACCTCGGTGGTCTTAGAATGAAATAACCTGAGTATCATGTCGAGCTAAGGACATAAAACTAAGCGCTTCTTGGGAGGCAACCCAAGTTTTTAGTTATTTTTGTTTTAGTTTTAGTGTGATCTGTGGTGTTTTGTCGGATTTTGCAGGTGTATCGAGGTGCAAGGTAACGAGGATATGAATATTTCATGGACTGGGGCACTTTGGAGAAGAGGACTAATCAAGCCATGGCACAATTTGAGTTAGGCCATGGCTCAATTTTGAACAAGAAAAGAGAATCAATTCCAGAAGCTTGAGGCCATGGCACAATTTGAAGCAGGCCATGGCTCAGTTTTGAACAAGAAGAGTGCATAAATTCCAGAAGCTTGAAGCCATGGCACAACTTCAGTCAGGCCATGGCTCAATAAAATGCACAAATTCCAGCAGCCTTAAGCCATGGCACTACTTGAATAAGGCCATGGCTCCATTTCAAGTGCAAAAAGAGCCAATTTCCAGCAGCTTCGGGCCATGGCTCAAATTGGATCGAGCCATGGCCTAAAAAAAAAAAGTCTTCTCCTGCACCCACCCAAACATCACAACCATTGCCATCCTCTTCCCTAACCCAGCCGCGACCGACCGCCGCCGCCCCACCGCCCACCTCTTCCTCAACCACCACCGAAACCCTAACCCAGCCGCGCCGCCTTCATCCCCCACAGATCCGCCGCCCAGAAACCTCAAAGACGCAGCCACTCCTTCTCCCCGCGCGACCCGCCTTCATCTCCCTCAGATATGCCGCCGCGCCCAACCCCACGCACCCACCTGAAACCCTAACCCAGACCCGAATCACCGCGCGACCTGCCCTCCATTCAGCCACGACTACCGCGACCACCGCGTCCAACCTCACACACGCAGCCGCGCCGCACCTTCTCTCTCTCTCAGATCTGACAGCCGCGACCTGCTCCTTCTCTTACCGCCGCCGCCCGCTGTCCCTGTTCTCTCCAACACGCAACCAAACCGTCGTGCGACCACAGCAAGCACCACCGTGCCGCCGCGACCTGCCCCCTCACACAGCCGCAGATACACCCCCCCTTGCCCAAAACAGCCACTAGACGAAACCCTAACGCCGCCGCAGCACCTCTACCTCAATTGGGCATCTCTCAAGTGCCGGTAACAATTGATTCTTGCCTGTCTTGGTTCGATTCTTGGATTTTGATTTCGATTGCTAGTTGAGGGTTAGTTGTCCTATTCTTGGATTTTGATTTCGATTGCTAGCTGAGGGTTAGTTGTGCTATTCTTGGATTTTGGTGTTTGATTATTTGTGAATTGTGGAGGAACGGGGTCTTGAAGTAGTATCGGTTATCGGATTGTTGCTTGATTGTGTGGGTAATTGAGCTTGATTATATTTTAGTTTCGGTGGGATAATTGTGGATTGATATTTTTGTGGAGTGATTGTTTTGGTGGAGTGAACCAAATGTCACCACGAAGTCGAGCGGTCCGAGGATAATGCGTAAGAGGGACAGATATGCAAGAGATCGCCAGACACAGCCTCGTAGGGACGTATTCTTTTTACTGATCTCTGTTTTATTCTGTTGGTGGTTTTACTACTGACTGCATGTGCATATTCTCATCTTTCCTGTTTGGTTAATATGGCATGTCTCAACTCGTGTGTTTATGTCACAGTGAGGACACTGTTTGTTCTAAGTTTGGGGGGGTCGCATTTACTTCATGCATGCTAGGTCAACTTTAACTAATTTTTTTTTGAAATTTTATGTGTTTTCGACTATTTTTCCTGCACATTTTGAACACGAATACATAATCGAGAATTGAGGATGACGTTAGAGAATTATAGTTAGAATAGAGCTTAAGAAATCTTTCCTTTCCTACCTAGTCTCTAGATTCGAGGATTAAAGTGCTAAGAGTCGAAGGGATAGTTTCGCCTAAGTTTGGGGGGAAGGATAACTTTAACAAGAACCAAATGAAGCAAATGATTGGAAAAAAAAACTATAATTCAAAAGAAAACAACCTCACTTGTATGAGACCTGAAAAACCTCATCGCTTGAGACTTATACTTGCACTCCTCTAACTTGACTGCGATAAGATGAACGATATATGGATGTTTTGATTTAACTATTCGGCACTCCTCTATTTTGACTGTTTCTTTAGAACGAGTTATGAGTGTGAGTGGTGCTAAATATTACTAAAGTCGTGAAAATAAATAAATAAAGAAATTTGCTAAGTGAAAGTTCGAACTTAAAGGCGTCAATAACTTCGACTGAAAGCTTTGCTAGAACTTAGTGATTGGTATGATAACCCAAGAAAATAGAGAATTTGTTTGGCAAGTAAGGAATTCATGCAATTATGCTCAATGATTTCGAAGCTATTGTGATTTAGGTGATTCCGACATTCTCGTATTATGTACACACACACACACGCAGACATTGCATGATAAAGTGCATAACATTTTGAAAATATTGGTATGGAGTTTGACTTTGAATGCATGATGATAAATGTTTGAAGTTGGTTAGAATTGTTTTGAAATTAGTGTCATTACTCGAGGACGAGCAACAATTTAAGTTTGGGGGTGTGATAACTCTGTGAAAATAGAGTTATTGCGTATACTTTTAGGCTTTAAATGAATGTTTTTCTTGAATAATTGTGAGTCGTTTGAGATTTTATTGCATATTTTACTTTTTAGAGTCGATTCACAAATTTAATCTAGTTTTGAGAATAATCTTTGATTTTTGGCACTAATTCGATTTATTCTCTTGTAGGAGGTGAAATGAATTAACAAAGTTTGCTATCAATTGAGAAGGAGCAATTTAAAATCTTGAAGGGATCAAAGGATACAAAGGCAGAAATTCAGGCCATCTCCAGCGGTGGTGTGCGGGGTCGGGGCCGGGGCGGAGAAGCTGCGGAGAACCGCTGGAGACGGCGCGGGGTCGGGGCGGGGCTGGGAAACGGGGTGGAACGGGCTGGGCGCAGGGCTCGGCGGAGCCCTGCGCCCAGCCCGCTGAAGCGAGTGGCTGGAGGTTGAAGAAGAGGGGCGCGTGGAAACACGCGCCCCTCTTTAAAACAGGTGCCGCCAAGTGGCGGCACCTGATTGGCCCTTTCTTTTTTTTTTTTTTTTGATTTTCCTTTCCTATTTAATGTGTATTTATTTTGTGTATTGTTGTGTATTTATGTTGTGTATTTAAACCTAATTAATGTTGTATATTGTTGTAATTAGCAAGGAAAACTCTTCCAACAAACTTATTTGGAGATGCATCGAATGAAGGTCCCGACTGGTTTCAGGGGGTAATCAGTAAAATGTAATATTTTTATGTGTTTCCTTTCTTGTATTTCCCGTATTTTTGATTTCTTGTATTTCCGTTGTTGTTTCTTGTATTTCCTTTGTTGTTTGTTGTATTTCATTTCTTGTATTTTCTTCCGTGTTATAAAAATATTTGTTTGCGTATTAATTTTCTGTATTAATTTTAAATTACTTTTATTAAATATTCTATTTAATATTAATATTTTTAATATAATTAATAATTAAATTACGAGTATTAATATAATTACTATTATTAATATTAATATTATAAAAATTTAAAACTATAATATTAATAGGTGAGAGTGGGCAAAGTTTCAAAATGGAATTAATTCTCCCACGGAGCCCCAACCACTGGAGACGAAGACAGGGCTCAGGGCTAGCCCTGGGGCTGCCCCGGAGGGGCAGCCCCAGGGCTAGCCCTGAACCATTGGAGATGGCCTCAGGGGCTGAAAGTGCAAATAGAGTCCATGTTTGTTGAAATTATACGGTTAAGTGGTTGGAGTTGTTTCTTTTGCACGTGGATAGTGGCGGCCCATTGAAGAGTTTTGAAGATTAAAAGAACCCTACTACAGGTAGGACTATGGAGGAAGAAATAAAAAGGCAGAAAAAGCAGAAAAAATGACAACACACCACATTAGAGAAAAAAAGAAGACACGCAAGATCAAGGAGAAACAAGCGCATATCACACTTTTTGCTATTTTCCGTATTCCTTTATTAGAGAAGACTATGAACTCCTCTTTTATTGTTTATCTCGTTAATTTTAGCATGAACTAATTTCGTTTAGTCTAGGATTTTTACGGATCCATGTTATGCGAATAATGTTTTAGTTTCTTTTCTAGTTTTAATTTAGTGATTTTTGATTTTTATTATCGATATTCGTTTATCTAATTTTGTGCTAATTTACTGTCAAATTGACTGGCCACCTATTTGATTGTTTACTTTTCTTGATTGAACCTGGGAAGGGAATATTAAGAATAGAAGAGAAATTAGGTAGTGGGTTGCTTGTTAGTATAGGAATATACCCAACATGCCCATATCCAAATTAGGTCATATAATTCATGCATGTTATTAATTCTACTAACTTAGGAATAAGAATAGTAAGTTAATTGCATAGGTTCTTAGGTGATTCGGAAGACACTTAAGGATAGAAGTGAACCCTAGGATAGCGAATAAGAATCACTAGTTAAAATTAGGGAGTTAATTAACATTAGGAGCATAACATTGGTGAAGTTTAACTCTAGACCCTTATCTCATTGATTGTCTTCTTAAGCATTTTAATCATCATCTTAGATTAAGTATTTTTATTTTAGTTTTTAGTAGTTAGTTAATCAACAAACAAACATTAATTTATTTTAGCTGAATTAGAATAATAATTAAGGTAGGGAATTTGGTACAATTTTAGTTTCAAAGTCCTCGTGGGTTCGACACTCAACTTACTCTTTATTACTTTTGCGATACGTGCACTTGCGTTTATTTGCGTGTGTAAAATCCGCAACAGAAATAGAAGCAAAGAACATTATTTTACGTTCAGACAAAAAAGTAAATATGACCTAAACACAAAGAGAGATTAAGATATTAGAATCACATGTTGTTTGATAGATTTGCATGTTGTTTGGAGGTGGATATAAAGCACCAACAACCCAACAACATTAATAATAAAATTCATGTTTATAAATAAACTTCAACATTAACTAATGTTACACAAAGTTGCATCACATTTCACTTAATTTTATTTAACAAAATTCAGGTCAATTTATATACGAATTTCGCATAAAATTTTAGCTCAACACTAAATGCAACACAAATGTTCTATATACAAAGACAATATATAAAACTTAGCACTAAAATTATGTGCATAGATTCTACACATATGTTATCATATATCAAAGTTAGTCTGAAATAAAATATTAATTTGAAAACATAAAAATACAATAAATGAAAAATTCATAAAATCTTTAATGAAATAATTGGCTGAAGTCGAGTATTCGACTACCGAATACGTGTTCTCTTGGCCCGTGGATCTTCTACAGCTTCTTCCCCGATAGCTCCAGCGCCACTTTGCCCAACTACAATGTTGACTCCAAAGAGCCTTATACAGGGTGTAGCTGAATCACGTGGTGGCTGCTGCCGAGGGGAGGAGGGACAAGGGCGTACCTGGTGTTTGTTTGGAATTTGGCTTGCTAGAAAAGGTTTCAAACAAGTATTACAAACCAAAACTTGATCAACAAAAGTCTTCTTATATTCGTATATGTTCCTACAAGATGTGCATTTTGTCAAAAATGTTTCCAGATTTTCCCTAGAGGTGGTCTCACCGTTGTAACAATCCATTTTCTTCTCCTGTATAACCATCAAATTAAATTGTAAACTTAATAAAATATATCAGATTCAAGAGTCACTATAATTTATTTTCTAATAATAATGATAATAATAATAATAACAATAAATAATTATTATACATTTGATAACACCAAATGTAATCTTTTATGCACATTTCAAGTATAAGAAGTAAATTAATTCTAGGAAAACCTAATAGGTACTAAACCTCATAAAATAACTCTAGCATAAAATATTAATTATTTCAAAATCAAAGAACCAAGATTGAAGAGAAAAACCAAAATAATTTCGTAAAACTAGCAAAATAATTTTCGAGACTTAAGTAAAATGTGGACATATACTTAATTTATTTGATCCTTTAAATGGAGAGATTATTTAGTGCAACTGTTGTGCCACGTCATTAAGTACACGTAGTGCAGCCAACCAATACACTTAGAACATGTGGAGTGATAATTAACATCATCCTATATTCTGGCAATGTTCCCCGAAAATAGGATTTTAAAAAATGTGTTCAAATTGCCACAACATAGATGATGTGGATTATCACTCAACATCTCCCAAGTGTATTGGTAGGCTGCACCACGTGTATTTGATGACGTGCTGCTGCGGTTGCACTAAATAATTTCTTCTTTTAATCAGTAAATACGTAACAACATATGCTAAACCAAAAAAAATGACGAGTACATGAGATTTGGTTAACTAAAAATTACAAAAAGAAGTAAATATTTTTAAAAAAATGGAAATGTTTATAACATTAAGGGAAGGAAAATATACACATCAAATCTAGAAACATTTGCCATAAACCAATTATTAGTCCCCTTAAATATTCATTAGAAAAAGTCCGATTAAAAATCACCTTATGTAGAAATGATTTGACAGAAACCCTAGATTATTCTTTAAATTAACATAAAAATATATGAACTCAGTCAATACAAATAGATGAGGGGAAATAGAAACAGGGAACATCATTTTACATTCAGACAAAAAAGTAAATATGACATAAACACAAAATGAGATTAAGATATTAGAATCACCTATTGTTTGATAGATTTGCAATTAAAAGTCTTTCTTAGATAACTTTTTTGCATTCAAATGAACTATTTTTGGGAAAAAAAAGATTTCCTTTCAGAACTCAACAAAACTAAAAAGCGATAAATTTTGAAATGGGATACGGAAACTTTGAAAATAAGTATATAAGAGAACCAAAAAAACTACGCAGAAACCTTTAAATGTGACAAGTCAGGTCCAACCTTGACGTTAATTTTTAGTATGCTCCGCCTGACAACTGTAAAAAATTAGGCACGTAATTAATGCATAATTAATGCGCACGGTAATGGTACATATTAATTTGGATGGGCCACATCTTCGAATATTGTCATTATATCATGAGGTAAATTAATTTCTAGTTTAGATAAGTAATACTAAAGTAATTTCTTCGAAATTTTATCAATCACAATCGAATTCAATAAGTGCTTAAGAAAAATATAAACGAAGCAGGAACACAAAATTTCATTATTTTTCTCGATGGGTCAATTCACATCCTTATTCTTCTTATTCGTCGAATTTTACTCTCTTGATTTTTTTACATGATGAAGTCAAATGATTAATAATTTTTTTGTTTATTACCAGGAAATGTAACAAAGGATCAACAAAACTCAAATTCAGATTACAATTTAATAAAGTGATTGTAATGATTGGATATTATACCCATTGGGTCTTGACTAAAAGATCATTGATGCAGGCTTCATACCATATCTCCAAATTTGATTTGCTCCACATTAAGGTTCTGCATACTCAGTGCTTCCAAGTCTTACAAAACAAAGACCATACATCGGAAAAATCAGCAAAGAGTTGCTGAAACATAAGAGAAAACTGTAGAAGGAAAAATAGAGTACGAATTTGTGTATTGGGGGCCTATTTTCCTTTGTCGTGACTCGACTTCTTATGATGATCAGCTCGCCTGGCGTGTTCAGGACTCATTATTTTCTCATATGACTTTTATTTGTCATTCTGTATCTCCACAAGCTTGACTTGTACGCTATTTGGGGCGCCCCACAATCTTCGGATAATAAGATTACTTCTCTTGTGCACCAGTGTAGATATAATTATAAAGTATAAGCCATTGATCTTAAGAAAATTGTTTGAGCAAATAATCTTATTTAAATATGCACGAGACCAAACATGATGTACATATATTTGAATTTGAATATGTTTATGTTACAATCAAATGCAATAAATATGTTTTGGAGATGGCTAGAAAGCACCAATAACACACCAAAATTAATATTAATGTTTATATTAATAAACATCAACATAACTAATGTCACACAAAGTTGCATCATATTTAACTTAATTTTATTTAACAAAATTCAGGGCAATTTATTTACATATTCCACATAAATTATTAACGTTAAATACAATACAAATGTTCTATATACGAAGAAAATATATAAAAATTATCACTAAAATTATGTGAATACATGCTACGCATATGTTATCTTATATCAAATATCCATTTCATATATGAAATAAGTTAGTCTGATATAAAATATTCAGGGAAAACATAAAAATACAATAAACAAAAAATTCATAAAATCTTTAATGAAATAACTGACTGAAGTCGAGTATTCGACTAATGAATATGAGTTCTCTTGGCCCGTGGATCTTCTTCAGCCCCTTTCACGCTTGCTCATGTGCCACTTTGTCCGACTACAATGTTGACTCCAAAGAGCCTTCTATAGAGTGTAGCAGAATCAGGTGGTGGCTGCTGCTGAGGGGAGGAGGAACAATGGCGTACCTGGTGTTTGTTTGGAATTTGGCTTGCTATAAAAGGTTTCAAACATCTATAACAAACCAAAAGTTGATCAACAAAAGCCTTCTTATATTCGTACATAAACTTACAAGACGTGCATTTTGTCAAAAAAGTTTCCAAATTTTCCCTAGAGGTGGAATATGGTGGAGCAGGTTTGTGAACATTCTCGTAATTAAAACCGGTGTTGTGCCCGAAACTTGTGCCAATATATTTTGTAGTACTAGCTTTTGTAGATGGAACAACATCTCTATTGTGTTTTGCAGTCTCTTTTACTTGTGTGTCCTCATTGTTGTATCTATCCATTTTCTAAGATATGCTAGTCTTTATCTTTGCTTTCCTGTATAACCTTCAAATTAAATTGTGAACTTGATATCATAACGTAGATTCAAGAGTCATTATAAATTTTTTCTCAAATTAATAATAATAATAATTCTAACAAATATATAATTATTATACATTTCATAACACCAAAAGTAATCTTTTAAGCACATTTCAAGTACAAGAAGTAAATTGATTATAAGAAAACCTAATAGGTGTCAAAGCTCATATAATCACTCTAGCATAAAATATTAATACTTCAAAAATCAAAGAACCTAGATAGAGAGGGAAATGCAAAACAAATGCATCTTTGTACAAAAGATTGTCAATTTTTGTAGCTTTAAGATCATGATTAATTTTAAAAAGTATCTCGTTGTACATAATTTAGGACACTATTTGATTCATAGATAAACATAATGTTACGATATCTAATGAAAATAATTTCATTAGATTAGGTGACAATAATAAATTGACTAAACGATCACCGATATTTTTTAGCTTAGAAACAACAAATTTATATATATATATATATATATATATATATAACTAAGCTTTTTAAAGCCCCACATTAGATTGGCTAAACTAAACGCAACCTATATCACCGAACATTTATATCACCAAAAAATAAGATTTAAAAAATTAGGTTCACGTTGCCATAACATAGGTGATGTGGATTATCACATGTCCCAAGTGGTGGTGTACTTGATGACATGGTGCATCGGTTGAACTGAATAATATCTATTTTTGATGAGTAAATCCGTACCAACAAAGTCGAAGAAAAAAAATTAATAATACTTGAGATTTGGTTAACTAAAAAGTACCAAAATAAATAAATATTAAAAAAAATGGGAATGTCTAGAACTTTGAGGGTAGGAAAATGCACATATCAAATCTACAAACAATTGCCATAAATCAATTATAAATCACCTTAACTATTCAATTGTCAAAGTCCGATTGTAAAACACTTTATATAGAAAATGATTTGACAAAAATCCTAGCTTATTCTTTAAATTAACATAAAAATACCTGAACTCACTCAATACAAATACATGAGGGGAAATAGAAGCAAAGGACATTATTTTACGTTCAGACAAAAAAGTAAATATTACCTAAACACAAAGAGAGATTAAGATATTAGAATCACATGTCGTTTGATAGATTTGCAATTAAAATTCTTTCTTGGATATCTTTTTTAGCATTCAAATGCACTAACATGCATGGAGTAAAAAAGATTTCCTTTAAGAACTCGACAAAACTAAAAAGCGATAAATTTTGAAATGGGATACGAGAACTCTGAAAATAAGTAAGAAGAGAATGAAAAAAACTACACAGATACCTTTATATGTGACAAGTCAAGTCCAGCCTTTGACGTTGATCTAAAAAAAAAAAAAAGGTTTAAACAGTTAATCTTATTTAAATATGCAGGAGACCTAACACGATATACATATATTTGAATTTGTATATGTTTATAACATTTATATGTGTTACAAACAATTGCAATAAATATGTTTGGAGGTGGATATAAAGCACCAACAACCCAACAACATTAATAATAAAATTCATGTTTATAAATAAACTTTAACATTAACTAATGTTACACAAAGTTGCATCACATTTCACTTAATTTTATTTAACAAAATTCAGGTCAATTTATATACGAATTTCGCATAAAATTTTAGCTCAACACTAAATGCAACACAAATGTTCTATATACAAAGACAATATATAAAACTTAGCACTAAAATTATGTGCATAGATTCTACACATATGTTATAATATATCAAAGTGAGTCTGAAATAAAATATTAATTTGAAAACATAAAAACACAATAAATGAAAAAATCATAAAATCTTTAATGAAATAATTGGCTGAAGTCGAGTATTCGACTACCGAATACGTGTTCTCTTGGCCCGTGGATCTTCTTCAGCTTCTTCCCCGATATCTCCAGCGCCACTTTGCCCAACTACAATGTTGACTCCAAAGAGCCTTATACAGGGTGTAGCTGAATCACGTGGTGGCTGCTGCCGAGGGGATGAGGGACAAGGGCGTACCTGGTGTTTGTTTCGAATTTGGCTTGCTAGAAAAGGTTTCAAACAAGTATTACAAACCAAAACTTGATCAACAAAAGCCTTCTTATATTCGTATTTGTTCCTACAAGATGTGCATTTTGTCAAAAATGTTTCCAGATTTTCCCTAGAGGTGGTCTCACCGTTGTAACAATCTATTTTCTTCTCCTGTATAACCATCAAATTAAATTGTGAACTTAATAAAATAAATCAGATTCAAGAGTCACTATAATTTATTTTCTAATAATAATAATAATAATAATAATAATAAATAATTATTATACATTTGATAACACCAAAGCTAATCTTTTATGCACATTTCAAGTACAAGAAGTAAATTAATTCTAGGAAAACCTAATAGGTACTAAACCTCATAGAATAACTCTAGCATAAAATATTAATTATTCCAAAATCAAAAAACCAATATTGAGAGAGAAAAACCAAAATAATACATCTTTGTACAGGAGATTGTCAATTTTTGCCGCTCTAAGATCATGCTTAATTTTGAAAAGTATCTCATTGTACATAATTTTTTGACACCGTTTGATTCATAGATGAATATAATGTTACGATATTTAATTAAAACAATTTAAGTATATTAGGTGACAACAATAAATCAACTAAACGACAAAAATAGATCACCGATATTTTTTAGCTTAGAAACAACAAATCTATATATATAACTATGTCTCTTAAAGCCTCACATTAGATTGGCCTATACAAATTTCAACTTATATCAGTGAACCTTTCTGAAGCATAAAAGAGACTTAGCCTCAAAACCACATTAGAATTATTTCTTCATGTTCACAATTTTTATGTAAACATTAAAGAATTTTACATTTATAACATTTGAGTAATTTTAATCAATTTTTCCCAATGTCAAAAGTTTAAAAAAATATGAACATTTTAAATGTTAGAAATTGCAACATATTTCAAATTATAATATAAAAATTCGTCTCAAGTCTGGTATTTATGTTCTTTATTATGTTCATTTGTAAACTAGGAAAAATACAAATTTAATCCTTTTATTAATGAGTAATATCATTCTAAGAAAGAAGAAATCAAAGTATCACATATACATATTTCACAATAGAAGAATTAGTCTCAAGTTTGCTCTTAATCTTCTTATCTTTTCAACTACTTCACTTTTTTTTTTCCGTCAAACAAAAGTTTTCACTAGTCAAATACTTAAAATGTGTATCAATAATTCATTTAATTAATTGTTAACAAGTAATATTTTTTTTAAAAAAAACTAATTAATGAAATTTATGTTGAAACATATAATATATATATGAGCAGTACAAGATTTTAGATAGCTTGATGAAAAAAATTCAAAATTATTTCCTTCTAAATCCAATCATGATTAAAAAATAGGATTTTAAAAAATGTGTTCAAATTGCCACAAAATAGATGATGTGGATTATCACTCTAACATCTCACATGAGTATTGGTGGGCTGCACCACGTGTACTTGATGACTTGTTGTTGCGGTTGCACTAAATAATTTCTTCTTTTAATCAGTAAATACGTACCAACAAATGCTAAACCAAAAAAATGACGTATACATGAGATTTGGTTAACTAAAAAATACAAAAAGAAATAAATATTTTTTAAAAAATGGAAATGTTTAAAACTTTAAGGGAAGGAAAATATACACATCATATCTACAAACATTTGCCATAAACCAATTATCAGTCCCCTTAAATATTCATTAGACAAAGTCCGATTAAAAATCACCTTATGTAGAAATGATTTGACAGAAACCCTAGATTATTCTTTAAATTAACATAAAAATATATGAACTTAGTCAATACAAATAGATGAGGGGAAATAGAATCAGGGAACATCATTTTACATTCAGACAAAAAAGTAAATATGACATAAACACAAAATGAGATTAAGATAATAGAATCACCTGTTGTTTGATAGATTTGCAATTAAAAGTCTTTCTTAGATATCTTTTTAGCATTCAAATGAACAATTTTGGGGTAAAAAAAAATTTCCTTTCAAAACTCAACAAAACTAAAAGCGATAAATTTTGAAATGGGATACGGAAATTTTAAAAATAAGTATATAAGAGAACGAAAAAAACTACATAGAAACCTTTAAATGTGACAAGTCAGGTCCAACCCTGACGTTAATTCTTAGTATGCTCCGCCTGCCAGTTGTAAAAAAATTAGGCACGAAATTTATGCATATTTAATGCACATGGTAATGGTACATATTAATTTGGATGGGCCACATCTTCGAATATTGTCATTATATCATGAGGTAAATTAATTTCTAGTTTAGCAAAGTAATACTAAAATAATTTCTTTGAAATTTTATCAATCACAATTGAGTTCAATAAGTGCTTAAGAAAAAAATATACGGAGCAGGAACATAAAATTTCATTATTTTTCTCGATGGGTCAGTTCACATCCTTATTCTTCTTATTCGTCGAATTTTACTCTCTTGATTTTTTTACATGATGAAGACAAATTATTAATCATTTTTTTATTACCCGTAAATGTAACAAAGGATCAACAAAACTCAAATTCAGATTACAATGTAATAAAGTGATTGTAATGATTGGATATTATACCCATAGGGTCTTGACTTAAAAATCATTGATGCAGGGTTCATACTATATCTCCAAATTTGATTTGCTCCACATTAAGGTTCTGCATACTCAGTGCTTCCAAGTCTTACAAAACAAAGACCATACATCGGAAAAATCAGCAAAGAGTTGCTGAAACATAAGAGAAAACTGTAGAAGGCAAAATAGAGTACGAATTTCTGTATTGGGGGCCTATTTTCCTTTGTCGTGACTCGACTTCTTATGATGATCAGCTCGCCTGGCGTGTTCGGGACTCATTATTTTCTCATATGACTTTTATTTGTCATTATGTATCTCCAGAAGCTTGAATTGTATGCTATTTGGGGAGCCCCACAATCTTCGGATAATAAGATTACTTCTCTTGTGCACCAGTGTAGATATAATTATCAAGTATAAGCCATTGATCTTAAAAAAATGGTTTGAGCAGATAATCTCTTTTAAATATGCACGAGACCAAACATGATGTACATATATTTGAATTTGAATATGTTTATGGCAATTATATGTGTTATAATCAAATGCAATAAATATGTTTTGGAGATGGCTATAAAGCACCAATAACCCACCAAAATTAATATTAATGTTTATATTAATAAACTTCAACACTAACTAATGTCACACAAAGTTGCATCATATTTAACTTAATTTTATTTAACCATATTCAGGGCAATTTATTTACGTATTCCACATAAATTATTAGCTCAACATTAAATACAATACAAATGTTCTATATACGAAGAAAATATATAAAACTTAGCACTAAAATTATGTGCATACATGCTACGCATATGTTATCATATATCAAATATTCATTTCATATATGAAATAAGTTAGTCTGATATAAAATATTCATGGAAAACATAAAAACACAATAAACAAAAAATTCATAAAATCTTTAATGAAATAACTGACTGAAGTCGAATATTCGACTAATGAATATGTGTTCTCTTGGCCCGTGGATCTTCTCCAGTCCCTTTCACGCTTGCTCATGTGCCACTTTGTCTGACTACAATGTTGACTCGAAAGAGCCTTATATAATGTATAGTTGAATCAGGTGGTGGCTGCTGCTGAGGTGAGGAGGGACAATGGCGTACCGGTGTTTGTTTGGAATTTGGCTTGCTATAAAAGGTTTCAAACATCTATGACAAACCAAAAGTTGATCAGCAAAAGCCTTCTTATATTCGTACATAAACTTACAGGACGTGCATTTTGTCAAAAAAGTTTCCAAATTTTCCCTAGAGGTTGAATATGGTGGAGCAGGTTTGTGAACATTCTCGTAATTAAAACCGGTGTTGTGCCCGAAACTTGTGCCAATATATTTTGTAGTACAAGCTTTTGTAGATGGAACATCTCTATTATATTCTGCAATCTCTTTTACTTGTGTGGCCTCATTGTTGTATCTATCCAATTTCTAAGATATGTTAGTCTTTATCTTTGCTCTCCTGTATAACCTTCAAATTGAATTGTGAACTTAATAATATAAAGTATATTCAAGAGTCATTACAATTTTTTTCTCAAAATAATAATAATAATGAATAAATAGTTATTACACATTTTATAACATGAAAGGTAATCTTTTATGCACATTTCAAGTACAAGAAGTAAATTAATTTTAGGAAAATTAACCTAGTAGGTGCCAATACTCATAAAATATCACTCTAGCATAAAATATTAATCCTTCCAAAATTAAAGAGCCCAGATTGATAGGAAAAACAAAACAATTAATTATTGTATTAGAGATTGTCACGAGAATAGGTAGAGGGGTTAGAGAACGTATTCAAGCATCCTACGGCACGGGTCAGACTTGATTGGAAAATATTATTATTGTCATGCCCATACCAATTTCAGATAATACTATAATTTTTTCTTTTTTTAAGATTGGAGGAAATTATTACGGTCTACTATTTATGTTCTTCTTCCTTGATTTCCTTAATTTCATCAAACTAACAAAATAATTTTTTAAGTCATAAGTAAAATGTGGACATAAAATTAATTTATTTTTATGTGTTCCTTTTAATAGAGAGATTATTTAGTGCAATTGTTTGCCACATCATTAAGTACACGTGTTGCAGCCCACTGATACAATTTGAACATGTGGAGTGATATTCCACATCGCCAGTGGCGGAGCCACATTATAGAGAGGGGGTGCATGGACCCCCCTCAAATTTTACTCATAAGTCATGTATATATATTTATCCTATATGGTATATTGATATTTTTATATTAAAGTTTAAGATAATTTATGATTTTCTTTTAGTGGACCCCAGTTCTTAATATTAAAAGGAATTGGTGATGTCACTAGAAAATTAGTTGAAACAAAGAGGAACATTGTGTATCATCAAGTAGTTTTACTTCTAAAATTGACAATGATTTTGCCAGTTGCAACAACTTATGTGGAGAGGGCATTGTCTACTATGAACTATGAAGTATATAAAAAATCGATTGAGGAATCTAAAGGGAAATGAATGGTTAAATGACTCTATGATTACTTATATAGAGATGTATTTGATATTGTTACAGATGATTCAATCATGCAATGATTTCAGTCTATGACAAATCGACATGGATATTTGTAAAAAAAAAAAAAAAGGTTATCATTCCATTTAATTTATTTTGAGTTTGAATTAGTTTGGTCATATTTTTTTTTTGTTGCTGTTTTTTTTTTCAAATTTTAAATAATTCTCATTAATTTGTAAGGACCCCGGTGAAAAAAAAATTTGGCTCCGCCACTGCACATCGCCCCATATTCTGGACATGCTAGAACATGGATGATGTGAATTATCACTCAACATGCTCCAAGTGTATTTGTGGAATGCACCACATGTATTTGATGACGTGTTACAGCCGTTGCACTAAATAATGTCTCCTTTTAATGAGTTAATTTGTACCAACAAATGCTAACCGAAGAAAAAAAATCAAGAATTCTTGAGATTTGGTCAACTAAAAATTACAAAAATAATTAAATAATTAAAAATATGGGAATGTAGAACTTTGAGGGTAGGAAACACATACATCAAATCTAAAAAAAATTTGCCATAAATCAATTATAAATCTCCTTGAAACTCAATAGTCAAAGTCCGATTGAAAATCACCTTATGTAGAAATGATTTGACATAAACCCTAAATTATTCTTTAAATTAACATAAAAATATATGAACTCAATCAATACAAGTAGATAAGGGGGGGGGAAGCACGGAACATCATTTTACATTCATGCAGAAAAGAAAATTTGACATAAACACAAAAGGAGATTAAGATATTAAAATCACATGTTGTTTGATAGATTTGCAATTAAAAGCCTTTCTTGGAATCTTTTTAGCAGTCAAATGAACTAATTTGCAGAAAAAAAAATAAAGATTTTCTTTCAGAACTCGACAAAATTAAAAAACGATAAACTATGAAATGGGATACGAAAACTTTGAAAATAAGTATAGAAAAGAAAGAGAAAAACTACACAAAAACCTTTAAATGTGACAAGTCAGGTACAACCTTGATATTAATTCTTAGTATGCTCCGTCTGATAGTTGTCAAAAATTAGGCACATAATTAATGCATATTTTATGAACACGGTAAGGGTACATATGAATTTGGATTGGCCGCATATTCAAATATTGTCATTATATCATGAGGTCAATTAACTTTTAGTTTAGCTAAGTAATAATGAAACAATTCTTTGAAATGTTATCAATCACAATTGAATTCATCAAGTGCTTAAGAAAAAATCATACGGAGCAAGAACGTATAATTTCATTCTTTTTCACGATGGGTTAGTTCACATCCTTATTCTTCTTGTTCGTCGAATTTTTAATCTCTTAAATTTTTTACATGATGAAGACAAATCATTAATCATTTTTTTATTTACAAAACTAGAGAGGAAAATCATTAATGAAGTTATGTTTATTACTCGTAAATGTAACCAAGGATCAACAAAACTCAAACTCAGATACAGTGTAAATAAATTTTACTCACAAGTCCCAACAACTAAATTGCTGTAAAAATGCATACCATTAGAGACACATCTTATTGCAAATGTGATCAATAATAAAAATTCTCGAAATCAGATTAAATTGTATATAAATTTTACTCCAACAAAATGAGTTGCTAAAATGCGTCAAGTAAGGATAAATTTTATCTCAATAGTGACCACTAATTAATCAAATATCCAGATCAGCTATCGTTGCAATAAATTTTACTCTAACAACCAAATATGTTGTTATTGCAACCAAAATCCTGCAGAGACTATAAATACCCAAGTACTATAAAAAAAATTGTTGTCTCTATAACTACGCTAAGACAATTAAAGTAACATCTCGTGTCGACATGTAATAAAGTGATTGCAATGATCGGATATTGTACCCACAGGGTCTTGACTAAAAATTCATTGATGCGGGCTTCATACCAAATCTCCAAATCTGGTTTGTTCCGCATTAAGGTTCTGCATACTCGGTGCTTCCATGTCTTACAAAACAAATACCACACATCGGTGGGAGTGTCGACAGAGGCTCACCCTATGTTTAAAATCAGCAAAGAGTTGCTGAAACATAAGAGAAAATTGTAGAAGGAAAAATAGAGTACGTGTGACGCCCCATTTTTTCCAGCCACTTCCTCGAGCCAAAATGGCCCTTGACTGGAATCGGGTCGCCAAAACAAATCAATTAACTAAACATGTAATTTAAACTAGACTAGCAGCGGATAACATGTAACTTAAAACTTGAATTAATTTAAATATCGTAAACATTTTATCGGATAAATTTAAAACTCTATTACATAAACCGTTAAATTAAAACGCGAAAACACTATCCAATCATACTTGAAACCTTCAAATAAAATAATCTAACAAGAAAAATCAAATACAGGACAAGACCGACTCGAATCCCGGATCACCCACTACCACACACTTCAACTGTCGAAAGTACCTGAAAAAAGTTAATCCACAAAGAGTGGTAAGTTGATCATCCAACTTAGTGAGCTCGTGTGCAAATGTCCATGATAGCAGCGAGCAAGCAACACAATCGAATATCAATTCAAACACGCACACCTTAGATGCTTCACACGTATGTATGCAACAGGCATCTCATCCAACTGCATAGAGGGCTCGAATGAATGTCATCAGACTCATCCAAAGACATCTCATCCAACCACATAGAGGGCTCGAATGAATGTGATAAAATGACATCCATCCAGCCACATAGAGGGCTCGAATGAATGTGATAAAAAGACATCTCATCCAGCCACATAGATGGCTCGAATGAATGTGATAAAAGACATATCATCCAACCGCATAGAGGGCTCGAATGAATGTGATTAAAAGACATCTCATCCAGCAACGTAGTGGGCTCGAATGAATGTGATAAAAGACATCTCATCCAATCGTATAGTGGGCTCGAATGAATGTGATAAAAAGACATCTCATCCAGCAACGTAGTGGGCTCGAATGATTGTGATAGAAAGACTCATGCAAAGACATCTCATCCAACCGCATAGTGGGTTCGAATGAATGTGATCAGACCCAATGATGCAAACTATAAATAGAACCAAAGCATCAACACTCGCACAACAGAAATTCACAAATTTCTAATCACATGCGCATATCAAAATTCACAAGCCATGTAAAGTATACACGCAACAATCATAACTTATTCAATAAGTCGCTTCAAGCCGCACCAAGTAAACTTGTACAAGAACACTCACCTGATTAACCGGGATGCTTATATGGAGAATTTGGCGTAAATTCCAAATTAAGAACCTGTAATTGATCACGGATAAATACTCAGAAAATAGAATTATAAACTCTAAAAGCCTAAATTTCATTTTTAGCATGTCTTACTATTAAACTTTCAGTTTAATCCCGAGTATTAAAAAAATCAAAATATGTCCAGTTTATTAAATGAGCCTACTATGTGTTTAAGTAAAATATCACTACGTCGCTAATTAAATCTCGAATTCCCATATACCAAAACATTTATCAATTAAATTTATCAATCGAATCAATTGGCCAAAGTTTAGTCCAAAAACCCAAATTTCTCGACACAACTTGTTCCGCTCGACACGACCCGTTCCACTCGACCCGAAGCTCCAACCCATTCTAGCCCAAACCCCGTCTAAAAACCAACCCAAACTCGGCTCAATTCGTAGGCCCAAACTTAATCCAATTAATATATCAAACTCAGCTCAAACTCATGACCCGGTCAACTCAGTCCAGTCCAACTCAGCTCAACTCACCTCAACTTATGAGACGAAGCTCTGATACCAACTGTGACGCCCCATTTTTTCCAGCCACGTCCTCGGGCCAAAGATGGCCCTCGACTGGAATCGGGTCGCCAAAACAAATCAATTAACTAAACATGTAATTTAAACTAGACTAGCAGTGGATAACATGCAACTTAAAACTTGAATTAATTTAAATATCGTAAATATTTTATCGGATAAATTTAAAACAATATTACATAAACCGTTAAATTAAAACGCGAAAACACTATCCGATCATACTTGAAACCCTCAAATAAAATAATCTAACATGAAAAATCAAATACAGGACAAGACCGACTCGAATCCCAGATCACCCACTACCACACACTTCAACTGTCGAAAGTACCTGAAAAAAGTTAATCCACAAAGAGTGGTAAGTTGATCATCCAACTTAGTGAGCTCGTGTGCAAATGTCCATGATAGCAGCGAGCAAGAAACACAATCGAATATCAATTCAAACACGCACACCTTAGATGCTTCACACGTATGTATGCAACATACATCTCATCCAACCGCATAGAGGGCTCGAATGAATGTGATAAAATGACATCTCATCCAGCCACATAGAGGGCTCGAATGAATGTGATAAAAAGACATCTCATCCAGCCACATAGAGGGCTCGAATGAATGTGATAAAAGACATCTCATCCAACCGCATAGAGGGCTCGAATGAATGTGAAAAAAAGACATCTCATCCAACAACGTAGTGGGCTCGGATGAATGTGATAAAAGACATCTCATCCAACCGTATAGTGGGCTCGAATGAATGTGATAAAAAAACATCTCATCCAGCAACGTAGTGGGCTCGAATGAATGTGATAGAAAGACTCATGCAAAGACATCTCATTCAATCGCATAGTGGGTTCGAATGAATGTGATCATACCCAACAATGCAAACTATAAACAGAACCAAAGCACCACCACTCGCACAACAGAAATTCACAAATTTCTAATCACATGCGCATATCAAAATTCACAAGCCAAAGTAAAGTATACACGCAACAATCATAACTTATTCAATAAGTCGCTTCAAGCCGCACCAAGTAAACTTGTACAAGAACACTCACCTAATTAACCGGGATGCTTATATGGAGAATTTGGCGTAAATTCCGAATTAAGAACCTGTAATTGATCACGGATAAATACTCAGAAAATTGAATTATAAACTCTAAGAGCCTAAATTTCATTTTTAGCATGTCTTACTATTAAACTCTCAGTTTAATCCCGAGTATTAAAAAAATCAAAATCTGTCCAGTTTCTTAAATGAGCCTACTATGTGTTTGAAGTAAAATATCACTACGTCGCTAATTAAATCTCGAATTCCCATAGACCCGAAACATTTATCAATTAAATTTATCAATCGAATCAATTGGCCTAAGTTTAGTCCAAAAACCTAAATTTCTCGACACAACTTGTTCCGCTCGACACGACCCGTTCCACTCAACCCGAAGCTCCAACCCATTCTAGCCCAAACCCCGTCTAAAAACCAACCCAAACTCGGCTCAATTCGTAGGCCCAAACTTCATCCAATTAATATACCAAACTCAGCCCAAACTCATGACCCGGTCAACTCGGTCCAGTCCAACTCAGCTCAACTCACTTTCTTCCTTGACCATTCCCGCCGGCAACTCCACTGGCCAATTTCCAGCAACACCACCAGTTTCCGCTATGCCTTATTCTTCCCTGTCAAGCTCCGAACGACCCCTCTCTCCTCAAATCCAGAAACAACTTTGGTTGACTCCGCCTACCCACACCACTTTCACTTCATCTTCTCCGTCGAACTTTCCGACCGGAATCCCGTACGCCCCAACCATCTCCTCCTTCCTTTATCTTACCCGACCAGCCATGCTCGACCACTTCCTCCCCAAGGTCCGAACCAATTCTTTTCCTCCCTCACCATGGCAGCCATGGCCGCCACCTCCCTGTCCCAAATACAATAATTTCATTTTTCCTGCTCGTATAACCAATCGACACTATAAGGAAATTAAAAGGTACGGACGGATAGAGTTACCTAAGGCGAAGGCCTGCGATGACCCGAGACTCCATTTGGTGGCAGCGGTGGTGGTTCCAAATTCCAGCAGCGGCGGAGGCGGAGGATGAAGTTTACGAGCTGCAATTTTTCCTCCTTTTTCCCTTCGTTCTTTTTTCCTTTTTCTATTTTCGTTTAATTAATTAATAAACCTAGTTTATTAAATCTAATCGGGTTAACAAAACTTGGTCCTAAGTAACACACTTTATTTTAACAGACCTTGCTTAATTGAAATGTTAGTCTAAATGGGTTTAATCATTAATTTGATTTTTAGACAAATTGTGTCAATTTCATTTGGTCAAATTTTATTAAATACTTCATCTTAAAAGAAACAAATAAATGACTAATTGAGGAGGATAAACATTAAATTTTAAAAATAAAATTTGTTTAAAATTAAAAGTTTACATTCAAATATCTTAACTTTTAGAAATGGCAAATTACACCCCGATAGTCATTTTTGGGGTTTCACAATCTAACCCCCTTAAAAGAAGTTGGTCCCCAGATTCCTTTTTTTATCTTAAGGTGTAGAAATGACAAATTATAGCCCAATAGTTATTTTGGGGTTTCACAGTACGAATGTGTGTATTGCGGGCCTATTTTCCTTTGTCGTGCCTCGACTTCTTATGATGATCAACTCGCCTGGCATCTTCGGGAATCGTTATTTTCTCATATGACTTTTATTAGTCATCATGTATCTCTTGAAGCTCCACCTGTATGCTATTTGGGGCGCCCCACAATCTTCGGACAATAAGAATACTTCTCTTGTGCACCAGTGTAGATATAATTATTAAGTTTAAGCCATTCATCTTTAAAAAATGGTTTAAACAAATAATATTATTTAAATAAGCATGAGACCAAACATGATGTACATATATTTGAATTTGAATATGTTTATGACAATTATATGTGTTACAATCAATTGCAATAAATATGTTTTGGAGATGGCTATAAAGCACCAATAACCCAACAAAATTAATATTAGAACTCATGTTTATATTTATAAACTTCAACATTTACTAATGTTATACAAAGTTGCATCATATTTCACTAAATTTTATTTAACAAATTCAGGTCAATATATACGAATTCCACATAAAATTTTAGCTCAAGATTAATTGCAATATAAATGTTCTACATACGAAGACAATATATAAAACTTAGCACTAAAATTATGTGCATACATACTATACATGTTATTATATATCAAATATCCATTTCGTATATGAAATAAGCGAGTCTGAAATAAAATATTCATGATAAACATAAAAACATAATAAACAAAAAAACTTTGAAATCATTCATGAAATAGCTGGCTGAAATCGAGTATTCGACTATCGAATATGTGTTCTCTTGGCCCGTGGATCTTCTCTAGCCCCTTCCACGTTTGCTCTTGAGCTACTTTTCCGACTACAATGTTGACTCCAAAGAGCCTTAGATAGGGTGTATGAATCACGTGGTGGCTGCTGCTGAGGGGAGAAGGGACAAGGGCGTACCTGGTGTTTGTTTGGAATTTTGTCTTAAGGTTTCAAACAAGTATGACAAATCAAAACTTGATCAACAAAAGCCTTATTATATTCGTACATGTACCTACAAGATATGCATTTTGTCAAAAAAGTTTCCAATTTTCCCATAGAGGTAGAATTTGATGGAGCAAGTTTAGGAACATTCTCGTAACTCAAACCTGTGTTGTGCCCGAAATTTGTGCCAATATATTTTGCAGTACTGGCTTCTGCAGATGGTACAACATTTCTATTATGTTCTGCGATATTTTTTGCTTGTGTGGCCTCATCGTTGTAACTATCCATTTTCTACGATATGTCTTTATCCTTGCTCTCCTTTATAACATTCAAATTAAATTGTGAACTTAATAACATTAAGTAGATTCAAGAGTTATTACAATTTTTTTCTCAAAATAATAATAATAATAAATAAATACTTACTACACATTTTGTATCACCAAAGGTAATCTTTTATGCACATTTCAATTACAAGAAGCAAATCAATTTTAGAAAAACCTCATAGGTGCTAATGCTCATAAAATCACTCTAGCATAAAATATTAATCCTTCCAAAATCAAAGAACCCAGATTGAGAGGGTAAAAACAAAACAATGTATCATTGTACCTGATATTTTCAAAATAGGTAGAGGGGTTGGGGAACCTAGTCAAGCATCCTACGGCCTGGGTCAGGCCTGACTTGAAAATATTTATTGTCATGTACATACCTATTTCAGAAAATACTATCAGTGCTTTTTCTTTATGATTGGATGAAATTATTACGATCTACTATTTTATGTTCTTCTTCTGGATTTCTTTAATTTTGTCAAACTAACAAAATAATTTTTTGAGTCATAGGTAAAATGTGGACATATAATTAATTTATTTGTTCATTTTAATGGAGAGATTATTTAGTGCAAATGTTGTGATACGTCATTAAGTACATGTGGTACAACCCATCGATACACGTTGGACATGTGGAGTGATAATCCACATCACCCCATATTCTGGCATGTTCCGAACAAATAGGATTTCCTAAAATGTGTTCACATTGCTGGAACATGGGGGATGTAGATTATCTCTCCACATTCCCAAGTGTATTGGTGAGCTGCACCACGTGTACTTGATGATCTCGTGCTACGATTGCACTAAATAATTTATTCTTTTTAGGTGTAAATTCATACCAACAAATGCTAACCGATGATATAAAAAAAATTAAGAATACATCAGATTTGATTAACTAAAAAGTACCAAAATAAATAAATATTTAAAAAAAAAATTGGAATATCTATAACTTTGAGGTTAGGAAAAAATACACATAAATTCTACGAACAATTGCCATAACTCAATTATCTATCATCTTAACTATTCAATTGTCAAAGTCCGATTATAAATCACCTTATATAGAAACTTATTAGGCAAAAACCTAGCTTATTCTGTAACTTAACATAAAAAGATGAACTCAGTCAATACTAATAGACGAGGGGAAATAGAAGCAGGGAACATTATTTTACATTCAGAGAAAAAAAAAGTATGACATAAACACAAAATGAGATTAAGATATTAATTAGAATCACATGTTGTTTGATAGATTTGCAATTTAAAGTATTTATTGGATATCTTTTTAGCATTCAAATGAACTTATTTTGCAGTAAAAAAAATATTTCTTTTCAGAACTCAAAAAAACTAAAAGCAATAAATTTTGAAATGGGATACAAAAACTTTGAAACTAAGTATAGAAGAGAATGAAAAGTACTACACAGAAACCTTTATATGTGACAAGTCAGGTCTAACCTTTGACATTAATTCTTAGTATGCTCCGCCTGACAGTTGTCAAAATTTAAGCACGCAATTAATGCATATCTAATGTACACGTCAAGGGTACATATTAATTTGGATTGGCCGTATCTTCAAATATTGTCATTATATAATGAGGTAAACTAATTTCCAGTTTAGCTAAGTAATATTGAAGCAATTCTTTGAAATTTTATCAATCACAATTGAATTAAACAAGTGCTTAAGAAAAAATCATAAAGTCGAGGAACATAAAATTTCATTCTTTTTCACGATAGATAAATTCACATCCTTATTCATCGAATTTTTACTCTCTTAAATTTTTTACATGATGAAGCCAAATGATTAATTATTTTTTGTTATTTGCTAAAATAAAGAGGAAATTCATTGATGAAGTTTACATGTTTATTACCCTTACATGTAACCAAGGATCAACAAATCTCAAACTCAGATAATGTAAATAAATTTTAATCTCAAGTCCCAACAAATAAATTGCTGTTAAAACACATACCATAAGAGGCAATTATTATCGCAAGTGTGACCAATAATATCAAATTCTCGAAATCAAATATAATTGTATATAAATTTTACTCCAACAACCAAAAGTGTTGCTAAAATGCGTCAAATAGAGATAAATGTTATCACAATTGTGACCACTAATCAGATTACGTTGTAAGAAAATTTTTACTCTAACAACTATTGCAACCAAACATCCTGCAGAGACTATAAAATACCCCAAGTACTATAAAAGATAATGTTGTCTCTATAACTAAGCTAAGACAATTAAAGTAACGTCTCATGTCGACATGTAATAATGTGATTGCAATGATCGGATATTTTACCCACAGGGTCTTGACAAAAAAATTATTGATGCAGGCTTCATACCATCTCTCCGAATATGGTTTGCTCCGTATTAAGGTTCTGCATACTCAGTGCTTCCAAGTCTTACAAAACAAAGACCACACATCGGTGGGGGTGCTGACAGAGCCTCACCCTATGCTTAAATCGGCAAAGAGTTGCCCAAACATAAGAGAAAATTGCAGAAAGAAAAGTAGAGTACGGATTTGTGTATTGGGAGACTATTTTCCTTTGTCATGCCTCAACTTCTTGCAATGATCAACTCGCCTGGCGTCTTCGGGACTCATTATTTTCTCATATGACTTTTATTTGTCATGATGTATCTCTAGAAACTCGACCTGTATGCTATTTGGGGCGCCCCACAATCTTCAGACAATAAGATTACTTCTCTTGTGCACCAGTGTAGATATAATTATTAAGTTTAAGCCATTGATATTAAAAAAAGGCTTAAACAGATAATCATATTTAAGTATGAACGAGACCAAACACGATGTACATATATTTGAATTAAGTAATGTTACAGAAAGTTGCATCATATTTCACTTAATTTTATTTAACAAAATATAGGTCAATATATACGAATTCCACATAAAATTTTAGCTCAAGATTAATTGCAATACAAATGTTCTACACACGAAGACAATATATAAAACTTAGCACTAAAATTATGTGCATACATGCTACACATATGTTATCATATATCAAATCTCCATTTCATTTATGAAATAAGTGAGTCTGAAATAAAATATTCATGAAAAATGTAAAAACACAATAAATAAAAAATTCATAATTTTTTAATGAAATAATTGATTGAAGCCGAGTATTCAACTACCGAATACGTGTTCTCTTGGCCAGTGGATCTTCTCCAGCTCCATCCCCGCTTGCTCATGCGCCATTTTGCTTGACTGATATGTTGACTCCAAAGAGCCTTATATAGGGTGTAGTTGAATCACGAGGTGGCTACTGCTGAGAGAATGAGGAACAAGAGCATACCTGATGTTTTTTTTTTTGGAATTTGGCTTGCTATAAAATGTTTCAAACAAGTATGACAAACCAAAACTTGATCAACAAAAGCCTTCTTATATTCATAAATGTACTTACAATGAGTACATTTTGTCAAAAAAGTTTCCGAAGTTTCCCTAGAGGTGGAATATGGTGGAACAAGTTTAGGAACACTTCGTAACTCAAACCCAAGTTGTGCCAGAAAATTGTGCCAATATATTTTGTAGTACTGGGTTCTGTAGATGGTACAACATCTCTATTATGTTCTGTAATCTCTTTTGCTTGTGTGGCCTCATCGTTGTAACTATCCATTTTCTAAGATATGTCAGTCTTTATCTTTGCTCTCATGTATAACCTTCAAATTAAATTGTGATCTTAATAACATAAAGTAGATTCAAGAGTCGTTACAATTTTTTTTCTCAAAATAATTATGAACAATAATAATAATAATAAATAAATAAATAGTTATTACACATTTTATAACATCAAATGTATTCTTTTATGCACATTTCAAGTACAAGAAGTAAACTAATTTTTTTAAAACTTAATAGGTGTCAAATTAAGTTCATAAAATCACTCTAGCATAAAATATTAATCCTTCCAAAATCAAAGAACCTAGATTGAGGGGGAAACACAAAACAAATGCATCTTTGTACAAGAGATTGTCAATTTTTGTAGCTCTAAGATCATGAATAATTTTAAAAAAGTATCTAGTTGTACATAATTTTGGACACCATTTGATTCATAGATAAACATAATGATACGACATTTGATGACAACGATTTAAGTAGATTATGTGACTATAATAAATCAACTAATCGGCAAAAATAGATCACCAATATTTTTAAGCTTAGAAACAACAAATTTATATATATAACTAAGCTTCTTAAAGCCCCAAACTAGATTGGCCTAAAATAATTGCAATCTATATCACCGAACCTTTCTAAAGCATATAAGAGACTTAGCGTCAAAACCACATTAGAATTATTTCTTCATGTTCGCGAGTTTTAAGCAAACATTAAAGAATTTAACATTTATAACTTTTGAGTAATTTAATCAATTTTTGCCAATGGCAAAGTTTAAAAAAAATAGGACATTTGTAAATGTTAAACATTGTAACATATTAATACTTTTTGGCTTGGAACACCATTAGAGGCAAAAAGAGAAGGTGTTGATCTACTAATTTTTATTTGTCTTTAATCTCTTATCCTAGCATATATAGTATGAAAACGTTTACTTTGGATGTATGAAAATGTTTACTTTTGATGTAATGAATATTTCAAATTTTAATATGAGTAGCTAATTATCTCTGATTTCTAGGGTTCTTGTGAAACCTATGGTTGATCCATGAAACAATGATGAATTAATGGTTGTTCTTATACATGGATGTGTTTGTTAATCTAGTTTGTGCTCTTATCATCTAGTTGTTTGACCAACTTTGAGATGAAATGAATTGGTTCTTGATTGTTTGACAAAGTGGATTATGGATTAGATTGTGATTTGATTCTAGGATAGACATATACCTAGTTCATTTCATGTTCTTCTAAGGTTTGAATTTAATGCATCAATTAGGTTTAGTCCTTTTAGATATAAATTGGATAAATCTAACTTATTAGGCTCATATGCTAGTCGAAAGATTTTTATGAACACTCTTGAATCCTTGAACAACAAGCATAAGTGTAGTTATCAATCATTGAATCATTTAACTTGAATTAAGCTATGTGACATAGAAACCTAGGAACTTTTATCATTTGATTCAAACTAGTGTTTCTTTAAGTGTTTTATCCATCATCACTTCACTCTAGTTTTAATATCAAACCACCATTTTACTAAACACAATACAAATAATTCAAGTAGAAGTAACAAGATAGCAATAGGTAATTAATCAAACAATTCCTCGTGGGTTCGACATCCCTTATCACTTTATTACTTGTAAACGATCGTATACTTGCATGTTTTGCGTATTAGTAACTCGGTTGTGCAACAATACCTATTTCACAATAGAAGATTAGTCTCAAGTTTTTTCTGAATCTTCTTATTTTTTCAATTCCTTCACTTTTTTTTTTCCCATCAAACAAAAGTTTTCATTAGTGAAATACTTCAAATGGTATCAATAATTCATATGATTGATTGTTAACGTGTAATATTTTTATTAAAAAAAAAAAACTAATTAGTGAAATATATAAACAGATCTAAGCACTACAATATTTTAGATAGCTTGATGACAAAAATAGATGATTATGTCCTTCTAAATCCAACCAAATTAAAAATTAAATGAACTTTTCGTGAGCAAGTTGTCAATTTCGGATTATGAAATTTTTGACTTAAGTCTACTGATGTTGTCTCTAAGATGATAACCACTATGTTGTTTGATACTCAGCTTATATAGACTTAGCTCTTCAAATGAACTTCGATGTTGCTTCACTTCATTTGACTTCGTTGTTGGTGGAATACTTCTTAGTTAATCAATCAAAACCACTTTCGATCAACTCCTTCAAACTTCCTTGAATATGATACTTGGGACTTTTTTTTCAATATTCTCTATTCTGAAAAATATGTAAACTAAACTTTTCATTACTTAGCTCTTCTGACTTAGCTTTTATTATCATCAAAGCCAAAACTTAGGATTACATATATCCTCCATGAGAAGTTGTAAAACTGAGGTAGGCAACTCCTCCCACTCATTTCAAGTGTCTTAAGACATGATGTCCCTTGTCGGATCATAATCCACGGAGTTGGCTGATCTTATTGTTGGAATTTTAAGCTTTTAAAATTCAAAATAATAATTTGTAACAATCAAATTGATTGTGTAACCTTAATACCATAATTCCTCTTTATTGCCATTATGTGGCTATTCGAAATTATTTGACCTCAGAGGTCTCAATCACACTATTAATAGGGGTTAGTTGTCTTAGGAAAACACACACCTCACTAGCTTAACTTGCATCATAAAACTATATTATTCTCTACAATTACTTGGGCACTTTAGACAAAGTTTGGTTCATTGTTTTCTCGTAAACGTGCTTACGAGAAGACTCCGGCGAGGCCAAAGGTTTTATCTTGGGGAATCGATCAGCCGCCAATACCTGCACGAGAGGAGGCAATCGTTTTCTTAGGACAAGCGCCTACTGACGTGACTCCGGATCAGACTAGCCGTTTTACTTTTAAGTTTTACATTATTCTTGTCTAAATTACTGATTTCATTATTTTTGTGATTTGTGATTGTTATAAAAATAAACCAAATTTCACAAGAATCTAGGAAAGCGAATCATATCATTGTGTTAAATTTAGTTGATTATTAATAACTCATGTTTTGTTTCCAAGGACAAATGATTTTGAGGGATTAGTACAAGAAAGAACCGTGCATTGCTTGGTTAAGCACTTTGTTAATGATATTGGCATGTTTAATTGGATTTTCTGGAGAGATGCATTTGGTGCAAAAGAGTTTTGCTGGACATATCGGATAAGTACATATTGGTAAGCAATGGGTAAAACTATATCTTCAAGAGGTATGTAATTCTTCAATTTAATTAAAAGATAGTGATGTGTGTTTTGGGTTACTAACCATGCGATATTTTACTATTTAACATGCACGAATCAAATTGAAATAGACAAAATCAGGAACTGCATGTGAGTGTTCTTATCGATCCATATTACTAAATTAATTAGTTACTTGTCTGTTGGTTAATTGTTTGCTCCAAGACATGCTCCTTCATACTTTCATTTGAAGGGTATATGTGTATTTTGATGATAATTATATGTGAACCAATCTTGTTATTAGAAATTCATAGTTGTAAATAAAGAAATGGATTAAGACTAAATTGTCGTATATTCAGTTGGACCTGATGCTAGTACATCACTGCATGCTCAATCATAAATGAATGTGTGTTCTAAAATAAAATAAAAATATAAAGGATTATATGCTATATATTTTATAAAAATAAATTAAAATAGAAGCAAATAGTTATTTCATATTATACTATTATGTATTTATGTAAAATAAATTGCATCATTCATGTTTTAAATGACAATATATATATTCGCAAAGGCATGTAATCGATTACAACATTCTTGAGTCAGTAGTTGTATGTTAATTATTTACATGTCTCATATACTATATGATTATGCCTCTAGTCGGTGTTGAGGTTAAAACTTTTATTTTGTGCCAAATAATATATATTTTGTTAGAGTTAATATGTAAATTAGTAATTTTATGACACGGCATTTGTATAAATTAGGAGGAAAATAATATATTAAATTGTCATGTTAAAAAATAATTGTTATCAATATTTAATTCTAAGACATAATTGTTGATTCTATCAACTCAATATTTAACTCTATCAACTCAATACTTATATGTTTGCTATGATATAATTGCTCGGTTTAGATGATACTAATTGTATATTTGCATTTTGTATGAATTATGATAAAATTGAAGTTTTAAGGAAATAAATAAATAAAATAAAACAAGGTAAGAAGTATAAATAGTTACTCTCGTCCTGAAAGAAATATATATATATATATATATATATATATATATATATATATATATATATATATATATATTAGACACTAATTTTCTAATTGAGATTTAAATTGTACGTTACAAGACATCTCATATTGGCCTAATTAAAACAATGTAAACTGAATATGATGACCCTTTTATTTGTAGCACATAAATTCGTATTTAATACCAAGTTGGTGAGTGATATGCTAGATGCATGACTAAAGTTTCATGTAACATATACAGACGACATTAAAATTTATGGAAATTTACATGGACACCCCCTGGCTATTACCCTAATTACAGGATATACCCACTTGTTTCAAATATTACAAAGAAACCCCCCTCGACCAAAACTATATTACAAGGAGACCCCCTGCTACCCCCTAAAAAATTATAATTGTCTATTTTTCAAAATTAATTTGGGGATTTTGTTCCTCTTGTCAAGACGAGTTCATAGACACCAACCTTGTCAAATTTCATCGAGTAATTTGGGAGAAATGGCGACCGAGTTTGAAATTTCAGATATAGGATTCTTCGCGAACCAAACTTTAAACAACAAATTTTCTCAAATTACTTGACGAAATTTGATAAAGTTGGTGTTGTTTTTTTTCCTCTCATCAAGATGAGTTCACGGACACCAACCTTGTCAAATTTCATCAAGTAATTTGAGAGAAATCGTCGTTCAAAATTTGATATTTAAGAACCCTGTATCCAAAATTTGAAATTTGGTCTCCTTTTTTCGGCTCCTATTTATCAAAATTAAGTTGGGACTTTTTTGGCCTTTTCTCCTCACATCAAGACGAGTTCATAGACACCAACCTTATCAAGTTTCATCAAGTTATTTGAGAGAAATCATTGTTCAAAGTTTGGTTTGTGAAGAACCCTAGATCCAAAATATCAAACTTGGTCGCCGTTTCACGATGAAATTTGACAAGGTTGGTGTCTATGAACTCGCCTTGATGAGAGTAACAAAAGCCCCAACTTAATTTTGAAAAATAGACAATTGTAATTTTTGAGGGGGTAGCAGGGGGTGTCCTTGTAATATAGTTTTGGTCGAGGGTGTTTCTTTGTAATATTTGAAACAAGAGTGTAAAATCCTATAATTAGGGTAATAGCCAGGGGGTGTCTATGTAAATTTTCCTAAATTTTATGTTAAAACTATTTTCTTTAGTATGCTTTATATGTGAATGTCATGTATGTTTTTTTTTAAATAAAAATGATTAATGAATAATTTTGAGAAAAAGAAAGAAAAAAAAAAAAAAGAGAAAACACATGTTGGAGGTAAAAAGTAAATATAATAAGGTTATATTTTCTTTATCGATCATGTGAGTGAGCTACGTTTTCTTCAAATACTGCCTAGGCAAAAACAATTCTTGGGAGAAAAATGTGCTATACATAAATTTATTTAAATTAAGAATTGCTAAACATTTCTTTGAAAGAATTGACCACGCAAAGGTTACATTAAGATTAAGATAAGGGTAAATACCACTAATTATCATTTTTTTCATTAACTTTTTAAATAGTGGTATTTCTTGTTTTTTTTTTTTTCATGTTAGTTCTCACTATGAATTATTTGTTTCACTTTGATCATTTACAAGAGGTCTTATACTTATAGTGTTACACTTTAGTCCTTCATAAAATTGTTTTGTATCAATTTAGTCCATCATAAAACTGTTTCTTTATTAATTTAGTCTCTCATAAAACTGTTATGGCAGAATTTCACTTTTGATACCATAAGTTACCCCACTTTAAGGGTATGGTATCATAAATTATTCATCTGACATATTTCATACCATTACTATCTGCCAATCACACATTTTTTGGATGGAAAATAGATGAAAATTTTGTTAAATTGGTCCCATAAATAAAGCTCACTACCAAATTTGCCCCCGCATATTTTTTGGCTGACACATTTACCTCACAATTTACAACTTTGGAGCATTTCACTTATAATTGCAAAATTAATTAAATTATCAATCCCATTAATAAATTTTACATATTAATATTAAAAATTAAGTTAATTAGATTTTATATATAATATAAATAAATTAAATAATATTTTATATAAAATCTGGAAAGAAAACTTTTTAGAATTATATAAATATTATTTATCCTATTTAATAAATTTTATATTATAATTATTAAATTTTTTAAACTAATTTGATTTTATATATAATGTATTTAAATTAAATGATATTTTATTTAAAACCTCAATTAAAAGATTTCAGAATCCTTGTGCAATTACTACCAGGTTTAGGAACATCAACATAATTTCATAATTAATTCCATGTAGTCTTGCAAAATCAGAAGAAAAACCATATTGTGGATCGCAAAACAATTTCTTTGATAAGCAAAACGTGAATCAATTACCTCAGTGGACATGAAATTGGTGTTGCCAATTGAGTTTGAACAGCTCCAAAGAGTGATTCCAGGAGAGAAATGCAAAAAAATCGAAGATTAATCTAAACCGATTTTTTTTTCTTGAAATAATGAAAAATTAAATCAACGGATTTGTTCGTGAGAATGAGTTTAGGTTTGAAAAAATCCAACCACAATCAATGGAGATATGATCGGTAAACTGAAAAGGAGTGGGTGTTCAAGGTGAGTTTAGTTTGAGAGAGAAAAATTTAGAGAGTGAAATTTAGCAATCCATTTTATTTTTTATTAAATAGGATTAATAATATTTATGTGATTTTAAAAGATTTTTCCAGATTTTATATTATTATTTAATTTATATGTATTATATGTAAAATCTAATTAGCTTAAAATATATATTTTTTAATTTAAAAAATCTAATAAATTTAATAGATATTTATTTTTTCAAGTTTTATATAAAATATTATTTAATTTACATATATTATATATAAAATCTAAATATAAAGTCTAATTACCTTAAAAGATTTAATTAAAATAAATTTATCCAATAGTATTAATAATTTAACTATTTTTATAATTGGGAGTGAAATGCTTCAAACTTATAAATTGTTGGGTAAATTTAATGGTCCAGAAATATGTAGGGCAAACTTTGCCATCAAGCTTTAATTATGGGATCAATTTTGCAAAATTTTCATCCATTTTCCGTCCAAAACTCCGTCAATTATTGAACGGGAGTACCAAATGTGTAACTGGCAGATAAGTAATGGTATGAAATGTGTCGAATGAAAAAATTATGGTACCATACCCTTAAAGTAAGGTAATTTATGGTACCAAAAATGAAATTCTCTCCTTTAATTCATCTTGATCCATTTGAAAATGATCAAAATAAAATAAATAATTCATAATGAAAACTAACGTAAGAAAAAAAATACAAAAGAAATCATTCTGTAAAATTTAATAATAAAGAATGCCATTAACGATGTTTACCCATAAGATAATTTATATGGGTTGAACGATTTTTATAGAAGATTTCATATGTGAAGAATAAAAAATAGTTTACTAGCTATTTAGTTCTTTTTTTTACTTTAACTTTACTATGTAAAAAAATGAACTTTAACTTTTTCCCCTATGTTAGGAGAGGAAACACAAAAAATTCGAAGATTAAAAATTTCAGCCTATATTTGGATTGACAGCCCTCAATAATTATATCCTAATCAATACTTCAATAGCATGTCATGTACATAATGTAAGAGTTCCGAACGTAAATATAAGCCACAAGCCATGTTCCACTGGATCTAAATAAAAATTTCCCCCAAATAAGATTTTTTTTATACACTTGCTTTATAATAAATAATGAGGTGCAACACATATATGTAATCTTATTGCTATATTAAGGACTTAGAGCTTTAAATTTAATTTAATTCATTTCGAGATGTATTTGACACCGTATATAAAAACTTCCACAACACGAATTTGAATCGAGAGTATATTATAAACTAAATATATTGAGTAATTGTATTAGAAGAATCGAATATATGTCCTGTATTATATGCAAAATCTATTCTTGATGCAACACGTCATATACAATATTAATCCTGAATTAGATTAAAAAATATTGTATACTAATCAAAATCAAAATTTCCCCAAATAAAAGGATAAGAACGGGTGTAATAAAATTCTAAAATAGATTAGGTTGTCCTGAATTAGTGAATTATTTCATGCATCCACAATACCAAGGAAATGTTTTATTCATGGAAATTCTTAATTAGTTAAAAAAATTCTCTAGAAAAGTAAAAGACACTCCTTAAATTTAGAAATTAAATCAAAATTTAATTCGTATAAATATATTTAGTAATAATAAGAGGTAGGGGTAATGACTTTGAAAAGTCGAAAGTCCATGTGCCCCCCACAAGCACAGAAGAGCTACTACCCCTTTTCCCTTTCCTTTTTCATGAATTAAATAAATACTCAATAATTATAACACTCCGGCACACAAACCTAGGCGTCGCCATTGTCATTTCTTCCACAAAACGCCATTTTTATCTCCTTATCTCTTGTCCCCATACCATTAATCGTTTCAAATTGAATGTGATCATCATCATTATCAAGATCGTCATCTAGATTCAATCCTTTTCTTTTCGCCATGTATATAACAAGTGGCACCTCCACGCTTTTAAGGAGAGCTTCTCACTCTTCTTCTTCACGTACAGCCAAAAGAGTATTCTCTTCGGTTTCTTCTAAGCCTTCTTGTAATAGTAATAGTAATAATTCGTATTCAATTCTGCGCCAACATCACCGATCTTTGAGTTATTTCTCATCGGCGGCGCCGTGGAGCCACGGCTCTGACTGGAAATCACCGCCGAATCTAACGGCTCAGATCAGGATCGCATCCAACGCTTCTTCTTCTGCTACGCTATTTCACCGCAGGATCGCTTCCATGGGTGGGTATTTTCGTCTTTTCGTCTTTTCACCTTTTTTTTTGGTCGAGGAAATGGGAAAAAATGGAGTATTTGTTATTTTTTTTTATTGAATTGGTATTGATATTAGGACTCTTATGACGAAAGTAATTTAGCTTTATATGCTGTGTGATTGCACTAGTATATGAAATTGACCTGAGTTTGTGTCGCTTTTTTTTTTTTTGGTTGATTGTTCATTGAAGTGGACATATGTCTAGCATTTTGCAAAAGTTTTTATTTGTCTTTTTAGTTAAATCCAAATTTGGCTGCATTGATTCCATTTAGCCGATTCTTGTTTGTTTCATGGAGCTTGTATGTTGAGGAAAGAATTGTGTCAGTCTTATATATCAATTACTTTGAAATATTGTGTCAAACACTTTAATGATTGGATGAAAGAAAATTAGGAGTCTGAATTGTGATTAGTGTAGGTGGTGCATATATTGTTGTAGTGCTCCGGACAAGTATTCCTCTGTGCTCTGAATTCTTGGAAAATATTTTAGATTCATATGGCTAGTGGGGATTTTAATTTTCTTCTGTTTCCATATTATTTTCTGACGGAATATTTTGTTGCATCTATTTAATTGTTGCTCTTGAATGTGATTTCAGCCTCTGAGAATGCTTTCAAGGGGATTTTTACTAGCCTTCCCAAGCCTGGAGGTGGTGAATTTGGAAAGTTCTATAGCCTGCCTGCTCTTAATGATCCGAGGATAGGTAATATATCTTTAACCTGTGAGGTATCTAATGCTTTGAAGTTTTATTTTTCTCATTAAGATACAGAGCACATATAATATTGTCTGTTTGATACCTTAACTTTTACTTAATCAAAGTGTTTTAGAGTATTTATATTTTTGTGTTTACTCTTTATTTTACAGATAAACTTCCATACTCTATTAGAATCCTTCTTGAATCAGCAATACGTAACTGTGATGGCTTCCAAGTAACTAAGGAAGATGTTGAAAAGATTATCGACTGGGAAAAATCTGCCCCTAAGCAAGTCGAAATTCCCTTCAAGCCTGCCCGTGTGCTTCTTCAGGTACTGGACTTCCTTGCACTGTGTTTAATTCTATTTTGTCAGACGAGCAAATTTCAATTAGAACCTTTTTAAACTGGCCAGGATTTTACCGGTGTACCGGCTGTGGTCGACCTAGCTTGCATGCGTGATGCCATGAACAATCTTGGCAGCGACTCTAACAAGATCAATCCATTGGTATGCATAGTTATATATTTGATTAAGATTTTTGTCACTTGCCTATACTTAACCTCTTTCAATTCCTTCTCATTTTTATTATATTTCATTGTATTGGAAATTCTTTTCTGTGACAATTTGGATGATTCTGAGCGAATTTGAACCGGCTTTTGTTGGATTATTTCTCTCATTAGTTGATAACTTGATTGATACCATATTATTACTTGATTGCAGGTTCCGGTTGATCTAGTTATCGATCACTCGGTTCAAGTTGATGTTGCTAGGTCAGAGAATGCTGTCCAAGCAAATATGGAGCTTGAATTCAAGAGAAACAAGGAAAGATTTGCTTTCCTCAAATGGGGTTCCAATGCTTTCCAAAACATGCTTGTTGTTCCACCAGGTTCTGGTATAGTCCACCAGGTATTGGGGCATGAAAATAACCACGTCAATTTTAATATATAACCTTATTTTTTATAATTTTTATTTATAAATTCATTATGTTTTGTATCAAAATGGATAATTCTACAAGTTATACTGTCCCTTAATCTTATTTTTTGTTTCCAACTTTGAAAGAGTTGTTTTTGGCGATTTTGTCTCAGGTCAATCTTGAATATCTTGGTCGTGTTGTCTTCAACACTGATGGTGTTCTTTACCCGGATAGTGTGGTTGGGACTGATTCTCATACCACCATGATTGATGGACTGGGAGTTGCTGGTTGGGGAGTTGGAGGTATTGAGGCAGAGGCAGCAATGCTTGGTCAGGTATTTACTCTATAATAAGCCTGATATTTTATATGTAAGCATAATGGTGTTCATCAGTTCAAACCTGACTGGTTTCCTGCTTCACCATTTTTCTAAACCGAGAGCCAACCTTTCTGGTTCATTTTTCAGTTTTAACCAAAATATTTCGGTTCAAACCAATTCGACTTTGTCCACAAAAACGACTAACATTCTAATTTCAAGCATTTACTATTAAAGAAAAATTCAAACATCAAGCACAAATGTGTCTCAAATTAGAAATCCAATCTATTATTTATACTAAAAATACTTTAAACTTGAAATGGAAAATAGTGAGAATGATCAAAAGGAATTGCATTTTGATTTTCTGATGCCATAAAATCCTAGCCCAAAACTGCAAGAAGAAATTCATGTTTCCGGAGCGGAGGTGAAATTAAAAAAAAAAGAAACTGAAAAAGTAATTGACCAAATGTTCTTCAGTTGTCATTCTAGTTCTGCTGGCTAACCGAACCGTGCACACTCCTATGTACACATGCGTGTGGCCGTGTGGGGATTTATGTTTGTCTGTCTTTCTGTAGTTTAAATTGGATTAGCAGTGTCAATTTCTTTTATTAAATATACAATTCTGGAGAATTAAACTAATCCCTATGCTTTTATTCTTCTACTAGTATGTATTTATTTAACTCCTCTATGGTTTCATTCTTTCATCTAGACTTTTAACTTTGTAAAAGCAATCTCAATGTGGTAACATGTTGAATGGACTAAATGCTTTTATCTGTCTCACAGCCAATGAGCATGGTGTTGCCCGGTGTTGTTGGGTTCAAGCTATCAGGGAAGCTACGAGATGGTGTCACTGCCACTGACTTGGTTTTAACAGTCACACAAATGCTAAGGAAGCATGGAGTTGTTGGAAAATTTGTCGAATTTTACGGTAACATTACATCTATGATTCAAATAATTTATCACACAAGTCTATGAGAGGACCTAGTATCATATGTATACTTGTGTTCAGGTGGTGGAGTAGGTAAAATCTCATTAGCCGATAGAGCAACCATTGCAAACATGTCTCCAGAGTATGGTGCTACAATGGGATTCTTCCCCGTAGATCATGTCACTTTAGAATACCTCAAATTAACTGGCAGAAGTGATGAGACTGTAAGAACATCTTATTTACATATGCATAATTCTCTTAAAAAAAAAAAAAAACTGGCTTTTTCCATTTTGTAACATCATGACTAATACTGTTTAGGTGGCAATGATAGAAGCTTATCTGCGTGCAAACAATATGTTTGTGGACTACAGTAAAGTACGACTCTATGCTCATTTTGAAATTTTTTTTTATAAACAAGAAAAAATATGATTTTTTTCCCTTGAGATTCAATCTTTACTTTTCTCCAAATGTCAAGCCTCAAGAAGAACGAGTCTACTCATCCTATTTGCACCTTGACCTGGATGATGTTGAACCATGTATTTCAGGGCCAAAGAGGTTTGTGCCGTTAATTCTGAACTCACAATCATCTTTTTTTTTTAGTTGTTTACTTTTGGTGATTGCTAATCGTAGTTACTTTATAGGCCTCATGATCGGGTTACTTTGAAAGAAATGAAAGCCGATTGGCATTCTTGCCTCGACAGCAAAGTTGGATTCAAGGTGAGTGTGAAACCTCGTATATATATATATATATATATATATATATATATGTTGATTTAAACTTTTGAAGGCTAATATTGTATGTTGATGCACTTATTTTAACCTATTATGGTTGGTTTGCTTCATGCTCTATCTGTCTCATAACTTTTACTCTAAGCCCCAAAATAAGGCTCCCTTTTCTAAAAGGAATTCCCACACCCTCACCCAAAAAAAAAAAAAAAGAAAAACTACCCTCTCACATAAAGTAATAATTTAACACCAAAGATAACCACTACTTTTGAGTGCACAAATGTAAAAGTATCTAGTTCCACTCTTATCTAAAATTCACTCAAACCAAAAATCGTGCAAAAAGATGGTATGGAGTAAATATGATATCAAATTAGTGTCTGTCTTAGTTAAGTACCAAAGTTCCAGTCTTGCAACACTCCTTCGGAGTTATTCTATCTAAATCATCTTTTGACTGGGATACAGGGTTTTGCTGTACCGAAAGAAGCACAAGAAAAAGTGGCAAAGTTTTCATTCCATGGACAATCTGCAGAGCTTAAGCACGGTAGTGTAGTAATTGCTGCTATTACGAGTTGTACAAATACATCAAACCCTAGTGTTATGCTTGGGGCAGGCCTTGTAGCAAAAAAGGCCAGCGAGCTTGGTCTTAAGGTTCGCTGTCTTAATACGAATGCTGCAGATTTTCTGAATGAACACCTCTTTTGAATCTGAATAAGAATGATAATCTATCAGGTCAAACCGTGGATAAAGACAAGCCTTGCTCCAGGATCTGGGGTCGTTACAAAATACTTGCTGCAGAGGTAATGCTTGTTACCTTAAATTGTAAGCCCCTTTTTCTGCCAAATGCACGAGTAAATATGGGTGATTTGATGATGTAGTGGGCTGCAAAAATACTTAAACGAGCAAGGCTTCAATATTGTCGGGTATGGCTGCACGACATGTATTGGAAATTCAGGGGACTTGGATGAATCAGTGGGTGCTGCTATATCAGAAAATGGTATGTTATGGTTTTGATATATCTTAAAAGAATATGGCTTGTGAGATTTAGAAATTGTTGTCTTATACTAAATGATTGTTATCTGACTGACGTTTTTTCCTTATGCAGACATTGTTGCAGCTGCCGTACTTTCTGGGAATCGTAACTTTGAAGGTCGTGTCCATCCGTTGACTAGAGCAAACTACCTTGCTTCACCACCTCTTGTTGTTGCTTATGCCCTTGCTGGCACGGTGCGTGATTACTTTGTGGATATTGTTTTTGAAATTTGTCGAATAATCGTTTGAACCTATGAAGGTTGAAGACTAAAATATAATATATAGGGTGAAATATGTATACCCCATTTTGTAGACCTTTCAAATTGAAGGGGCAATAATATTTTAATTGCGTTTATATGCCAATCAAAACAATTTGAAGGAGCTATAGAATTTTGCAGTTTAGACAAGCAGTACACATTAGCTTACAGTTCCAAGGAAATGCCGACTGCCCTAAAAAAACCATGCTCTCCTTTCTTAAAAACGCTCAGTTCTTTGAGAGGGTTGATTAGTTATTTTAGGGGATTGTGTAGGAATTACTATATTACATCCCTGTTTTGTCTGTGTCTTCGTTTAGTCAAGACCCAGTGATTTTCCTAAATTTATTTCGGAAAATGTTACAAGCCTTTACTAGCCTTGCGAGTAAGCACGTTTAGAATTTCATCCCTGAAGATACTAGGATAGTAATGGAGACAATTGTTCTGTCTATTTTGATATTGAAAACCAGTTTGAGATTGACAAAGATCATTGTTTTCTGAATGAACTAGAACGTTGTTTTTCTAGTTATCTAGTTATATGAATAAAGAATCTGCAGATTACAAAACAGACTTATAGTACATCAATCTCAAATCTTCCTTGTATATCCCGCCTCCTGACATCATGTTCAATAATTGATATTCCAATATTGAAGTCATTGTATTTATAATATACCTGTCTTCTCTTTATAGGTGGATATTGACTTCGAGAAAGAGCCAATTGGAGTAGGCAAAGACGGTAAAGATGTATACTTCCGGGATATTTGGCCATCAACTGAAGAAGTAGCTGAGGTGCGTAAAATATTCGATTTCTTCTGGATTTGACAATGTTCAAAAATTGTAATCCACCAATATGAATTTTTTTTTCTTTCAGGCGGTTCAATCGAGTGTATTGCCTGATATGTTTAAGAGCACATATAATGCTATCACAAAGGGTAATCCAATGTGGAATGAGTTATCAGTACCTGATGGCAAGCTCTACTCGTGGGATCCTAATTCAACTTACATCCACGAGCCCCCATATTTCAAGAATATGACTATGAAACCTCCGGGCCCACACGGAGTAAAAGATGCCTATTGCTTGCTAAACTTTGGCGATAGTATTACAACAGATCACATTTCTCCGGCTGGAAACATTCACAAGGACAGTCCTGCTGCCAAATTTCTTATTGACCATGGAGTCGATCGTAGAGATTTCAACTCTTATGGGAGTCGCCGTGGTAATGATGAAATAATGGCTAGAGGAACTTTTGCAAATATCAGGCTTGTGAACAAGTTGTTGAAAGGGGAAGTTGGGGCAAAAACGGTTCATATTCCTACAGGAGAAAAACTTTATGTTTTCGATGCCGCAATGGTGAGATTCTTATATGAGCATTATACATTTTCTGGAAAATTGCATCTTGTATTTTCCTTTGCAACATTTGGCCATTTGGGGGTGGACGTATATCCGATGATAATTAGTAGTTTAGTACTAGCCACTAGGAATCATGTATACTTAAATATCATTTTACCCCCTAGTCTTTCAGCCGTATTTACACTTTTTATTTTTTATTTTTTTGGTTTCCCAAGGGTTTAATCCCTTTCGAGGTGGGTCGGGCACATTAAGTGGGTACCTCTCCCAACAGGGATTCGAACCTGAGTCCTCTACTTTGTAGTGACTAGTCCCTTCCACTAGACCAATCACCTGTTGGTAGCCGTATTACATTTTACTCCTCCTTAATTCCAATGTTTTGCTCCTAAGGCCCTAACACACCGCTGAATGGCCAAAGGTTATGACCTGCTAATTTTCTTAAAAGGCTGCAGGGTCAAGTGTAAACCAGTAGGGGGTATAGTGAAAAGTCAATCGAAGTTAGGGGTGTGCAGATTATTTCATTATTCCCTACCTTTTATGCCTTCAGTTTTAACTTTTATCCTAATCATTTTTATTAAAATGAAAATTTCAGAGATACAAGTCAGCGGGGCAAGACACTATTGTTTTGGCAGGAGCCGAGTATGGAAGTGGAAGCTCCCGTGACTGGGCTGCCAAGGGCCCAATGTTGTTGGTTAGTGCTTCTTTCCCATTTTTTCTTCTCCTTATTCTGCAGATATAAAGAAGAATTTAACATATGGAAAAATAATGTTTTTGTCATATAACAGGGAGTTAAAGCAGTGATTGCAAAAAGCTTCGAAAGAATCCATAGAAGTAATCTTGTCGGGATGGGCATCATTCCTCTATGTTTCAAGGCTGGTGAAGATGCAGACACGTTAGGATTGACGGGCCATGAACGTTACACGATCGATCTTCCAACTGATATATCAGAGATTCGCCCTGGCCAAGATGTTGCTGTCCGTACTGACACTGGAAAAGAATTCACCTGCACTGCCCGTTTTGACACTGAGGTAAACTCACTCGACTTTTGGATTTTCTTTTTTTTTTTTTTTTTTTTTTTTGTGGTTAACTTTGATGCATTTGTTCAAAGGCTTGATGGTTATACTTCTTCATGTTTTTAGGTGGAGTTGGCTTACTTCAACCATGGCGGTATACTTCCATACGTAATTCGACAACTTACGAAGCAGTAAGGAACTACACATATCAACCATTTACAGATTTTAATCAACTGTAAGATGTGAAAATAAAAGGTTGTCATTCTTTATATCCCTTTAAAGGGATGGAGATTTTTCATTGCTTCCTAGAAGAAGGAATTGCTGCGATCGGCAAAGCATTAGATTGTTTTTCTTTTTCTTTCTTTTTCCTGTAATAAGTCCATCCATAGATGTTAGTCTTAATACTATAGTGATGGAAAACATCTATTTTAGATTATATGGGTCATTCCAGTGATTTTGGTTGACACCCTTGATGATTACATAGTTATGAAACAGTCAAGTGCCAAAATAATTCTCCGAACATGTATATGGCTTTGTTTGGTAAAAGTGGGGAGGAGTTTATGTCCTTGTTTGGATGTATTTTGTCTGGGTTTTGTATTCTGTTTAGGTGAAAAGTTTTTGAAAATTATCCTGGAACTTGTGCAAAATAATTGAAATATGCGTTGGATGTATTTCGGTTCCAATTTTGAAAGTGTAAAATCATGCCAGATAAGTGGTTAGTTGTGTTTGAAATTGTGGGTTGATGTATTTTGGATGTTGGAATTTTGAGGAGGAATTGAAGGTTATAAGAGTTAAATCTTTTCAAATTAAATGGATATTATTTGTAATAATTAATATAAGTTGAAGCACCTATTTTGTATGTTTGAGCAGGTGAAATTCATTTCAAATGGGGTTTGGTCCTATAAAAATTGTAAAATGAATGGATCAAAATGAATTCAGACTATGTTTGGCCGTGTTGTTTGATGTAGAAAAATGTCCATACAAATATACAATCCCATTTAAGCAATGTTATATCGGTTTACATGCTACAAGTCTTGGGATAAGAGCATCTCCAACAGTGATTTTTTTTTCTCCAATTGCTAAAAAAAAAAAAAAAAAAAAACACACACACACACACATATATATATATATATATATATATATATAATCAAATCAAATTTTTATCCTTTTGCAATGTCTTGTATTTATATAAAACTTAAAATTACAAGACCGAAGACATATCCATGCAACCAAATTAATGTTTCAATCCCCACAATCCATGTTTATGTGAACTTAATAGTTTATTTAAATCGTTAAGTGGTTTATTTCACAAATAAAAATTTATTTATTAATTTATCATATTTAAAAAAATCATTAAAATATTTTTATTATTTATATTTGACGTGTATTTAAATCGTTAGATTTAAAGCTGTTTATTTCCGACAAATAAATTTATTTATTAATTTATAATATTTTTTAAAAAATCGTTAAAATATGTATTTATTATTTAGATGACGTGGAAAATATAGTAAAATATTATTTATAATGTCATTTATAATTTAATATTGGAAGAATAATAAAACATGATAATTCTGAAAATTTTAGATGATGACTGATGGAGTAGGTAGCTAAAATACTGTCTACCGTGTATAATTTGATATAGATGAACACTTATAAATAATGCTGTTGAAGTTATGCGAAAAATTGTTACATAGACAAAATTATATTATAATTTCACACAAAACAAATTGTGGTAAAATGCTTTTAAAATTTCTGATGCGTGAAATTTTAGTCATAGTCTATGCAAGTATTTTTTGTTTTATGCAGAAGAAGCTATGTGGTCTCAAAATACGATAGAGACTATATTTGCACCTTTTAAATTTCTTTCTTTTCTTGTATTCAAAGTCAAGGTTATTTGCTCTTTAAAAAAAACGCAAAAGTAAACTTCAATAAAAAAATAAATACACCCTAAAATTAGTATTTGTGAAGCTAATTAGTTCAATTGAGTTTAATAGTTTCATTGTATTTTCCATATAGTTACTTCAATAATTTACGGAGGTAAGAACCTTTAATCCTTACCACACCTATTGCCTCAGCCAGTAGTTAAGATTATTATATCCCTTAAGTCAAATCACAATTTTTAATAATATTTCACCAAAATTTCTCAGAAAAAGGGTTCAATTAAAAAAAAAAAAAAAAAAAAAGAAAAAAAACGTTATAAAACAATCCAAATGTGGTCCCTTTGGGGACATCCGATAAAATTGGAACAATCCAAATGTGGCCTCCGTATATATATTTATAGGGAAAATTGATTTTTTGGTATCATAGGATAGGCTGACTTGCACTTTTGGTACTATTGTATATGAAAATATAAATTTAGTACCATAGGATAGGTTTTCGTTGCAATTTTGGTACCAAACCCAAATTTTTCTACAAAGTTAATGGCAATTTACCCCCTACTAAATGCACAATGTTCAATTTAACCCTTCGTAGTTTAAAAAAGAGCATTTTACCCCTTGAAATTTTGTAAAATTTCACATCGCCTCCCTGATATTTTTATAGGCGGCACTTAATCTACTTTTATTATGATAATGTGATTTTTTACCCATTGTGTTATGATAAATGTGGCAATTTATCCCCCTATGTTAAATAAAATAGTTTGCATGCATACTCTCAATTTCGGCAAGTGAGTTACAATCTCCGACTGAAGGGGGTAAATTGCTTCATTAAAATTTTACAGGGGGTAAATTGATTTTTTTTCAAATTATAGAGGGATTAATTAAACATTATGCATTTCATAGGGGGTAAATTGTCATTAACTTTGTAGAAAATTTGAATTTGATACCAAAATTGCAATGAAAACATATCCAATAGTACCAAAATAGCATTTTTGTATCCAATGGTACCAAAAATACAAGTCAACCTATATTTATATATTAAACTACTTCGGCAAAAAAGAAAAAGAACTCACATCGTCAACATAGCAGACGGACCCTACTTGGGTGAATTAACTAATTTTAGACCATTGCTTTATTGAATTTTTTTTTAAAGGAGTACCAATTATCACTATATTAAAATCATAAAAAAAAAAAGAAAACTCTATCTTGACTTTTCAATATATATTGTGCATATATTTATTAACTGTCCTTATCAATCCTTCAATGTACCACCTATCTGAGGACCAATATATTTATTAACTGTCATTACAATGTTGATAAACTCAACCAAGCTGTTTTTTTTTTCTTCCCCTTTTTCAAATTAGTAATTTTAATCTAATTTAATTTAACTTTAATTTTTGAAATTAGTAATTTTTTAATATTATCCTGAATCTTGTGCAAAATAATTGAACTATGAGTTGGATGTATTTCGATTCAATTTTCTAAAGTGAAAAATTATGTGACTTGAATGGTAAGTTGTGTTTTAAATTGAGGGTTGATGTATTTTGGATGTTGGAATTTTGAGTGGGGAAATGAAAGTTATACGTGTTATATCATTTAATTAAATGGATATAATTTATATAACAATTGATTTGATTGAAAGATTATTAATTTAAGTTGAAATACCTATTTCTTATGTTTGAACTAGTGAAATCCATTTCAAATGGTGTTTGGTCCAGGGTTTCTGGCATTTTATACTCTAGAATTATAGGTTTTGACACTATGTATCTTGACCTAAAAATTTTGGTACTTTACATTCTGAAAATATAATTATTTTGCACTTTGCATCTTAGTGCGTGTTTTGATGAGAAATATTCATTGATAGAAGAGTTAACAGTCAATTTTTAATATTTTGGCACTTTGCACTCTAGAAGTATAGATTTTGACATTTTGCACCCTGAAAATATATAATGTTATCACTTTGCACCTTGAAAATGCACCTTGAAAATAATTTTTTTTTGGCACTTTTCAACCCTATTAATTTTGCTGGCACTCTTCAACCTAGAAATATAATTTGTATGGTATTTTTCACCCTAATGTGTTTTTCTTTTGAAAAAAACTCATGAATGTCTAACATTTTCTCTCACTAAAATTTAGATTTTTTTTTTAAAAAAAAGGCATTGTCTTCGTTTTCAAGTATCCTCTAGATTATTTACATTATATCTAAAAAACACATTTACAAATTTAACATGTAATTATATTGCATGATGTTATTATATTGCAGGATATTGTTTCTATAAGACTCACATGCAATCCATCCTAAATTTTTCTACACGACATACCTACAAATCCAAAAGTATTTACTATTAGTGTTGGAAGAATTTATTAACTCAAGAACAGCTAAGTGATCTTATCAGTTGAGTTAATTAAGTTAGTTAAAAGGTTTTGATGATAACAAAAAGGTGTCATCAACTAAGTTACGGAAGCTTAGTAAGCCTTTGAAGATTGGATACTTGGTTTAAAAGAAAATCATTTAAGAACAGAAGTATTCAAGAAATGAAGATTCAATCTTATGATAAGAGTGAAAATCAGATTAGTGAAAGATTGAAAATCAAATTAGTAAAAATCAGCTTAGTGGAAATGAGATGAGCGATCATGAGATGACTAGTGCATCAGACTAGTGCATAAAACTAGTGCATCAGACTAATGCATCAGACTAGTGATCATCAGCGGAGTGGATCCCATCAGCTAAGTAAAATCGGTCAGTAAGCTCTCCAACGGTAACAAGCTAAGTGCATTTAATGTGACTGACAGAAGATACAGCAAAGTGTACAATGAACAGTGCAGAAAGTACATCAGAGTGTACAGTGAACAGTGCGACAATCTGCAAAAGTTACCATTCAAATTATGACCGTTGCTCAAGGACTAAAATGCAATTTTGCCAACCTTCAACGGGCAAAATTACAAATCCAAGAGTATAAATAGATGGTAAACTGAAGATTCAAGAGAGACTTGCACACTTTCAAGATCAAATCATTAGAGCCAGAATCCATTAGTTGAGTCATCTTATCATAAGCGGAGTCATCTTATGACGAAGCTAATTGTTGAAGAACAAGATTAAACCCTTGCATATCTGAGTGATATTCAACTGAGTGTTGTGAGAAGTAGATATCCATTTTTGTGAGTGATATTACTTCAGAGAATAGGTATTCTTTGTGATTTCCTATTGTGAATTTGTGGCTTTATCATTTGTTGTAAAAACGCAAATAGAGTTGTACTAGTTACTTAGTGTTTCTAGTGGAACCTAAATCTTTGTGATTAAGAAGAGTGGATTAAGAGGATTTTTTCCTGTATAATCACTATAAAAATTCCTTGTGTTATTTACTTTATTTGTCTTGCATTGCATATTTCATAAGCTAAGTAAATACTTTAAAAGAAGAGTCTTTTAAATTGAGGAATTTCCAACTTGGGGCAAAACTTTCTTTGTGTTTTAAAAGTTTGATTGAGTTGAAAACATTGTTTGAAAAACACATATACATTATCCGCTGCATCATTGTTTGAAACTCTGATTATATAAGTTTGATGAGCAAAATCAGCATAGTAGTCTATTCTACTGAATAAGCTAAGTGCTAAATCAGCATAGTAGTCTCACGAATAAGATCAGCTTAATCTGCTTATAAGCTAAGTGCAAAATCCGCTTAGTCATCTTATTTTGCCGATGAGCGAATTCTACTTATAGAAGAAAAGTTTAAGAATTTTTTTAAAGTTTTGAGGTCTATTCACCCCTCCCCCCTCTAGACCTCAATTGACCACTTGGGGCCAACAATTAGCATGTTAATTTTATTAAATTACAAAAAATAAAAATTAGTCTTACCTAATCACTATTAGCTATAAATTTGGTTAAAATAAAGAATGTGTCAAAAATATTAAGTCGAGGTTGAAAATGCCTAAAAATATTTTTTAGGGTGCAAAGTGCCAATATTCTATATTTTCTAGGTGTAAAGTATTCAAATCTATATTTTCAGGGTGCAAAGTGCCAAAAATATTAAAAAATGACTATTTTACCCTTTCATTACTGAATTTGTTTCATCAAAACAAAGACTTAAGTGCAAAGGACCAAATAAATATATTTTTGGGTTGGGTTTTGGGTGTTGCAATTACACCCCGAACGTGTATTATGTGATCCGTTCGGATATTGAATAAAAATTAAAAAAATTGTCTTATTTATAATTTAACCCAATTTGAAGACTTGAGAAGTTTGTGTTGTGTTTGTTTTGATGTTATTGCGTACAATTTAATGTTTGAATTCATTTATTTTATTCCTTGTATATTTACATATATTAAAAAAAATGTGAAATTTTGGTACCCGATACCGACCTAAGCGGGTCGGGTTTTAGGTGTGAAAATTCAATGCCATCCAAGTTGGGTACCTGACCTGAAATACCCGATCCGCGCCCATCCTTACCTCTATTCCATTTCAATTGTTGTTTTACGTTTTTGCACATGTATTAAAGAAGCTAATAATTAGTCTAAATTTTAGGAAAAAGTTAGAGTCATATCTAAAATACGCCTCATCTCTCCATACTCTTAAAGTAGAAGAGAGAGAGAAATAAGGAGTAAATTTGGGTAAAATCAGAAAATATGTAATTAATGATATAGAAATCCTAAAACGACAATTAATTAATTAATTGGGAACAAGAAAAAATCTCTAAAGCGACATAATAAATAAATGCACCCTAATTGTGAAGAAGCTAATTTGTTCAATTGATTATATTAAACTTAGCTAACTTTAGTTACATACTTAAATTATATTTTCCATATACTTATCCTAATAAGAACCTCCCCAAATCAAAACACAGTTTTTAAATAATGTCATCAAAATTTCTCAGAGAATGATTCATAAAAAAAAAAAAGAACCCTAAACAATCCAAACGTGCCCTCCATGCATATTTATTATACTAATTACACGACTTCGGCAAAATAAAATAAGAAAAGAACTCACATGATCAACACATCAGATAGACGGACCCTACTTGGGTGACTTCACTAATTTTAAATCATTTCTTTATTGTAATAATATCTTAATTATTACTCTATGAAAGGTCTCTATCTTAGACTTTTCAGTGTCCTTCCACGTCTTCAAGGGGATGTCTTTGAATCTCCTCACTCCCAGCAAGCTCATCCCTTTTTTTCTTTTATTTAATAAAAAACCTTTTTTTAATAAAAAAATCCTTTGATTTGTGTAAAATTTTCAAAAAGTAATTTTAGTTTTAAAAATGTAACTCTTATTGAATAAACTCAAATTTAATTTAATTGTTGGCAACGACGATCACGGGTGGCTTTTCTTATATGAGTAACTAGTTGTTGTATTATTGTGTATTTTAAAAAAATAAAATTTGGTTGTCCACTAAATAACTATTGTAATATTGTGTACCAATTTTTATTTCTCATTATTAGTGTCAATCTTAATTTATTTTGTATTATTATCAAATCATGTTAATCTTAAATATATTTTTTATTATTCCAAAATCAATTTGTGTATTATTATCAATTATTATCATTATTATTATTAAGTGAGAGTGGGGAAGAATGAATATTGAAATTAATTGAAATGAGAAGATTGAGTTATTGAAGATGACTATATAAATGGGAGGAGAAGATGAAACTGGACTAAAGTCACTGGAGATGGCCTAAGATCTTCTTTCTCACTAATGTGTACCACTTAGTGTCTCGTCCATAATAAACTGACACTTGTCAAGTACATAGATTGTGAATTGCACATAAATATTACTTTAAACTAACCATCATCTCTATTTCCTTCCCAATAATCTTATCACATATCTGTGAAAACTTAAAATGTCATCCATCTTTGTTATATGTTGCAATTTAAACATCATAAATTAGAAATCTTGAAACTTCGTGAGTCTCTTGAGCCGTACCATTCAAAATCTTAATGTGTATCTTACTGCAAATTGATTTTCTATCTTGTTATTTCAATTAAAATTCCTCCTCCTTGATTAAAATTTAGTATATGAATTAATGGGTGTTTTACATCTTGTCATTTCAATTAAAACCCTCCTGTACTAAAATTTTGGTATATAAATTAATGGATGTTATTTGAAAAAATCAGTAAAATCTTAAAGTTCGGGTATGTGCCCTAAGGGTTTGAAATAATTCGACGCAAAAATTGTGACTGTTTAGTGGTCAAACATTGGAATCCTCTTTTTTATGTGTGAAATCGAAATGGTGAATAAGATGGATGAAAAAACAAATTAATTGGATGGAAATGGCGAGAAAGATGTGTAAAAATAATCATATGTAATTGTACATTAATTAATTTGACCCATGTCAATTAATTAGGAGTGTGAAATAAAATGGTACACATTAATGGGATAGAAGATCCTTTGCGCTTCACGGATCGAGCTAGACCAATTTCGTAGGGGGCAAATATTTTTTTTTTATAGCAAACTCAATTTTTTTATATATATTTTGATAAAATGACAAAACCTAAATTAAGATAAACTAATTCTATAATTCAAAAAAAAGTTAAAAATTCATAGTTAGATAATTAAGATTATGTTAATAATAATTAATTTGAATATGTCAATAATTATAGTCCATCCACTTAAATTATATGTTTGACTATATAATATCTAAAAAGAACTGAATTTCATAAAAATGATTAAAAAAAATTGAAGTTATTAAATTGACATCTTTAGTTTTGACTCAAATATTATTATTAGTGGATTTTGAAAATTTGAGTTGTGATTTGGATTGAGGTTTGAAGGAAAAAAGTAGATAGATTCAAATCAATAACTTTATTTACATATATGTCCTTAAAAAAGTGGGTGACAACTATTGATATCAAATCATTTTGTGTGTGAGATATTTTTTAAATAAAGAAATAGTTTTATGAGGGACTAAATTGATACAAAATATTTTTTTGAGGTATTAAAATGTAACACTATAAGTAAAAGACCCATTGTAAATGATCAAAGTGAAATAAATAATTCACAGTGGAAACTAACGTAAGAAACCCCCTGTAATTTTAAAATTTACAAGGACACCTCTTACATCGTGTTACCCTAATTTCATATTGTTATAAAAGGACATCTCACTTTTAGCATCTAAAGTTCATATTCGGACAAGGGGAAGGAGTAAAAAACAGGCAACATGAAACAATTCTTTCCCTAGCTTACAAGAACACCATATATAGGCTTTTTAACCTCTCTTTTTCTAAAAGAATTAATTAAAAGTGATAACATGTACTCTTTATCTGTCTCATTATGGCTGTCCTACTCATAAGATACACAAAGCAAAATTGTAAAATTGGGCCCTATTAAAAAATACTGTGTATCAAAATTGTTTTCTTATGTTGATTTATACAAAAGTACAATTACTATTTATTCTCAAAAAATTTTCTAAACCATATGGTTTTAAATCTTAATTATATATTTATTAATTTTTATTCTTACAACTATAGTGAACCTATTCAGTATAAAGTACCACTACAGTAAAGCTAGTTTTTACTTGTCAAAAATCCAGATCAATTAATTACTATAATACTTTTATTACTCTCTACAAGAAATTAGGGTGTTGATTACTATGTATCCGTCACGGTTAATTAGCTGTTTTTGCAAAATACAAATTACGGCTTGAAACACTGATGAAAACATCCGTGGTGGATGTTTATATTATGGCTAATAGTCGTGGTGAATATTCACACTATGATTAATATCGGGGTGAATACATTCGGCACTTCTCCACAAATCACGCATGAAAACCGTTGCAAAACCGTGGTGATTGAGTTTTGACAACGACTTTGAGCTATTCGCTACTACATTTTATGCGTGATTGATACTCCTATTTCGTGTAGTGTGTAATAATGCTAGACAAGAGGATCTACATAATTATCATTGTGGTGTTCACTAATAAACAACTATTTTTATTTATATCTAACATCCAATATTCAATCTATAAAAGTTGATTAAGACTATATTATACATATCAAATTATTACCATCGAAAAACATCTATCATTTAATAGTTTTAGAAACTCGATTCAAATTTAACTCGAGTACATATCGATCTATACGAGTTCGATTCGTGTTATTTAATTAAAACGCTTTTTAGTTCCCGCGTTTAATATCTAAGTCAAAATATATTTCAAGTTGAATAAAAAAAAATCAAACAAATATTGAAAATATATTGTCTAGCTATAAACATTTAATAAATAGAGGACTAAAATAGACATTTGGTCTTTAAGAGACGTACACATTTGGTCTTTAAGAACTGTTCAGTTTTCAGGTAATAAATGACTGGCCAGTTGCTACACACCACACCAACAGATGCTGCTAAATGTAAAGTGTTTAAATTGTAATTTACAATCACTTTCATTCAGTTTATTTACTTTATCCATGTGATTGTGCTGATGTGAACTCTTTTTAAGTAAAGTACATAAAAAGATTATGATGAAATACAGTTTGCCCCCTTAATGTATGAAAATGATATCAGTTACCCCCTAAAGTATTAATTGTAACACTTACCTCCCTATGTAATGATTTTAAGCTTTTTATTCTAAAATTATCCCCGTTCCGTTTATAACTAATAAATTAGTTTTCTTTATTATTTTATCAAAAAAAATAAGAACTTTTTATTAATTATGAATTCCCCCATCAACCAAATAACAATACATCAGGATTTCTTCATTTCTTTTATTTTCATGTTTTTTGTCTCGATTTTTTTCTTTATTTATTTTTTTTCAAATTTTCCTTTATCTCTATATCGATTTTTTTTCTTTAGAATTTGTTTAAGTTTTTATTCGGTGATAATTATCACATTTATTTTCGTTACAAATTATTATTGCAAATGTTAAACAATTCTCCTTCAAATTCTTACTTGAAAATTTTCGAACTTAACACATGCTCATATCATCATTTCTTCAATCTATAATCACCCTAACTTTTTTATACGCCTATTACCAATCAGAAGTTGAACCAACACAAATCATTACAAATATTATGAGTCAAGCTTGAATTTTGCAAGCAAGATTTTGAAAGAGAATTACTCAACATTTGAAATAATAATTTGTAACAAAAACAAATGAGATAATTATCACCAAACAAAAACTAAGAAAAAAATATAAAGAGAAAAATCGAGATAGGAATAAAGAAAAAATTGAAACAAAAAACAAAAAAAAAATTGAAATGGAAATAAAGAATACTAAAGAAAAAATAGAATAAGACAAAAGAAATGATAAAATTAAAACATAATATTTTTGGTAGATAGAGGAAATAATTTTTTCTGATAAATTAATAAATAAACAATTTATTAGTTATAAAAAAGGGTAATTTTGGGGTAAAAAGTCCAAAACTATAATAGAGAGAGGTAAGTGTTATAATTGATATTTTAGGGGTAACTGGTACCATTCTCGTACTTTAAGGGGGCAATCTGTATTTAACCCAAAATATTATTCTTCGAAGAAGTTCTCTTTAAATGATAAATTACTAGATTCTTAAGTAAGCATTAGTTAGCAAAAATCTGTACTAATAATCAGTGGTTTCACTTTCCACCATATGAGAATCTTATACTTATATAAATACCAAGTTGGTTTTCTCTGTCCTTATTATTGAGAAATAATTGTTCTTCTTGTTTAGACTTTTCCATTTACTTCAGCAATAAAAGGCTCAGAACCCCCATTCATTTACCTACAGTTAAACCCCTGTCTTCATCTCCTAGTTGTGGTTAGCATTTCTACAAGAGAAAAACATACTCCTATAAGTTTTTTTTTAAAAAAAAGGAAAAATCTTGAGCCTTTGACCTCTACAAATTTCTGGGTTTGAGCTGGCTTAAATGGGTTTGATTTCATTTAAAATAATGGTGATATTTTGAAAACTTGATTTTTTTTCTCTGAAAAATGAAGGCTTGTGTACATAAGATGAAGATTTTGATATTCTTGATTTCTTGTATGTGGGTAATTCTGGGAGTTTTTGGGGCAAATGGAAATTCGAGTGGGGGTTCTAATAGGCCAACAATTGTAAATTTTGGGGCTTTATTTACATATAATTCAGTTATTGGGAGGTCTGCTATGCCAGCCATTCTTGCTGCAGTTGAAGATGTTAATTCTGATACTACCATTCTTAGAGGCACAAAGCTCAATTTGATTATGCAGGATACTAATTGTAGTGGATTTGTTGGAACAATTGAAGGTACTTTTGTAAATTCTTGGAGAGCCCTTTTACATTTAAGTATATCAAAATTGAAATAATGGAGAATTCTTGATTTTCTTTGGTTTTTTTGTCCTTTTTATTAGCTTTGTTACTGCAAAAGAGATGTTGAGCATCTTAATAGTACTTTTTTCCCCCTTCTGTTATTTGAATGTTTAAGTTTGATTACTCATTATCTGTTACCCGAAAAATTGATTCCTTACGTGAGACACAATTGTGCACGATCCATCTGGCTTCGTTCGGCGCCACGTGGACAATGAAGACCTGGGCCGTGGTCGACTGATGCTCATTGGCCATGTGGTAGCCAATATAGGCAGATGGATGGTACACAATTGTGTAGCATTGATGATATTTCTTGAGTTTTGTAGGATAGCTTGGTCTTTTATAAAGAATGGACAACGAAGTTGTGTTTCCTATGTCCTTTTATTGTTTTAGAATTGTCTAAGTATGGAAAACAAGGAAATTTTGACAGGGTGTACTTACTCGTGTAGCTATGCAGTTGATGGGGAGAGAAGTTGTTGCTGCAATCGGTCCACAGTCCTCAGGAATAGCTCATGTGATTTCACATGTTGTGAATGAACTTCACGTGCCACTTTTGTCATTCGGTGCTACGGACCCCACTCTTTCGTCTCTTCAGTACCCGTACTTTCTCCGTACGACCACAAGTGATTACTTCCAAATGTATGCAATTGCAGATTTAGTCTCGTATTTTGGATGGAGAGAAGTAGTTGCTATCTTTGTAGATGATGATTACGGTAGAAACGGGATTTCTATACTAGGCGATGCACTTGCGAGAAAACGAGCCAAAATTTCCTACAAGGCGGCGTTTACTCCTGGAGGTCCGGAAAGTGACATAGACAACTTGTTGGTTGAGGTGAACTTGTTAGAATCTCGGGTCTTCATTGTACATGTGAATCCCGATTCCGGTCTAAATATCTTCTCAACCGCAAAGAGGCTTGGAATGATGGGTGCTAATTATGTTTGGATTGCCACTGATTGGCTTCCTTCTTTACTCGATTCCTCATATATGATTGAACCAAACACGGCCAATCTTATACAAGGGGTTATCGCACTTCGCCATCACACTCCCGATTCCGATCTCAAAACAAGATTTAGTTCTAAGTGGGAAAGCTTAAAGAACAAAGAAACAGTAAAGTTTAACTCGTACGCACTATATGCTTATGACTCAGTTTGGTTGCTAGCCCGAGCGCTTGACATTTTATTTAATTCCATCGATGCTATAACTTTCTCCGCTGATCCAAGATTACGTGACACGAACGAAAGTGTCCTTCATCTACAATCCCTTCGAATTTTCGATCAAGGCCCAAAATTGCTCCAAATTCTCACTTCCACGAATTTCACTGGACTAACGGGTCAAATGCAGTTTGACTCAGAAAAAAATTTGATTCATCCGGCATATGATATTCTAAATATTGGTGGAAGTGGTTCTCGGAGGCTCGGTTATTGGTCAAATTACTCGGGTCTTTCCACTGTTCCTCCGGATACTTTGTATACAAAGCCGCCAAATACATCTGCTAGTAGTCAAAATCTTTATAGTGTCATATGGCCCGGTGAAACTACTAAAATCCCGAAGGGATGGGTGTTTCCGAATAACGGGAAGCCTTTACGAATTGCGGTGCCTTATAGAGTTACTTATCTTGATGTTGTGACTAAAGATAAAGGGCCATTAGGGGTTAAAGGATATTGCATTGATGTATTCGAAGCTGCAGTTGCTTTGCTGCCTTATGCTGTTCCTCACCAATATATCTTATACGGAGATGGTCAAAGAAACCCTTCGTTCAACAATCTTGTAAGCGAAGTTGCAGAGAATGTGAGTTTTCTTTTCCTAATTTTAGATTACATTAAATCTTCATATTCTTGTCTTTCTAACTTCTTTTTTCCATATATAGATAGTAATTGATCGTAAATAAGGTTTTTGTTAATTTTAAGTTTGAGAACTTCTTTCAATGGAAGCAACTGTTACAGACTTAAACATAAAATTAACAATTGTCATTTGTCAAGATAAAAGGACTAAAATACCCTCACATTTATATCTTTCGGGGCTAGAATCCTATCATACCTAGTGCTAGGACCAAATGGAATGTTAACACGGCAACTTATTGTAGTTTAGTTTTTCGCAGAAATATGATGCAGCTGTTGGAGATGTGACTATTACTACAAGTAGAACAAGAATTGTCGACTTTACGCAGCCTTTTATGGATTCTGGGCTCGTCGTAGTTGCTCCTGTAAAAGAGACTAAATCTAGTCCATGGGCTTTCCTGAAGCCATTTACTTGGCAAATGTGGGGTGTAACAGGAATTTTCTTTCTTCTCGTGGGAGCTGTTGTTTGGATTCTTGAACATCGAACCAATACCGAGTTCCGTGGCTCTCCACGACAACAACTTATAACTGTCTTTTGGTTAGTATTTCACAACTCTGTTCAAATTTCAGACTATATAAACTATACATCGATATTTTCGAATTGAAAAGGATGAATTGAATTTAAGGCGAAAGAAACCGAGCTTCATTGCTTCTTTCAATGAAAGGGAGGGATCAATTTACATATTTACGCATTGCTATTTGTTTTTATTAGTTTACTTACCGGATTTTTTTCATTCTTTCAGGTTTAGTCTCTCGACAATGTTTTTCTCACACAGTAAGTATTGAGACCTACATGCAAATATATCCCCTGTCCTTTGCCTAATCGGAAAAAAATCCCCATATGTTATTTTTATAGCAAAACCACCCTTGTGTTCTTTTATTAGCAAAAAAACCCATTTGTAATTCCTTCATAAATCATAGGGAGTATATGGTCAAATTTTCAGTTAACTGTCAATTTTTAGGTGGTATAAGGGTGTATTCGCTTGCCTTGTTGGGGGGTATGATTGTCATTTTGGCACAGGGGGGTCATGGAAATAAAAAAACAGAGTTTTATTTTCTTTTTATAATTAGGCAAAGCATAGTGGGTACTTCCAATTCACTCCGAGTAAACCGCTTATTTACTTCTCCTTTATAAATTAGTTTGCTTGCATTTGATTATCCTGGTGTTCTTGTAATTTGATCAAACCTCATGGAGTGTCGTCGTAAATTACTCTTACTGTCGATCATCCGTGCTTGAGCATCCCATTGATTAACTTCAATTGAAATGGTCTTTATGCAGGAGAAAACACTGTGAGCGCCTTGGGACGTTTAGTGCTACTTTTGTGGCTTTTTGTAGTTTTAATTATCAATTCAAGCTATACAGCTAGCTTGACGTCAATCCTCACAGTGCAACAACTTACTTCAAGAATTCAAGGAATCGACACTTTGATCTCGAGTTCGGATCCAATAGGGGTACAAGACGGGTCATTTGCATATAATTATCTAAGAGATGAGTTAAGCATAGCGGAGTCAAGGCTCCGTGTTTTGAAAACTCAAGATGAATATGTTAACGCCCTACAACGAGGTCCGAATGGTGGTGGGGTTGCTGCCATTGTTGACGAACTTCCTTACATCGAGCTTTTCTTGGCCAGCACCAAGTGCCAATTCAGTATTGTGGGACGAGAGTTCACAAAAAGTGGATGGGGTTTCGTAAGTATTCCGTACTTTGAAATTTAAAGATTTATAATGTAGTCAGAAAATGTACAAATACAAAATTTTATCATGTTCAACACAACAAATTGAGTTTATGGAAATTTGAAATATGAATTTGCTATGAGCTAAATTCAAAATTACACCCTTTGCTTTGCCTAATTGGCAATAACCCACTGTACTATTTTAATTAACAAAAACCCTTCTCTCTTCTCTTTTTATTAGCAAAAAACTCCTGAAATTCCTTCATAAGTAGGGCGATAATTGTCAAATTTTTAAGTGAACGGAGGGGTAATTGCCAATTTTCGAAGTTTATCGGAGAATTATTGATATTCTTTTTTTAAAATTAATAAGGTATTTTTGTATTTTTGTAGGGGTATAATTGTCATTTTTCCTATAAAGTTCTCGCACGGAAGGGAGTTTTTTGCTTATATAAAAAGAACACATGGGGGTTTTGCTAATGAGAATAACACAGGATTTTTTTTTTGCCCAATTAGGCAAAACCCATGGGTTATTTTTGCATATAGCTCTAATTTGCTATTTTTATACATATATGTTGGATTTTCTACATCATGTAACATTTAATAATATGTGCGTCCAGGCGTTCCAAAGGGACTCTCCGCTTGCAATAGATTTGTCGACTGCGATCCTTCAACTTTCCGAAAACGGAGAGCTTCAAAGAATCCACGACAAATGGCTGAATCGGAATGCATGCTCTAACCAAATGAATCCAATAGATGCTAGCCGACTTTCACTCAATAGCTTCTGGGGCCTCTTCCTTATTTGCGGAGTGGCATGCTTCCTTGCATTAGCCGCGTTTTTCTTCAGAGTTTGCTGGCAGTATAGTCGATATCATGCGGAGGTAAACGAACACGATATCGAGCACGATGATACACCACAGCCTAGCAAGCGTTCCATGCGCCCGACTAAGAGCTTTAAGGATATAATGGTTTTTGTTGATAAAAAAGAAGATGAAATTATGGAAAAGATTAGGAGGAAAAGTGGTGATTCTAAGAGGCAACACAGTCAAGTTTTCGATGGACCGAGCAGTTAAAATTGTTGTTAAAATGGTAGTTAGTAGTAAATATATATTACTACATATATATATCCCCTTATGTGACAGCAGTAAATATGTTGCAGTTTACTGAGAAAATAGCAATTTGTAAGATTAAAATAGGAAAACATTCGAGAATAAAATCTTAGTAAGAATTGAAGGGTTTGTTGTTGATTCTTTAATTTCTTTATGATTTGTATATTTAGCTTAATTTTTTTTTAACTTGGCTAGGTGCGAATTTGATAATATGAAATCGAACGGTGATGTTTGGTGAAATTAAAAGTATATTGTTCGAAGTTCAAAGTTCAAACTAAAAAAAAACTCTTATTATTACCAACTGTAAGACTTGATGAAATATATTTAAACATACTTTCTGGCCTTTCATTTAGGGTTTTTTTTGCAAGTCAACTCTCTGTGATATGTTTAATGGACAATTTACCTTCCTGTGAAATAAAAATAGGCAATTTAACTCCCCGTGAAATGAAATAATGAGCAATTTACCTCTTCGTGATATAAAAATAGGCAATATACCTCCCTGTGAAATGAAATAATGAGCAATTTAATTCCCTGTTATATGAATTAATAAGCAATTTAGAGGGAGACAATGTGCTTCTTTTATAAAAACACAAGGAGTTATTTTGCTATTTTTCTTAACACAGGGAGTTAAATTGCATATTCAGGATATCACATGGAGGTATTTTACCCTTTTATTTATCACAGAGAGTTAAATAGCCTATTTTAAATAATACAAGGAGTTAATCTGTTGTTCACTCCTTTCATTTATAATATAGATAGATAGACCCCAATTGGGTGACTTGAGTCCATCTAAACCATTTGTCATTTTCACACAAATTAATAAAATTAATAATTACTCACTTTCTAAGATAAAATACTATCAAAAATATCATTTAATGTTACTTTCATTAATGTCATTGATATTTGTACACTTTAGTTTATTGTGTAAACTTAAAAGTAATAAAAGATAAAATTAAAAAAAGATGCATTGAAAAATCAAATGTGACAAGTAATTTGAAACATAATTTTTTTGTAAATCTGCCAATTAAATTGAAAAGGAGGGAGTAGTAATGAAATGAAATGTCTCTGTTTCTTAGTCAATCCTTTGGTTGTTTTTCAATAATGTAAAAATGACCAATATAAAGTATGAGAGTTTTGTAATTCTAAAATGATTAGAATAATGTATATTAATTATAGTTGTAAAATAATAAGCGTACCATCTCTCTATGTACTAATGGTATATACATATTGGTGCATAAAATGGTTAGTTTGGATAAGAAAAAAAAAAAAAAGAAGTTCCAGAAAAAAATAATATAGAAAATTTAAATAGAATTTAATCTTAGTGTTTTCTTGGAAATGCTAAAAGTTAACGAATTTGATTGATTTTTCCATAAATCAATTAAGGGTGAGTTTGGATCAGCGGTGAGAACTCCTAAAAACACTTCTAGACATTCATTGTGATTTTTAAAGTGTTTGGCCCCAATTATAGAAATTGTTTTTAGTCAATCATGATTTTAATGGTGTTTGACCCTCATTATCATAATCACTTTTGGGATTTCCAGAAGCTAAAAATCCACTTATTTTAGAAGTAACTAAAGTATTACCTTTGCAAAAGCTATTATCCAAAAATAATTATTTTATAATTGAATTTTATCATAATCAATTATTGCCAAAATCCATTTTAGTAAAATTAATTCTCCTGATTATTGCCAAAATCCATTTTAGTAAATTAATTTTCCTATAATTGATTTTCGAATCGCTAGGCCAAGCTCACCCGAAAACTCAATATCATTTTCAAAGGAAAAGTAGTGTTTGTAAGGAGACGATAAATGGAAATTTAGGCTCACGAACGAAGTTGAGATTATGACCTTAGAGTTAGACCCACCTTAGTCTCAAGGATAACGATCAAGAATCACAACTAGGACTGAAAATCAAACTAAGCTACTCGATACTCGACTCGAGCTCGTCCGATAAAAACTCATTTGAGCTCGGTTCGTCACACTAATCAAACAAGCTTGAACTTTTTTTTCCGTTCGATAACTTTTGAAGCTCGGCTCGATAAGCTAAAAATTGAAAAAATACATGTAAAATATCAAGCTACTCGATACTCGGCTCGAGCTCGTTTGATAAAAGCTCGTTTGAGCTCGGCTCGATTGAAAATCAAACCAAGCTCAAACACAAAATTTCAAGCTCGATAAAAATCAAACCAAGCTTGAACAGTGTACCGTTCGATACTACTCGGCTCGATTACAGCCCTAATCACAACCCATAGCCGAAGTGGTGAGTACCATCATTTTTCAACATTTCAACTACGTTTGAGTCCTTACATGATCATTTTTTACACCCTCTGGTAGGGCTGAGCATGGTTCGGTAAACCGACCGAACCGAACCGGAACCGAAATTTCGGTCCGGACCGTTTACCGAACCGAAATTTCGGTTCGGTAAACGGTTCTCGGCCGAGAACCGATCCTTGGGAGCGGTCGGTTCTCGGTAATACCGGTCGGTTTACCGAACCGAACCGATTGGACCGAATTTTTTATTTTTTATTTTTATATTTTAAAATTAGTGTTTTTCAATTACAATTTTGGAGATATATAAGTTTTAAGTTTGAATGGTTTGTATAAACTTAATATTATTTTTCAAAAATAATTTACCTCTTTGTATTTGATTAAGATTTTTTTATGTTTGAGACTTTTATGTTTGAATGGTTTGTATGAACTTTGGTGATATATTGAATGTTACACAATAAATAGAAGGGGGGGCTTTTTTGTATGGTTTGTATGTTGTAAGATATATTTTTTTTTGTATATAGTGCAATAAATTGAATTTTTGATTTTTTAAAAATAAATAAAAATTAAATTTTCGGTTTTTTTGGACCGAACCGAACCGTTCGGTTTTTTACCGAACCGAACCGAAATTTTCGGTTCGGCAAACGGTCCGCGGTCTGAAATTTACCGAACCGAAAAAATACCGAAGTTCGGTCCGGTTCGGTTCGGTTTTTACCGAATGCTCAGCCCTACCCTCTGGTAATATTTTGAAACACTAATTTCTTTTTATAGGAAACTCCTATTTACCTCCCGTAAATTGAAGATTGCTTGGAATTTCTTGCAATTCATAATATTACTTAGTTCGTTTTGCTATTTATAGTCAATTTAACGTTCGAGTTTTCTTAAGTTATTTAAAGCCAGGGACGGATCCAGCCCCTTTTGGGGGGGGGGGGCTGGCCCCCCCAAGAATTGAAAAAAAATAATGAGTGCTACTTTTTTTATTTTTTTTGGAGATATTAGTATTAATATTTACATTATTCAATTACTTATTAAATTCAAAATTTTTGAAGTTTTTTTTCTTATACTCTATATATAGCTGTGGTGCCTAGGGGTGTGCAAACGGTAAAACCGAACTGTACCGTACCGAATTTCGGTATACCGACTGATTCGGTATTTTGAAATCTCGTACCGTTTGCCAAACCAAAAATTTCGGTTCGGTTCGGTAAATTACCGATTCGGTACGGTTCGGTTTGATTCGGTACGAAAAAACCGAAAAATTATTGTGCCTTTGAATTTTCTGAAAATTTGGGAGTTTTTAGTTGAAGAACATGAGCAATCTTGCTTTTGAATCTTTCGTTGGCCAACTAAGAAAGCACCGACCCTTCAATTTCATCCCTTTCTTCATATATATATATATAAATCAATTCCCAGAAAATCTCTTTCATCACTAATTGTTCCTGCTGCTGCTGCCACCACTTCTTCTTCTTCTTTCTTGTTGTTTCTTTAATTTTTGGAATTACAGTACGAAGAGAAGACATACATAAATGTGGATGAATTAATTTGTTGTTGAATTTACAAAAGCTCATAAATTGAGAAGATGCTTTTTATTTCAGTTTAGAATTAAAATTAAAATAAAAAAAATTCGGTATTTCGGTTCGGTTCGGTAAACCGGCCGGTAATACCGAAAACCGAAAGTTACAAAGGTTCGGTAATGGGGCTCGTACCGTATACCGAACCGAAATTTCGGTTCGGTATACGGTACGTACCGAAACTTCGGTTTCGGTATGATCCGGTCGGTTTACCGGATCATGCACACCCCTAGTGGTGCCTATACAACAATTCTAATATAATGACAAGTAGGGCTGTCAATGGGTCGGATTATGGTCGGATCAGGCTCGTCCAGATCCGGCTCCATTTATATCGGATCGAATCATGTCGGATTCGGATCTTGCTCGGATTATGCTCGGATCTAGATTTTTTGAATCCAACGGATTTTGGTCGGATTTGGCCGGATATCGGATATTTTTCGGATCCAATAAATTTGTATTTAAAAAGTTAAAGTAATATTTTTTTCCTAAAATATTATCTTTTCAATTTTATTTAACTTTAGCTCACATTTTCAAAGTTTCTTTACTATATTCATATTTGTAGAATGAATATATTGGTTTAAATAAATTTATAAACGAATTATAAATTACTATCTTCTTAAATTGACGTTGAAATATTATTAATGATACTTATTTTTATAAATCATTTTGTATATATATCTTTCTTTTATTTGTTGTCGGATACGGATCTTCAACGGATCGGATCGACCTAAATCCATATTCGCTCCATGAGTTTCGGATCTTTATAATCGGATCAGGTCCATCGAATCTCTAATCGAACAATTATCCTAATAAATCGGATCGAATTCGGACGGATCCGGATTGAAATCCGCCCCATTGACAGCCCTAATGACAAGTATATTTTCATGTTAAATTGTCAATTATACCTACTTAGTATTTTATATTACCAACACAACAGAAATAATGATTATCAACATCAAAGTTAGTGAAAACAGGCTTAGAAACTAGATGAAAGATTACTACCCTGTGAATTGTTTGATTATTCACATTGAAAATAAAAATGCTAGAATTTTTATGATATGAAGAGCGTCGTATACAATTTTCATAGTTTTTTCATTTAATTACTTTAGCATTTTGAATTCATAGAATCCTCGTTAATAATCTATTCTTGTGCAAATAAATTATTTTAAATATTATTTTGTCAATTAGTTTTAATGATGGGTTAACTCGCCCTCCCCTCCCCTACTCTATAATCCTGGATCCATCCCTGTTTAAAGCATTGTAAGTTTACAGTTTTAGTATTTTTCACTTTTGATTTTATGAAATTGTAAAACTTTCTATCGTCTTGAGAAATTTACATAATAGGTTTACCATTGGTGGGAATATTGATCTTATGTTGTGTGTAGAAGATACTCAAGGAACGAAATTTCACTTTTACTAAGGCCATCTCCAACCCGTAGGGCTATTTACAGCCCTGGGGTGTCAATCTCCACCCGGGGAATCTGCACCCCCCTGAGCATCATCTCCAACCGGGAGGGGGTTCTCTTCCAATTAATTAAAAAAAAAGCCTTCCCCACTCTCACCTATATTATCTATAATAATAATAATAATAATAATAATTTTAAAAATAAGTAATATTAATTTAAATATGAAATTGCATAATAATTAATTTCATAGACAAATATATAATTTTAAAATATTTATTTGAGTTAATTATCTAATTTTATTTGAGTTCATTTTCATTCATAATGTGTAAAATATTTATTTGAGTTAATTATCTAATTTATAAATAAATTTAGCTACAAGTTTCTATAATTTATAAATTTTAATTTGTACTAAAAGTTCAACAAAAGTGATGTAGCTCAAATGGTAAGGAAGTCATGTTTCAATATAAAGGTTTCGTGTTCAAATTCCAATTGTTACAATAATTTTTAACATTAAAAAAATTAAAAAAAAAATAAAAAAGGAAATCCATCAGGTGGCGCCAAGGATTGTGGCTGGGACGCGCGTCCCAGCCTTGGGGCGATGGGCTGGGCGACTGGGCGGTCCAAATGGACCGCCCAGTGTCCTCTCCAACCCGCAACTGGCGGGCTGGCCCAAATCGACCCACCCCCCAGCCCGGGTTGGAGATGGCCTAACTAAAGTTCAGATTAAGACCCCGGGGGAAGGAGTAAAAAATAGGCAAAGTATTCTTTCCCTAACTTGCAAGAAGAATATATAACGGGAAAAATACAAGATACTCCCCATGTTATGTTAAACTTGTAAGAAATTATCCTATGAAATTTTATTGCGCCAAATTTCTTTGTATTTTAAAAAACATGCAAAAAATACCTAATTTGTAAAAAATATGTCGTTTTGAATCGACATATTTCAGGTCATTTTTACAATACTTCAAGTTGGTCCCCAAAACTTCAAATAAAATATTTTAAAAATAATTTCTTAAAATATGTCCATCCAAAATGACCTATTTTTACAAATTGAGTATTTTTACAGGTGTTTTTGAAAGTATAAAAAAATTTGGTACAATAAAAATTTTACAAAGTAATTTCTTGCTAGTTTAGCATAACATAGGAGTATTTTGGCATTTACCCCATTATAACCATACCATTTTTGGAACAAATTCTAATCTGAATTTGAATAGCACTTTTGGGGAAAAAAGAATAAAAAATATGATAAATACAAATCATAATTTATTTTTTAAGGGCAAAAAAGAATGTGGGGCTGTTTGTCTCGCATCTCCGAAATTTTTTTCCCATTTCCGAGCGGCGAGACAAACAAGCATCAGTTTTTCCGAAATAATTGGGCCTGTTTGTCTCGCCTTTCGGAGAGTGGTTTGGGAAAGTGGTAGAGGTTTGAGAAATAATCTCGATTTGCGTAATGTTGTTTGTTTGGGTTTTGGGAGAATTGTTTGGGAAAAAAGTAGGTGTAGGTTTTTTTAGTAGGTTTGAGATAGATAATTAAATGTAAGATAGTGTAAGACTTTATGTCACATCAGTTAGTTATATATAATTAATTTATTGGTATATGTATTATATGTGGTAAATAATATTTTATAATTAGTTATTTAAGCCTTTTAAAATAATAAAAATAAAATAGATTAATTTTCATTTTTTGAATTTTTTATTATAAAATATTATAATAAAATTCTTTTAATTATTTTATCTCACCGACAAATTCATTTAAATGACATATTAAATATGCCAGGAATTACACAATGTCCTTAAAATATTAACCCAATAGTTATTATACAATATCCAAATTAATTTACGTACGGAAATAACATATTAAGTTATCTTCATATTGTATAATATAATAAAAATTAACGGCAATTTTACAATGAATGAAACTAATTCCACAAAGGTGAGAATGGACCCGATCAATTATCCGACCAATCATGACTATTATTCCCTCCACGCTGAGCCAACCGGACTAATATGGTGATGAAACATCAATAATTGAATAACCAGACATCGAGTAAAAAGAAGAGAGAGGAGAGAGGAGTAGAAAAGGAGAAACTGTGGCTGTATATCGTTGACTGCGTAGGCTTAAAAAATGAGAAATTGTAGCCGTATATTGTTGACTTAGTAGGCTACAAAAATGGGCTACTTGAAAATGTATAGAAAATGGGCTACTAGCCCACTTACTTTGGGAAATAATCTCCCAAAGCCAATGGGGCTGTTTGTCTCGCATCTCCGAAATTTTTTTCCCATTTCCGAGCGGCGAGACAAACAAGCATCAGTTTTTCCGAAATAATTGGCTTTGGGAGATTATTTCCCAAAGTAAGTGGGCTAGTAGCCCATTTTCTATACATTTTCAAGTAGCCCATTTTTGTAGCCTACTAAGTCAACAATATACGGCTACAATTTCTCATTTTTTAAGCCTACGCAGTCAACGATATACAGCCACAGTTTCTCCTTTTCTACTCCTCTCTCCTCTCTCTTCTTTTTACTCGATGTCTGGTTATTCAATTATTGATGTTTCATCACCATATTAGTCCGGTTGGCTCAGCGTGGAGGGAATAATAGTCATGATTGGTCGGATAATTGATCGGGTCCATTCTCACCTTTGTGGAATTAGTTTCATTCATTGTAAAATTGCCGTTAATTTTTATTATATTATACAATATGAAGATAACTTAATATGTTATTTCCGTACGTAAATTAATTTGGATATTGTATAATAACTATTGGGTTAATATTTTAAGGACATTGTGTAATTCCTGGCATATTTAATATGTCATTTAAATGAATTTGTCGGTGAGATAAAATAATTAAAAGAATTTTATTATAATATTTTATAATAAAAAATTCAAAAAATGAAAATTAATCTATTTTATTTTTATTATTTTAAAAGGCTTAAATAACTAATTATAAAATATTATTTACCACATATAATACATATACCAATAAATTAATTATATATAACTAACTGATGTGACATAAAGTCTTACACTATCTTACATTTAATTATCTATCTCAAACCTACTAAAAAAACCTACACCTACTTTTTTCCCAAACAATTCTCCCAAAACCCAAACAAACAACATTACGCAAATCGAGATTATTTCTCAAACCTCTACCACTTTCCCAAACCACTCTCCGAAAGGCGAGACAAACAGGCCCTGTATGTTTCAACTGTAATTTAATAGCAATCACTTTCCATCAATTTATTTACTTTATTCATGTGTCAGTTTGTGTGAACCATTTTTAAAGTAAATAAAATATTGTTCGTTGAAGAAGTTCTTTACTATTAAATTACTAAATTCTTATGTAAGCATTACTTGGCAAATATCTTAGGAGTATTATATAAGTAGCACGTTAATTAATTGCTTTTTGTCTCGTGAGAATCTAATACCCACGTTTTTTATCACTTGAAATCTTGAATTCTTATCGTTATCCGGTTTAGATGTTTAATGTGTATTCCACTTACTTTGTAGTGGTCATTCTTATGAGAGTTTTATACAATCTTAAATAAATATATTGCACTTGTTATATAATAGCTTCGAATTTGATCGAATCCGATCTAAATAAAAATCTATCTGTGATTTGAAGTTAGTATTGTCCTTGAAAAGAACACATATATATTACTCCCTTCGTCCTTTTTCTTTTCCTCCTATTTTCTTTTGTGATGTAAAAAGAAAAAAAAATACTTCATTTTCTAATATAAAATTATTTTTTTCAAAAATACCCTTTCATATAAATCAATTAGGTGCATAAAAATTGGACATAAATGTAAAGTTGAATAAAAATTCTACTTTCTTTGTCTCTAAATTTTTACTACTATTTCATGTTTATAATGTTCCAAAATAAGACCCTCTGTCTATAAATGAAATTATTTTTCTAATAAATATTCTATTATATAAAATAATCATTTGACATCACTAATTATCAACTATTATTTTTAAGAATATAAAAGTAAAAGTACTTAAAATTTTTATTTTTTCAATTTTTACATAAAACTAGGAAGAAAAAAAAGTAAAAGGAGCTAAGGGACAAATGAAGTACTATTTTGTAAACACTCACCTAAAATTTCGTGTCAATATTGAAGTTTACAATATAAAAAAGGACAGGAGTATAAAATATCTTAAACCTTTGACCTATCCAAATTCTTGATTTGAGCTGTCTTAAATTAATGGGTTTGGTTTCTCTTGAAATTATAGTGTTGTTTTGATAATTGGAATTTCACAAGCATTTTTTTCTTCACTGAAAATGAAGTTTTTTGTGTTCTTGATTTCCTTTATGTGGGTAATTTTTGGAGTTTTTGGAACAAGTGGAAATTCAAGTGGGGGTTCTAATGGACCAAAAAATGTAAATATTGGGGCTTTATTTACACATAATTCAGTTATTGGGAGGTCTGCTATGCCAGCCATTCTTGCTGCGGTTGAAGATGTTAACTCTGATTCTACCATTCTCAAGAACACAAAGCTCAATTTGATCATGCAGGATACTAATTGCAGTGGATTTGTTGGAACAATTGAAGGTAAATTTTTTCGAATTTTTGGTAACCCCTTTTTCAATATAAGTTTAACAAGATTGAAATATTTCTCTACTAATTAATTGAATAGTTTTTTATTTTTGGGAGAATTCTTGGTTTTCTATGTTTTCATTCCCTTTTATTAGCTTCGTTACTGAAGAGATGATATGCAGCTTAGATTCTTAGTTTGCTTTTTTTATATTCCTTTTTTTTTCCTAATGTTATTTGAATGCTTGAGTTTGCTTGCTTATTTTTTGGTACTCGAAAATCCGGGTTTCATACAAATAACCGTGGTCGACTGGCGCCCAATGAAACCAGTAAAAATTCTTACCCAGATCGGGTTTGGTAGAACCAAAAGTAACTTAATGAAAGTAATACACTTGATTTGGGATGTGCTTGAACATGAATTTTCATGAAACCAGATGGATTCTGCACTATTTTGCGGCTCCTAATAAACCCAAATTTGATAATATAATATTCTTGTGTTTTCTAGCATAGCTTAGTTTTAATGGAGAATGATATCAAAAAAATATTGATTTTTTTGACCTTCCTTCAACTTTGATCATTTGGCAACCGTACCCCAAACGTTGAAAACTTTGGCAAACAAAGATTAATTTTATTCTACCTTTTGCTAAAAGACTCATGTTCCCTTAGTTTTTAAATAAAAAAGTATCCATTATTATTAGTGAAAGACAACTTCTAAATTTTGAAAAATCAAATATAAAAATTAAATTTACAATGAGTAATATCAGCATTAAGATTACTATTAATATTTTTATCAAAATAAAGATTAATATTAATATTAATATTTTTTCTAATACTCATTTGTAAAATAAAGAGAGCAAAAAGCTTTAGATCTACAAGACCTATTAGTGTCTCGGAAAAACATTTTTTTTTTTTTAAATTTTATCTTATTGCATAATGATTCCAATATAGCCATATATGATTTTCATAATTCTGCAACACATTTACTATTTGGCTCAAAACTTAAAAGGAAATATTTGAGCATTTTTAATGAACTATGAAAGTGCACGTACGATGTACGTGTCTAGATAATTTCATCGATATTTTTTTTGTAAATTAGAGTAAAATTAATTTTATTATGTCATAAAATAGAGCAAATTAACCCATTTTCACCTATTTAATTCATTAGTTTGATTCATTTTTCACCGGTTTAACCTGATTTTTAGCTGCTTCTATTTATTTTTACGAGTTTATTATTTTTTAACCGTTTTACCCATATTTTTTTATCGGTTATAACTTATTTTCACTGTTGTTATAATTTTGTTCACTCGTTTTTGTCCATTTTAAACCATTTTTCTACCTGTTTCACCTTATTTTGTCGGTTAAACTATTTTTTTTTACTGATTTCACAATTTCTTATCATATATATTAGCTCATTTTTAAACGTTTTTATCAAATTGACTCGTTTTCTCCTATTTTCCACACTTTTTTCACTGATTTCACATGTTTTTTTCATCAATTTCATTTGAAATTTTCTTTGATTTGAAACATTTTCGCCGACTTTATCCATGTTTTCACAGATTTCACATGTTCTTTATGTTGTTGTTTCACCGATTTCATCATTTTTCACAAATTATACCCTAATTTTCATCGATTTCACATCTATTTATCGATTTCAGGGCACTTTATTACTGATCTTACCCAAATTTCACCAATTTCGTCAATGTTCGCCAATTTCACTCGAATTTTCATCAATTTCACATGTTTTCAATGATTTCATAGTTTTTTTTATCGATTGCACAAAATTTCATCGATTTTTCACCATTTGTCACCTGTTTCACCAGTTTTTCATGAAAATAATTTCATGAAATTTTGATGTATGCATGTCTTGATATTATTGAATATTTTTTATATTTTTTCTATTTAACCAAAGTAAAATTACATAATTAGCTAAGCCGTCAGTATTTTTTATTGTTTCATAGTAAGATGTGATTCAATTTTTTTGTTTTTTGTAACGTAATGATATTTAAGACAATTTCATTTTAAAATTTTATGAATTTATAACTTTTAGGAGTTTATGTAGGAGATAATCTAAAGATAAGACTTCATGTCTAATTATATCTCTTCAATTACTTTTACATTTTTTCATTGAATTAAATATCACTTTATAAATTTAAATTAAATAAGGGTATATTAGTCAACACAAAAAAGTAAAAAAAAGTAGAGAAGAGATGGAGATAAATTAAATAAGGGTATCCTAGCCAGCACAAAAAAGTTAAAAACTATTCATGTTTTTATAATAGTAGAGATAGAGATAGTAGAATGAAAAATAGATAGAGTGGGTGTGCTTGCCAAAGTTTCAAATGTTTGCAATCTGGTTGCCAAATGATCAAAGTAGAGGGGAGGTCAATGCAATTAACCTTTTAATGAAGTTGTGTTTCCTTTTATTGTTTTAGAATTGTCTATGGTGAAAAGGAAATTTTGACGGGGCGTACTTACTCGTGCAGCTTTGCAATTGATGGGGAGAGAAGTTGTTGCTGCAATCGGTCCACAGTCCTCAGGAATAGCTCATGTGATTTCACATGTTGTGAATGAAATTCACGTGCCACTTCTGTCATTCGGTGCCACGGACCCCACTCTTTCGACTCTTCAGTTTCCATATTTTCTACGTACAACCACAAGTGATTACTTCCAAATGTATGCAATTGCAGATTTAGTCTCGTATTTTGGATGGAGAGAAGTAGTTGCTATCTTTGTAGACGATGATTACGGTAGAAACGGGATTTCTATACTACGCGATGCACTTGCGAAAAAACGAGCCAAAATTTCTTACAACGCAGCGTTTACTCCCGGAGGTCCGAAAAGTGACATAGACAACTTGTTGGTTGAGGTGAACTTGTTAGAATCTCGAGTCTTCATTGTACATGTGAATCCCGATTCTGGTCTAAATATCTTCTCAACCGCAAAAAGGCTTGGAATGATGAGTGCTAGTTATGTTTGGATTGCCACTGATTGGCTTCCTTCTTTACTTGATTCCTCATATATGATTGAACCAAACACTGCCGATCTTATACAAGGGGTTATTGCACTTCGACATCACACTCCCGATTCTGACCTCAAAACAAGGTTTAGTTCGAAGTGGGAAAGCTTAAAGAACAAAGAAACCGTAAAGTTTAACTCGTACGCACTGTATGCTTATGACTCAGTTTGGTTACTAGCCCGAGCGCTTGACGTTTTATTTAATTCCGATGCTATAACTTTCTCCGTGGATCCAAGATTACGTCACATGAACGACAGTTACCTTCATTTACAATCCCTTCGGATTTTCGATCAAGGCCCAAAATTGCTCCAAATTCTCACTACCACGAATTTCACTGGAGTAACGGGTCAAATTCAATTTGACTCGGAAAAAAATTTGATTCATCCGGCATATGATATTTTAAATATTGGTGGAAGTGGTTCTCGAAGGCTCGGTTATTGGTCAAATTACTCGGGTCTTTCCATAGTTCCTCCAGATACTTTATATGTAAAGCCCCCAAATACATCAGCTAGTACTCAAAATCTTTATAGCGCCTTATGGCCCGGTGAAACTACTAAAATCCCAAAGGGATGGGTGTTTCCGAATAACGGGAAGTCTTTACGAATTGTGGTGCCTTATAGAGTTAATTTTCTTGATGTTGTGACTAAAGATAAAGAGCCATTAGGGGTTAAAGGATATTGCATTGATGTATTTGAAGCTGCAGTTGCTTTGCTGCCTTATGCTGTTCCGCACCAATATATCCTATACGGAGATGGTCGAAGACCCCCTTCGTACAACAATCTTGTAAGCAACGTTGCAGAGAATGTGAGTGTTATTTTCTTCTTCTAATTTTAGATGACATTTAATTTCTTTATTCTAGTCTTTATAACTTGTTTTATATATATAAATAGAAAGCATGGTCGACCGTAAATATGTTTTTGTTAAATTTAAATTTGAAAACTTCTTTCAACATAACCATCTGTTACACACTTAAAAGATAATATAAAAGGTGTCATCTATAAAGATAAAAAGACTAAAATACCCTCACATTTGTAATTTTTGGAGCTAGGATCCTATCTTACATAGTGCTATAGAGTTTATTAGGCCATGGGGAGGGGGGGGTGGCTTCGGAGCTCTGGGGCTGCCCCTGCCTGGTCGTCTCCAAAGACAAGGCTTCGAAATGGAATTAGTTCCATTCTAGATCTTGTTCACTCTCACCTATGATTCTAGTTTTAATTTTGTTTTTAATATTAATATTATTAATTCTAATAATTATTTTATTAATATAATTAAATTATTAATACACTTTTTAAATATTAAAATTAAAGAGAGTAAATAATCATGAAATTAAAATTGATACATAATAGGAAATACAATAAACAAGAAAGGAAATACTAGAAAGAGGATTAAATAAACGACAAACACACGAAAATATAACATTTTACTGATTTCTCCCTTGAAAACAGTCGGTTCCTTCGTTCGATGAACCTCCAAATAAGTCCTGAGGAAAATATTTTTGTTGTATTTCTTTTCTTTTGTTCTTCCAATACGCCTTTGTATCTGGAGTGAATGAAGAACAGTCCATCGACAGAATTCGTTCATCCCTTGACATTTTCATTGCGTCTTCTTTCCGTTGACGTTGAAGCACCTTCATATGTCTTTTCTCTTGTCCAGCGTCTATCAGAAGTGCAATTATTCTCATGGGCTGGATTTTTTCCCTTTCCAAGTCAATATTCGCATATGGACTACTCGACGAAGCCTTCCCTTTTCCCTTCTTGGCTTTTTTTGTACCAATAGGTCTTTCAGGTATTTCACTCGATTGTGGTACGTGGGGAGTCTCGGGTTATTCATCGTTGCCTAGTGGTTCCGATTCAAATTGAGTTTTTTTGGAGGCGTTGGAATAACGTTGGAAAATCCAGTACCAAAAAATGTATCCATGTGACGGAGTAACGTTGGAAAATCCAGTACCAAGAAAACAAACTTTGGATAACTACATGATGCGTCATGAATTAAGCAATACGCTCCAAAGAAACCAACCGTAGACTTCAGAAAGACTTAAAAGCCAATATGTATGCAAAATACGGTTAACAATAAATGTAATTGTTTGAATTTACTTATCTTGTTAATTTTACTATGTATTTAAATATTTTATTATTTAAGTATTAATTTAAATTGTTTGTATAAGTATTTAATTATATTTTTAACTAATTCGATATTTTAAAAAATATATAGCCACCACCAATATTGTAATTAAATGATTAAATTTTTAATTACAATAGAAGAAATTAAAATAAAATGTTGAATTTCTTTATTAATGATTTGTCCATAAATAAATTTAATTATAATTCTAATAAATTATTAATGATTTTAATTTAAAAAAATTAAATTTTATTATATTAAATAATTCAATTAAAAATTTGGGATACATATATTTATTAAATATTAGTAAATATACAATGAATACAAAAAAAATTTATTAGGAAAATTTAATTTAATTTATTATTTATTTAAATAACTAATTTTTTCCTATTTAAAAACATTAAATAAACAAATTTATAAAGAAATTAAAAAGAAAGGAACCATTCATGGGACGCCACTTGGCGTCCCTTGACTTAAAGAGATACGTGTTCTTCTTCATCTCGCCCACGCCAGCCCCGGGCCGCGGCCTGTTCCCACCCTGCCCTGAGCCCCGCTCACTGGAGATGACTTCTCCACCAAGCCCCGACCCCGCTCCGGCCTCTCCGGTCACCATAGGAGATGGCCTTAGTTTCTTCGGTGATACTTCATACATGTCCTTAATATATATATATATATATATATATATATATATTATTTGTACAAGGGGAAAGTTTACACGGGAACTTATTGTAGTTTGATTTTTCGCAGAAATATGATGCAGTTGTTGGAGATGTGACTATTACTACAAGTAGAGCAAGAATTGTCGACTTTACGCAGCCTTTTGTGGATTCTGGGCTCGTCGTAGTTGCTCCTGTAAAAGAGACTAAATCTAGTCCATGGGCTTTCTTGAAGCCATTTACTTGGCAAATGTGGGGTGTAACAGGAATTTGCTTTCTTCTCGTGGGAGCTGTTGTTTGGATTCTTGAACATCGAACCAATACCGAGTTCCGTGGCTCTCCACGACAACAAGTTATAACTATCTTTTGGTTAGTATTTCACGTCGCTGTTCAAACAGAGCTTCTTTGCTTCTTTAATTGAAAACAAGGGGATCAACTTACGTATTTACGTATTTTCTTACCGAATTTATTTAAATCTTTCAGGTTTAGTTTCTCAACAATGTTTTTCAAACATAGTAAGTATTGTCTGCTTATTTACATGTACTGGTGTTCTTGTAATTTGATCGAACCTCAGGGAGTATCGTTGTAAATTAACCTTCATTAAATTCTTATTGAAATGGTTTTATGCAGGAGAAAAGACTGTGAGCGCCTTGGGACGTTTAGTGCTACTTTTGTGGCTTTTTGTAGTTTTAATTATCAAATCAAATTACATTGCTAGTTTGACATCAATCCTCACAGTGCAACAACTTACTTCAAGAATTCATGGAATCGACACTTTGACCTCGATTTCAGATCCAATAGGGGTCCAAGACGGCTCATTTACATATAATTATCTAAGAGATGAGTTAGGCATAGCGGAGTCAAGGCTTCGTGTTTTGAAAACTCAAGATGAATATGTTAACGCCCTACAAGGTGGTAGGGTTGCTGCCATTGTCTCCGAGCTTCCTTACGCCAAGCTTTTCTTGGCCAACACCAAGTGCCGATTCAGTATTGTGGGACGAGAGTTCACGAAAAGTGGATGGGGTTTTGTAAGTATTCCTTACTACTATAATATAAAGATATGTGATGTTGTAGTCGGGAAATGTTTTGGTACAAGCGAACAGGGGGGTTATTGTGCCATTATTCAAAGTTAACAATGAGATTATTGTCAATTTTTTAGCTAAGTATGGTTGTTTTCGTAAATAGACCAGGGGGGGGGGGGTGTTTGGATTGTTGGTTTGTGTGTTTGGTTTTCGGTAATAAAAATAACATAGTTTTTCTTTTTGCTAATAAAGCAAAACATAGGGGGTACTTTTGCATTTCACTCTTATGAATTTGCAATTTTTATTCATATATGTTTAAATTCATGTAACTTTTAATTACACGTGCATCCAGGCATTTCAAAGGGACTCGCCCCTAGCAATAGATTTGTCGACTGCGATCCTTCAACTTTCAGAAAACGGAGAGCTTCAAAGAATCTCCGACAAATGGCTCAATCGAAATGCATGCTCTAAGTCTAACCAAACGAATCCACTTTTTGCTACTCGACTTTCGCTCAGCAGCTTCTGGGGCCTCTTCCTTATTTGCAGTGTGGCATGCTCCCTTTCACTAACCGTGTTTTTCTGTAGAATTTGTTGGCTGTATAGTAGATACAATGCAGAGGTAGACGAAGGCGATATCGAGCACGCTGAGACACCAAGACCTCGCAAGCGGTCTCTACGCGCGACTAAGAACTTTAAGGTTTTTGTTGATAAAAAAGAAATTGAAATTATAGAAAAGATTAGGAGGAAGAGTGGTGATTCTAAGAGGAAACATGATCAAGTTTCGGATGGGCCGAGCAGTTGAAATTATTGTTAATACAAGTTAAAATGCTAGTTAGTAGTATACTAATATATATTACCCTTATGTCACAACAGAAAAAAAAATTATTGAATGACAATAACCTATTTGTAATTGTCCGATCCGATAATGAATAGGCTCCAATAGTATTTTACCAATGTTTTTAAATTTAGTTTTTTCAGGAAATGTCGAAACTTTCATTAACGAATCATCTTATCGAGTACAGAGTCTCGAGCAACGATCGTCAAATAAGAAACAGCAGTAGATGAATTATTAGGCAATTAAGCAATTTGGTGAACCACTTTATTACCATCCTAATTCATGAAAAACACGAAAAGAAATGAAAGCATTTGAAAGAAACTTTATGTCATCAATTATAGTACCATATCAGTGTTTTCAGAATCGGACCGAAAATATTAACAGGTGATTGGTTTAGTGGAAGGGACTAATCACTACAAAGTAACGGACTCAGGTTCGAATCCCTGTTGGGAGAGATACCCACTTAATGTGCCCGACCCGCCTCGAAAGGGATTAAACCCTTGGGAAACCAAAAAAAAGAAAGAATCGGACCGAAAACAGAACCGGCATCTCAATTAGTTACTAATTTTATTGGTCGGACCGGTTCGACCAGTGGTTCAACCGTCATAATCGTTATGATGAAATAATTATATAACTAAATTAAAATCCATAGTATTGGAGAAGAATCACTAATATAATAAATTAATTTTCAATATATTTTCCAAGAAATTCAATTTATACATGTGGTTTAATTTATCAAATAACTTGACAATATTTTGTCTATTCTAATTTAATAAATGTCTCACATTGGGCCTATTTAGGATTAGGGCAAATAAATGGGTAATAATTTAAAATAGAACATATAGATGAGCTTGGGCTATTTTGACAATTAATGATATGAAAAAACCCTAAATATTTTTCCACCTATTTCTTTCTCTATCAATGAGGCAGCCGTTTTTCTTGCCTTGTCCCTATCTTCTTCCTCTTATGTTTTTCCTCCTCCTCCAGTTCTCCGCATTTCCTTTTGTACAATCAACTTCCCAACTTTTTTTCCAGTTCATTTTTTAAAAGAATTATTTGGTTATTCTCATTGATATAGCAAAGTACAAAACTACTAGTATTAAATCAGCAACAAGCCATGGATCGGAAATCATTAGGGCATCTCCAGTGATGCATTCAGTCCAAGTCCAGCTTTCCCTCTCTCAGTCCAGCTTCCCATTTCCTTTTCATAAGTCATCTAAAATGATTCAATCTATCAATTCCATTTAATTAAAATTCTCATTTTCCCCACTCTCACTTAATAATAAAAATAATAATAGCAATAATAATAATAATAAAACTAATAACAATACTTGAACATGTATGGGCAATAAACGGTCCAAATGGCGATCATATGTAATCGTATTTATTTTGGATGTCTAATTGTTAGGGTTATATCGTTTTTAATTTAACGAATCGTATGTAAGGTTCATTAAGTTCTTTTAAGGTTTCATTTTTATTAATTAAATTAAATTTGAGTTTCTAATAATTAACTTTTAAAGGGATTTTAGAATTGGTGCACAATAATACAACAATTAAATACTTGATTGACATGATTTGAAAATAATAAAAATAATTTAATATTGACATTAGATTTTCCAACATAATAGTTACATTAAATTTACATTAAATTTGATTTTATTAAATAAAAGTTACATTTTTATACTAAAATTAACTTTTTAAAAATAGTACACAAATTAAATAAAACTAAGATTAAATAAGAGTTACATTTTATTTAATAAGATATTTTAAATAATTTTTTTTAAAATTAAAAGGATTTTTATTAAATAAAATAAATAAAAACAAAAAAACAAAAAAATAAAAATAAAGAGAATGAACAGGTGGCCAACACTTACAAGTGTTGGCCACCTACTGGCAGCCTGGCGAGTGACCGAGCTAGAGCGGTGAGGCAAGTGATAGTTCACTTGCCTCACCGCTTGAAGCGGTCATGCAACCCTTCAGTCCATTATTGCCTTTCCTTCCCCTCTTTACATTTTACTTCACAAATTCACCCTCCTAAATCTAAATCCAACCTCACCTTTAAACATAGGAGATGCCATTAAAGTGCAAGAAAGAAGGGAGGGAAAAAGTGTAACAAAAATAAAACGGAAAAAAGGAAAAAAGAAGTGAATCGACGGTTCATCCGGTCGAACGGGTCACTGGTTTTGCCGGTTTTTAACTGGTTTTCGTCGGTTCATACTGGTTTTTGTCACTGCTGGTTTTGAAGGTCAAATCGGACCGAATGGCCTTCCGGTTAGCGATTGAACCGAATCGACCGACCGGTCCGATCTGTTTTTCAAAACACTGACCATATACAGAAGTAGAACCCGTAGCTCCTTTGATAGCGCTTATAACATTTTAAATTTTAATAAAATAGAACTATACTAGAAATTTAGAATTAATTAACATTGTGCTACACAAGAGAAGATTTAGGGGAAAATGCATACTACTACCACGTGATATCGAAAACCTGCAAAAAATTACCCCTGTGAAATTTTTTTTGCACCAGACTTCCTTGTATTTTCAAAAACCCTGTAAATTACACCCATTCCATCTCCCTCCGTCAATTTTCTAACGTGCGTATATTCTAAGCGCCAAAAATGAGATTTTTTTTTTGTTTTTGACTTAATTTTTCATTCGAAATGACAAGAATACCCTTGAACTTTGCAGAAAACTTCCTTGTGTTTTTTAAAGTTTGCATAAAACCTCCTTGTGTTTTTTAAAGTTTGCATAAAACCTCCTAGTGTTTTTTAAGTTTGCAGAAAACTTCCTCGTGCTTTTTAAAGTTTGCGTAAAAGTTCCTTGTGTTTTCCACCGTTTGCAAAAAACTTCCTTGTACTTTTGGAAGTTTGTGTCAAACTTCCTTATGCTTTGAAATGTTTGCAAAAAACTTCTATGTTTTTCTTAATGTCTGTAGAAAAGTAACTCATATTTTTTAATGTTTGCACAAAAAATTCTTGTACTTTTAAACGATTGTTCAAACCCCCTTATACTTTTATACTATACCCATAATTTTATATCTTTTAAACTTCGCACATAATATCTCTTCTTTTCTTTGTTTGTTCCATATGAGAAGCGAGAGAGAAAAATTAGTGAGAGTTTTTGTAATTGTAAAGATATAATTTTTTATTAATATATAAGGGGTAATTTAGGCAATTCAATTAAAAATTAACGGTGTCAATGATTAACAGAGAATGGGTGTAATTTGCAAGGTTTTTGAAAACACAAGGAAGTCTGATGCAAAAAAAATTCACAGGGTAGTTTTTTGCAGGTTTTCGATATCACAGGGTAGTAATATGCATTTACCCCTTTAATAAAAATATAATTTTTTATTAATATATAAGGGTAATTTAGGCAATTCAATTAAAAATTAACGGTGTCAATGATTAACAGAGAATGGGTGTAATTTGCAGGGTTTTTGAAAACACAAGGAAGTCTGGTGCAAAAAAGATTTCACAGGGTAGTAATATGCATTTTCCCCGAAGATTTATGATTATCCTAGACTTAAATAATGGTTAAGCATAAATTTTACATTTCTAGTATAGGAATATTCTTTGCCCCCAAAAATAAAAAAACAATGAAAAACAAGAGGGTACAATGTTCAAAATCGAACTCTAGCTTGGCTGGTTCTTCCGACCACACTCCAGAAGAACTCCAGCTTTGCTGGTTCTAGTATAGAGAGAAAAAAGATTTTTCATTTGACCATTTTGAAGCAAATGGAAATGATGAGGGAATTTTCGTCTAAGTGTCAGGTCTACGTCCAATGTGCCACGTAATGATGTTTTTCCGCTCCACAGTATGGAACCCTAAGCCGGTCAGATCGAGCTTCAAGGTTCCTAACCCTATGCTCAAAGAAACTCGTCAGGTTGTGCCGGTGGTTGACCCGGCGCTGACCCTCCGATGCCTAAGTCAGTTCAATTCAAAGCATAGCAGAAAATAGCAGAAAAGTAGTAGTTAAGTCGAGCAGAATCTACCTTTAAATGTAACACATGAGGGGTATTTATAGGAGGAGAAATCGAATATTTCGCATCGATCGGGTCCTTCGGGTCGGGTCGGATCTTTAGTGTTTATGTTGAAATAATGCCCATATGTATCGATATGTATGGTGAGCATGTCGAATAACCATGTTTGGATGTCGAGTGACATGTTTTCAAGACAATTTGGAGATCAAGTATATGTATATCAATTTTGGTGTATGTCGAATAGGTCCATTTTGGTGTATGTCGAATATGTCTAGTCTGGTGTATGTTAAACAGGTCCAGTATAGTGTATGTCGAATAAGTCCAGTATGCTATATGTCGAATAAGAGCAGATCTTGGTCTATGTCGAATAAGAGCAGATTTTAGTCTTAGTTATTCTGACATGTAACTTGCCATGTCATTGATTGAATATTTGGTATATCAATAGTCCCCCAAGTTCGAGAGTTCGATTGTAAATCGAGGTTTTAAAGTTTGTAACTTTGAATTTTTCGAATTCCTAGTATATCAATAGTCCCCCCAAGTTCAAGTGTTTCGATATTGAAGATCGAAGCCTTGAATTTTGTGAGTGTCTCGAAATCAAATGCAAATAATGGCTCGAATTAAATTTAAATGCCACTTAGTATTTCGATTATAATGAAATATATACCTACGTCGATTTTCGTAAGCTTATTCGATGTAAAGTCAAATTCTAATATGTAAATTTATATAAAGAAATATTAATGTCGAACGTAGTGATTCACATATATATCGAATTGCATATATTGAAGTATGATGTGTACATATATATATATATATATATATATATTACAGTCTTATCTATTCTGATAAGAAAGCGCTCTTAGTTCAGCTCGGTAGAATGTGGGTCTCCAAAACCCGATGTCGTAGGTTCAAATCCTACAGAGCGTGCTTTTTTCTTTGTAGATCAAGTTAGACTGAAATGGATTCAGTCACTTGCACAACAATTAGAATTTGACCTACTTATGGATGAAAGAAAAGCGGAGGCCAATAAAAAAATAAAATGTTAATTAATCAAAGGTCCAACTGATCACCACGCCTGTATTGTAAATATGCAGTTACGAATAATCCAGCCAAAGTAATAGGAATTAGCCCTAAGACGATTCATATATATATATATATATACACACACTGGTGAGGCAAATGAACTTATAACACACATAAAACATGTATATATATGTCGATAAATATCAATGAGGCAAATACACATAGGATCTTTTATTCTTATGTCGAATTGAAGTTTATATATGTCGATATATATATGGTTGTCGATATGTATATGATGGCTATGTCGATTTGAAATGGGAATTGAGAGATCAAATTTATAAAGTCTATATCGATTGGTTCAATTCGACCAAAATGTCGACCAGATTCTTCATTAACACTTTTTTAGTTTTTTTTATCGATGCTTTTAAAGCTATTCGACCTAAATCTTTCTAGTCGATGCATTTAAAGCTATTCGACGTAAATCTTTCTGGTTGATTTGTCGACTTATCACTTTTATAGTGTAAGGATTCGATGTTTTGAAAGCTGTCGAAATGATTGATGCTTTGAAAGCTATCAATTGTTCAACTTATCACTTTTATAGTGTAAGGAATTGAAGCTTTGAAGCTTTTGATTTGTCGACTTATCACTTTTATAGTGTAAGGATTCGATACTTTGAAAGCTGTCGAAAGGATTGATGCTTTGAAAACTATCAACTGTTCAACTTATCACTTTTATAGTGTAAGTAATTGAAGCTTTGAACCTTTTGATTTGTCGACTTACCACTTTTATAGTGTAAAGATTCGATGCTTTGAACTGTCGAAATGATTGATACTTTGAAAGCTGTCGAAAGGATTGATGTTTTGAAAGCTATCAACTGTTCAACTTATCACTTTTATAGTGTAAGGAATTGAAGCTTCGAAGCTTTTGATTTGTCGACTTATCACTTTTATAGTGTAAGAATTCGATGCTTTGAAAGCTGTCGAAAGGATTGATGCTTTGAAAACCATCAACTGTTCAACTTATCACTTTTATAGTGTTAGGGATTGAAGCTTTGAACCTTTTGATTTGTCGACTTACCACTTTTAGTGTAAAGATTCAATGCTTTGAACTGTCGAAATGACTGATGCTTTGAAAGTTATCAACTGTTCAAGATTCGATGCTTTGAAAGCTGTCGAAAGGATTGATGCTTTGAAATCTATCAACTGTTCAACTTATCACTTTTATACTGTAAGGAATTGAAGCTTTGAAGCTTTTGATTTGTCGACTTATCAATTTTATAGTGTGAGGATTCGATGCTTTGAAAGCTATCGAAAGGATTGAGCTTTTGAAAACTATCAACTGTTCAACTTATCACTTTTATAGTGTAAGGAATTGAAGCTTTGAAAGCTATAGATCAGTTCAACTTAGCACTTTTATAGTGCAAGGGATCGAAGCTTTGAAAGTTGTTGACTGTTCAAGATTCGATGCTTTGAAAGCTGTCGAAATGATTGATGCTTTGAAGCTATCAATTGTTCAACTTATCACTTTTATAGTGTAAGGAATTGAAGCTTTGAAAGCTATAGACTATTCAGGATTCGATGCTTTGAAAGCTGTCGAAATGATTGATGCTTCCATAGTTGCTTATGATTTTAGTTTTCTCGTCGATGATTATCGTCGAGCTCCCCTTTAAATAGGTCGATAAGGGCTTTGAGGCAACTGATGACTTTTGATTTCCTCTTCATCGATCTGGTCATCGATGATGTCGAACAACGCTTTTATGGTGGTTTGATGTCGAACAAGACTTTCAAAATCTGCTTGTGACATTTTGCTCCTCTTCATTAAGTTGATCAGTATGGTTGTTTATGTGAACAACATGACAGTTTGCTCCTATTTGTTTGTTTTGAGCAGTATGGTTGTTTATGTGAACAACATGACATTTTGCTCCTATTTGTTTGTTTTGAGCAGTATGGTTGTTTATGTCGAACAACATGACAATAATGCTCCTCTTCCTTGATATGCCAAAGAAAATGATATCTTGCTCTTCTTCATTGAATTTGTTTAAATTGAAGAACATGAGATTTTGTTCCTTTTCCTTGATATGTCGAAGAACATAACATTCTGCTTCACTCTTCAAGGAATTTTTTTATGTCGAAGAACACAAGATTTTGCTCATCTTCCTTGATATGTCGAAGAACATGACATTTTGCTTATCTTCATTGATTTGATCATCGATGAAGTTGATCGAATGCTTTTCAAAACTACTTATGTCGAACAAGGCTTTGAAGCTGCTTCTGACATTCTGCTCTGCTATTTATTGATTTTGTTTATGTCGAAGAACATGAAATTTTCCTCCTCTTCCTTGATATGTCGAAGAACATTACATTCCGCTCTTCTTTTTATTGAATTGATAATTGAAGAGGTCGATTTAATGCTTTTCAAAACTGCTTATGTCGAACAAGGCTTTGTACCTGCTTCTGACATTCTGCTCTGCTATTTATTGATTTTGTATATTGATGGTGTCGAATTAAGGCATTTTACGTCGAACAAGGCCTTTATGGACGTTGAACAAGGCCTTTATGGACGTCGAACAAGGCCTTTGTGACATTCTTTGACGATGTCGAACAACACTTCCTTCGATGATGTCGAAGAAAACTTCATTTGCATCTGATAAATCTGATCATCAATGATGTCGAACAACACCTCCATAGCATTTGATGAATTTGATCATCAATGATACCGAACAACATTTTATTTGATGATGTCGAACAACACTTTCTTCGATGATGTCGAAGAAGACTTTCATCGCATCTGATAAATCTGATTATCAATGATATCGAACAATTCCTCCATAACATTTGATGAATATGATCATCAATGATACCGAACAACATTTTCTTTGATGATGTCGAACAACACTTTATACGTCGAACAACACATTTATGTTGAAGAACACCTTTTTGGCTTTCCTCATCAAATTTGCATCTTCATCGATGTGGTAGTTCAAGACCTTTATGGTTGATTCATCACCTTTTGCTTTCATTATCACCAATTATACTTAAGTGTCATCGATGAGTTCCTCCAATTCTGGTCGAGTAACTTGACAAAACCTCGTTCTGGTACTAAAGGTCTTTATATTTAGTTGTTTCTCATCGCATATGCTTATTCGATCAACTTATATGTTGTCTCCAATCTGATCACACTCTAGTGTTGCTGCTATATCCTTGATCTGATCATCGTTCTTGTTCGAGCATTGGTTAGAGATTCCCACAGACGGCGCCAACTGATGAAGGGAATTTTCGTCTAAGTGTCTGGTCCACGTCCAATGTGCCACGTAATGATGTTTTTCCGCTCCACAGTATGGAATCCTAAGCCGGTCAGATCGAGCTTCAAGGTTCCTAACCCTGTGCTCAAAGAAACTCGTCAGGTTGTGCCGGTGGTTGACCCGGCACTGACACTCCGATGCCTAAGTCAGTTCAATTCAAAGCATAGCAGAAAATAGCAGAAAAGTAGTAGTTAAGTCGAGCAGAATCTACCTTTAAATATAATAAATGAGGGGTATTTATAGGAGGAGAAATCGAATCTTTCGGATCGGTCGGGTCTTTTCGGTCGGGTTGGATCTTTAGTGTTTATGTTGAAATAATGCCCATATGTATTGATATGTATGTTGGGCATGTCGAATAATCATGTTTGGATGTCGAGTGACATGTTTTCAAGACAATTTGGAGATCAAGTATATGTATGTCAATTTTGGTGTATGTTGAATAGGTCCATTTTGGTGTATGTCGAACATGTCTAGTCTGGTGTATGTCGAACAGGTCCAGTCTAGTGTATGTCGGATAGGTCCAGTCTGCTATATGTCGAATAAGAGCAGATCTTGGTCTATGTCGAATAAGAGCAGATTTTAGTCTTAGTTTGACTTTATTCTGACGTGTAACTTGCCATGTCATTGATTGAATATTTGGTATATCAGGAAACTTATTTTGGTTTTTCGGTACAAAATTACAAATCAACTTTGCTTACCCCTACCCAATTTGTAATGAACTTATACGTGCCAATTGGCCGAACAAGAAGAGAAGGAAGCCCTGTGCCCTAAGTGACGGAGACAGAGCTTTTGAGGCGGAAGGAGAAGGAGCACTCTGCTATGAACTTGACTAAATTTATAAAATTATAATAAATAATTTAATTAATATATTTCGTTAATAAGTTGATAATATCATATGACACCATATATATTAATATTTAAAATATTTAATACCATAAATGTGAATAATATAATATGATTAGTCACTTAAAAGATTGAAAAGTTTGACCCAATACTACAACAAATAGAGCAAAATACTTGAAAAGGAGGGAGTACATATGGGTGCACAAAATGATTAGTTTGGACCAAACAAATATTTTTTTAGAAAAAAATATAGAAAATTTAAATAGAATTTAATTTTGGTGTTTTCTTGGAAATGCTATTGATGGATTTATTTTCCATAAATCAATTAAAACTCAGTACCATATAAAAAAGGAAAGTAGTGCCTGTTAGGAGACAATAAATGGAAATTTAGACTCATGAACGAGGTTGAGATTCTGAACTTAGACCCACCTAGTCTCAAAGAAAACAATCAAAGATCACAACTCATAGCCAAAGTGGTAAATACCATCATTTTTCCTCCTTATATGAACTCTTTTTTCCCTCATTAGTAGTAATTTTTTGAAACACTAATTTCTTTTTGTAGGAAATCCCTTTTTACCTTCCGTAAATTGAAGACTTTTTCTTCTATTTCATATCGAGGAAAAACGTTTTTGATATCAAATTTTAGTTCAAAAAATACATTTGGAACCAAACTTTTTGAAAAAATATATTTCATACCATAATTCACACAATCTTGATACATTTAGTTTTACCGTCAATTTCGGATGAAATTCAGCACGTGCCGCTCATGTGTCTGTTAAATTGACAATGGGAGGAAAAACATGCACAAGTTTTAAAGACCCACAATTGACGGCACTAGCTGAATTTCGTCCGCAAATTGACGGAAAAAGTAAATGCGTCAAGATGGTGTGAATCATGGTATAAAATGTGTTTTTTCAAAAAGTCTGGTATCAATGTGTTTTTTGGACTAAAGTTTGAAATCAAAATTATTTTTCCCTTATTTCATACTATTACTTAGTACATTTTGCTATTTATAGTAAATTTAATGTATGGTTTTTCTCAAGTTATTTAAAACATTGTAAGTTTATAGTCTAATATTTGTCACTTTTATCTTTTTGAAATCGTAAAACTTTTTATCGTCTTGAGAAATTTATATCATAGATTTACCGTTGGTGGAAATATTGACCTTGTATTGTGGGTCAGAAGACACTCAACGAATGAATTCTCACTTTTAATAACTAAAGTTCAGATTAAGAATGGGGAAGGAATAAAAAATAGGCAAAACATTCTTTCCCTAACTAGCAAGAAGACTATTTATAGGCCTTATAACCATACCTTTTTTAGAACAAATTCTAATCTGAATTTGACTAGCACTTTTGGGGAAAAAGATTAAAGAATATGATAAATACAAATCATAATTAATTATCTAGGGGCAAAAAAGAATGTGTGTTTCAACTTTCAACTGTAATCTAATAACAGGGGAAAAAGGAATGTGTGTATCAACTGTAATTTAATAACAATCACTTTCCATTAATTTATTTACTTTATTCATGTGTCGTTTATGTTAACCATTTTTAAAGAAAAAAAAAATATTGTTCCTTCAAGATGTTCTTTAATATTAAATTACTAAATTCTTATGTAAGCCATTCCTTGGCATATATCTTTTTAGATGTTTGGCCAGTTTCACTTTCCCAATTGAGAATCTAATACTTACTATAAATAGCAAGTTAATTGCTTATGTAACGTGAGAATCTAATACACACGTTTTTTTTCCACTTGCAGTTAAATTCCAAGCTACCAACCTACCAAGTAGAGGGAAAAAGACTAGTCACTACAAAATAGTGAATCCAAGTTGAAATTCGCATTGGAAGAGTTTTCCATTTATATTTAATGTGTCTTGCGCGTCTCGAAATAATTAAATCCTTGGAAAACAAAGAAAAATTAATCCTATCTTCTCTATTTTTAATTATAATAAGTGTATTACATTTATTTTGTGATTAATCACTTTTCAAAAATTTCTTTCAATTTCAAAAAGGTGTTTACAAATGCTTTTGAAAACCCAAAAGCAAGCACATGCTCCTATATATTTAAAAATATATCAAGCCTTTGACTCTACAAATTTTTTATTTGAGCTGTCTTAAATTAATGGGTTCGGTTTCTTTTGAAACTATAGTGTTGTTTTGATAATTGGAATTTCACAAGCATTTTTTTCTTCACTAAAAATGAAGATTTTGTTATTCTTGATTTCCTTTATGTGGGTAATTTTTGGAGTTTTTGGGGCAAATGGAAATTCAGGTGGGGGTTCTAATAGACCAAAAAATGTAAATATTGGGGCTTTATTTACATATAATTCAGTTATTGGGAGGTCTGCTATGCCAGCTATTCTTGCTGCGGTTGAAGATATTAACTCTGATACTACCATTCTTAAAGGCACAAAGCTCAATTTGATCATGCAGGATACTAATTGCAGTGGATTTGTTGGAACAATTGAAGGTAAATTTTTTCGAATTTTTGGTAACCCCTTTTTCAATATAAGTTTAACAAGATTGAAATATTTCTCTACTAATTAACTGAATAAATTCTTGATTTTCTATGTTTTCATTCTTTTTGTTACTTAAGAGATGATATGTCCATAGATCAAAATTTTCATTTTTCCGTCGAAAACATCGAAAAGTTTTCGTTTTTGAATCAAGCGAAATGATAACAATATATAATTCCGAAACTATTTGTTTGCCTAATTAAACTGTGTTATTTTTCTAGATTTAGTAACTTTTTTTATAATTTTTCTTTAGTGTTTCCGAAAAGTCTCGAAAAGTTTCCATAGTTGGCTAACAGAAACATACACTCGAAACGAAATTTTGATCCATGGATATGCCTCTTAGTGCTATATTTTTCTTAAATTCTTTGTTCTTTGAGTTTGATTGCTCATTTTCTCGTACTAGAAAATTCGCATCTGCTGCACAATTGTAAAAATCAAATATTAAACATCATTAAATTTACAATGAGTAATAGTAGTATTAAGATTAGTATTAATATTTTATCAAAATAAAAATTAATATTAATATTAGTTATAATCTTCATTTGGGAAATATTAATTAATAACCCTATAAAAATTAGTTCATTACAAAAACTAAATATAAGGGTTTAACTAGTTTAAGTTGATATATTTTCACATTAAAACCTATAAATTTTGAAATACTACAAATGAATATTATTGGAAATTAGTTATTTAATTTTAAAATTCAATGTTTTTTCAGTAATTTTGGTGTTTAATCTCCTGAAGTTTTAGATTCATCATAATTTATGTATTTGAAAAGAATGTGAGATTAAGCACGTTAATCCTTTTCGTGGTTCCAATAATTTTTTGTTTTATAGAATATTGTTTGTAATTGTTTTAAATTAATAGCTATTTACCATTTTAAAGAATTTCACTTTTGATACCATAACTCAACCTACTTTAGGGATTTGATACCACAACTTTTTTTCCCGACACATTTGATACCATAACTCAAATTAACTCGACACATTTGATACTTCCGTCAAATTGGAAACGGAATTGTCACGTGATTGTCATGTGGCCGTTAAAACTTTGCACATTTGATACCATAACTTATCTTGACTGATAATTTTACCCCATAACATTTCAGGTTACCCAAAAAGCCCCACATCTCTAAATTTAGTGACGATTTTCGTCCACATTGTTGCAAAATTTCCAAATTGACTCGATTAAGACCACGTGCTGACCAATTTAGAATTTTACACATTTGATACCATTACTTATGTTGACTGATAATTTTACCCCATAACATTTCAGCTTACCAAAAAAGCCCCACATCTCCAAATTTAGTGACGATTTTAGTCCTCATTGTTGCCAAATTTCCAAATTGACTCGAATAAGACCACGTGCTGACCAATTTAAATTTTTTTTACTTATTTTATTTAAATAACTAATTTAATTTATAAACAATATTAATAAGTTAAATAATACATTAACATAAATATCACCAAAATTAAGAAAATATATTCTTTTTAAATATAAAATTAATATAATAGAATTAATATATTTAATATATATTAAAATAATAAATTATATAATTTAAAACTAATTAATATTTATTAAAATATTAAATAATAAATAATTATAATTTTAAAAAAAAATCCCCACCCCACCCACCCAACCCAACCCGACCCACCCCTCCCCTACCCCCAGATTCCCAGGCCGGCAGTGGCCTGGGATCGAAGAACCCAGGCCGGCGGTGGCCTGGGACAGAAGACCCAAGCCGCCGACGGCCTGGGAATCGGGGGGTAGGGGGAAGGGTGGGGAGGTGGTGGGTGGGGTGGGGTGGGGATTTTTTTTAAATTAAAATTATTTATTATTTAATATTTTAATAAATATTAAATAGTTTTAAATTAAATAATTTATTATTTTAATATATATTAAATATATTAATTCTATTATATAAATTTTATATTTAAAAATAATATATTTTCTTAATTTTGGTGATATTTATGTTAATGTATTATTTAATTTATTAATATTGTTTATAAATTAAATTAGTTATTTAAATAAAATAGGTAAAAATTTCTAAATTGGTCAGCACGTTGTCTTATTCGAGTCAATTTGAAAATTTGACAACAATGTGGACTAAAATCGTCACTAAATTTGGAGATGTGGGGCTTTTTTGGTAACATGAAATGTTATGGGGTAGAATTATCAGTCAACATAAGTAATAGTATCAAATGTGTAAAGTTCTAAATTGGTCAGCACGTGGTCTTATTCGAGTCAATTTGGAAATTTTGCAACAATGTGGACTAAAATCGTCACTAAATTTGGAGATGTGGGGCTTTTTTGGTAACCTGAAATGTTATGGGGTCAAATTATCAGTCAAGATAAGTTATGGTATCAAATGTGCAAAGTTTTAACGGCCACGTGACAATCACGTGACTATTCCGTTTCCAATTTGACGGAAGTATCAAATGTGTCGAGTTGATTTGAGTTATGGTATCAAATGTGTCGGGAGAAAAAATTGTGGTATCAAATCCCTAAAGTAGGTTGAGTTATGATATCAAAAGTGAAATTCTCTCTAAATTTTTTTGGTGTGGGGATATTTGATAGGTATGCCAATAAATTAATAATAAAAATTTGAATTTAGAGTTGAGTATAAAATAAAGAGAGCAAAAAGCTTTAGATCTACAAGACCTATTAGTGTCAATGTTACTTTAATGCATAATAGTTCCAAAATAGGATTTTCATAATTATGCAAAACATTTACTAATTTGGTTCAAAACTTAAGGGCATTTGAGCCTTTTTAATGAATAGTAATGAAACATAGGTAGACTGGGTGTTGCCAATGTTTCAAATGTTTGGAGTCTAGTTGCCAAATGATCAAAATTAGAGGGGAGGTCAATGCAATTAACCCTTTAATGAAGTTGTGTTTACTTACTTGTGTAGCTATGCAATTGATGGGGAGAGAAGTTGTTGCTGCAATCGGTCCACAGTCCTCAGGAATAGCTCATGCGATTTCACATGTTGTGAATGAACTTCACCTGCCACTTTTGTCATTCGGTGCCACGGACCCCACTCTTTCGTCTCTTCAGTATCCGTACTTTCTCCGTACAACCACAAGTGATTACTTCCAAATGTATGCAGTTGCAGATTTAGTCTCGTATTTTGGATGGAGAGAAGTAGTTGCTATCTATGTAGACGATGATTACGGAAGAAACGGGATTTCTATACTAGGCGATGCACTTGCAAAAAACCGAGCCAAAATTTCTTACAAGGCGGCGTTTATTCCCGGATGTTCGAAAAGTGACATAGACAACTTGTTGGTTGGAGTGAACTTGTTAGAATCTCGGGTTTTCATTGTACATGTGAATCCCGATTCTGGTCTAAATATCTTCTCAACCGCAAAGAGGCTTGGAATGATGAGTGCTAGTAATGTTTGGATTGCCACCGATTGGCTTCCTTCTTTACTTGATTCCTCATATACGATTGAACCAAACACGGCCGATCTTATACAAGGGGTTATCACACTTCGCCATTACACTCCCGATTCCGATCTCAAAACAAGGTTTAGTTCTAAGTGGGAAAGCTTAAAGAACAAAGAAACCGTAAAGTTTAATTCATATGCGCTATATGCCTATGACTCAGTTTGGTTACTAGCCCGAGCGCTTGACGTTTTATTTAATTCCTTCGATGCTATAACTTTCTCCACGGATCCAAGATTGCGTGACACGAACGACAGTGTCCTTCATTTACAATCCCTTCGGGTTTTCGATCAAGGCCCAAAATTGCTCCAAATTCTCACTTCCACGAATTTCACCGGACTAACGGGTCAAATTCAATTTGACTCGGAAAGAAATCTGATTCATCCGGCATATGATATCCTAAATATTGTTGGAAGTGGTTCTCGAAGGCTCGGTTACTGGTCAAATTACTCAGGTCTTTCCATTCTTCCTCCAGATGATTCATATATAAAGCCGCCAAATACATCAGCTAGTAGTCATAATCTTTATAGCGTCTTATGGCCTGGTGAAACTACTAAAATCCCAAAGGGATGGGTGTTTCCGAATAACGGGAAGCCTTTACGAATTGCAGTGCCTTATAGAGTTAGTTTTCTTGATGTTGTGACTAAAGATAAAGGGCCATTAGGGGTTAAAGGATATTGCATTGATGTTTTGAAGCTGCAGTTGCTTTGCTGCCTTATGCTGTTCCGCACCAATATATCCTATACGGAGATGGTCAAAGACCCCCTTCATATAACAATCTTGTACATGACGTTGCAGAGAATGTGAGTGTGTGTGTTTTTTTTCCTTCTAATTTTAGATGAAATTTAATTTCTTTGTTCTAGTCTTTATAACTTGTCTTTTATATATATATAGATAGATAGATAGAATGGTTGACCGTAAATAGAGTTTTGTTAAATTTAAATTTGAAAACATCTTTCAGCCGAAGCAACTGTTACAGACTTAAAAGAAAATAGAAAAAGTGTCCTCTATAAAGCTAAAAAGACTAAAATACCCTCACATTTATAAATTTCGGGGCTAGATTCCTATCGTACATAGTTCTATAGAGTTTATTAGTTTCTTTGGTGATACTTCATACATGTCCTTAATAATATTTATAAATTATTTGTACAAGTGGAATGTTTACACGAGAACTTATTGTAGGTTGATTTTTCGCAGAAATATGATGCAGCTGTTGGAGATGTGACTATTACTACAAATAGAACTAGAATTGTCGAATTTACGCAGCCTTTTATGGATTCTGGGCTCGTCATGGTTGCTCCTGTAAAACAGACGGAATCTGGTCCATGGGCTTTCCTGAAGCCATTTACTTGGCAAATGTGGGGTGTAACCGGAATTTTCTTTCTTCTCGTGGGAGCTGCTGTTTGGATTCTTGAACATCGAACCAATACCCAGTTCCGTGGCTCTCCACGACAACAAGTTATAACTATCTTTTGGTTAGTATTTCACGACTCTGTTCAAACCAAGCTTCTTTGCCTCTTTAATTGTAAACAAGGGGATCAAGTTACGTATTTACGTATTTTCTTACCGGATTTATTTAAATCTTTCAGGTTTAGTTTCTCAACAATGTTTTTCAAACACAGTAAGTATTGTCTGCATGTTTACTTCTGATTTCCCATTTTATAAATACTTTTGCTTTTTTGCATTTAATTTATTGACGAACTGGTGTTTTTGTAATTTGATCAAATCTCAGGGAGTGTGATTATATTCTTATTGAAATGGTTTTGTGCAGGAGAAAACCCTGTGAGTGCCTTGGGATGTTTAGTGCTACTTTTGTGGCTTTTTGTAGTTTTAATTATCAAAACAAGCTACAGTGCTAGTTTGACATCAATCCTCGCAGTGCAAAAACACTTTGTGATCTCGAGTTCGGATCCAATAGGGGTCCAAGACGGGTCATTTGCTTTTTACTATTTAAGAGATAAGTTAGGCATATCGAAGTCAAGGCTCCGTGTATTTAAAACTCAAGATGAATTTGTTAACGCCCTACAAGGTGGTGAGGTTGCTGCCATTTTCTCCGAGCTTCCTTACGCCGAGCTTTTATTGGCCAGCACCAATTGCCAATTTAGTATCGTGGGACCAGAGTTCACGAAAAGTGGATGGGGTTTTGTAAGTATTCCTTACTATTGAAATATAAAGATATATATATAATGTTGTAGAAATCTTTTGGTACAAGTGAACAGAGGATTATGGGATTATTGTCAATTTTTAAGGCGAGTACGGGGGGAGGGTTGTGTGTTTGGTTTTCGGTAATAAAAATAACATAGTTTTTCTTTTTGCTAAATAAGCAACACATAGGGGGTATTTCTACATTTCACTCTTATGAATTTGCAATTTTTATTCATATATGTTGAAATTCATGTCACTTTTAATGACACGTGCATCCAGGCATTTCAAAGGGACTCGCCCCTAGCAATTGATTTGTCGAATGCGATCCTTCAACTTTCAGAAAACGGAGAGCTTCAAAATATCTATGACAAATGGCTCAATCGAAATGCATGCTCTAACCAAGCGATTCCACTTGTTGCTAGTCGGCTTTCTCTCAGCAGCTTCTGGGGCCTCTTCATTATTTGGAGTGTGGTATGCTCCCTTGCATTAACCGTGTTTTTCTGTAGAGTTTGTTGGCAGTATCGTAGATACAATGCAGAGGTAGACGAACGTGATATCGAGCACTGAGACACCAAGACCTAGCAAGCGGTCTCTACGCGCGACTAAGAGATTTAAGGATATAATGTATACATATGTATCCCCCTTATGTCACAACAGGAAATATGTTGCAGTTTACTGAGGAAATAGCAATTTGTAAAATTTAAATAGGAAAAAAAATTGAGACAAAAATCCTGGTAAGAATTGAAGGGGTTTATTGTTGATTCTTTAGTTTCTTACTTTCTTTATGAGTTGGCTATCTTGCTTTATTTTTTATGATTATATGAAATTAATTAAGGGTTCTGCTAGCCAAAAGTGCACGAATAAGTTGTTAAATGACTAATTATTGACTTATTGTTGCATACTGAGAAGAAAAATGCTTCAAACTTATATTAATTTTGCTATTAAATATAGTTAATAATTTAAAATATCTTGATGTTTGGTGAAATTAGAAGTAGATTGTTGGAAGTTCAAACCAAAAAACTCTTTATAAAAATGTTTGTTTGCGTATTATGTATTAATTTTAAGTTACTTTAATTAAATATTCTATTTAATATTAATATTTTAATATAATTAATAATTAAATTACAAGTACTAATATAATTACTATTATTAATATTAATATTAAAAAATTATAAATCATAAATAATAATAAGTGAGAGTGGGCAAAGGAAAAAAATGGAAGTAATTCCCCCACGGAGCCCCAACTGCTGGAGACGACCTGCAGGGCCCCGGGCTAGCCCTGATCAACTGCTGGAGATGGCCTAATTGCCCGATCCAATAGTGAATATGCCCAATAGTAGTTTACTATTCTATATCTATACTAATACTAATCCTAAAAGTGTGAATAATCAATAATGTAAGTTTTTTTTTTTTGTGAAAACAAAATACCCTTATTCAAATTGTAAAGTATATTAATAAAATATAATTAGACATGAAATTTTGTCACAAAAAAAAAAAACATGAAATTTCTTTTGAATTTTCTCACAAAAGATTTGGTAGAAAAATATTTTAAGAAAATTTGTAACTTTCTTTCGAAATATTATTACTGTTGGTGCGAAAAACATGACGTATATTACTGTTAGTGCGAAAAACATGACGTATAGATTTACCATTGGTGCGAATATTAGCATTATATTGTGGATCAGAAGACACTCAACGAATGAATTCTCACTTTTAATAGCTAAAGTTCAGATTTAGACTGGGGAAGGAATAAAAAATAGGCAAAACATTCTTTCCCTAACTAGCAAGAAGACTATTTAGTAGGCCTTAAAACCATACCTTTTTTAGAACAAATTCTTATCTGAATTTGACTAGCACTTTTGGGGAAAAAGAATAAAAAATATGATAAATACAAATCATAATTAATTTTTTAAGGGCGAAAAAGAATGTGTATTTCAACTGTAATTTAATAACAGGGGAAAAAGAAACGTGGGTTTCAACTGTAATTTAATAACAATCACTTTCCATCAATTTATTTACTTTATTCATGTGTCGCTTATGCGAACCATTTTTAAAGTAAATAAAATATTGTTCGTTCAAGAAGTTCTTTGAGTATTAAATTACTAAATAGTCTAAATTCTTAAGGAAGCATTACTTAGCAAATATCTTTTTAGATGTTTGGCCAGATTGGGTATAGTGGTTTCACTTTTCCAATTAAGAATGTAAGGACATCTCCAACACCACTCTTAAATTTTAACCTCTTATCTATAAATATAACTAATGAACAGTGTTATACACTTTCATTTTTTACTCTGCTTTCCAACAACTAGTTTAAATTTTAAGAGACTACTTTTTAACAACTATACAATTTCACTCCAACAGCTAGTTTATATTTTAACAAATAACTTTATTTATTTTATATAAATAATAATGATATATTTATAATACTAATTGATTTTATTTCATAATAAAAAATAATCTTTTTAAAAAAATATTAATTTTTATTATTGACATTTATCAATGCCTCAAAGATGATAATCAAAATGTTATCACTAAATCATTGTGACAACATTAATTATCGATAATATGTCGCTAAAAAGGTTTTGGCGGATGATTTAATTTAATTGCAAAGAAGGTGGTTGAATTGAAGAATCAGGATTTTCGGGATTTTCGGCTAGTGAAATTTAATTTTGTTCAGGTAATTTACTCATTTGCAGGAAAGTACAAAAGTTTTTGTACTTTCCTGTAACCAATTGCAAATAGCACTTTCAATTTGGCCATGGGTATTTGGCAAACCAAACTTATAAAATTTAGCAGCTCCTAAATTATAGAGGTGCTGCCGATGAGGCCTTAGCCAAGTGGTTGAGGATGAGGCTCCATGACCAAGAGGTCATGGGTTCAACTCCCACGAATGTGGGTATTTTCTCTAGTTTCATACTAGCATTTCTCTAGTTTAATACTAGTAATTAGTTCACTTTGCTATCATTTGAATAGTTTCGATTCGATATAATGTTTGATGTAACAATGTATTCACCATCTCAAAAAAAAAAAAATTATAGAGGTGCTCTTGGAGAACACTTTTTATCAAAATTTTAGCAAAACTCTTAAAATTTAACTTTTAAACATGCTCTTAAAGATGGCCTAATACTTATTATAAATAGCAAGTTAGTTGCTTTTTGTCACGTGAGAATCTAATACCCACGTATTTTTCCACTTGCAGTTAAACCCCTATCTTCTCCATTTTTGGTTGTGGGGATTTGGGAAAATTCTTTTCCATATCTAGCTTGACCAAAACCATCAAACCACATGACAAGTATATCACTCTCGCATTGTAATTGGTCAATCTCTTAAAAATTTTATCCAATCACAAAATAAGTGTTTTGGGTTTTTCTAAAATGAGATTTCGTCGAAAAATGGTGTATATAAATACTTCTTCATAACCTCTCACACCCTCCTCCCGAACCACCCTACCCCTAAGGCAAACCAAATTTTTTGTTCAGTTAAGTTCTATTTAGTTTTCAATTGAGTCCTAATTCCCAGCTTCACTCATTTTTTTTTATTTTTTTAATCAACTTCACTCAATTTAATTTTCAATATTTTAATATCGACATTTTTCTCTCCTAATTATCAATTAATAATTTTTTATTTGCTAATATTATGAAATTGACATTCCATTCGTTATTTTTATTTAAACTTGTATACTTTGAAGTTTCTAAATTAGTTTTATTGGAAGAGTGTGATATTTGCCAACAGGTGATTGATTTAATAGAAGATCTTCCTTGAAGAAATTGTCATATAATATGTTGACGCGTTTCGAAAGGGATTAAGTCAAGCATAAGACCTGACTACGTTTGATAAACCAAAAAAAAATCATAGGGTAACAACAATTTACTATTGAATTATTTGTTATATATGAATTACAAACCAAGATTTCAAAATACTTATAATCTATGTTCACTAATTTAGCAATAATCACACAAGATCACACATATCTCTTACTTTTGTTAGTAATATTTATAATTACTTTATGATTCAAATTTTAAAGGATTAGGGATTATATTGAGTTAGAACATAAATTTTAGGAGTCAATTATAAATTGAATTGGACTTAATTCAACAAACAATTAGAGTTTATGTATTGTGTGGCTACGTACCTTGGTTCTCAGCAATAATAGCAATACTCAAATGGCTAAAATTCTCTTCTAAATTATCACGTTAATGAAATTCAAAATCCAGATTTATTAAACCTTTTTTTTGTTTTTCTTTCGTGTATTAATAATCAACTTATGCACATTAATACATTATCGTATCGTGGTTGACTGGTTGTTCATCTTTTTCTTTCCTTTTTTTCGTAATTGACCACCATAAAAAACTATGATATGTTCATAGTTATTCCATAGATCTTGTCCTTCTCGCCGGAAGCTGTTCGGGTGGGTAGGAGTTGCCGAGTTGGGAAGATTTAGTGGAGAAAATAATTAAGGTAATTGGAGTGGGACCTATAAATTTGGTCCAATAAGATGGGCATATTTGTCTTTCTAAAAGTAAATAATTTAAAAATTAAATAAAATGAGACACGTGTCATGCAATGAAACCCTATCTTACATGCTCTTCTTTTGATGAAATCTCATTTTAGACAAGCTCAAGTGTTTTGCACTTATCATGTATTTACTTTGGATTCGATCGAATCCAACCTGAATAAGAATACACATGTGATTAGAGGTTATCATTGTCCTTGAAAAGAATTTTTCTTTTCCTCCTATTTTCTTTTTGGGATGTCAAAAAAAAAAAGAAATACTTCATTTTCTAATATAAAATTATTTTTCTCAAAATCATCCTTTCATATAAAGTAATGAGTTGACATCACTAATTGAACATATAAATATAAGTTGCATAAAAATTCTTCTTCCTTAGTCCCTAAATTTTTACCCCTATTTCCCTTTTGAAATGTTCAAAATAAGGCTCTCTGTCTATAAATGAAATTAATTTTCTCAAAAATATTTTCTCATATAAAGTAATAATTTGACACAACTAATTATCAACCACTACTTTTATAGCTTGTTTGGTTGTAAAGAAAGTGAGGGAAAAATGTAGGAAAAGGAAAAGAAATTCATTTTCTCTACATGTTTGGTTGTCAAAAAAGTTTAGGAATATAATATTTTTGATTATTGTTTTTGTTTGATAATTAATACTTTCAAAATTTTAAAGTATATTAAAAGTGATTCCAAAATAAAACTTATCAAATTAACAAAGGGTTATTGTCAATTTTTAAAGTTAACAGGGGTTACTGATAATATTTTAGGTAAAAATGGTGCGTTTGCGTCATTATGTGGGGTATAATTCTTATAATGACTTGAGAGTGTAATTTTTTTATAATAATAAATAAGCACAAAGGGACTTTTGATAGGAAAAAATCACAAATGGATGATTATATATGATAGTTAGACAAAGTACAATGGGTGTTTTGCAATTTACTCGGAAATTTTCCCAGAATTTTCTCAGGATTTCCCCATCAAACAATACATTAATAAGAGTATAAAAGTAAAACTAACAAAAAATTTAATACCTTCCCATTTGAGAATCTAATACTTATTATGAATAGCAAGTTAATTGCTTATGTAACCTGAGAATCTAATAGACACGTTTTTTTTCCAACCTTATTAAGCCTTTGACCTCTATAAATTCTTGATTTGAGCTGTCTTAAATTAATGGGTTTGGTTTCTTTTGAAACTATAGTGTTGTTTTGATAATTGGAATTTCACAAGCTTTTTTTCCTTCACTAAAAATGAAGAGTTTTGTATTCTTGATTTCCTGTATGTGGGTAATTTTGGGAGTTTTTGGGGCAAATGGAAATTCAAGTGGGGGTTCTAATAGACCAAAAAATGTAAATATTGGGGCTTTATTTACATATAATTCAGTTATTGGGAGGTCTGCTATGCCAGCCATGGTTGCTGCGGTTGAAGATATTAACTCTGATACTACCATTCTCAAGAACACAAAGTTCAATTTGATCATGCGGGATACTAATTGCAGTGGATTTGTTGAAACAATTGAAGGTAAATTTTTTTGAATTTTTGGTGACCCCTTTTCCAATATAAGTTTAACAGGATTGAAATATTTCTCAGAGTTGAGTATAAAATAAAGAGAGGAAAAAGCTTTTGATCTACAAGACCTATTAGTCTATTACTGTCTTGAAAAAACATTTTTTTTTTTAAATTTTACCTTAATGCAGAATGGTTCCAAAATAGGATTATCATAATTATGCAACAGATTTACTATTTTGGTTCTAAACTTAAGGGCGTTTGAGCCTTTTTAATGAACGAGGAAAGTGGACGTACGCTGTACATGTCTAGTTAATTTCATGATATTTGTTGTAAATCAGAGTAAAATTAATTTCATTATGTCATCAAATAGTACATATTAATGACTCATATTCAATTTTTTTTTATTAAAATTATTATTTTATATTTAAAAAAATAGCTTTAAAACGATGAATGATTGAGTCACGAAATCTTGTAAAATTTTCTCTAAAATAATATCATAAGAAAATTATTTAGCTCATTCCATATTTTATTTTTAAGCAATATAATCATTGAACGTCTTTAATTTTTTTTATTATACCAATATAAAATCAATATCATTTGTCTTCGTATCTGTCAAACTCGAAAAGTTTTTATCATCAGAAATTGTAATTTGAATGTGACATCAAATATGATACAATAAAATTAATTTTGTTGGTTTATATACTAAGAACCATCCATATCTTTTGTATTTTTAACAAAAATAGTGAAATCCTCCATTTCAATCAAATGAAATGGGTCCATTTTCAAGTAGACCTCGATTATTTCTCTTACCTTATAATTTGAAATGCATCTCTTTACCGACCTAAGCCATTTTTCACTTATTCAATTCATTAGTTTGATGCGTTTTTCATTGGGTAATTCGTTTTTTCCCCATTCATTCATTTTACTGGTTTAATGTTCTTTCTATCGATTTTACCGTTTTCTATCGATTACAACCTATTTTTAATTGATTTCTCTAGTTTTTTCAGTTTAAACCATTTTTCTAATGATTTGACCTTGTTTTTGTTGGTTGAACTTTTTTCTTTTTATTCATTTTTACAAGTTTAACCAATTTTCACAAGTTCTTCACTAATTTCACATATTTTTTCACCAATTTCACATGAAATTTCATTGACTTCACATGTTTTCACCAATGTTTTTAAAATCGGACCGGAGAGCGAACCGGTGAGCCTACTGGTTAGCGGTTTTACTGGTCGAATCGGGCAAACCGCTGGTCGAACAGCTGATTTTAGGGAATTAACCGGATCGGACCAACTTCCGATTCGCAGTCGAACCGGTCAGACCGGCCGGTCCGGTTCGATTTTAATAATATTGGTTTTCACCGATGTTAGCATTTTTCACCAATATTGTTCACATTTCACCCATTTCATAATTTTTCTTTGATTTCACCGTTTCACCAATGACATCCATTTTTTCATGAACTTCACCCGAATTTTCATCGAATTCACGTGTATTTCACCAAATTTATAACTCAAATAATTATACAACCTCAATTACTTTTAAGTAGATATAAATTTATTTCTCTTACCCTGTCATTTGAAAGATAATTATGTACTGACCTAAGCCATTTCACATTTTATATTTATTAATTTAATTCAGTTTTCATTGATTTTTACTGGTTTATCCTTTTCTTGATCAATTATAACATATTTTCTACTGTTTTTCATCGATTTATTCTATTTCTCCTATTCAAATAAAAAAAATCAATTTTTTTACCGGTTTCATATTGTTTTTTCTAGTTAAATTCATTTTTTTAAACTGATTTTATTTGTTTTTTACCACTTTAAATTGTTTTTCACTGATTTCACATATATTTTTGACCTGAATTTTCATTGATTTTACATGTCTTCACAAACTTTAGCATTTTTTTTCTCCGATTTAATGGACGAAATAACTATAATATGACTACATGTCTAATTATACCATTTTTGATGTATTGAATATATAATTTTATTTTTCTTCTATTTTAATTTTTTGAAAGGTAATTTTTATTTTCCCATATGGTGTATGGATAAGGAAAGGAAATTATAGATTTTCTTAAAATATTTTCCAACCAAATTTTTTAATGAGAAAAATAAAGGAAAATCCATATCTAGTTATATTTTATCAATATTACTTTGTAACTTGAATAAAGACATTTTTATCTATACAAAAAAAGAAAAAACTAAAAACTTAAATTATTCATACTTTTAGTATTAATAACTAGGAAAATGCACGTATGTTGTACGTGTCTAGTTAATTTCATTGATATTTTTTGTAAGTTAGAATAAAATTAATTTTATTATATCATAAAATAAAGTAAATTAACCCATTTTCACCTATTTATTTCATTTTTCACCAATTTAATCTTTTTTTAATCGATTTTATTCATCTTTTACCGTTTTACCAGTTTTTATCAATTATAACTTATTTTCATTTGTTTTAGAATTTTCTCCTCTTATTTTATCCGTTTTAAACTAATTTTCTACCGGTTTTACCTTATTTTGTCTGTTAAAACTTTTGTTTTTGATTCAAACGTTTTTATCATATTACCCGTTTTCACCTATTTCACACATTTTTTTCAGTGATTTCACATGTTCTTTTCACCAATATCACCTGAATTTTCATTGATTTGACACGTTTTCGCCGACGTAATTCATTTTTTCACCGATTTCACCTGCTTTTCACCGGTTTCAACTTTTTTTTTCACGAATTTTCATCAATTTCAGGGAAATTTTTTTTAATCATCTTCAACCAACTTTTCATCAACTTCGTCAGTGTTCACCAATTCACCCGAATTTTCATTGATTTCACATGTTCCAATGATTATATTTTATCTATTTCACCATTTTGCACGAATTTCAACCGTTTTTTCTCCAAAAGAATTACATAGAAGTTATGTATGTCTTGAAATTATTGAATATTCTTCATATTTAATATTCCAGCTAAAGTAAAATTACATAATTAGTTAAGTTATCCTTTCATAGTAAGATGGCGACTTTTAATTTATTTTGTAACATAAAGATATTTAAGAGAATTTTATTTTAAATATTTATATTTATAGTGTTTATGATTTATGTTGTACTAAATCTTTAAATTAACATTTTCTTACTTAAATAAATATTGATGCTAAAATATGATAATTTTTATATATATTTTTGGGGCTATTTAAAATAATAGTGTTTTCTTAAGATTAAAATTACATAATTTCATGTAAAAGAGAATTTATAAATTTTAGGAGTTTATGTAGGAGATAAATATAATAAAAATTCATGTCTAAATATATCTCTTCAAATACTTTTATTCTTTCATATATTTACTATTTAATTAAATATCACTTTATAATTTAAATAGGGTATTTTAGTCTTCACAAAAAAGTTAAGAAATATTCATATTTTTATAATAGTAGAGATATAGATATAGATAGAGATAGATATAGAGATAAAGATAATATTAGTATAGACTAGAGAGTATAGATATAGATATAGATATAGATAGTAGGATGAAGAATAGGTAGAGTGGGTGTATTAGCCAAAGTTTCAACTGTTTGGAGTCTGGTTGCCAAATGATCAAAGTAGAGCCGTAGAGGGGAGGTCAATCCAATTAACCTTTAATGAAGTTGTATGTTTCCTTTTATTGTTTTAGAATTGTCTATAGAAAAAGGTTTTGACTGGGCGTACTTACTCGTGTAGTTTTGCAGTTGATGGGGGGAGAAGTTGTTGCTGCAATCGGTCCACAGTCCTCAGGATTAGCCCATGTAATTTCACATGTTGTGAATGAACTTCACGTGCCACTTTTGTCATTCAGTGCCACGGACCCCACTCTTTCGTCTCTTCAGTATCCGTACTTTCTCCGTACGACCACAAGTGATTACTTCCAAATGCATGCAATTGCAGATTTAGTCTCGTATTTTGGATGGAGAGAAGTAGTTGCTATCTTTGTGGACGATGATTACGGTAGAAACGGGATTTCTATACTAGGCGATGCACTTGCAAAAAAACGAGCCAAAATTTCTTACAAGGCGGCGTTTACTCCCGGAGGTCCGAAAACTGTCATAGACAACTTGTTGGTTGAGGTGAACTTGTTAGAATCTCGAGTCTTCATTGTACATGTGAATCCCGATTCCGGTCTAAATATCTTTTCAACTGCAAAGAGGCTTGGAATGATGAGTGCTAGTTATGTTTGGATTGCCACCGATTGGCTTCCTTCTTTACTTGATTCTTCATATAGGATTGACCCAATCACGGCCAATCTTATACAAGGGGTTATCGCACTTCGCCATCACACTCCCGATTCTGATCTCAAAACAAGGTTTAGTTCTAAGTGGGAAAGCTTAAAGAACAAAGAGACCGTAAAGTTTAACTCGTACGCACTATATGCTTATGACTCAGTTTGGTTACTAGCCCAAGCGCTTGACGTTTTAATTAGTTCCATCGATGCTATAACTTTCTCCGCAGATCCAAGATTATCTGACACAAACGAAAGTGTCCTTCATTTACAATCCCTTCAGATTTTCGATCAAGGCCCAAAATTGCTCCAAATTCTCACTTCCACGAATTTCACTGGACTAACGGGTCAAATTCAATTTGACTCGGAAAAAAACTTGATTCATCCAGCATATGATATCCTAAATATTGGTGGAAGTGGTTATCGGAGGCTTGGTTATTGGTCAAGTTACTCGGGTCTTTCCACTGTTCCTCCAGATACTTTATATATAAAGCCGCCAAATACATCAGCTAGTAGTCAAAATCTTCATAGTGTCATATGGCCCGGCGAATCTACTAAAAAGCCAAGGGGATGGGTGTTTCCGAATAACGGGAAGCCTTTACGAATTGCAGTGCCTTATAGAGTTAGTTTTCTTGATGTTGTGACTAAAGATAAAGGGCCATTAGGGGTTAAAGGATATTGCATTGATGTATTTGAAGCTGCAGTTGCTTTGCTGCCTTATGCTGTTCCGCACCAATATATCCTATACGGAGATGGTCGAAGACCCCCTTCATACAACAATCTTGTAAGCGACGTTGCAGAGAATGTGAGTGTTATTTTTTTCTTCTAATTTTGGATGACATTTAATTTCTTTCAGCATAAGCATCTGTTACACACTTAAAAGATAATAGAAAAAGTTTCATCTATAATGCTAAAAAGACTAAAATACCCTCACATTTATAAATTTCGGGGCTAGAATCCTATCTTACATGGTGCTATAGAGTTGATTAGTTTCTTCGGTGATACTTCATACATGTCCTTGATAATATTTATAAATTATTTGTATAAGTGGAATGTTTACATGGGAACTTATTGTAGTTTGATTTTTTGCAGAAATATGATGCAGCTGTTGGAGATGTGACTATTACTACAAGTAGAACAAGAATTGTCGACTTTACGCAGCCTTTTATGGATTCTGGGCTCGTCGTAGTTGCTCCTATAAAAGAGACTAAATCTAGTCCATGGGCTTTCCTGAAGCCATTTACTTGGCAAATGTGGGGTGTAACCGGAATTTTCTTTCTTCTCGTGGGAGCTGTTGTTTGGATTCTTGAACATCGAACCAATACCGATTTCCATGGCTCTCCACGACAACAAGTTATAACTATCTTGTGGTTAGTATTTCACGACTCTGTTCAAACCGAGCTTCTTAGCTTCTTTAATTGAAAACAAGTGGATCACGTTACATATTTACGTATTTCCTTACCAAATTTATTTAAATCTTTCAGGTTTAGTTTCTCAACAATGTTTTTCTCACATAGTAAGTATTGTCTGCTTATTTACTTCTGATTTTCAATTCTATAAATGATTTTGCTTTTCTGCATTTGATTTATGGATGTACTGGTATTCTTATTGAAATGGTTTTTATGCAGGAGAAAACACTGTGAGTGCCTTGGGACGTTTAGTGCTACTGTTGTGGCTTTTTGTAGTTTTAATCATCCAATCAAGTTACTCTGCTAGTTTGTCATCAATCCTCACAGTGCAACAACTTACTTCAAGAATTCAAGGAATCGACACTTTGACCTCGAATTCGGATCCAATAGGGGTCCAAGAAGGGTCATTTGCATATAGTTATTTAAAGGATAAGATAGGCATAGCGCAGTCAAGGCTCCATGAATTGAAAACTCAAGATGAATATGTTAATGCCCTACAAGGTGGTTGGGTTGCTGCCATTGTCTCCGAGCTTCCTTATGCCGAGCTTTTCTTGTCCAGCACAAAGTGCCAATTCAGTATCGTGGGACCAGAGTTCACGAAAATTGGATGGGGTTTTGTAAGTATTCCTTACTACTGAAATATAAAGATATTTAATGTTGTAGTCGGGAAATATTTTTGTACACGTGAACAGGGGGTTATTGTTCCATTGTTCAAAGTTAACAATGAGATTATTGTCAATTTTTAAGGGAGTATGGTTGTTTTCGTAAATAGAAAAGGAGAGGGGGGGGGAGTTGTTGGTTTGCGTGTTTGGTTTTCCTTTTTACTAATTAAGCAAAACATAGGGGGTATTTTTGCATTTTCACTCTTATGATTTGCAATTTTTATTCATATATGTTAAAATTCACGTGCATCCAGGCATTTCAAAGGGACTCACCCCTAGCAATTGATTTGTCGACTGCGATCCTTCAACTTTCAGAAAACGGAGAGCTTAAAAGAATCTACGACAAATGGTTCAATCGAAATGCATGCTCTAACCAAAGGAGTCCAACTGATGCTAGTCGACTTTCGCTCAGCAGCTTCTGGGGCCTCTTCCTTATTTGCATTGTGGCATGGGCCCTTGCATTAACCGTGTTTTTCTGCAGAGTTTGTTGGCAGTATAGATACAATGCAGAGGTAGACGAACGCGATATCGAGCACGCAAACACGCAAATGGTCTCTTCGCACAACTAATTGCGGTAAGGATATAATGGTTTTTATTGATAAAAAAGAAGATGAAATTATGGAAAAGATTAGGAGAAAAAGAGGTGATTCTAAAAAGCAACACAGTCAAGTATCCCCTTAAGTCACGGCAGTAAATAGGTTGCAGTGTACTGTGAAAATAGCAATTATAGTTAAGTATCCCCTTAAGTTACATAGGAAAAACTTTAAGATAAAAATCTTGGCAAGAAGGGGTTTATTGTTGATTCTTTAATTACTTTATCATTTGGCTATTTTGCTTCATTTCTTTATGAACTTCGCTTGGTGTGAATGCGCTGTCAAGGGTTGTGCCTCTGGTTCAGTAAGTACCGAATGGATCGATAAATTGAAACGGAGTGCACTTCCTGTTCGGTAAGAACAGCAGTTCGATTTGGTTTGTTTTGGTTCATTAAAAATTATTTCTTGATATTGAAAAGAAGTGCTTCAATGCTTTTTTAAGAAAAACAAAGCAAACTTTAAAGGAACTTGATTTTCAATTGAAAGCTAGATCAGTGTCTTCTTTGGTTGGAGATGTTGTTCCTACGAAAATTTGTATGGCTAATGAAATTTGCATTTTCTCCAACCAAAAAATGAAGTTAAAGTTGAGAGTTATACAAAACAAATGAAAATTTGTTGAAAAGGAGATGTCTTATTTTCAGCTCATGATCCAAAAGAATCAATATTAGATCTATGCAATGTTTTCTGAACTGGACAATGAGCCGGTGAGAAGAATGATAACTGGTTTTACTTATTTAGATATATTTGAATTAGAAAAATATATTTATGTTATTTATTTAACTTATGTTATTTATTTAACTTATGTTTATCATAACGGTAATGTAAGTATGATACTAATTAAAACGTCCATAACGATAATGTTTACAAGAAATCTACAAGTTATCAATTTGTAGTTCAAAAAGTGAATGAAAATGGAAGTAGCCCATATGCCTATAATCTCTTACTTAATCTAAGATGTTAAGTGCTCTAATCTCTCAGTTAACAAATTTATTAAAAATATTTTAACATTATATGTAATAAAAAAAAAACAAATAAAAAAGTCAAGAATCATATGCTAAACCGGTTCGTCGGTTTAGAGTGGTTTACATTGATTTTTGGAGTCTTCGATTTAAAGGGTGTGTCTGGATCGGGCAAGCCTCAGGTTTCCTCTGACCGATCGGATGGACCGATCCAGTCAGATTTTAGTAACATTGAATCTATGACTGTCAAATAGTAGGATATTAATACGAGAATGTGATTTGAACCGATATGTTAGGATTTTTATCCAATGATAATAGATTTGGTGGATCTGATCTTGAAGGCTCCGTTATCCAAAATATGTGCAATGTGTATGAATCTAGTTCGATTCAATCCTTTATAGATCTTTACAGAATATGTGGATTTATTTATTATAGTAATATTAATAATATTTTATTTTCAATTTAAGAAGACATTAGTTAATGGTTCATTCATAATTTCATTTTTTTTACATTTTATCACAAATAATATGAATAAAATTTGATTAATTAGTACCAATATCAGTGTCCTTTAATAAAATATGTTAAATTTGAAGCAAGTGATTAAATGTTTCGAGACTTTATAATTTTTATGTTGAATCATGGAGAAATATGAAGATAAGTTGAATACTTTGAGATAAATTAAATATATTTGTAATATTACCAAACATATTCTAGAAAAAAAATTACTAGTGTGAATTTAGAAAGAGGTTCTATTAAATCCATCTAAATTAATACTTAAATAATAAAAATTAGAAAGTTTTCAATTGATAAATTGAATCTTGATCTCAATTTATCTCTCGAAACGACATGAGAAAACAAGCAAAAAATAATGAAAACGAGTTTGAAGGAGGATGGTATAGTAGCTTATCTCTCTCCTTGTTTTCCTCAAAGGAAATTGATCTTAGGAAAAGTACAAATTCTATATAAATTTATTAGAGTAATGCTAGCCTCACAGCCCACAACTGGCTGTATATCTATACAGCCCGTTGTGGGCCTAAGTTTTTATTTTCTTTTGCCATTTAATTTGATATATATGAAAAAAAAATTATAAAATATAAATTACAAAAAAAACTCATAATTAATCATCAAATAAAAATAAATCCTATTTATAAAATAAACCCTAAACCCTATATCTAAACCCTAAACCCTAAAATCCTAAACCATAAACCCTAAATTAAATATTATGTCATAAATCCTAAATTCTAGGCATTGCAAATACTTTTAAATTATGAGTTTATATTTTTATTGTAATTTTCGAGATATTTTATATTCAAATATTGATAAATGATAAATTAACATTTGAAAAGTAATGAATTATTTTTTATATGAGTAATATAGTATAATTTAGGTGTTCTTTTGTAATTTTTAGAAAGTTGAGATATTTATATTCAAATATTGGTGAATGTTCAATTATCATTTGGAAAGTATTGAATTATTTTTTATATGATTTTTAATATTGTAATTTTTTAAAGTTGATTGAGTTGTTAATTGATTAAAAAATTATTTCAAGAAGAAACCTGTTAAACAAGTAGCAGGTAACACAATTAAGTGTGAAAGCATTAAATGAGGATTGTACAAAGGGCTGTGATCATATGGGCTCTGAGATAATCATTTTTCAATTTATTATATATATGTGGTCTCAACAGATTCTATATATCTAAGACAGACATTCGCTTCATCCAATCAAATATGAATGTAATTGTTTAAATTTACTTATGTTGTTAATTTTATTATTTAAGTATTAATTTAAATGGTTTGTATAAGTGTTTAGTTATATTTTTAACTAATTCAATATTTTTAAAAATACATAGCCACTACCAATATTGAAATTAAATGATTAAATTTTTAATTACAATAAAAAATTAAAATAAAATATTGAATTTATTTATTAATGATTTGTCCATAAATAAATTTAATTACAATATTAATAAATTATTAATGATTTTAATTTTAAAAAAATATTATTCTATTAAATAAATTAATTAAAAATTGGTGACTACATATATTTATTAAATATTAGTAAATATACAAACAAATTTTATTAGGAGAATTTAATTTTTTTATTTAAATAACTAATTTTTTCCTATTTAAAAACATTAAATAATCAAATTTATAAAGAAATTAAAAAAAAGAGGAACCAATCAGGGACTTAAAGAGGGGCGCCTGTTTTCTTCTTCATCTCGCCCACGTGAACCCTGGGCTGCGGCCAATTCCCACCCCGGTTATCACCCCGCCTCCGAGCCCCCGCCCACTAGAGATGATTTCTCCACCCAGCCCTGACCTCGCCCCGGCCTCTCCGGTCACCATTGGAGATGGCCTTAGTTTCTTCGATGATACTTCATACATGTCCTTAATAATATTTATAAATTATTTGTACAATTGGAATGTTTACACAAGAACTTATTGTGTTTTGATTTTTCGCAGAAATATGACGCAGTTGTTGGAGATGTGACTATTACTACAAATAGAACAAGAATTGTCGACTTTACGCAGCCTTTTATGGATTATGGGCTCGTCGTAGTTGCTCCTATAAAAGAGACTAAATCTAGTCCATGGGCTTTCCTGAAGCCATTTACTTGGCAAATGTGGGGTGTAACAGAAATTTTCTTTCTTCTCGTGGGAGCTGTTGTTTGGATTCTTGAACATCGAACCAATACCGAGTTCCATGGCTCTCCACGACAACAACTTATAACTATCTTTTGGTTAGTATTTCACGTAATTTCTTACTGAATTTAAGAGAGACGAATATATCAAGGGGATCAAGTTACGTAGTTACGTAATTTCTTACTGAATTTATTTAAATCTTTCAGGTTTAGTTTCATACCGTATGAACAACTTAAAACTATCTTATGTTTTAAATAAATTGTTTGATCCCCTTGTTTACATTACAGTGATAGAGATGATAGAAGAGATAGATTAATTCAATCTCCCTTGACCTCTTTTGGCTGCTCTACCTTGGCTTCTTTATTTTTGTCCTCTCCATTGGGCTTCACTTCTTTTTTCTCCTCTTTGGGCTTTGCTTCTTTTTCCTTAGGCTTACCCTTCTTAGGCTTCATGAAGCAGAAACATGAGCAACGAGGACATTGAAACAAAAACTTCATTGTTTTTAATTATTCGATTATCACTACTATACTACTACTACTCTCCGTCCCAAAGTTTTTTATCCCTTTAGTTTTGGCACGAAGTTTTAGACAATTTGTTAAAAAAGTAAATTTTTGAAATTTTTTGAGAGAGGAAGGGAGTCATATTTTGGGACGTCCCAAAATAGAAATGAGAGCAAGAAATGGAACGAAGGAAATATATAAGTAGAGTAGAGTAGAAAGCTTTTTTATTGGACTACTTTAATTTCCTGAAAGAAATAACCCAACAAACAAATTTTGTAGAAAAAGAACCAAAAGAGTAACCTAGCTATATATATAGGAACTTTTTTCATTATTGGATTCCAATTCAGTCACTTTCGCATGCCAACTATACGTACCCACTAGAGGTGGTGATGGATAAGCTTTTGAATATTTATTTTTGTCTCAAATCAATTGTTATTTATAGGCTGGCTCGCATTCACAAATAAAGTGACGGGATCTGATTGGATTGATTGATTCGCAATTAATAAAAAGTCTTTGAATTTGATGTGAATTATTAAACCACTTATAGTCATCAGAGTTAATTAATTGTCAGGGGCTCCATTTCTTGCATAACTTTTTTAATCATAGATAATGATTGTATTTGTTATGTAAATTAATGCTTTAATTTGAAGACCACACCCATTTTGAACAAAAATTATCCCAAATTTTATGACAACTTTTTATTATCTTTATGCGCACTTAAATAAAGTTTCATCAAATTGAAATTCTTTCTTCAATGTTAGCATTCAATTATTGCATGTTGATAGAGTACTCGCTCTCTTGATTATTTGTTCTAATACTAAGTACCGTATAAAACACATGAAACATCCCGTGCTAAGAAAGGTCTGGTTGACACTTGACTTTGTTATTTTTTGGACATAAAATTAATTAGTGAGTCATTTATCCCATTGACATGCATTATTTATTTGGGATTTGACAGAGAAAGAGAATATTTTATTTTACCTGTTGAAATATTAAAGGAACAATTTAGTTCATTTTGTTGGAGAATATAGTTCACTAGTACGAAATTGAATAGGAGTGATAAATATTGCATAAAAGACAAAATTATCCTTCTTCATCACGTAAAATAATATAGGGATCGATAAGGTACTGCATTTTATATAAAGTGAATCGCGCTTTATGTCCTCCTTATGGACCAACTTTTGTTCTTTCGTCCCTCTTAAATTTTTCGTAATAAATTCGTCTCTCTTATGACTGTAATGTAAACAAGGGGATCAAACAATTTATTTAAAACAAAAGATAGTTTTAAGTTGTTCAAATAGTAGTTCAAACAGAGCTTCTTTGCTTCTTTAATTGAAAACAAGTTACGTATTTACGTAATTTCTTACTGAATTTATTTAAATCTTTCAGGTTTAGTTTGTCAACAATGTTTTTCAAACATAGTAAGTATTGGTGCACAAAATGATTTGACCAAATGGAGCAAAATACTTGAAAAGGAGGGAGTACATATTGGTGCACAAAATGATTAGTTTGGACCAAACAACTATTTTTTAAGAAAAAAATATAGAAAATTTAAATAGAATTTTTAATCTGGGCGTTTTCTTGGAAATGCTAATAGTTAACGAATTTGATTGATTTTTTTTCATAAATCAATTAAAACTCAATACCATATAAAAAAGGAAAGTATTACTTTCCCTGTTAGGAGACAATAAATGGAAATTTGGACTCACGAAGGAGGTTGAGATTCTGACCTTAGGCCCACCTAGTCTCAAAGAAGACAATCAAAGATCACAACTCATAGCCAAAGTGGTGAGTACCATTATTTTTCGACATTTCTGCTACATCTGGGTCCTTATATGAACTTTCTTTTCCCTCTTTAATTAGTAATTTTTTGGAACACTAATTTCTTTTTGTAGGAAATCCCTTTCTACCTTCCGTAAATTGAAAGACTTTTTCTTTTATTTCATAATGAGGGAAAAATACTTTTGATATCAAACTTTAGTTCAAAAAATATATTTGATACCAAATTTTTTGAAAAAATACATTTCATTCCATAATTCACACAATCTTTATACATTTAATTTTACCGTCAATTTTCGGATGAAATTCAGCACGTGCCGCTCATGTGTCTGTTAAATTGACAATGGGAGGGAAAACATGCACACGTTATCCACAATTGACGGCACTTGCTGAATTTCGTCCGAAATTTGACGGAAAAGGTAAATGTGTCAAGATGGTGTGAATCTTAGTATGAAGTCTGATATCAATGTGTTTTTTTGGACTAAAATTTAGTATCAAAATTGTTTTCCCCTCATTTCATAATATTAGTACATTTTGCTATTTATAGTCAATTTAATGTACGATTTTTCTCAAGTTATTTAACACATTGTAAGTTTATAGTCTAATATTTGTCACTTTTATCTTTTTGAAATCGTATAATTTTTTATCGTATTGAGAAATTTACATCATAGATTTACCGTTGGTGCAAATATTGACCTTTTATTGTGGGTCAGAAGATACTCAACGAATGAAATCTCCCTTTTAATAACTAAAGTTTAGATTTAGATTTTAGACTGGGAAGAGTAAAAAATAGGCAAAACATTCATTCCCTAACTAGCAAGAAGACTTTTTGGTAGGCCTTATAACCATACCTTTTTTAGAACAAATTCTAATCTAAATTTGAATAGCACTTTTGGGGAAAAAAAATAAAAAATATGATAAATACAAATCATAATTAATTATTTAAGGGCAAAAAAGAATGTGTGTTTCAACTGTAATTTAATAACAGGGCAAAACAGAATGTGAGTTTCAACTGTAATTTAATAACAATCACTTTCCATCAATTTATTTACTTTATTCATGTGTCGCTTATGTGAACCATTTTTAAATAAATAAAATATTGTTCCATCAAGAAGTTCTTTAATATTAAATTACTAAATTCTTATGTAAGCCATTAGTTGGTAAAATCTCCAAATTGGTCCGCAAGTGGTTTTATTCGAGCCAATTTTAAAAATGGGCAACAATGTGGACTAACGTTAGTAAATTTTAAGATGTGAGATTATTTTGCCAACCTGAAATTTTATGGGGTAGAATTGTAAGTCAACATAAATAATGACATCAATTTTGCAATAATTCAAATTAACTTAACAAAAATTTACCCACTTAACGATGATTTCTAACGACGGTATCAAATGTGAGTGTATTTGTTAAATTATGATATCAAATGTGTCAGCTTGAATTTTTATGGTACCACAAATAATAATCAATCTAAAATTTGGTAGCACAAATACAATTCTCTCGTAAAAAATATATTAACATAGTTATATATATATATAGATTACTAAAGTGAGGACAAAGATGTAATTTTATAATTTTCTTATTCCACCATAATGTAATTGTAGGGGTTGAGGCCCAATTGTAATATGGAGATAAGAGCTAATAATTGGGGCTGGCCCACCAAAATCCGGGCAAATCTGGGCTGCCCAGACTTTCTTATTTGTAGAACCAAACACCAAATAAAGTCTCACTATTTAATTTATTGGGCCTAATATGTTGAACCAAACGGCACCTTAGATGTTTGGGTATAGTGGTTTCACTTTCCCAATTGAGAATCTAATACTTATTATGAATAGCAAGTTAAATGCTTATGTAACGTGAGAATCTAATACACACTTTTTTTTTTTTTTCACTTGCAGTTAAATCCCAATCCACCAACCTACCAAGACATGATTGATATAGTGGAAAAGACTAGTCAGTATAAAGTAGCGAATTTAAGTTCGAGTTCCTGTTGGGAAAGATTCCTACTTAATGTATCTTACGCGCCTCGAAAATAATTAAATCATTGGAAAACAAAAACAAAATCCTATCTTCTCTATTTCTGATTGTAATAAGTGTATTACACTTGATTTGTAATTAATCACTTTCCAAAAATTTCTTTCAATTTCAAAAGGGTGTTTACAAATGCTTTTGAAAATCCAAAAGCAGTTGCTTAAAGTAAAAGTAAAAGCTAAATACTTTTATTCAAAAGCAAGAGTTGTTTGCAAATATGTTGGCAAAGAGGTGCTTGAAAATATGTTAGCAAAGATGTGTTTGAAAATATGTAAAAAAAACAACTTTAATTATTAAAAAAATGTCATCCAGAAGAAGCACATCATTTGATGTTTCCTGTCAACCTACTTTTATCTGCTTTTTAGTTGAAAAAACAATAGCAAAAACACCTACTTACAAACACTATTAAAGTGCTTTAAAAAAACAAAAAATAAAAAAATACTTTTATAAAGCATATGCAAACACCCTTGTATCATTTTATCATATATATATATATATATATATATATATATAGGTGCTTTGAGGTTAGCATTTTTCCTTGAAAAAAACACATACTCCTATATATTTAAAAATATATTAAGCCTTTGACCTCTACAAATTCTTGATTTGAGCTGTCTTAAATTAATGGGTTTGGTTTCTTTTGAAACTATAGTGTTGTTTTGATAATTGGAATTTCACAAGCATTTTTTCCTTCACTAAAAAATGAAGATATTGGTATTCTTGATTTCCTTTATGTGGGTAATTTTGGAAGTTTTTGGGGCAAATGGAAATTCAAGTGGGGGTTCTAATAGACCAAAAATTGTAAATATTGGGGCTTTATTTACATATAATTCAGTTATTGGGAGGTCTGCTATGCCAGCCATTCTTGCTGCGGTTGAAGATGTCAACTCCGATACTACCATTCTCAAGAACACAAAGCTCAATTTGATTATGCAGGATACTAATTGCAGTGGATTTGTTGGAACAATTGAAGGTAAATTTTTTAGAATTTTTAGTGACCCCTTTTACAATATAAGTTTAACAAGATTGAAATATATCTCTATTCTCTACTAGGTAAATTTTTTAGAATTTTTAGTGACCCCTTTTACAATATAAGTTTAACAAGATTGAAATATATCTCTATTCTCTACTAGCTTACTAAAAATATATATATGAATCTCTACTTACTTGAATAGGTTTTTTATTTTTGGGAGAATTCTTGATTTTCTATGTTTTATATTCCCTTTTTATTAAGGGGAAAATGCAATATACTTCTTCGTGTTATGCTAAACCTGCAAGAAATTACCCTGTGAAATTTTTACTCTGTCAAACTTCCTTATGTTTTCAAAAATCCTGTAAAAAAATACCCAATTTGTAAAAATAGGTCATTTTGAATCGACATATTTCAAGAAACCAATTTAAAAATATATCACGTGAAGTTGTATGGACCAACTTGAAGTATTTTAAAAATAGTTTCTTGAAATATGTCGATAAAAAATGACCTATTTTATACAAATTGGGTGTTTTTTGAAAATACATGAAAGATTGGCGAAATAAAATTTTCATAGTGTAGTTTCATATAATTTTAGCATAACACAGTGAAGAACTGAAGAGATGATATGCATCTTAGATTCTTAGTGCTATGTTTCTTTTAAATTCCTTTTTTTATTTTTCCTTCTTTTGTTTGAATGCTTGAGTTTGCTTGCTCATTTTATGGTACGCTACACAATTATGCACAATGCATGTGGCTTCCTTGGAGGCTTCCTTGGAGGCCACATGGACAATAACCGTGGTCGACTGACGCCCAATGAAACCAGTAGAAATTCTTATCTAGATTTGGTCGAGCCAAAAGTAATTACATGACAAGTGTAATATACTTGATTTGTGATTGAATGTAACTCTTAGAGAGTGACTAATCACAAAACAAGTGCAATATACTTGTTTTGGTGGTTGAATTTTCCTGAAACCAGATGGATGGATTGTGCACTATTTGTCGGCTCCTAATAAAATAATATTCTTGTGTTTTCTGGCATAGTTTTAATGGAGAATGTTAAAACTTTGATCATTTGGCAACCATACTCCAAACGTTGAAAATTTTGGCAAATACACCCACCCCTTCCATTTTTATTGTACCTTTTGCTAAAAACTGCAATGTTAATTAAACCGGATCGAACCGGCTGCTCCGACCGGTTGGACGGCAAATCGGAGGTTGGTCCGGTCCGGTTTACCCCTAAAACCACTTACTCTAAAACTCAGTTTGAACCGGGTTGAACCGGTTCGAAACCGCCGAACCGGTGAACCGGTATGGACCGGTTCATCCCGGTTTTGAATTTCCTTTTTTATTTTTATTTTTTTTAATGTTAAAAATAAACTAAATTTTTTTGTAAAAATTGGAATTTGAACACTTAACCTTTAGAGTGAAACACGACTTTCTTACCATTTGAGCTACATCACTTTTGTTGAACTTTTAGTACAAATTAAAATTTATAAATTATAGAAACTTGTAGCCAAATTTATTTATAAATTAGATAATTAACTCAAATAAATATTTTACACATTATGAATGAAAATTAATACTCAAATAATAAATTTTAATAATTTATTCTATAAAATATTTATTTTCAATATTATTTTTAGGATAAAGAGTCAAATCGATAGAATATGCAAGTTTCACTTTGAATATTAGACTTTTATACATTACTATATTTTAAAATTTATGAATTTCTTAGTTTGTTGTATTTTTAACTTACACTTTTAAATTTTTATAAAGAAATATAATCATTTATATGAGCATACTAATTAGCACCATATTACCGTTATGATATAAGTTAGATAAATATTATATGATTTAATTTTAGTATAATATAACAAATTTTATATTTTTAATCAATTGTAGGATAATGTTTAAATTTTACGCACATTACATATACTTTAAAATTAAATATATTTATTATATTATTATGACGTCATCCGGTTCGACCAGTAGTTCGACCGGTTCGACCAGTAAAACCAGTAACCAGTCGGCTCACCGGTTCAATGTCCTGTCCGGTTCTGAAAACATTGCTAAAAAGACTCAAGTTACCTTAGTTTTTGAATAAAAAAAGTATACATTATTATTAATAAAAGACAACTTCTAAATTTTGAAAAATCAAATATAAAACATACTTAAATTTACAATGAGTAATATTAGTATGAAGATTAATATTAATATTTTTGTCAAAATAAAGATTAATATTAATATTAATATTATTTATAATACTCATTTGTAAAATATTAATTAATAAACCGAGTCCATTACAAAAACTAAAATATAAAGGTTTAACTAGTTTAAATTGATATATTTTCACATCAAAACCTATGAATTTTGAAATACTACATACGAATATTATTGGAAAATAGTTATTTAATTTTGAAATTCAATTTTTTTTTAGTTTTAACTTTTACATGTTAATAAGTTATTTGATTATTTTTGTGCGTACCGAGGTTTAAGTTAGAAACGTTATATTTTACTTTTCTGTGTGGTGTAGTCAAAAGTGGGAGATCTTAATAATGTTTGACTTTTTAGTAATTTGTGGTGTTTAACCTCCTGAAATTTTAGGTTCATCATCATTTGTGTATTTGAAAAGAATGTGAGATTAAGCACATTAATACTTTTCGCGGTTCCAATAATTTTTTATTTTATAGAATATTTTTAGTAATTGTTTTAAATTAAGAGCTATCTACCATTTAATTTTTTTGGGTTTGGGGATAAATTAATAATAAAAATTTGAATTCAGAGTTGAGTATAAAATAAATAGAGCAAAAAGCTTTTGATCTACAAGACCTATTACTGTCTTGGAAAAATATATATTTTTTTTAAAATTTTACCTTAATGCATAATGGTTCCAAAATAGAATTTTCATAATTATGCAACACATTTACTATTTTGGTTCAGAACATAAGGGCGTTTGAGCCTTTTAATGAACTAGAAAAATGTACGTACGTTGTACGTATTTAGTTAATTTCATGGTATTTGTTGTAAATCAGAGTAAAATACTTCATTATGTCATAAAATAGTATATATTAATGATTCATATTTAATTTTTTTATTAAAATTATTATTTTATTTAAAAAATAATGGCTTTAAAATGATGAATAATTCAGTCATGAAATCTTGTAAAATTTGCTCTAAAATAATATCATAAGAATATTATTTAGCTCATTCCATATTTTGTTTTTAAGGAATATAATCACTGAACGTCTTTAGTTTTTTTTATTATACCAATATAAAATATATATCATTTGTCTTCATATCTGTCAAACTCGAAAAGTTTTTATTATCAGAAATTGTAATATGAATGTGACTTCATATATGATACAATAACATTACTTATGTTGGTTCTTTTGCATTGTTTAACAAAATAGTGAAATCCTGCATTTCGATCAAATGAAATGGGTCCATTTTCAAGTAGATTTCTATTATTTCTCTTACCCTATAATTTGAAATGCATCTCTTTACCGACATAAGTCATTTTTCACTTATTCAATTCATTAGTTTATTCGTTTTTAACTGGTTTAATCCGTTTTTTGCCCATTTCATTCATTTTACTGGTTTAATGAACTTTCATTTGCTTCACATGTTTTCACTGACGTTAGCCTTTTTCAGCGATATTACTCACTTTTCACCCATTTCATCAGTTTTTTCTTTGATTTCATTGTTTCACCAATGTCATCCATTTTTTCACGAATTTCACCCGAATTTTCATCAAATTCACATGTATTTACCTAATTTTCAACTCAACTAATTAATTATACAACTTCAATTACTTTTAAGTAGATATATATTTATTTCTCTTACCCTGTCATTTGAAAGATAATTACGTACCGACCTAAGCCATTTCATTTTTTATATTTATTAATTTAATTTGGTTTTCATTGATTTTTACTGGTTTATTTTTTTTTACTGATTTAACCTTTTCTTGATCAGTTATAACATATATTCTATTGTTTTTCATCGTTTTTCATCGTTTTCTTCTATTTTCTCCCATTCAAACAAAAAAACCAATATTTTTTACCGGTTTCATATTGTTTTTGCTATTTAAATTCATTTTTTATACTGATTTTATTTGTTTTTACCACTTTAATTTGTTTTTCACTGATTTCACATTTTTTTTGACCAATTTCACCTGAATTTTCATTGATTTTACATGTCTTCACAAACTTTAGCATTTTTCCACCGATTTAACCCATTTTCCATATTTACCCATTTTTCATTGATTTTTCCGATTTTTTTCTCATTTTTTCACGAATGTCACCCAAATTTTTCATCGATTTCATATGTATTTATCAAAGTGTTCATAAATTTCATCCGGATCGATTTCACATGTTTTCATCAATTACATGGAATTTACTTCATCGATTTCACCAAATTTTACCCATTTTTTTATAACTTATTTCACACGTTTTTTGCAAAAAAAATTCATGAAAATTTAAGATAACGCTTGTTCTTGGATACTCTTTATATTTTATTTTTCAAGCCAAAGAAATGTTGCTTAGTTCGCCAACTCATAAGCATTTTTTGTTCATTTATAGATAAGATGCGATTCTACATTAACTTTTATTTTTTATTTTTTATTTTTTTTTGCCTTTATGATATTTAATAGAATTTAATATTTTAGGAGTGTTATAATGTACTAAATCTTAAAAGTTAGAAATAATATTTTTTACTTAAAAACATATTAATGATACATTATAATAATATTACATATATATTATAGCAACTATTAAAAATATAGTAAGAGTTAATTTCTAAATTTTATAGTTACTGGAGGAAATAACTATAATATGACTACATGTCTAATTATACCACTTTTGACGTATCGAATATATAATTTTATCTTTCTCTATTTTTAATTTTTTGAAAGGTAATTTTTATTTCCCCGTATGGGGTATGGTTAAGGAAAGGAAGTTACAAATTTTCTTAAAATATTATCCTACCAATTTTTTTATGTGAAAAATTAAGAAAAATCCATAACTAATTATATTTTATTAATATTACGTTGCAACTTGAATAAGGGCATTTTTGTCTTCACAGAAAAAGGAAAAAACTTAAATTATTCGTACTTTTAGTACTAGTACTAGTATGGAAGTGTAGATATATATATATATATATATATATATATATATATATATATATATATGCCAAAGTTTCAAATGTTTGGAGTTTGGTTGCAAAATGATCAAAGTAGAGGGGAGGTCAATGCAATTAACCTTTTAATGAAGTTGTGTTTCCTTTAATTGTTTTAGAATTGTCTGTGGAAAAAAGGAAATTTTGACAGGGCGTACTTACTCGTGCAGCTTTGCAGTTGATGGGGAGAGAAGTTGTTGCTGCAATCGGTCCACAGTCCTCAGGAATAGCTCAGTTGATGGGGAGAGAAGTTGTGAATGAAATTCACGTGCCACTTTTGTCATTCGGTGCAACGGACCCCACTCTTTCGTCTCTTCAGTATCCGTACTTTCTCCGTACAACCACAAGTGATTACTTCCAAATGTATGCAATTGCAGATTTAGTCTCGTATTTTGGATGGAGAGAAGTAGTTGCTATCTATGTAGACGATGATTACGGAAGAAATGGGATTTCTATACTAGGTGATGCACTTGCGAAAAAACGAGCCAAAATTTCTTACAAGGCGGCGTTTACTCCTGGAGGTCCGAAAAGTGACATTGACAATTTGTTGGTTGGAGTGAACTTGTTAGAATCTCGGGTTTTCATTGTACATGTGTATCCTGATTCCGGTCTAAATATCTTCTCAACCGCAAAGAGGCTTGGAATGATGAGTGCTAGTTATGTTTGGATTGCCACCGATTGGCTTCCTTCATTACTTGATTCCTCATATATGATTGAACCAAAAACGGCCGATCTTATACAAGGGGTTATCGCACTTCGCCATCACACTCCCGATTCTGACCTCAAAACAAGGTTTAGTTCTAAGTGGGAAAGCTTAAAGAACAAAGAAAACGTAAAGTTTAACTCGTACGCACTATATGCTTATGACTCAGTTTGGTTACTAGCCCGAGCGCTTGACGTTTTATTTAATTCCATTGATGATGTAACTTTCTCTGCGGATCCAAGATTAAGTGACACGAACAAAAGTGTCCTTCATTTAAAATCCCTTCGGATTTTCGATCAAGGCCCAAAATTGCTCCAAATTCTCACTTCCACGAATTTCACTGGACTAACGGGTCAAATTCAATTTGACTCCCAAAAAAACTTGATTCATCCGGCATATGATATCCTAAATATTGGTGGAAGTGGTTCTCGGAGGCTCGGTTATTGGTCAAATTACTCGGGTCTTTCCATTGTTCCTCCAGAAACTTTATATATAAAGCCGCCAAATACATCAGCTAGTAGTCAAAATCTTTATAGCGTCATATGGCCCGGTGAAACTACTAAGATCCCAAAGGGTTGGGTGTTTCCGAATAACGGGAAGCCTTTACGAATTGCAGTGCCTTATAGAGTTACTTATCTTGATGTTGTGACTAGAGATAAAGGGCCATTAGGGGTTAAAGGATATTGCATTGATGTATTTGAAGCTGCAGTTGCTTTGCTGCCTTATGCTGTTCCGCACCAATATATCTTATTCGGAGATGGTCAAAGACCCCCTTCGTATAACAATCTTGCAAGCGACGTTGCAGAGAATGTGAGTGTTTTTTTCTTCTTCTTCTTCTAATTTTAGATGAAATTTAATTTCTTTGTTCTAGTCTTTATAACTTGTCTTCTATATATAAACAGATGGCATGGTTTACCGTAAATATAGTTTGTTAAATTTAAATTTGAAAATTTCTTTCAGCGGAAGCAACTGTTAGACTTAAACGATAATATAAAAAGTGTCGTCCGTAAGGATAAAAAGATTGAAATACTCTCACATTTATAATTTTCGGGGCTAGAATCCTATCTTACAGAGTGTTATAGAGTTTATTAGTTTCTTCGGTGATACTTCATACATGTCCTTCATAATATTTATAAATTATTTGTACAAGTGGAATGTTTGCACCGGAACTTATTGTGGTTTGATTTTTCGTAGAAATATGATGCAGCTGTTGGAGATGTGACTATTACCTCAAATAGAACAAGAATTGTCGACTTTACGCAGCCTTTTAAGGATTCTGGGCTCGTCGTAGTTGCTCCTGTAAAAGAGACTAAATCTAGTCCATGGGCTTTCCTAAAGCCATTTACTTGGCAAATGTGGAGTGTAACAGGAATTTTCTTTCTTCTCGTGGGAGCTGTTGTTTGGATTCTTGAACATCGAATCAATTCCGAGTTCCGTGGCCCTCCACGACAACAACTTAAAACTGTCTTTTTGTTAGTATTTCACGACTCTGTTCAAACAGAGCTTCTTTGCTTCTTTAATTGAAAACATATTCTCACTTAATTTATTTAAATCTTTCAGGTTTAGTATCTCAACAATGTTTTTCTCACCTAGTAAGTATTGTCTGCTTATTTACTTCTGATTTCCCATTTTATAAATAATTTTGCTTTTTTGCATTTGATTTATGGACCTATTGGTGTTCTTGTAATTTGATCAAACCTCAGGGGGTGTCGTTATAAATTAACCTTCATTAAATTCTTATTGAAATGGTTTTATGCAGGAGAAAAGAATGTGAGTACCTTGGGACGTTTAGTGCTACTTTTGTGGCTTTTAGCAGTTATAATTATCCAAGCAAGTTACTCTGCTAGTTTGTCATCAGTCCTCACAGTGCAACCACTAACTTCAAGAATTCAAGGAATTGACACTTTGACCTCGAATTCGGATCCAATAGGGGTCCAAGAAGGGTCATTTGCATATAATTATTTAAAGGATGAGTTAGGCATAGCGAAGTCAAGGCTTCATGTATTGAAAACTCAAGATGAATATGTTAACGCTTTACAAGGTGGTGGGGTTGCTGCCATTGTCGCCGAGCGTCCTTATGCCGAGCTTTTCTTCGCCAGCACCAAGTGCCAATTCAGTATTGTGGGACCAGAGTTCGCGAAAAGTGGATGGGGTTTTGTAAGTATTCCTTACTACTGAAATATAAAGATATGTAATGTTGTAGTCGGGAAATGGTACAAGTGGACAGGGGGGTTATTGTCATTTTTAAGGTGAGTATGGTTGTTTTCGTAAATAGAAAGGGGGGGAGGGGGGGGTTGTTTCTTTTTAAGGTGAGTATGGTTGTTGTTTTCAGGAATAAAAGTTACATAGTTTTTCTTTTTACTAATTAAGCAAAACATAGGGTGTATTTTTGCAACTTCTCTCTTATGAACTTGCAATTTTTATTCATATATGTTGAAATTCATGTAACTTTTAATTACACGTGCATCCAGGCATTTCAAAGGGACTCGCCCCTAGCAATAGATTTGTCGACTGCGATCCTTCAACTTTCAGAAAACGGAGAACTTCAAAGAATCTACCACAAATGGCTCGATCGAAATGCATGCTCTAACCAAGCGAGTCCAGCTGTTGCTAGTCGAGTTTCGCTCAGCAGCTTCTGGGGCCTTTTCCTTATTTGCGGTGTGGCATGCGTCCTTGCATTAACCGTGTATTTCTACAGAGTTTGTCGGCAATATATTAGATTCAAACAAGAGGTAGACGAATGCGATATCGAGCACACTGGGACACGCAAGCGGTCTCGACGCGTGACTAAGGAGATGGTTTTTGTTGATAAAAAGGAAGCTGAAATTAAGGAAAAGATTAGGAGGAAAAGTGGTGATTCTAAGGGGCAACACAGTCAAGTATCCGATGGGCCGAGTAGTATACAAAATCATATAAATATATCCCCTTAAGTCACGGCAGTAAATAGGTGTGAATTCGATATCAAGGGTTGTGCTTCTGGTTCAGTAAACCGGATTTTCAATTGAAAGCTAGATTAGTATCTTCTGCTTCTTTTGTTGGAGATGTTGTTCCTAGTTCTATCAATGATATTGTAAATTCGGATTTGAATGGCTAATGAAATTTGCATTTTCTCCTAGCAAAAAATGAAGTTAGAGTTGAGAGTTATACAAAACAAATGAAAATTTGTTGAAAAGGAGATGTCTTGTTTTCAGCTCATGATCCAAAAGAATCTATATTAGATTTATGCAATGTTTTCAGAATTGGACATGACAATGAGTCGGTGAGAAGAATGGTATCTGATTTTACTTATACAAAAAATTAGATAAATTTGAATTAGAAAAATATATTTATGTTATTTATTTAACTTATGTTTAACATAATGGTAATGTATATATGATACTAATTAATACGTCCATATAAATATATCACGAAGTTTAAGTTAAAAATATAATAAACTAAGAGATTAATTATTTTAGAATATTATTGGTATATAATAATTTTAAAATTAAATATTCAAAAATCAAATTTGCATAATATATCGATGCAGCTTTGAAATTTTGCAACTCTTTATCCTAAATATAGTTGAAAAAAAAAAAACTAACATAGCGTCATATGGTTAACAAAAATAGCGTCATGGCAAGTGTTCAAATCTCTCAGTTAACAATTTTATTAAAAATATTTTTAACATTAAAGGTAATAAAAAAAAAAAAAAACAAATAAAAAAGTCAAGAATCACAAGCACCTCCATATGCCTTCTCTATAGCCCCTTTGATTAATTCGGCACCAAATTTTATCTTTCTTTCACATCCCATAGCTCCGACGGTCAAAATTCTTGCAACTCTATAGCCTCACCATGTTTTTCCTGTGACCCGCACAACAAGAATAATATCGATAGGGCTTACATGGATCGATTAATATTCGTTTAAATTTGGTTTTTTTTCATATTTACACATGATTTCTTCAATTTTTCTTTTATTTGAATTAGACTATTAGTTATGCAGTGTAAATGTAAATAACTAATATTTTTGGTACATATCCACATTTATTATATTCCCTCCGACCCTTTATTTTTTTCTTTCATTTCCTTTTGGTGCCCAGTTTCTCATAGTAAAAATAAACGCCCCGTCTGAATACATATATTTGGAGAATGGAATTATCCTTAGAGACGTGTTGAACGCATGCAAGATTGATCATTCTAGTTTAGTTGAACCATCGAGAAGAGGTCTTGGTGGTCAAATCTACCACCAATTTATGAAAATGGCTCCAAATGTTAGGCTTGAATAAAAGAATACTAGCTCGCACGTCGCACGTGAGGGGGCAAGTTAGAAGTGAAGCACTATTGAATGTCTCTTCCTATCAAATTAAGATTTGGGAAGAAGAGGTCATTCAATAAGCTTCCAAAAATAATTTTCATTTTCATTGCGTCTTCTTCCTGTTGGCGTTGAAGCACCTCCATATGTCTTCTCTCTCGTCCAGCCTCTATCAGAAGTGCAATTTCTCTCATGGCCTGAATTTTTTCCTTTTCCAAGTCAATATTCGCATATGGACTACTCGACGAAGCCTTCCCTTTTTCCTTCTTGGCTTTTTTTGTACCAATAGGTCTTTCATGTCTTTCACTTGATTGGGGTATGTGGGGAGTCTCGGGGCGTTCATCGTCACCTAGTGGTTCCAATTCAAATTGAGTTTCTGGAGGTATTGTAAATTCCAGTACCAACAAAATTTATATCCATGTGACAGAGTAACGTTGAAAAATCCCGTACCAAGAAAACAAACATTGGATAAATATATGATGCATCATGAAGCAATACGTTCTAAAGAAACCAACCGTAGACTTCAGAAAGACTTAGTAGCCCATGTATATGAAGTTAACAATGAATGTAATTGTTTGAATATACTTATGTTGTTAATTTTATTATTTAAGTATTAATTTAAATTGTTTGTATAAGTGTTTAGTTATATTTTTAACTAATTCGATATTTTTAAGAATATATACCCACTACCAATATTGAAATTAAATGATTAAATTTTTTATTACAATAAAAGAAATTAAAATAAAATATTGAATTTATTTATTAATGATTTGTCCATAAATAAATTTAATTACAATTCTAATAAATTATTAATGATTTTAATTTAAAATAATATTATTATATTAAATAAATCAATTATAAATTGGTGACTACATAAATTAATTAAATATTAGTAAATATACAAACAAATTTTATTAGGAAAATTTAATTATTTTATTTAAATAACGAATTTTTTCCTATTTAAAAACATTAAATAAACAAATTTATAAAGAAATAAAAAAGAATGAACCATTCAGGGACTTAAAGAGGGGCGCATGTTTTCTTCTTCATCTCGCCCACGTGAACCCCGGGCCGTGGCCCATTCCCACCCAGTTACCACCCAGCCCCGAGCCCCGCCCACCGGAGATGACTTCTCCACCCAGCCCTAATCCCGCCCCGGTCTCTCCGGTCACCATTGGAGATGGCCTTAGTTTCTTCGGTGACACTTCACACACATCCTTAATAATATTTATATATTATTTGTACAAGTGGAAAGTTTATACGAGAACTTATTGTGGTTTGATTTTTCGAAGAAATATGATGCAGTTGGAGATGTGACTATTACTACAAGTTCAACAAAAATTGTCGAATTTACGCAGCCTTTTATGGATTCTGGGCTCATCGTAGTTGCTCCTGTAAAAGAGACAAAATCTAGTCCATGGGCTTTCCTGAAGCCATTTACTTGGCAAATGTGGGGTGTAACAGGAATTTTCTTTCTTCTCGTGGGAGCTGTCGTTTGGATTCTTGAACATCGAACCAATACCGAGTTTCGTGGCTCTCCACGACAACAACTTATAACTATCATCTGGTTGGTATTTCACGGCTCTGTTCAAACAGAGATTCTTTGCTTCTTTAATTGAAAACAAGGGGATCAAGTTACGTAATTTCTTACTGAAATTAGTTTCTCAACAATGTTTTTCAAACATAGTAAGTAGGGATGGTCTATGGTGACTCCCACCTCAAAGAGAGTCACCAACAACAATTTTGAACCCCAATTATATTTGGATACGTGTCTATATTACAATCCCAATCAATTAATTTACAATTCCGCCTGACTTGTAAAATTACCATTATACCCTAACTCTTTATTTGTAAAAGTACCAACATACCCTTTAATTAAAAAAATAAAAGGGAAAAAAAAAACTAAGCAAACCCCACCACTACCTAGACCATCGGAAAGAGACTAATTTAAACCTTTCACCTCTCCATCTGCCATGGAAAAGAGAATTCATGTCAACATAGAAGTAAATGTGATAAAGAACTTTTGAAAATAGTAAAGTATGATGCTAGGACACATCTACTCTTATTAAATTGACAAATTTACCCTCTTTCTCGGGAATGAAGCTCTAAATCATAATAGAAAGAATATCTCTCTTGAATCTATATCCATGTAAGATATGCCCCCACGTGTAGTCCCAGTCGCAGGCCTGGGATCTCCGATTTCGTCGCCGGCCTGAAAACCGTTTAGGTTGGGTAGGGGTGGTCAGGGTTGGGTTGTTATTGGTCTGGAACTTCTCGCGACTGTTTCACCGGCAGTCCTCATCTTCGTAGGACTAAGAGTACAGAGGGAGGAGGAGGATGGTGGTGGTGGTGGTTATATGGGTTAGGGTTTTAGAGATAATTTGGGGGAGATGAAATGATAGGGATATTTAGGTCAATTGAGTATTTTTATGAAGGGTAACAATGTAAAAATGTTATTTACAATGTATTGTTTATTAAATTTTCAAGTGTAATACACAAAATATGGGAATGATATACACTTGTATAATTTGAACAAGTTTTAAAGCATAAAGTACAAGCAACGAATCCTGATTAGGGTGACTCTTTTATGTAAAGTGAGTCACAGTAGAATGTCCCTAGTAAGTATTGTCTGCTTGTTTTACTTTTGATTTCCCATTTTATAAATAATATTTTGCTTTTTTACATTTGATTTATGGACGTATTAGTGTTCTTGTAATTTGAACTAACATGTGCCGATATCGATTGGCCGAACAAGAAGAAAAGGAAGCCCTGTGCCCTAAGTGACGGAGACAGAGCTTTTGAGGCAGAAGGAGGAGGAGCAGGCTGCTATGAACTTGATTAAATTTATAAAATTATAATAAGTAATTTAATTAGTATATTTCACAATAATTTGATTAGTATATTTTACTAATAAGTTAATAATATCATATGATATCATATATATTAATATTTAAAATATTTAATACACCATAAATATGAATAATATAATATGATAAGTCACATAAAAGATTAAAAAGTTTGCCCCCATACTATAGCAAATGGAGCAAAATACTTAGAAAGGAGGGAGTATATGTTGGTGCACAAAATAATTAGTTTGGACCAAACAATTTTTTTTTTTTATAAAAAAAATATAGAAAATTTAACTTGGTGTTTTCTTGGAAATGCTAATATCTAACGAATTTGTTGATTTTTTTTTTTTTCATAAATCAATTAAAACTCAATACCATATCAAAAAGGAAAATAGTGTATGTAAGGAGACGATAAATGAAAATTTAGGCTCACAAACGAGGTTGAGATTCGGACCTTAGACCCACCTACTTTCAAGGAAAATGATCAAGGATCACAACTCATAGCCGAAGTGGTGAGTACCATCATTTTTCAACATTTCAGCTACGTTTGGGTCCTTATATGAACTTCTTTCCCTCTTTAGTAATTTTTTGAAACACTAATTTTTTTTTTTTTTGTAGGAAACCCCTATTTACCTTCCGTAAATTGAAGACTGCTTGGAATTTCTTGTATTTCATAATATTACTTAGACATTTGCTATTTATTGTCAATTTAATGTACGGGTTTTCTCAAGTTATTTAAAACATTGTAAGTTTACAGTCTAATATTTGCCACTTTTATCTTTTTGAAATCGTAAAATTTTCGTCTTGAGAAATTTACATCATAGATTTACCGTTGGTACGAATATTGAAATTGTATTGTGGGTCAGAAGATACTCAACGAATGAAATCTCACTTTTAATAACTAAAGTTCAGATTAAGACCCCGGGGAAGGAGTAAAAAATAGGCAAAACATTCCTTCCCGAAATAGCAAGAAGACTTTTTGGTAGGCCTTATAAGTTTATAACCATACCTTTTTTAGAACAAATTCTAATCTGAATTTGAATAGCACTTTTGGGGAAAAAGAATAAAAAATATGATAGATACAAATCATAATTAATTTGTTAAGGGCAAAAAAGAATGTGTGTTTCAACTGTAATTTAATAACAGGGGAAAAAGGTACTTGTGTTTCAACTGTAATTTAATAACAATCACTTTCCATCAATTTATTTAATATTTACTTTATTCATGTGTCGCTTATGTGAACCATTTTTAAAGTAACGCGTTTTTCAATTTATTTACTTTATTCATGTGTCGTTAATGCGAACCATTTTTAAAGTAAATAAAATATTGTTCGTTCAAGAAAGTTCTTTAATATTAAATTACTAAATTCTTAAGTACCAGTTTGGGTATAGTGATTTCACTTTCCCAATTGAGAATCTAATACTTATTATAAGTAGCAAGTTAATTGCTTATGTAACGTGAGAATATAATACACACGTTTTTTTTCACTTGCAGTTAAATCCCAATATAAAATAGTAAATCTAAGATCGAATTTTTGTTAAAAGAGGTTTTTACTTAATGTGTTTGAAAATAATTACATCCTTGAAAAATAAAAATAAAAAATCATATTTTTCCTATTTTTTATTATAATAAATGTATTACACGTATTTTGTGATTAATCACTTTCTTAAAATTCCATTCAATTTTAAAACAAGTAAATTATACTTACAATACGGTTACTTTTATCATTTTATCATATAGGTGCTTTACGGTTAGCATTTGTCCTTGTATAAAACGAGAAATTATGTAGTACAACCGCTGCACCACGTCATCAAGTACACGTGGTGCAGCCCACCAATACACTTGGGGCATGTGGATTAAAAATCCACATCACCCATATTCTGGCAGTGTGAACACAACTTTCTGAACCCCTATTTTTTTGGAACATGGCCAGAACATGGGGTGATGTGGATTAATAATCCACATGTCCCATGTGTATTGGTAGGCTGCACCACGTGTACTTGATGACGTGGTGCAGCGGTTGTACTAAATAATCTCTCGTATAAAACACATACTCCTATATATTAAAAAATATCTTAAACCTTTGGCCTCCTCATATTCTTGATTTGAGCTGTCTTAAATTAATGGGTTTGGTTTCTCTTGAAACTATAGTGTTGTTTTGATAATTGGAATTTCACAAGCATTTTTTTCTACACTAAAAATGAAGATTTTTGTATTCTTGATTTCCTTTATGTGGGTAATTTTGGGAGTTTTTGGAACAAGTGGAAATTCAAGTGGGGGTTCTAATAGACCAAAAAATGTAAATATTGGGGCTTTATTTACATATAATTCAGTTATTGGGAGGTCTGCTATGCCAGCCATTCTTGCTGCGGTTGAAGATGTTAACTCTGATTCTACCATTCTCAAGAACACAAAGCTCAATTTGATAATGCAGGATACTAATTGCAGTGGATTTGTTGGAACAATTGATGGTAAATTTTTTCGAACTTTTTGTGACCCCTTTTTCAATATAAGTTTATCAAGATTGAAATATTTCTCTACTAATTAATTGAATAAGTTTTTTTTTTTTTTTTTTTGGGAGAATTCTTGATTTTCTATGTTTTTATTCCCTTTTTATTAGCTTTGTTACTTAAGAGATGATATGTCCAGAGACCAAAATTTTCATTTTTTTCATCGAAAAAATTGAAAAGTTTTCGTTTTTTAATCAAGTGAAACGAAAATGAGATGTAATTTCGAAACTATTTGTCTGCTTTAAACTCTGTTATTTTTCTAAATTTAGTAACTTTTTTTACAATTTTTCTTTAGTGTTTTTGAAACATTTCCCAAAAGCCTCGAAAAAATTTCAATATTTGATTGACGGAAACATACAGATGAAAATTTTTGATCCATGGATGTGCCTCTTAGTGCTATTTTTTCTTAAATTCTTTGTTCTTTGAGTTTGATTGCTCATTTTCTCGTACTAGAAAATTCTCATCTGCTGCACAATTGTAAAATTCAAATATTAAACATCATTAAATTTACGATGAGTAATATTAGTATTAAGATTAGTATTAATATTTTATCAAAATAAAAATTAATATTAATATTATTTATTATACTCATTTGGGAAATATTAATTAATAACCAGATAAACATTAGTTCATAACAAAAACTAAATATAAGGGTTTATGTATTTGAAAGAATGTGATTAAGCACATTAAATACTTTTCGTGGTTCCAATAATTTTTGTTTTATAGAATATTTTTAGTAATTATTTTAAATTAAGAGCTATATACCATTTTAAATTTTTTGGGTGTGGGGATATCACATTAAATACTTTTCGTGGTTCCAATAATTTTTGTTTTATAGAATATTTTTAGTAATTATTTTAAATTAAGAGCTATATACCATTTTAAATTTTTTGGGTGTGGGGATATTTGATAGGTATGCCGTATGCCAATAAATTAATAAAAAAAATTTGAATTCAGAGTTGAGTATAAACTAAAGAGAGCAAAAATCTTTTGATCTACAAGACCTATTACTGTCATGGAAAAAAACATTTTTTTTTAATTTACCTTAATGCATAATGGTTCCAAAATAGGATTTTCATAATTATGCAACAAATTTACTATTTTGGTTCAAAACTTAAGGGCATTTGAGCCTTTTTAATGAATAGTAGGATGAAAAATAGGTAGAGTGGGTGTGTTTGCCAAAGTTTCAAATGTTTGGAGTCTGGTTGCCAAATGATCAAAATTAGAGGGGAGGTCAATGCAATTAACCCTTTAATGAAGTTGTATGTTTCCTTTTATTGTTTTAGAATTGTCTATGGAAAAAAGGAAATATTGACAGGGCGCATTTACTCGTATAGCTTTGCAGTTGATGGGGAGAGAAGTTGTTGCTGCAATCGGTCCACAGTCCTCAGGAATAGCTCATGTGATTTCACATGTTGTGAATGAACTTCACGTGCCACTTTTGTCATTCGGTGCTACGGACCCCACTCTTTCGTCTCTTCAGTATCCGTACTTTCTCCGTACAACCACAAGTGATTACTTCCAAATGTATGCAGTTGCAGATTTAGTCTCGTATTTTGGATGGAGAGAAGTAGTTGCTATCTTTGTAGACGATGATTACGGTAGAAACGGGATTTCTATACTAGGTGATGCACTTGCAAAAAAACGAGCCAAAATTTCTTACAAAGCGGCGTTTACTCCCGGAGGTCCGAAAAGTGACATAGAAAACTTGTTGGTTGAGGTGAACTTGTTAGAATCTCGGGTCTTCATTGTACATGTGAATCCCGATTCTGGTCTAAATATCTTCTCAACCGCAAAGAGGCTTGGAATGATGAGTGCTAGTTATGTTTGGATTGCCACCGATTGGCTTCCTTCATTACTTGATTCCTCATATATGATTGAACCAAAAACGGCCGATCTTATACAAGGGGTTATCGCACTTCGCCATCACACTCCCGATTCCGATCTCAAAACAAGGTTTAGTTCTAAGTGGGAAAGCTTGAAGAACAAAGAAACCGTAAAGTTTAACTCGTACGCACTATATGCTTATGACTCAGTTTGGTTACTAGCCCGAGCGCTTGACATTTTATTTAATTCCATCAATGCTATAACCTTCTCCGCAGATCCAAGATTACGTGACACGAACAAAAGTGTCCTTCATTTACAATCCCTTCGAATTTTCGATCAAGGCCCAAAATTGCTCCAAATTCTCACTTCCACGAATTTCACTGGACTAACTGGTCAAATTCAATTCGACTCGGAAAAAGACTTGATTCATCCGGCATATGATATCCTAAATATTGGTGGAAGTGATTCTCGGAGGCTCGGTTATTGGTCAAATTACTCGGGTCTTTCCACTATTCCTCCAGATACTTTATATAAAAAGCCGCCAAATACATCAGCTAGTAGTCAAAATCTTTATAGCGTCATATGGCCTGGTGAAACTACTAAAATCCCAAAGGGATGGGTGTTTCCTAATAACGGGAAGCCTTTACAAATTGCGGTGCCTCATAGAGTTAGTTTTCTTGATGTTGTGACTAAAGATAAAGGGCCATTAGGGGTTAAAGGATATTGCATTGATGTATTTGAAGCTGCAGTTGCCTTGCTGCCTTATGCTGTTCCGCACCACTATATCTTATACGGAGATGGTCAAAGACCCCCTTCGTATAACAATCTTGTAAGCAACGTTGCAGAGAATGTGAGTGTGTTTTTTTTCTTCTTCTAATTTAAGATGAAAATTAGTTTCTTTGTTCTAGTCTTTATAACTTGTCTTTTATATATACATATATACATATACATATACATATATATATATATATATATATATATATATATATATATATATATAGCATGGTCGACCGTAAATATAGTTTTGTTAAATTTAAATTTGAAAGCTTCTTTCAGCGGAAGAAACTGTTAGACTTAAAAGATAATATAAAACGTGTCTTAAGGATAAAAAGACTAAAATATCCTCACATTTATAATTTTCGGGGCTAGAATCCTATCTTAAAGAGTGTTATAGAGTTTATTAGTTTCTTCAGTGATACTTCATACATGCATGTCCTTAATAATATTTATAAATTATTTGTATAAGTGGAATGTTTACACGGGAACTTATTGTAGTTTGATTTTTCGCAGAAATATGATGCAGCTGTTGGAGATGTGACTATTACTACAAATAGAACAAGAATTGTCGACTTTACGCAACCTTTTATTGATTCTGGGCTCGTCGTAGTTGCTCCTGTAAAAGAGACTAAATCTAGTCCATGGGCTTTCCTGAAGCCATTTACTTGGCAAATGTGGGGTGTAACAGGAATTTTCTTTCTTCTCGTGGGAGCTGTTGTTTGGATTCTTGAACATCGAACAAATACCGAGTTCCGTGGCTCTCCACGACAACAACTTATAACTATCTTTTGGTTAGTATTTCACGACTCTTTTCAAACAGAGCTTCTTTGCTTCTTTAATTGAAAACAAGGGGATCAAGTTACGTATTTACGTATTTTCTTACCGAATTTATTAAATCTTTCAGGTTTAGTTTCTCAACAATGTTTTTCTCACATAGTAAGTATTGTCTGCTTATTTTCTTCTTATTTCCCATTATATAAATAATTTTGCTTTTTTGCATTTGATTTATGGACGTACTGGTGTTCTTGTAATTTGATCAAAACTCGGGGAGTGTCGTTATAAATTACCCTTCATTAAATTCTTATTGAAATGGTTTTATGCAGGAGAAAACACTGTGAGTGCCTTGGGACGTTTAGTGCTACTTTTGTGGCTTTTTGTAGTTTTAATTATCAATTCAAGCTACACTGCTAGTTTGACATCAATCCTCACAGTGCAACAACTTACTTCAAGAATTCAAGGAATCGACACTTTGATCTCGATTTCGGATCCAATAGGGGTCCAAGACGGGTCATTTTCATATAATTATCTAAGAGATGAGTTAGGCATAGCGGAGTCAAGGCTTCGTGTTTTGAAAACTCAAGATGAATATGTTAACGCCCTACAAGGTGGTAGGGTTGCTGCCATTGTCTCCGAGCTTCCTTACGCCAAGCTTTTCTTGGCCAACACCAAGTGCCAATTCAGTATCGTGGGACCACAGTTCACGAAAAGTGGATGGGGTTTTGTAAGTATTCCTTACTACTGAAATATAAAGATATGTAATGTTGTAGTCGGGAAATGTTTTGGTACAAGTGAACAGGGGGGTTATTGCGCCATTGTTCAAAGTTAAAAATGAGATCATTGTCAATTTTTAAGCTGAGTATGTTTGTTCTCGTAAATAGAAGGGTGGGGGGTTGTTGGTTTGCGTGTTTGGTTTTCAGTAATAAAAATAACATAGTTTTTCTTTTTACTAATTAAGCAAAATATACGGGGTATTTTGCATTTTCACTCTTATGAATTTGCAATTTTTATTCATATATGTTGAAATTCATGTAACTTTTAATTACACGTGCATCCAGGCATTTCAAAGGGACTCGCCCCTAGCAATAGATTTGTCGACTGCGATCCTTCAACTTTCAGAAAACGGAGAGCTTCAAAGAATCTACGACAAATGGCTCAATCGAAATGCATGCTCTAACCAAACGAGTACAATTGATGCTAGTCAACTTTCGCTCAGCTGCTTCTGGGGCCTCTTCCTTATTTGCGGTGTGGCATGCGTCCTTGCATTAACCGTGTTTTTCTGCAGAGTTTGTTGGCAGTATAGTAGATACAATGCAGAGGTAGACGAACGCGGTATCGAGCACGCTGGGACACGCAAGCGGTCTCTAAGCATGGCTAAGAGCTTTAAGGATGTAATGGTTTTTGTTGATAAAAAAGAAGATGAAATTATGGAAAAGATTAGGAGGAAAAGTGGTGATTCTAAGAGGCAACACAGTCAAGTTTCCGATGGGCCGAGCAGTTAAAATTGTTGTTTGAGGTCTTTGCCGTATTGTTGTACATTGTTTACACAACTTAAAATGTTAGTTAGTAGTATATACAAAATCATATATATACATATATGTATCCCCTTAAGTCACAGCCGTAAATAGGTTGCAGTGACTGTGAAAATAGCAATTTGTACAAGTTCAATAGGGAAAAAATTATTGTTGATTCTTTAATTACTTTATCATTTGGCTATTTTGCTTCATTTCTTTATGAACTTTGCTAGGTGTGAATTCGATATCAAGGGTTGTGCCTCTGGTTCAGTAAGTACGAACGGATCGATAAACTGTACCGGATTGTGCTTCCAGTTCGGTAAGGACAGCAGTTCGATCGATTTGGTTTGTTTTGATTCATTAAAAATTATTTCTTGATATTGAAAAGAAGTGCTTCAATGCTTTTTTAAGAAAAACAAAGCAATCTTTATATAGGAACTTGATTTTCAATTGAAAGCTAGATTAGTATCTTCTGCTTCTTTTGTTGGAGATGTTGTTCGTAGTTCTATCAATGATATTGTAAATTTGTACATGAATGGCTAATGAAATTTGCATTTTCTCGTACCAAAAAATGAAGATAAAGTTGAGAGCTATACAAAACAAATGAAAATTTGTTGAAAAGGAGATGTCTTGTTTTCAGCTCGATCCAAAATAATCTATATTAGATTTTTCAGTTTGGACCGGACAATGAGCTGATGAGAAGAATGACCACTAATTTTACTTATACAAAAAAATAAGATATATTTAAATTAGAAAAATATATTTATGTTATGTATTTAACTTATGTTTATCACAACGGTAATGTAATTATGATACTAATTAATACGCCCATATAAATATATCATGAAATTAAAAATACAATAAACTAAAAGATTAGTTATTTTAGAATATGATTAGTATATTTTAATTTTAAAGTCTGAAGCTTTCAAATTTTGCAACTCTTTATCCTAAAAATATAGTTGAAAAAAAAATAAACAAGAAACTTTTGGACTTACCGTCGACGTTTATGATGAAAGGGGTTGGTTGTATAAGAGTAAGATTAAGGTAGTTCAAACATATTTAGTTTTATGTGACATAGTTCAAATCATTTAGGTTTAACTTTGATTTAATCATGATTTTTATGAAGCTATATTTAAGTCTTGATACTGTGACATGATCATATCTGCAAACTGATTTTTTTATTTGTGGTAGCTCACTGTTCAGAATCTAAAATTTGGCATCCAAACTTTATAAGTTGGAATAGTTTAATTTAAACTCGGAAAATAATTTGACCTTGTAGAAAAATATAAACACCAAAATAAGGAGTTTTAGAAAATTATTTATAGTAGATCTAGAACATAAATTGTTACATATAAGAGATACATATTTATACTATGCCAATTTTCCCCCTTATAAAATACAAAATATTCAATTTGTGTAATGTGATTTGAAAAAGAGTAATTTACCCTCCCATGAAAACTTAAAAGAAGCAACTTACTCTATTTAATACGAGAGTGTAACTCATTTGCTGAAATTGAGAGTGAACATGAGAAGTGTTTTGTAATATTAGGGGGTAAAATGATACATAGGTAAATTACCACATTTATCATAATAGAGGGGATAAACTGACACATTAATATAATACATATGGTAAAGTGCCACATATAATTAATATTATGAATATCACAAGAAGGCAAATTGCCGTTACCTTACCTCTATTTATACTAGAGGAGCTATCAAGAACATAAGAAAAATATATGGTAAATATACTTCATAAGAATTCTCTTCCTCTAAATTACACTAGAATAATATATATCTACAACAATTTAGAAAAATTCTAGTACTATTCAAAGATCTAAATACAAAAAATCACTTTACTTTTTCACAAACCTGATATTGCTTTTGTTTTCATATGCATTAAAAAGTTTATTGCAACAACTGATATTTGAATACAATATCTAATTATACAACAAAATTGTCGATTGTATCCATTGAGCAAATATCGGTTCGATGAAAATTTGCTTTTCCGGAGTACCAGAAGCAAACATGACATCATTATGAACACATCTATTTTGTATCATTTTGGCGGCATGGCCGAGTGGTAAGGCGGGGGACTGCAAATCCTTTTTCCCCAGTTCAAATCCGGGTGTCGCTTGATCAACAAACAAAAAAACTCGAAATCTCTTCTTCTCTTCTGTTCTGCTGATATAACTGGCAGAAAAAGTATTTTGAGTTTGCATGGTCTAATCATGATCCGAAAATTTCTACAATAAATTGGGTAAGTCACTAGTATAGTTCCCTATCCACGATTCTGTTCTGCTATTTCATTTTGATTCGAATAATCTGTAATATTCTAACTCATACGGAGTAATAAGCATTATTAATTATATTGAGTTTCATGTTGATTATATTTAGGATTTAAATGGCTTTTGTTTTCCTAAGCATGATGTTGCATATGGTTTGTTTTCTTTATCATCTATAATCAGTATTAAATTTCTTGCTCAAGGGCAGTAAAAAATGTGGAGTTAAATTCTGTTCTTTCTCAATTTTAATTAATCAAATTTTTCTTTGTGGTTTAAAATCGGGTTTAATTAGTAATGTATGCATACTTTTCTCATGCAGACCAGAGGGATGATTTATCAGAGGTTAATTCAGATAAGTTCAAGTCAATAATTGAAGAAGCTGATAGCCTGCATCAGCTAGGTGCTATTAGCAAGGACCTTTTCTTTCTTGCAATTTTTCTTCTGTCTTTTTTTTATTTTTATTTTTGTGGAAGAATCTGATATCTATGAAGGAGTTGAATTTGTGAAGGTGGTTTACGATATAGCAACAAAGGCGTAAGTCCTTCGGAGTTTGTTGGTTGTCTACTTACTGATTTTGGCCAACAAGGTTGTGCGAGTAGCAGCCAAGACAAAGCTAGGTATTACAATTAAAGGATCACAATAATGAATCAAAGCAGATAAATGGAAGATCAACAAAGAAGCTTACCTTAAGCACAAATGAAGATGAATTAATTGAAGACAATACTGGAGTATTAAAAAAGGAGAAGATGGAAACCGAAATCCCTATTTCCCCAAATTGATTTGAGATTATTTTATTCAGTTCATTTTTTTATTCTCTTGTTGGTTTGTTGTTAGTTAGGATTAGCGTTTTATCCTTTTCTGTTATCTTTTGTTCTTTTCCGATTTTGCCCCTGTATTTTCTTATATATAGATAGGCTGCTTTTCATTCTTTGTACAGAATATTCATTCATTGCTTACATAATAGAATCAAGTTTTCTTTTCCAAATTCTCTCTATAATTTCAGTTTACAATTTATATCTATATACAATAATAATATCAAGATTATGATACCTACATTCAAGGTTAATATGGTATCAATTGAATAAGTTTCTTTTTTCCGCTGCATCTTCTTCCAAATCAGATTCTTCCACCATTGTTCTCCTGTTTCATCACCTTCATTTCTTCAAGATTTCCATCTCTGCATCATTCCTGCCTCTCCTGCGGTGGTTATTTCCCAGATCAGATAAGTTTCTCTACTTTTCTTCTCCATCTTCTCTGTTTCTTGAATTCAAATTCCTTTTCTTGAACATCTTTTCCAGTCATCATGTCTACTTCTCCTGAGACCACTTCTTCCTCTTTCCCTGTCATATCTTCTTCCCACTCCAGACCACCTATAGAAGATCCTTCTAGTCCGTATTACATTCATCCTGCAGATGGGCCAGGAATTGCATTGGTCTCTGAAAAATTAAATGAAACAAATTACCAAACTTGGAACCGTGCCATGTTTATGGCCCTTTCTGTCAAAAACAAAGAAGGGTTAATTAATGGATCATTACTCAAACCTACTCTTGATCCTGTTTTATCAAATTATTGGGATAGGAACAATCTTCTTGTTATCACTTGGCTTACCAACTCTCTCTCTAAAGAAATCCTTCACACTGTCCAGTATCACACCACTGCCCTTGCCCTTTGGAATGAACTTAAACAACGTTTTGAGCAGGCAAGTGGACCTCGACTTTTTCAACTAAAAGGAGATCTCTTTAATCTAAAGCAACAACATCATTCTGTCAGCACATACTTCTCACAATTAAAGGTTCTTTGGGATGAGATCACTAAGTTTAGGCCAAAGTGTGAATGTGGTAAACTAGAGGACTACTTTGAAAAGGAATATTTGGTACATTTCTTGATGGGTCTCCAAGACTCTCTTGCACACACAAGAAGCCAGCTCTTACTCATGGAACCTCTACGAACTGTAACTAAAGCCTATTCCCTTGCCACTCAGGAAGAAACACAACTTGCCATTCAACAGAACACAACAAATCCTATCCCTTCAATGGCCTTTTCCACTAGGACTGCTCCTTCTCAATTTTCACCTAGGCCACCTGCTCCCAATTCAAATCCTTCTTGCAGACCCCCATCTACTCCACCATCCACCTACAGACCCAATTTTAATCCAGCAAACAGGAGAAATGGTAGACCATACTGCACTCACTGCCAAATGGCAGGACACACTATTGAAACATGCTTTAAAGTGCATGGTTACCCTCCTGGTTACAGGGGTCCCTCTCCTAGACCACCCCAATCTCCCAAGCACTTCAAAACCAACATTGTCACTATCACATCCCCACCTACTCCTTCGCAAAATACCACTATCCAGGACTTTGTCCACACTCTCTCCCCTGAGCAGTTCACTCAGTTATCATCTTTATTTTCCTCTCATCTAAATGGTTCCACATTCAGTCCAGGCAATCAAGATGCATCTATTTCTACTGGTTCTTTCAGTATTAATGCATCTACAGGTACTTGTTCATCTACACTACCTACTCACATAAAATTACATGTTAATTCTTGGATTGTTGATTCTGGAGCAACTCATCACATATGCAATAATTTCAATCTTTTTCACAGTCTTACACCTGCTTTTGACACTTTTATAACTCTACCTAATAATTTCAATATTCCAGTTTACTTCACAGGCTCAGTCTACCTAAATAAGGATATTTTACTGCATAATGTTTTCTTTGTTCCTCTCTTTAAGTTTAGTTTACTTTCTGTTGGTGCCCTATTACATTCACATAAATTTAGTATTTCATTCATGGATAACACATTCCTTATTTAGGATTTGATAACTCAGAGGCAGATTGGCAAGGGTTACTTCATCCAAGGGCTTTATGTCATACATCAAAATAAACCTCAGAATCATGTTCTATGCACTAATGTTTCTTTTCATACATGGCACAATAGACTTGGTCACCCTGCCATAGATAGGATTAGACTACTACAACCTGTACTTAAAATTTCTTCTATTCCTACTTCTGTATCCACACCATGTGATATTTGTCATTTTTCAAAACAGAAATGTTTACCTTTTGTTTCTAATAACACTTTATCTTCTCACTGTTTTGATCTTATTCACTGTGACATATGGGGGCCCTATCAGGTTCCTTCTTATAACGGCTTTAAATTCTTTCTTACTCTTGTTGATGATTGTTCAAGGTTTACATGGGTTCACTTATTAAAACACAAGTCTAATGTTAAACACATTATTCCACAATTCATAACAATGATTAAAAATCAATTTAACATAACAATTAAACAGTTTAGGAGTGACAATGCCAAAGAATTACTTTTTCGTGATTTATTTTCAAACCTTGGAATCCTACACCAGTTTTCATGTTTTGAAACTCCACAACAGAATTCTGTTGTGGAGAGAAAACACCAACACTTACTCAATGTTGCCAAATCTCTCATATTTCAATCTAAGCTTCCAATTCAATTTTGGAATGAATGCATTTTAACTGCTGTTTTTTTTAATTAATAGACTCGCTGCCCCTATTTTACAAAATCAATCTCCCTTTACTGTTTTATATAGCAAACAAATGGATTTTTCAAATTTCAAAGTATTTGACAGACTAGCCTTTGCTTCTACTTTAAAAGATCATAGAACTAAATTTCAACCTAGATCAAGAAAATGTTGTTTTATTGGATACTCCCCCGGTTTTAAAGGATACAAATTGCTGGATTTTTCTTCTAATGATGTTTTCATCTCAAGGAATGTTATTTTTTATGAAGAACACTTTCCCTTTCATGACCCTTCCATAGTTGACTTCTTCTCCATCTCTTCTTCCCCAGCTCACCCCACTTAATCACCCTCCATTTTTCACCTTTTCCCTCTGTCCACCTCCCCTTTTACACCACCCATATCCCCTTCCCCTACTGCCCAACCTATATCCCCTTCCCCTATTGCCCAACCTACATCCTCCTCCCCTCCTTTATCTCCACCAGCTCCCAATCCCTCATCTCCCCATTCACCTATCATTGAAGTCAGAAGATCCACTAGAAACCACCAACCCCCCTCCTACTTACAAGATTATCTCTGCAATACTACTCTTACCAGACCATCTAGGTACCCCTTAAACACTGTCCTTGATTATTCTAACATCTCATCATCTCATAGAGCTTTCGTTGCAAATCTTTCTACTAATTTCGAACCCCATACTTATGCACAAGCAATCAAAACACCAAACTGGGTCCAAGCTATTCAAACTGAACTCTTGGCCATGGAATCTAACAATACATGGACTGTCCAACCCCTACCACCTAACAAAATTCCTATAGGTTGCAAATGGGTTTTTTAACTCAAAAGACACCTAAATGGTTCTATAGAAAGACATAAAGCTAGATTAGTGGCTCAAGGATTTACTCAACTAGAGGGGGTTGACTACACTGCCACCTTTTCCCCAGTGGCTAAATTTGTTTCTGTCAGGGTACTATTGGCTCTCTCTATGGCAAAACAGTGGCACCTCCATCAATTAGACATCACAAATGCCTTCTTGAATGGAGATTTGGAGGAGGTTTTTATGACCTTACCTAAAGGCTATGATCATAGAACTAAATTTCAACCTAGATCAAGAAAATGTTGTTTTATTGGATACTCCCCCGGTTTTAAAGGATACAAATTGCTGGATTTATCTTCTAAGGATGTTTTCATCTCAAGGAATGTTATTTTTTATGAAGAACACTTTCCCTTTCATGACCCTTCCATGGTTGACTTCTTCTCCATCTCTTCTTCCCCAGCTCACCCCACTTAATCACCCTCCATTTTTCACCTTTTCCCTCTGTCCACCTCCCCTTTTACACCACCCATATCCCCTTCCCCTGCTGCCCAACCTATACCCCCTTCCCCTGCTGCCCAACCTACATCCTCCTCCCCTCCTTTATCTCCACCAGCTCCCAATCCCTCATCTCCCCATTCACCTATCATTGAAGTCAGAAGATCCACTAGAAACCACCAACCCCCCTCCTACTTACAAGATTATCTCTGCAATACTACTCTTACCAGACCATCTAGGTACCCCTTAAACACTGTCCTTGATTATTCTAACATCTCATCATCTCATAGAGCTTTCAATGCAAATCTTTCTACTAATTTCGAACCCCATACTTATGCACAAGCAATAAAATCACCAGACTGGGTCCAAGCTATTCAAACTGAACTCTTGGCCATGGAATCTAACAATACATGGACTGTCCAACCCCTACCACCTAACAAAATTCCTATAGGTTGCAAATGGGTTTTTAAACTCAAAAGACACCCAAATGGTTCTATATAAACACATAAAGCTAGATTAGTGGCTCAAGGATTTACTCAACTAGAGGGGGTTGACTACACTGCCACCTTTTCCCCAGTGGCTAAATTTGTTTCTGTCAGGGTACTATTGGCTCTCTCTATGGCAAAACAGTGGCACCTCCATCAATTAGACATCACAAATGCCTTCTTGAATGGAGATTTGGAGGAGGAGGTTTATATGACCTTACCTAAAGGCTATGAACATTCTGCTACTATAGGTAATACAGGTAATTTGGTTTGTAAATTAAATAAATCAATCTATGGTTTGAAGCAAGCTAGTAGGCAGTGGAATCACAAACTGACTACTGTACTTCAAACCATGGGCTTCATTCAATCTAGATCAGACTACTCTCTCTTCACTACAGGTACTAATTCTTCCTTTCTAGCCATTTTAGTTTATTTTGATGATATAATCTTGGCTGGTCCTAATCTTGATCTTATTTGCAAAATCAAAAGTCATTTACATTCCATTTTTAAACTTAGAGATTTAGGTAAGCTAAAATACTTTCTTGGTATTGAACTAGCTTACTCTAATTCTGGTCTTGTTATAACACAGAGACAATACGCACTACAAATACTTCAAGACACTGGTTACTTAGACTGTAAACCATCATCCACACCTATGGATCACCACAATAATCTTAAAAATGATGAAACTAATCTTCTTACAGATCCTACACCTTATAGGAGACTTATGGGCAAATTGATATATTTGACCATCACTAGGCCATATATATCATTTGCTGTCCATAAACTCAGCCAATTTCTAGCAAAGCCTACTCATGTTCATCTATCAGATGTTCATCATTTATTAAGATATTTAAAAGCTTCCCCAGGACAGGGACTGTATTATGCTTCATCTTCTAAACTTGCCCTTACGGTTTCTGTGATTCAGATTGGGGGGCTTGTTTGGACTCAAGACGCTCAACTACAGGTTATTGCACATATTTAGGAGACTCACTCATATCCTGGAAAGCTAAACGTCAACCTACAGTCTCTAAATCCTCAGCAGAAGCTGAGTATAGGTCTATAGCAGCAATAGCAAGTGAAATATTATGGCTTAAACAATTACTGAATGACTTACATGTGCCTCCAGCTCAACCTCCTGTTGTGTTTTGTGACAATCTGTCTGCCATTCAGCTCGCTCACAACCCTATCTTCCATGAACGGACCAAGCACTTGGAAATTGACTTGCATTTTATAAGAGAGCACCTTGCTCGTAATCACTTCAAGTTGCTGCCAATTTCATCAGATTCCCAGTTGGCTGACATTTTCACTAAGCCTTTGCCTAAGGTTCGTTTTTCCTGCATATTATCCAAGATGGGAGTTAGAAATCTCTACTCTCCATCTTGCGGGGGGCTATTACAATTAAAGGATCACCATAATGAATCAAAGCAGATAAATGGAAGATCAACAAAGAAGCTTACATTAAGCTCAAATGAAGATGAATTAATTGAAGACAATACTGGAGTATTAAAAAAGGAGAAGATGGAAACCGAAATCCCTATTTCCCCAAATTGATTTGAGATTATTTTATTCAGTTCATTTTTTTATTCTCTTGTTGGTTTGTTGTTAGTTAGGATTAGCGTTTTATCCTTTTCTGTTTTCTTTTGTTCTTTTTCGGTTTTGCCCCCGTATTTTCTTATATATAGATAGGCTGCTTTTCATTCTTTGTACAGAATATTCATTCATTGCTTACATAATAGAATCAAGTTTTCTTTTCCAAATTCTCTCTAAAATTTCAGTTTACAATTTATATCTATATACAATAATAATATCAAGATTATGATACCAACATTCAAGGTTAATACTAGGAGTTTAATACGATGGAATGACATTGGACACGAGATTTGTCATGTTTTCAGGAGGGCTCCTGTATGCTGTACCATGTAATCGGCAATATTGAACTACGTACGTCGATTTTCATTTTTCCCCAAATGAACAGAATACGAAATGATTTACCTTTTAATTATGTCTTATAGGGTTGGCCTCATGAATACTGAACTGAAGCAACGTAAGAATGCAGTTCACAGAAAGTGTACAAGGCCAATAGAAAATGCTCGGCCCTCAGAGGTAAAAATCTTCTGCCTTTTTCTTTTTTTTTTTAATCTAGAGTTAAATTCAGGTTGAAACTTTAGTGGAATAGAAGTAAGACAAAACCTGTTTCTTTGTGGTTTCATATGACATATATTATATATAGATGCACTGTCCATTTAGTTTCATCATAGGACCTTTTGTTCATAATTATATTATGATTTAAGATTAATTATTGAGTGAAATGCAGTCTCAACATAATTATGGACTTGTCTGATCCCTGATATAGTACCTCTTTCAGAGACTTTATTTTGATATATTAAAGATGTTGAGTTATTTATTTAGGAGTCAAGTGCTCGGGGGGGGGTGAATTTAGCATGATATCGACTGAAAAGGTATTGACCCTTTTCTTAATATCACACTTCTGTATCACAAATATGATGTTTGGTGTCCAACAGTTAAATTTCTTAGACATAAGATTAACTTTACTGGCTTTATTAGGATAATTTTGCTACACAGAAAATGTCTCTTCTATTTCCCCATCCGCCTCCCACTTTATCTCTCACAACACCATAAGTAAGATTTTTAAGGTACCGGTATTTTACGTTTTCTTCTTTATCCACCCCCACCCCCCCTCTCTCTATTACAGAGCTACTTTACTTTCTCCCTTTGAAAGGTTTTAATCGAGTGAATAGCAGATTAACTCCCTGTGTTATTCAAAATAGGCAATTTAACTTCCTGTGATAAATAAAAGGGCAAAATACATTCCTGTAATATCCTAAATAGGAAATTTAACTCCATGTGTTAAGAAAAATGGTAGAATAACTCCTTATGTTTTTATAAAAGAAGCATATTGCCTCCCTCTAAATTGCTTACTAATTCATATCACAGGGAGTTAAATTGCTCATTATTTCATTTCACAGGGAGGTATATTGCCTATTTTTATATCACGATGAGGTAAATTGCTCATTATTTCATTTCACGGAGAGTTAAATTGCCTATTTTTATTTCACAGGGAGGCAAATTGCCCATTAGACATATCACAGGGAGTTAACTTGCAAAAAACCCGATTTTAATCGGAGATTCTATTCTTTTTCTGAACATTTTTTGCAGTTTGAACTACTGAAAGATCTTTTTTCTGATTCTTTATTAAACTTATACTAGTTTTTTTTAGCATTCATTTCTAGATAAATCAATTTTTAGATCTTCATAACGTTTGTAGACAGCGATTACTGACTCCCTTAGACTATGGATTGATGCATAACATTGTTTACTAGGATAACTTTGGCATATTGTGCAGTGTCGTTTTTCTACCAGAAAAATCAGGTAATGACGCATTGCACTTATTTGACTCCGTAAAAGTCCTTTAATATCTTGCTCATTTTACTTGCTGTTTGTGCATTTTTTAAATGATTCATGAATGGTTAAATATGTCTATTGTTTCAAACTTATCTTGGTAGTTAATGACTTGTCATAATGGCTATTCACTTTAATATCTTTCTAAAGTGAAGCTAACATATCTGGTCTAGTTTAACTGGCAACTATTCGATTCTTCGGGAGTAACCATCCAGGTCCCCATTCTTCTTTTCATGCTCGCTTTGCTCAGAATTGTGAACTTTTATTATGTGGTTAGGTGATATATGCTATTCATATTATGGTTAGTTGAAGTACCAATACATTTAGTTGTATGGATATGCTTTCGGTTAATGCTCTTATGATGTTACAACTAAGTTTAATTGATTTTAAATGGAACTTTGGAATTAAACAAACGGGGCAATTGTAAAGTTGATACTAATTTTAAGTTTTACTATTTTCAGGTATATGACTATTTGCAAAATCTAATTCCTAGGAATCCAATCCAATGTAAGACACTATAGTTGTTAAAGCTTGCTGATTCAAGATTAGGTATTGCTCAGATAAATTTTCTTTTCAATTTCATTAGTATGATAAAGTTGGCTGATCTCAGAGATGATTGAGACTAAAGTTATTGTGCATGCATTTACTTCATTTGTGCACCCGACTTAAAGAGCGGTTGCGCGCGGGCAGCATAAACTCAATTGGATGAGTCTAATGCTTGAATGGCAAACCAAGACCAGATTCTGCAAATGATACTATCTCAACAAAATCTACAACCACCTATCTTTGATTAATAAGTACTTTGAGTTATACTTTCAATTGAATTTCTTTTTGTAATTTTATGTTCTTGCTTTCTTCAGTTTTGAAAATGTCATTATTCTGTTTTTCGTTTTTATCTCTATAGATTCACATTATATATCTTGTGGAGAAATCTAAACTTAGGGACTGATTTGTTTGCTACTGTAAACTCATGACGTAGTAGATTTTAGAACATTTGGGGCATGTTCATTTCCAAGAAACTGTTGATTTTTCCTCTACATTACTTTACAGATCAGTAAAGTCATGATGAATTTAGCCATGAGTTTATTGTTTGGTTTTTATCAGTGTTTTTAAAATCGGACCGGTCATTGAACCGAAAATTCTACTGGTTACTGGTTTGATCGGTTAGATCGAGTCGACAACTGGTTCGATCGGTATAACCGGTGTGACTATATTACTATGTAATATTTATATATATATATATATATATTTAGATTATCTAAAATACAATTATAATTCAAAAAAAAATTCATTCTTTGTCAATATAATTTTTTTTTTGTTTCATGCAAATAATCAAAATGTCTTAAAAATTAAGATCAATGTCAAAAATATAAATCTCAAGTATCCCTCAAAGATACATACATTCAAAACAAGACAACAAAATTAAAAGTTCATCTCATTTTCAAAGTTTTAGATTGTTCATTTGGGTTCTATTGTTGTAAGTTGATGTTTATATGGTAATTGATTTGCATAATTTTATACAAAAAATAATATTATTCACAATGATGAGAAAATGGCTATGTACTTCTTTATGTAAAAAAAAAGTGTAATATTACGTTGATTGTTCCTCATTGATTGTTAAAACATTAAAATAATGAATGTTATTCCTATTAAAATATATAAATGTAATCCTATTAAATATTAAACAAGAGTTCAAATAAATAATAATAATAAAAAAAACTCTAAATTTTAAAAAAAAAAAAAAAAATTAAGTGAACCACTGGTTCACTGGTTTTACCGATTTTGGAGCTGGTTTTACTGGTTCACACTGGTTAATTTGAGAACTGGTTTTTAGGGATAAATCGGACCGAATTGAGGACTGGTTAGCGGTTGAACCGGGCTAACCGGCCGGTCCGGTCCGTTTTCAAAACAGTGGTTTTTATTTGCTCGTTCTCACCGTTGTCTTTGCAATTTTTCAAATTCGTTGGCTGGTTTATCTATGCTTTCAACCGACTTCTAGAATGACTCGGTAATTGATCCACTTGAAAGGAAAAATATGATAAGATTTTGTTGGAATAGTGTATTTTAGCTTGAGCAATAAATAATAATTTGCTTTTAACAATTTTTTTATACTAGAAAAGTGCACGTACGTTGTATGTGTTTAATTTTAATTTCATGGGTATTTTTCGTAAATTTAGACATTTTTATGTCATAGAGTATCATATAATTATGATTGATCAATTTATTTTTTACGAAATTTATTTTTATTAATTATTATTGGTTTATAAAAAAATAATGGTTTTGAATAGTTGTAATAAAATATAAAATGATGACTGATTTAGTTATTACATTTTATAAAATTGGGTCTAAAATAAGATCATAAGAAAATTATTTAGTTCATTCCATCATAGTAGTTTCCATGTTAAGTTTATTCATTATTTACAGATGACACATGTTTTATCCGTTTCTTCATAAATTTCACTCGAACTTTCATTGATCTCACGAGCATATTTTCTTACAGGTTTCACCAGTTTTTTCACCAACTCACCAGTGTTTACAAATTTCACATGAAGTTACATCGATTCATTTGTTTTCACCGTTTAATTTTTTTTAATCGATTTTTCCGCTTTTTTATCTATTATACATTTTTCATTGTTTTACCCTTTTTCGTCGATCTTTTTACCAATTTAAATCATTTTCTTCCGATTTCACCTTGTTTTTGTTACTCAAAGTTTAACTCGTTCTCACCTATTTCACTAATTTTATTCACCTAAATTTTTCATTGATTAAACATGTTTTCATCGACTCCAAGCTTTTTAGATAAATTTTATCCGTTTCTTTACAAATTTCACCCAAACTTTCATCGATTCATATATTCTCACTGTTCAAATTTTTTTACCGTTTTTTTAGCGATTTATCCCTTTTTTTTAATCGGTTATAACACATTGTTTTCACATTTTTGGTCGATTTCTTTTTTTTTCTTCAATTTAAACCATTTTTCTACCGATTTCACCTGTTAAACTCTTATTTAACTGATTTAACTCGTTTTTATCATTTTAACCCTTTTTACCTATTTTTCATTGATTAAATATGTTCTTACCAACTATACGTTTTTTACCGATTTTACCCTTTTTCTACCGGTTGTACCCAATTTTACTTGATTTCACTGGTTTCATCATTTTTCTTAGAAATTCCATTCGAATTAAATTTCACTGATTTCACATATTTTCACCAACTTTACCTTTATTTTAACCGATTTTACCTGTTTTCATCCATTTTTCACAAATTTTATCCATTTTGTTTATCGATTTCAAATGTATTTACGATTTCACATGCATTTTTTTCACCGATTTAAGTGCACATACGTTATACGTGTCTATTTAATATAAGTTATATTTGTTATAAATCAGAGCAAAATTAACTTATTTATGTCATGAAACAATACATATTAATGACTGCTATTCAATTTATTAACTTCATCATGAGTATTTTCATCGATTTCTTTAGTTTTTTTCGTTTTAAATCATTTGTCTAATGGTTTGACTTTTTTTTGTTGTTTGAACTTTTTTCATTTTATTGATTTTACTCATTTTTAACACTTTAACCAATTTTCACATGTTTTCATCGACTTTAGCATTTTTCACTGATTTTACGCGTTTTTCACATGTTTCATCATTTTTATGTAATTTCATCGCTTCACCGATGTCATCCATTTTTTTCGCGAATTTCACTTGAATTCTCATCGATTTCACATGTATTTGCTAGTTTAACTTTTTCTTTTTCTTTTTCAGAGTTTACTTATTTTAATTTTATCAGTTTAACTTATATTTCACCGATTTCACATGTTTTTTTTAATAAGTTTCACTTGAATTTTCATTGATTTCACATTATTTCACAGACTTTAACATTTTTTCAATGACTTCATATATTTCACCCGTTTTTCACTGATTTCACCAATTTGTTTCTTATGTACGTTTTCACAAATGTCACTCAAATTTTCATTGATTTCACATATATTTATCGATCTTACCGGAACTATTTATTACCTATTTCACCAAATTTCATCCAGATCGATTTAACATGTTTTCATCAATTACATAAAATTTATTTGATCGGTTTCAACAACTTTTTTTGATTTTCATCCGTTTTTTCACTTATTTCACACGTTTTTCTCGAAAATATTTCCATGAAAATTTGAGGTAATGTCTCTCATGTCAAATAAAGATTATTTAGTTCACTAAGTCATAAGCATTTTTTTTCATAGGTAAGATGCAGTTCTACTTTAACAGATTTTTAAATGAAACTAATAATATTTTTTACATAACAACATATTGATATTACATTATAATAATTTTACATGTATATTTTAGCAACTATTCAAATTAATAGTGTTTTTTTAATTTCTATGTGTTATAGGAGAACAATAATAAAATTGTAGAAGTGATGTACGAATTAATTTCTTAATTATTGAAGTTATTGTAGAAAATAACTATAATAAGAATTTATGTCTAATTTGAATATATGTTTGTTTTTCCTCCATATTCATGGTGCTTGGTTAGGAGGAAAGGAAGTTACAAATTTTTTTAAAATATTTTCCTCCCAATTTTTTTTTTATTAAGATGATTTAAACTTTTATTAAAATAAATTAATTTTTCATTTAGGATTTTGGCCACAGTGACCTCCTAAAAAATTATTATTGTGCACAGTATGGGTCATCCCCTTTAGTATTGTAAATTCACTGCGCCGCTCTAAATTAGTCCCCTATTGTAGAAATTTTGCTACAAAAGAATTTGAGCCTGTTTGTCTCGCTTTTCCGAAAAAAAATTCGGTTTTCGGAAAGGCCAAACAAACAATCCAACCACTTTCCCAATTAATTAGATACAGTAATTTTTTTCTCAAACCACTCTCCGAAAGGCCAAACAAACAGACCACTTTTCTACTCTATTTCTATTTCTCTCTATATTAGAAAAGTCAAAAATTGCGGCTACTTTCCCAAACAACTCTCCCAAAACCCATCCCCTACCACACCCCCGCCCCCCACCACCACCCAAATCCCAGGACGGGCGGCCTGGGATCTGATCCTTACATCAAGCTTTTCTTGGCCAGCACCAAGTGCCAATTCAGTATTGTAGGACGATAGTTCACGAAAAGTGGATGGGATTCCGTAAGTATTCCATACTATTGAAATATAGAGATATAGAATGTTGTAGTCGGGAAATGTTATAGTTGTTTTAATTAGCGTTTGATAAATAATACAATTTAAAAATATTCTTTAACTATAAAAAAACACAAAAATATAATAAAATTAGTAAGGGTGAGGTTGGCACCATTGTTGCAGAATTGATTCCTGAGATGAGACATATAGTAAAAATGTAATTTTATAAATAATTTCATTTCACAACTTATAAATATTTGTTCTTGGAAAATAATAAAAAAAATTAAGATACAACACTAGTTACAAATCACTGAAGCACATGATGCAAATTGAAATGTACTCCTATATAGTATATGTTTTAAAAGGAAGGACACAAGTGGAATTGCAAAGTTTGAAAAGTAACGGTGGAGAAAAATTACCTATAACATAGCTTATTTAAATTGTGGGAACCGCAAAAACAATTCAAATGGGCCCAACACTAGGCATATCACGATTAATGCATAAAACACCTAATCTCAGTATTTTTTTTTTTTTTTTGATTTTTCAAGTGTTTAATCCCTTTTGAGGCGCGTCAGACACATAACGTAGGAATCTCTCCCAACAGGGATTCGAACCTGAGTCCGCTACTTTGTAGTGATTAGTCCTTCCACTAGACCAATTACCTGTTGGTACCTAATCTAAGTTAGTTACTAGCATTTTGTTTATTTTTGCATAGTTTTGTTTGGGTAAAACTCCATTGTATTTTTCAACATTTGCACAAAAACTTTTGAAAGTTTGGACAAAACTCCTTTATACTTTTAAATATATCTACGGGTAATTAAGGTAAATCAATTAATAATTACCAGTGTTAGTAACTAATGGAGATTGATTTATGCAAAAAAATTTAAAGTACAAGAGAGTTTAGTGCAAAAAAAATTCACAGGGTAATTTGGTGCAGATTTCGTATAAGACAGGGTAGTATCGTGCATTTTACCCTGCAATCTAATATAATGTCTTACACTTTCTGATTTTTTTTCCGGCAATAGGCTTAAAAAATTGAGGCTTTTAAAATCATTTTAAATTAAATTTATTTCAACTAACTTAAATAAAGTCAATTTAAAAATACAATTAAAAGTAATTTTAGTCTAAATTAAAAATAAATATAATTAAAAATATTTGTGAATTTTATGTTAACATAAAATTAACTGTAGACAATGAACTCATTAATTGTGTCTTCATTAATATTTTCATTATTTTTTCAAGTTGTGATTTATATTTTATGTTATAAGTATTTCTAGTTTGTCCACGTGTCCAATAATGATTTGGTAAGAAAAGAAAGGGTAATTAACAAAAATGAACACGACTTGCTAACATGTTTTGGAGAAAGTCTTTTGAAAGATTTATTTAAGCAAATAAACATTTGATAGATAAAATTGTTAGAAGATAGTAAATGTATATTCAATTTTTATTTTATTTTAACTTAAACTGTAATCAGTGCCGGCCCACCCACTAGGCAAATTGGGTGTTTGCCTAGGGCCCCCAAATTCTTAGGGCCCCTTTCTTGCTTATCTATATTAAGAGCCCAAAGTATATTAAGAGCCCAAAGTGTTAGTTTTTTTTTAAACAAATTGAGCCCAACTTTTAGCTCATATAATATAATAATAAAAAAACCAAAAAGCGGCAGCCCAACTTTTTTATGTCTCTAATTGGATTTACCTTATTTTTGCGGCAATATATGTATATTTAATTAAGCGTTATTTACTAATTATGTATTTACATTATTACCCCTAGTGTTAGTTATTATGCTATAAATAACTCAGCTTACTTGTTAAGCTAGACACAATTATTCATTCTTCTAGTTTTTCAGATTAATTGCAATCTGTACAAAAAATTAATTTACAATTTTACAGTTTTCTTCCATTAATTCTCCTTCATTTACATATATTTATAATATACCTATTAATCGTTTTAATCTAATGTTAATTTCTCCTCTATTTCTTTTCCAACTCAGTCCAAAACAGAAGAAATTTTTTTTGGGGAAGATGAAACGTCTTGTCTTCACCAACGTTTTTCTGCTATTTCTGCAATTAAGAGGAGATTTGAACAATTTGAGAATTATATAAAATTACTTTCGATTTATTATTAGATGTTAAAGCTTTAATGTCTTTAGATGAAAAAACTTTGAAAGATTGTTGTAATAATCTTTGAAAATGCTCTAAAACATGACTCCATATCAGACGTAGATGGTTCCAATTTGTATTATGAACTAAACGTACTATCAAAGTTATTCCAACCCAAATAGACAAAGCAATTGATTTATTTAATCATATAAATTTGATTAGTTCTTATCCAAATACATATATTTGTTATAGAATTATATTCACTATACCTGTAACAGTGGCTTCTGCTGAAAGAAGTTTTTCCAAAATTAAAATTAATAAAAACATGTTTTCGTTTGATAATGACGCAAGAAAGATTAAGTGACTTAACTATTTTGTCTATAGAAGAAGATATGTTAGAAGAATTAGAATATAAACATTTAATAAACACTTTTGAATTTAAAAGAGCAAGAAAAATAAATTATATAAGGGCCCAATTTTTTTATTTCGCCTAGGGCCCCCAAAACCCTTGGGCCGGCCCTGACTGTAATACAAGAAGTTGGCATGGGTTGTGATGGGCATTTTGCACCTGCCTTTAGGTCCATCATTGTAACCTGATTTTTGAATATTTTGGACATACTAATTTAGGTACCATTTGCACTCACCACGGCTGATGCTCTAAGTATCGATGGTTGGGGGCACCAGATATGCCTTCGCCACTTGCGCAAAATATTCTTAGATGTCAACAATAAATTATTGACGGAATTTCACTTTTCTTATCAAACTTTTGGTATCTTTATATATTCATACCATACCTTTCAAAATGACACATGTGACACCAAAATTGACCAACCTTTTTCACATTTAGTTTGACGTGAATTTGTGGATGGAAAAATATCACGTGCGTGGCACATGCCCGTTAAGTGAAAAAAGAGGTGAGAAATGCAATTATTAAAAAAAAAAGGGCAGGGTGTTTTTGCAATTTCGCCTTCTTCTTCCTCCTCCCATACAATCGCCGGCTTCCGGTGACTGTTGGTCGAAAGTGGTTGAGGGGTTTTGTTCTTCTTGTCATGTGAAGCATTTTCCATGGGGTAATTGCAGAGGCCGTCGAAGGTGGAGCTCCGAGGAAGCTCATTTTTTGGCGAAAATTAGGGTTTAGGCCGAAAACTTTGTGCGGAGCTCAACCGTCAACGGCAACTACAATAATCCAATGGAAAATGATGCCCATGATCATGGCAAACTATTTCAACAAGAATCACTAATTTTGATTGACAATCGAAGGAAAAATCACGATTTGAAATTTCCTACGAAATTCGAAAATTAAAACTCAAAATTCGAATAGATTACTCAACGGATTGAAAAGATCTTTACGTGTACGAGTTCTCCACGACAAGATGAACAAAAACCCTCAACCAATTTCGACCAACAGCCACCGGAAGCCGGCGATTGTGTTGGAGGAGGAGGAAGAAGGCGAAATTGCAAAAAAATCCTGCCCAAATTTTAATAATGGCATTTCTCACCTCTTTTTTGACTTAACATTTTCCATCCACAAATTAACGGCCAAACCAAATGTAAAAAATATTGGTCAATTTTGATATCAAATGTGTCATTTTGAAAGATATGATATAAAATGTATAAAGATAACAAAAGTTTGGTATGAAATATATAATTCCCTCATAAATTATTTGTTTGAGAACCAAATAACTAGACTATTTCAAAGAGTTTCATATCGTTAAAACATCTCCAATTCAGCAGAGTGACTATAATTTTAACTTTCATAAAAGCAATCTTAAATCACTTTATTAAAGAGGGATGTAAGAGACGGATGTGAAGAAATCGCGTATGTCTAAAAATTGTAGAAGATGGAATATGATGGACAAATATAAACGATAAAATTAGAACAAAAGAATAAACAAAAATATAAGTAAAAAAGATATAAACTGGGAAAAGAAGAAGAAAACTCAATATTGAGAAATGGAAGAAAAGATAAAAAATTGAAGGATGAATGGTTATGGTTTGATTTTTCTTATTAAGTAGTATAAATTAATATGTTGTAGACCCAATTAGTTATCTGGTCAGTCCACCAACATCGCTCATGCATTTCTTTTTAAAATTATTTTTAATATAGTAAAAGATTTTAGTGGAACATAGATAGTTTTATTTTTATTTTTATTTAAATATATAATATATAAACAACGTATAGTAATATATATCGGATACGGATATGTAACGGATTGGATAAGCCTAGATCCATATTCGCTCCATATAATTCGGATTACGGATCTTCTTAATCGGATCAGGTCTATCGGATCACTAATCGGACAATTATTCTAATAAATCGGACCGGATTCGGATCGGATCCGGATTGAAATCCCCCATTGACAGCCCTAACTACACTATTTCAAAGAGTTTCATATCATTAAAACATATCCAATTCAGCAGAGTGACTATAATTTTAACTTTCATAAAAGCAATCTTAAATCACAAAAGCAATCTTAAATCACTTTATTAAAGAGGGATGTAACAGACGGATGTAACAGACGGATGTGAAGAAATCGCGTATGTTCCGACCATTGTTCCTAAGGACGATTGCAGGGTTTTTCTTAAGCAGAGATGTAAACAATTTCCATCTCTTTCGTGACAACAGGATTGCCAATTTGCCATTTATTTTTTATTCTTTTGTTATTATTGAATTAGATGCAAAGTTGTCTTATTAGAAACTAGTCGCTGTGGCACGCGGTACTCGCGTGTGTTGAATTATTTGAATTATAATTTATTCTGGCATATTAATTTTTAGTAATATATCAGACTATTTTTGAATATGCAAAAAATATATGCAAAGATTCAACTTAGAAAAGTTCAATCGTGGCTTTGTCATGATAATCAAAGTGAAAAAAGGTAGTTTTTTTATTGGGCAGTTTTTGTGTTTTGTAATTTTAGATTTTGAAAAAAGGGTAATTTTGGAAAGTGATAATTTTTTTGTGTAGCATGGTGTCACAACCGACACTTTGTGAGTAAAAACATGCTTCTCTTTTTTAATAGTATAAATTAATGTGTTTAATTTGAGTCCTTTAGAATGTGTTGATGCTTAGGTTTACATATTTTTACAAAAATTAATTGGGTGGCGGCAAATATTGATGTAATTTCATTTAATGTTTGCTTTTCTCATGTCCCTTTCAATCATTAATAAAGTGTTGTAGATTAATAAAGTGTTGAAATTTTGATGTTATTGTCAAATGTTTGAGTTGGACTGATCATTTCTCATGATATTGATCACGTACGAGGTGGCTTAGTTCATGGTCCCCAATATATGTGAACTTTTCTACTGCTATTTGATTTTAATTGGTGAGTGAATGTAGATTCTAGTAGTGAAAACGATATGCTTACCAGGTGATTTTAATTTTCATGTCATAGAATATATATATTTATCAATTTATTTTTTATGAAATTTATTTTGATTAATTATTACTGGTTTATAAAAAACGTTATTTAGTTCAATCCATCATAGTAGTTTTCATGTCAAGTTTATTCGTTATTCAGCGGTGACACATGTTTCATCCGTTTCTTCATAAATTTCACCCGAACTTTCAATGATTTCACGAACATTTTTCTTACTGGTTTCACCAGTTTTTAACCAACTTCACCAGTGTTTACCAATTTCACCCGAAGTTTCATCGATTCATATGTTTTCACTGTTTAAATGTTTTTATCAATTATCAATTTTTCATTGTTTTTTCGTTTTTCGTCTACCTTTTTTCCAATTTAAACCATTTTCTTCTGATTTCACCTTGTTTTGGTCAGTCAAAGTTTAACTTGTTTTCACCTATTTTACTTATTTCACATGTTATTCACCAAAAAATTTCATTGATTAAACATGTTTTCACTTCAAGCTTTTACAAATTTCACCAAACTTTCATCGATTCATATTTTCTCACTGTTCAAATTTTTTTACCTGTTTTTTATCGATTTATCTCTTTTTTTATCGGTTATAACAAATTTTATTGTTTTCTCATTTTCGGTCGATTTCTTTTGTTTTTTTCTTCAGTTTGTTGGGATTCGGTAAGATAAACAGCCCTAGGCACAGCTGAATTTAATAATTTTTAGGACCTCTTACGGAATCTTGCCAGTGAATATTAAATAAACGACAATAATAACAAGATCTATGTTATACCTGTCTCCTTGCAAATCCTAGTCAACGAACAAAGTTAGATTTCTCCCTCGGGTTGGTCAACCCAATGCTCTGCTACAGCGCCCCACTTGTTGCGCCTCTATGAGTTGATACACCACAATATCACGAAAAATAATATATATCCTGATCGGCTAGAACACGGGATATATTAAGATCTGGGTCAGAGAACGAGATTGGAACAAGAATCAAAAAGTCGAACTCTTCCACAGAGAAGGAGGGTTCGGCCTAATTCTGCTTGGGTGAGGGAGAGAGTGTTTTTGCTTGACTTGATTTTTGGCTCTTGAAAGTTGTGTGTGAGTTATGACATCTAGCTTCTTATTTATAGATGTCTAATTCTCCTAATCCTCCTATGACTAGGACTCCAAGTCTCCTACATGGGTCATGTTGGATAAGGATGAAGATGAAGAAGCACTGAAGACAATAAGTAAAGGGAGGTTTTGACGATCTCCAAAACTTCAAATATGCTAATAAGTATAAATTAACTTAGCTGATATCCCTTTAAAGAATTTTTGACTAAGTAAATAAGACATCAGAAGAGTCAAAATTCAAGGTTCAAGGCTACTGATCTGCTGAAGGAAAGAAATCAGACTGGTGAAGATCAGCCGACTCAAAACAGATTTGTTCAAGTTTGAGATCAGCTTAGTTCACCATCAGACTTGCACTTTCGTCAGCCAAGTGGAAAAGATCAAGAAGCCATCCCAACGGTAATAAATGCCCCTGGAAGTAATAAATGCTGAAGTACAAGGCTATTAAAGACAAATGATTGAAGAAATGCTTCGCATCAGCTGGGTGCATTTAATGCTGCCTGCAGAAAAGTACTGTTGACAGTACAGACAGACTGCAAAGAGCCGTTCGCGGAAATTAAGGACCAATACCCGAGGTTTTGAATCTTGTCTCTCTTCAACGGACATTTTTCAAACCTTGAGTATAAATAGCAGTAGAGACGAAGAGAAGAAACAACAACACAATCTCTGAGAAGAATTTCGAAGCAAAATTTCTCAAGTCTCAAGAACAACTCACTCATCAGCTTAGTCATTTGTTGACAAAAGCAGAGTTGAAGAACAACGAAAAATACATCTTCTGAGTGATTTTGTAAAAGTGAGTGTAGTGAGAAGTAGATATCCATCTTTGTGAGTGATATTACTTCGGAGAGTAGGAGTTTCTGTGTGATTTCCTACTGCGCACCCTTTTCATTTGTTGATTGGCACAAGCAGAGTATACTGTAAATTTTGTGATTATAGTATAACTCAAAATCTGAGTGACTTGGAAGAGTGGACTAAAGGATATTTAAATCCATATAACCACTAGAAAAATTCTGTGTGTTTTTACTTGCATTTTTATTTGCATATTTTCAGTTGCATAAAAACACTTTGATTTAACTGTTTGAAAAGCTTTATAAGGAAAGGAGTTTTATAAAACTGGGGAACAAAATTTAAAACTACTAAGTTTACTTGTGAAAAATACTTTACAAATCCGCTGCAAGTACTCAAAGTATTGAAACTGATTTTAGCAAAAATCAGCTAAGTGATTATCAGATTAGTGGTCAACAAAGTTGTTCAAAGATTTGTTCGCGATCAGCCTTGTCAAATTACTGTTCGGTAACAGCTTAGTCTGTTAAGTTAGAACAAAAGTTTTAAAGTTAAAAATTGTTAAAAAGTTTAGAGATCTATTCACCCCCCCCCTCTAGACCTCATCTGACCACTTGGGACCAACATGTGATGACCCTTTTAATTAGAAGACTAAGTGTTCCAATTAATTCATGGCCTACTTAATTAATTTAATTAGGTTTTATTTAATTTCCCAATTAAATAGCCCAATTAATTAATTACTCTCACAATTAATTAAATTAGACTCCAAGTCTATTTAATTAAATCCAACTTAATTAATTAACTCACAAATTAAATTCCAATTTAATTTATAATCTTGATCTAATTCCAATCGGGTCCATTTTGTTCCAATTGGGTCGACCTAGTCGACCCAGTCACTTAATCGACCCTGTCAATTTATTTGACCCAGTCAACCCAATCGACCCAGTCGATTTGGTCGACCCAGTGTTCCCTTTTCTTTCGCTTTCGCTTCATGTGTATTGTGTATGTCCCCATAGGTTCACCACATAATTGTCGTGGGTTATAATTAAATATTCATTTAATTATTCAAGCATTAAATACTCTAAGTGAGTCGAACACTCTGTCAACTAATCATTCCAAAATTAGCACCCCTACCAATTTAGGAATTCTCCCACACTCTATAGTCGATGACTGGCCACAAGCCCATGAAGCTCAATCACTGATGAATTAATTCAGTGTTTTATCATTTACAATTACCATATACGACATAATCTCTCTATTGATCAATCTCCCAGTCGAGACTCAAGGGTATGGACTTTTCATCGGTTCCCTTTTCTTTTGTCTAGACCTTATGTATTCTGGTCTCGAAATAATTTTCTTTGACTTAATCTTTATGAGTTAATTGCATAAAGTCGTCAGATACCTTGGCCAAGGATTTTTACCAGAATTAATTTCTCACAGAAATCCATGGGAGAAATTCCCAACATATCAAGTCGAGTCAATGGATCCTTTGTTGATGATATGAACCTGCATACGAGTCCCTCTATACCCAACATGACTCCACAGAGACTTTTGGTAATCTCCAGTCAGTCGGAACTCATATCTAAGTATAGACGTTCTCGTACCAGATAAACCCTATCACCTCAAGTATTTAGGGATCGTTCCTCATATACTATCGTAAATTGGAATAACTTCAACCCCGATATGCGACTACCGCTTCCATGGTGAGTTATTTCCTAATTGATGTATTCCGTGCACTTGCCATCCCAGCAAGTCACCCACTTATGTGTATCGACTATCCCAGTCATGCTCGTGGACCCCAGCGTTCTCCAGTTCATCGGAGTATACACAATAGTGAGAGTCTAACGGAATCCAACGATGTCTTATCTCGATTGGATTCTACGACTCTTGAATATGTTCTAGATCACGGCCTTGGAGATCAGTCCACGGGTTGTCACATAGTCCTGTGATCTAAGGACTTCTATCTATCCTTATGCGTAGATAATTATAACATAAGATAAAGTTGACCATATAATAAAATACATTTATTAATCAAAATTGAATAGTTCCTTCATTTATTACAATAAATGCTAGCCATACAGTTGGCTTGCCGGACACTATTTCTATCACAATTTAGATCATTTTTCTCCCGATTTCACTAGTTAAACTCTTTTTTAAAAACTGATTTCGCTTCTTTATACCATTTTTACCCCCTTTTTTTTTACCTATTTTTCATGTTTTTTCACTAACTTCACATGTTATTCACATGAATTTTTCATTGATTAAATATGTTCTTACCAACTATACGTTTTTGACCGATTTTACCCTTTTTTACCGGTTCTACCCAATTTTACTTAATTTCACTGATTTTTATCATTTTTCTTAGAATTTCCATTCGAATTAATTTTCATTGATTTCACATATTTTCACCAACTCTACCTTTATTTTAATCGATATTACTCGTTTTCATCCATTTTTCACAAATTTTATCAGATTTTTTTTATTGATTTCAAATGTATTTACGATTTCACATGCATTTTTTCACCGTTTTAAAGTGCACATACATTATTGTACGTGTCTATTTAATTTAAGTGCTATTTTATTATAAATAAGAGTAAAATTAACTTTATTATGTCATAAAATAGCACATATTAATGACTGTTATTTAATTTATTAACTTCATCATGTGTATTTTCATCGATTTCTTTAGTTTTTTCGGTTTAAACAATTTTTCTCATGGTTTGACTTTGTTTTTGTTGTTTGAACATTTTCCATTTTATTGATTTTACTCATTTTTACCACTATAATGAATTTTCACATGTTTTCACCGATTTTACGCGTTTTTCAGATGTTCTATCATTTTTATGTAATTTTCTCGTTTCACCGATGTCATCCATTTTTTTTTGCAAATTTCACTTGAAATTTTTATCGATTTCACATGTATATGCCGAATTTTCAACTCAAATAATTATACATTATACATCTTCAATTAATTTTAAGTATATCTCAAATTATTTCACTTACCTTATCATTTGAAAGATTTTTTTTACCGATCTAAACCATCTCACTTATTTTATTAATTAGTTTAATTCGATTTTCATTGATTTTTTTTACTGATTTACGTAGTTTTGATCAATTATAACCTATTGTTCATTTTTTTTTCCTATTTTCATCGATTTCTTTTGTTTTGTAGTATTAAAAAAAATCTACTGGTTTAGTTCATACAGTATTTTGTTTATTTGATTTGTTTCACCAACTTTCATTGATTTTCATCCGTTTTTCACTTATTTCACTTGTTTTTCTCGAAAAGATTTCCATGAAAATTTGAGGTAATGTTTCTCATGTCAAATAAAAATTACGTAGTTCATTAAGTCATAAGCATTTTTGTTCATATGTAAGATGCCATTCTACTTTAACAAATTTTATGATAGTTAAGAGAATTTGATTTTTTTAAGGAATGACATATTATATTAAATCTTTGAATAAAACAAAATAATATTTTTTTACATAACAAACATATTGATAATATAATATAATAATTTTACATGTATATTTTAGCAACTATTCAAAATAATAATTTTTATGAGTTTTAGGAGAACAATAATGAAATTGTAAAAGTGATGTAAGAGTTAATTTCTTAATTATTGAAGTTATTGTAAGAAATAACTATAGCAAGAATTTATGTTTAATTTGAATATACTTTTGTTTTTCTTTCATATTCATGGTGTTTGGTTAGGAAGAAAGAAAGATACAATTTTTAAAAAATATTTTCCTACCAAATTTTTTATGAGAAAATTTAAGGAAAATTTCATGTCAAATTATATTTTATTAATATACTTTACAACTTGAATAAGAGCATTTTTGTCTTCACATACAATGAAAAAAACTTAAATTATTCAAACTTTTAGAATTAGTATAGATACATATATATATATATATATATATATATATATATATATATATATATATATATATATATATATATATATATATATATATATATATATATATATATATTAGGATTATTATTTTCTGAGTTGTGTATATACAATGAAATTAACCTATAATCCATATAACATAATTATATAATGCGATATTATCATATGAAATTATTAGTTACGTGCAACGCACATACATTTTTAAGATATATAATTTTTTTACTTGTTATCCATGGATATTAATGTATGGTCTTATTTAATCCCTCTTGAAGTATTGTGGGTGTAGGACACATGAACGTGCACCTCTCCTAATAAAAAATTAAATTAGAGTTCGTCATTGTGATAGACTTATATAGAAACAATATCTAGCTATAAAATAATCAACACCCAAATTTTGATTATTACAGGTGTTCGGTTTGAGATAATGGAGTAGGAGGGAGAGGGGGCATTTTTGCCTCAACGATTGGAGAATGGTTTAAGACGAGGTATCATATATTTTCAATGTATATATTACACTAAATCACCGCGGATGTAACTGGGTGATCGACACGTCATTTTGAGCAGCATGCTCAAGATTATTATTTTCCTCTTCTTTTCTTGATTCTCTAGAATTCAATTCTCTTGAATTGAGCTCTTGAAGAAGTGAACTCTTTGATTCATAGCTACTAGGAATATAAAATGCGGGCTCCAAAGGTCTAGGCAGTGTTATAGAGAAGTTATTGAGCATTTGAACAACTAGAGTCATTGTTGGTCTGTCAACTGCATTTTCTTGAACACAAAGCAAGGCAATATGTATGCATCTCAAAATATCATGTGGAATACCTATATTACCCTTCAACACAGGATCAATCAAATTAGTAATTGTTCCATCGCGCCAGTTTCTAAATACCTGTGAGAAATAGACATTTTAAGTACAAGTTAATATAATATATCTAGTATGTATATTATGAAAAAAATAGTTTTATTTTTGTACTTACACTACTAACGAGATCTTCTATAGTCTCTTCATTGCGAAAACTGTTCTTTTTCTGGCCACTTATTATTTCCAAGACCAATACACCAAAGCTAAAAACATCTGACTTTACCGAGAATTGTCCATGTATTGCATATTCTGGTGCCATATATCCACTGCAATATCAAGAAGTTTAGCAATATTAATAGTTAATGTATGAGGAATAGTGTAAGGTTTACTAGGTGAGATGTATATTTTATAAACCTTCAATTTAATAGCACAAGACTTACTAGGTTCCAACAATTCTGCTGGTATTGCCTTGAGTTTCGTCGAGCACAAATAATTTTGCCATGCCGAAGTCTGCTATTTTTGGGTTCATCTCTCCATCTAAAAGAACATTACCGGCCTTAAGATCACGATGTATGATTCTAAGTCGAGAATCTTCATGTAGATATAGAAGCCCTCTCGCAATGCCACATATGATTGTGTAGCGTGTATCCCAATTCAAATATGAACGTTTGGTTGGGTCTGTACACGTCGGTCCAATTAAGCATGTTTTTATTATAGGAGTATATGATTTTAGTCTGAGCAATTTTATAAAAGAAAAATAAGTGGCTTACCGAAGATGAAGTGGTCTAAGCTTGCATTTTGAACGTATTCGTACACGAGAAGTTTTTCAGTTCCTTCTAAGGAGAAACCCATTAGCCTAACTAAATTTCTATGTTGAAGTCTTGCCAATAGCATCACCTCGTTTTTAAACTCTATATTACCTTGTCCAGAATTCTTCGACAACCTTTTTACTGCTATTTCTTGACCGTCTAAAAGTTCCCCCTGATATTAGAGTATATTATGCTCAAATAAATTATGCTTCATAGGTATCAATTTAAATTTTGTTACTTAACAATATTTGTCTCTACATAAATATATTTAGCAATCATAGTTTAGTTACCTTGTAAACAACCCCAAATCCGCCTTGTCCCAACTTATTAGTCTCAGAGAAATCATTTGTCGCATCTCTGATCTTTCCAAACTCATATTGTAGGTACTCAACAATGCTAATTTCATCTGCATCTTCACCAAATAAAACAACATTTACATTTACTTGTTGCGGTAAAAAATTATACTTGTTTGGTAGAAATCAACACAAGAAATCGGAAACTTACTTTGAAATTCTTCCTTTGGCTTTTGCTTTATCGCTTTTCTTAATAAGAATCCAACAAAAACACCTAGTATTAAACCCGCAACAACTGAAACAACAACAATGATGATATATCGAGCTGTATTATTATCATCATCTGGTCCTGCAACATCCCATCCGAAATCAGTTACTAGCTATATAAAAAAACTTGAAGCATTATATATATATATATTAGCTATTAGGGTTATTTGCACTTACACTCCCTAAAAGTCCGGGTGAATTGGCGAACATTGGTGAAATTGGTTAAAAAAGGGGGTGAAATCGGTAAAAAAAAAAGTGCATGTGAAATCTTAAAAAACATCTTAAATTGTTAAAAAATTGGGTGAAATTTGTGAAAAAAAAAAAGGTAAAGATGGTGAAAATATGTGAAATCAACGAAAATTAATTAGAGTGGAATTTGTATGAAAAATTTATGATTTAAATTAAACTAATAATATACGAGCGATGTGGATAACTTATTATGTTTTCTAATTCAACTATACTTCTTAAGTTGTTTTTAATTAATTTAAATAAAAATTTCATAAGGATATTTAGTTCGAAAAAAAATTTAAGAAACACGCATCACTATTCGTATTTTTATAATAGAAGAGGAGATGGAGATATGTTTGTGTGTGTGATTACCAGGTGGCGGTGGTGGTAGTATTTCTTCCAGTTCTCGAAGCCTACTTCCATTGTAGAACTGATAAGTTTCAAAACGAAGATAGCAGCTGGGGACGAGGACTCTTCCCCCCCTTCTCGTACCAAAATACCATAGGTCTATAGCCGAATCTATTAAACAATTGCTGCAATCGTTTGAGGTTAAATCTGGGGTGCACTGCATCAATACAAAAATTGTCTGAAAATCAGGGGCACTTGTGTTTCCAGCAGCCACCTTCCGCAACGAACCACCAAAAGATGCTCGGACTCGAAGATCGTCCAATAGCGTTCTGAGAGGAAACATGAATTGGCCAGGTAGCGGGCTCGTGGCGTTATATTGGTTCCAGATCTAATACCTAGGGCGAGTTGTTAAGGTACCGACTATGTACTCGTCCGAGTACCTTAACATACAAAATTCGTTCCAGAGAACCGCCTTCCTTCGGTTTGGGCATGCGCTCAAGATATCAAAGCTAGAGTTTTGGACACAACTGCGACATCTATCAAGCTGAATGTCGCCTACACAAAGCACGATAGCGTTTGCTCTGTCCTGGTTTTGGCCAACGGAGGCGTTGTAAAAACCGTTGGGGTCAATGTTTCTTGACAGATTGGAGAGGAGGGTGTTTAGATTGATTTGGTATATGCTATTATCAGTGTAGTTCCCATTATCCAAGCTGCAGAATGTTATGGCTGTACATGTGATAAAGCTGGGTAAAAGGTTTAATGCCAGAAAGATGAAAATTAAAGCTGGAAGCCTAATATGAGAACTCATAACTGTGAATCTAACAATATAACTGATCTAGTAGCATTTTCTTCTTTGTTTTATAGAGAGATTTGAAATGATGATATAGTCAGTGACTAATGTAACTAATTTGTGGAGTTTCTTGAATATGCCCAAAGAACATATTGAAAACGTTAGAATTAGGAAAGTGATGGGAAACAGCCTCTTTAAAAATATTGAAAACGTTAGAATATTTAAACGAAGCTAACACAGAGGAGGAGCAGTTTGATTGGTTCAAATCTTCAAAATGTATCACATCAACATTCTTTTTTCTTTCTCGAAAAAGTGGACTTATTCAGATATTTCACACTACTTTTTTCTACGGTGGAAATTACGGGAAGTGACGAGGACTGGAGTACATGAGGACGAATTTTCCGTGATATGGAGAGGTAATTTGTTGTTATTATGGGCAATTTTATTTTGGTAAAATATATATGATTGTCATTTTTATGATTTATAAGATATAGGGGTGGGCATTTGGTATCGGGAATTGGGAACCCGAACCGTACCGATCGGGTTTTTACAAAAAAAAAAAAAAAAAAAAAAAAAAAAAAATTATGGGTTTTCTGGATTTTGGGAAACCGATTTCCCGATTATTATAAATCGGTACGGGTTTCGGGTAGGAGGTCCTACCTGATCGCGTACCCGGTTATATATATATATCATATATGCACCACTAATTCTCAATTGAGTCAAATACTCAAATGTCAGTCAATTTTTTATTTGTTCAGTGTCCACCCATGTTTTATAAGATAAACTAACGCTTTCTCTCAAACCAAATCTGAAAATCAATCTCACTTTCAACCTCAATTTCAATTCTCAAATCAAAAATTCAAAATACTTCCCTCAAACAAAAACCCTAGCCACCGTCAATCCTCCACTGCCTCTAGCAGTACGCCGCCTCCCCACACCGACCATTGAGAAAGCTCTCCATCCTCCTCCTCCTCCTCACTTAGGTATTGATTGTTTTGCCGTAGTCTTAATATTTCTTTTGACATTATACAATATGTATACTTAATATTTTGTGCTGCTTAGATTCTCCTCACTTGGTGTTATTGTTTACATTGATTCATTTTCTAGTTAAATTGGTTTGTTGCCATATTAAATGGAAGTTGTAATGGTGTAAAATTCTCAAAATAAAAGTATAGGCTTGTTGAATGAACCGTACCTGAAGTTGTGGGAGGCAAACGTGAAGAAGCAGCACCGGGTATGGGAGTGGGATGAATATTAATTAGGTCCCTCATCCGCTTAGAATTAAAAATTTCAGCACTATCGGGTTTCCCGAACCCGTTCTCGAATTCCCGATTTTTTTGGGGAACCCGAAATACCGGGTAGAGGATCAATCGGAACGGGTTTCGGGAAGAAAAATTTGAATCCCGAATACCGATCCCGAAATTCCCGAATTCCCAAAAACCCGTACCGATCCCACCCCTAATAAGATATAACAGTTAGCATTCTTGTAGATACATGAAATTTACGTCCACTTAAAAAATGACACTTATAAATAATTTATTAGTAATCAATTAATTTTTTATTTTGGGATTTTATTATATTAAATCCCGAAAGTAAATAATGGTATTAATTGATTTCTAATATTTATTTATTGGCCAATTATATCAAGTCATGTGTCAAAATGATATATATAAAGCCAATCATATTATACTTCGGCCTTATAAGTAAGTGACCACTCAAAATGCGCCACATGTCAATATGAGGTGTCTTGGCCTATCAAATAAAGTCTTTCATCCCAAGGAAGTAAGGGCCAATTAGATCATGACACGTCATCAAGCTGCTGTGAATAAGACTCTTCAAATCTTGTATAAATGAGTGTTGTGAATAGATCTACTGACCGACTACATATGCACATATACACTCATATTCTGATCAAGCTCTGAAGTTCTGCCAAATTCTGCAAGATTAAGTCTTCGACTTTCAAATCTGTGATCCCATCCACAAATCTTGGAGAAGGTCACACCAACCGATTCAAGAACACGCTCAAAGCCCTTGAATCCATATACTTGACGAATCCGCAAATCAAGGAGGAAGTCACACATACGATTCAAGAACAAGCCTAGTCCCCTTGAATCCATACATCTACCGAAGAGAAGAATCAGAAGATTTACACATAGGGATTTGTAACCACTTTTAAATTTCAAATAAATATTATTTGTTACTTCTTAATTTATTGTCTATTTAAGCTTTTTGCAGACTTTAAAATTTGTTGTAAACAAATTTCTGGCACGCCCAGTGGGACCTCTCTACCTCTCATCTCATCTCTTCAAGAAAACATCAATGGCTCATCCAAGAAAGCATCGACCTTTGACTAACTTGATGGAGGATCCAAACACCAAAGTCATCGAAAAGGAAGCACGAGATGATTTTCAAAACAATGAATCTTCATCCCGTTTTAATCATTCAATTGCGATGCATGTTATGACGACAAGTACTATGACTATGGAAGAACAACTTAATTATGACCTTGACCAATGAAATAGAGTGGCTCACTGAGCATGCACAAGAACAAGATGCAAAGATTGAGGAACTACTGAACCAAGGAATCCATGCCAAGGCAAGTCACTCGATGGAAAAATAATCTGTGGAGTTCGAAGAAGATGAGGTATCAACAAAACGATACTCAATGGCGAACGAAGGCCAACCCGAGGATTTTGAGGAGGACGACATGCTCTTAGGGCGAAAATCAAATGAGAAGTCTAAGGGCCTTTAAGTCTCATCCGACGGCATGATTCATGTGGATCGACTAGAGGACTTCATCACTGGGACCATCAAGTGCAAGTTGGAGGGAAGTTTAAAATCTTCACTTACTTACATGAAGCCCTACACTCGTCGCATTGACATGATGAAAATGCCTACTGGATACCAACCACCAAAGTTTCAACAATTCAATGGGAAAGGAAACCCAAAGCAACATGTTGCTCACTTCGTGGAGACTTGCAATAATGCTAGAACTACTGGAGATCTCCTCGTGAAACAATCCGTTCGCTCACTTCAAGGAAATGCTTTTGACTGGTACACCGACTTGGAACCTGGAACCATCAATAGTTGGGAACAACTTGAACAAGAATTCCTCGATCGATTTTATAGCATAAGAAGGATCGTCAGTATGATCGAACTTACAAGCACTCGTCAGTGGAATGAAGAGAAAGTGATCGATTATATTAATCGATGGCGAAATCTGAGTTTGAACTGCAAGAATCGCTTGTGTGAAACTTCTGCAATAAAAATGTGTATCCAAGGGATGCAATGGGGCTTACGATATATTCTCCAAGGCTTACAACCGAGAACCTTCGAAGAGCTGGCCACACGTGCGCACGACATGGAACTGAGCCTTGCTTCAAGTGAAGGCCAAAGCTTCTTCCCACTTCATGAGTCAAAGAAAGGAAAAGTTGGACATTACATCAAGAAAGGGGGCAAGCTTTTTCCCTAAGTTGAAAGCGAAGAATCCATGACCGTCAATGTCTTTGGATCCAAGTCAAAGAAGAACGATGAAATAAACAATGATTCATCCCAACGAAGCATTGAAAAGAAGCTGACTTTGAAGGATATGCAAAAGAAGGAATACTCATTCTTTGATTCTGACGTTGCTCCAATGCTTGATGATTTGCTCGAAACCAAACTCATTGAGTTGGCCGAAATGAAGCGACCTGAAGAGGCTGGAAGAACAAATGACCGCAATTACTGCAAGTACCACCACTTGGTTGGGCATCCCATTGAGAAATGCTTCGTTTTGAAGGATAAAATCCTGCAACTAGCTCGAGAAGGTAAGATCATGCTTGATGAAGATGATGCAACTGCAAATCTTGTCAAAATTTCATTTGGATGTTTTGACACAACAATAAACGCGGAGCAATTGCCAAATAGGCTTCATGATGAAGATTCTTATGATGTTGTTTCGTGTAATGCAATACAAGAACAAAACACTTCTATAGGTGAAGTATGCCGATCTAGCATAGAAGCCCGAGAGGATGTGACGTCGTCGTTTTACACTACTCAAGGAAAAGTTCAAGTTGCTAAGAAGGAAGAAGCTGAGACTACTTCATTGGAACTCGTGGAAGGTGTTAAAGCAACCATTGATGAAATTGATCAAGTCAAATTAGAGATGGATGACTTAGTCCCCAAAGTGGAGGTTCAAAATTTCTCTTTAAAGAAGGAAATTCATCAAGGTAAGCAAACTAAACTACAATTTAGATCTGGGTCGATTCCATTCATCAAAGCTGAAATGAACATGTTTGTGAAAGCTGGCTTCTTTCAAGAAATAGAGAATTCCACATGGGTCTCTAGAAATGTGCCTATACGTAAAGGAACTCGTCAAATTCAACTTTGTGTCGACTTTTAGAATTTAGATGCTCCCAATGATTTTCCATTACCTGATCCAGAACTCATTATCGATGGATTCCATAGATATAGTCAGAAATCTGGATATCTTCATTGATGTCAAAATAATGGTCACACTCCTTGATAAGTGTATAAACTTTCAAAAAAACTCCTTGACAAGTCAAAACTGTCTACAAATCTTCAAGTTAAACAACTCATTGACACGAGTTAAAATTGTTTACAAATCTTCGAGTTGAAAAACTCCTTGACACGAGTCAAAACTGTCTACAAATCTCCAAAGTTCAAGTCAAAGCCTCCAGTGGACGAGACGAAAAGGTCTACAAGTTCAACTTCTCCCATATACGAGTCAAAACTGTCTACAAATCTCCAAAGTTCAAGTCAAAGCCTCCAGTAGACGAGACAAAAGGTCTACAAGTTCAACTTCTCTCAGATACGAGTCAAAACTATCTGCAAAATTGTTCAAGTTCAAGTCAAAGCCTCCAGTAGACGAGATGATAAAGGTCTACGAAATCTTGAAATCAAAATGCTCCTTGACGCACGAGCTTAAAACTGCATGTTACTCTTGGACCGCATGAGTATAAAAATATGAACGATGCTTTTCAAATAAAATTTTATGTTTTGAACTACGTTATGACTTGATTCTCTTTACGAGATACGTAGGCAGTTTGGAAGCTAATTCTAAGTTCACTCATGTAACTAAAAAAATAAAAAAAAATTCGGAGACATTAACAAAGTCTTCATAATATGCGTGGTTGACGTATTGAAATGTTCATTTAATACTTAGAATAATTTCTTAGTGTTGAATTTGATTAAGTGATTATGTTCAACTATGGAGGAATTTACTTCGAACGAGAGCAAGGGGCAAAGTTAGATCAAGATGTGAATAATAATTGAATTTATTCATGTCGAAGAGTCTGATACAAAGCAAATAAAAAAAAAGGCAAATTCCTATATCTAAATAGTTTTCCAATACGTGGCTCGCTCTTCAAGTTATTGTTTCTTATCTCCAAAATGGTGCTCCAAACTTTCAAATTTATGTCTCGTGTCTCTTCAACTTACAAACTTCTGTTTTTCCAGTTGAAGCTTCAAGCATTTTCAAGCTAATAATTCTCGCCTCCAAGATGTTGATTCGAACGTCAAGTTTTTGCTCCATATCTCATTAAGTCACGTCTCTTCGTTTCCAAAGCCTCTTCAAGCTATCATGTGTACATGAAGAATTGCCTCCTTAAGTTGATGTTGCATCAAACTTTCAATTGATGGTATGTATCTCCAAGTAACTGCTCTTCGTATTCAAGTTGATGATTTTGGCCTCTTCAAGTTGATGCTTATCGGCTTCATCGCTTCAAGCTCTCAAGTTGATTATTTGTGTTACTTCGAGTTGCTAGTATTTACCTCCAAGTCGACGCTTCATATTTCTTCAAGTAACGCCTCATTGTTTTCGAAAAGTGAACTCCCAAACTCTTGGTGAAAACATTTGTCATCATCGTTAGCTCTAAAAGGTTTGCTACATAGCTCAAAGAAGTCAACTCCAAAATAATTATTTGCCATCTCCATCGATTTCAAAAGGTTCCTTGACCGAAGGTACCACTTCATCCTAGAATGAACCACGAAGGGGAAGCCGGTCAAGTGTATGCAGATCTCGCAGAGAAACGGATAGTTCCACAGCTGCCGTTTGGAACGAGTTGGTGGACATACTCCATAGGTCGCCTAATGTGTTGATGATGATCTCGTCGACGTCATAGGTGAAGAATGATGTCCGAATTGCGTCAAATATTCCAGTTTAAAGAAGACCTTTGTTCCTTGTCGAATAGACACCTACTCATGTGCTATAACCGACGATATTAATGGCTCACCAAAAGTGGCTCTGAAATGTACCGAGAAATTTCTCATGAAGCCGATGAACGAATAGGCATAAAACTAAACGATGAACCTCTTTCGAATGCATTGGACTGCCAAAAGACATACTTTTTGACACTTTAGTATAGCCGAGGAAAGGACGTTGACTTCCTCTGAGGCCGTTACGGAAACTTTCGACGAGTGAATCTTCTTGGACGAAGTATATTTTGGGGAAAGTTGACCGATTGACGATGTATACACAACTGAAGAAGTTCCCTTTGTTATATTCGTTTCATCCTTGTTGATCATGTAGAAGCTTGGGTTTTGAACTTTGCAATCCATAAACTCCATTGACGCCATGATAAATATATCTGCGACAAAGATAAACTTTGGTTAAAAGAAAAATGGCAAAACTTAAAACAAATATATTGAAAGCAAGAGTTCAATCTCGGTCTCGATATTTGTATTAAACATATGAACCATGTCATCAGTAGTTCAATGTGCTACTCCCAATGCCTGCAAGTACAAACCGTTCCTAAAACCAAAAAACAAAAATTGCTAAGGAGAATAATGGCAAATATGCAAACTCTCTGGATATTGCTTGATAAAAGTAAAGGTTGAAGTACTCTTTTATAGATACTACTTGTTGATTACAACGGGCAAGGAAGTGAATTTTGGAAATTTTGAATTTTTCCCGAGATATGGAGATGAAGAAATTATTGCCAAAAATTTCCCTAAAGGATATAAACTTGAAGATATAGGATACTGAAGAATATTGATCAATTTCTAAAAGTTTTATTATGTTGCAAAAAAAAAAATCTGAAGATATTGTTGAGAAGAGAATTGACTTAAATCCAAATTGTTTCGTAGTGATGTTTGGAGAAATTGCCTTGATTGTATTATGATAAAGAAAGAGTTGGACAAGAAAATTTCATATTCAATTGCCAAAAGATCTACAGGAAATATGCCAAAGTAATCTCTGCAAATCAAAGGAATATGTGGATTTGATTGCCTACACTTGGTCTACGATGACCATGCATGTTAATGGACTTAAGTGATAGGTATTTAATTAAATTATGTATCCACTTAAAGCCCACTTCAATTAAATTCATGTTCACAGCTGTCCAAATTTTTTTTACCGTGACGCAATTTTTTCCAAGCGCATTTTTTTTATGTCGGAGTCGTGACTTACTCACTTCAAAGCATACTTCGAAAGTGTTATTCGTGAATAAGTCTCGAAGGGGCATTTGTAGATATATGAATTTACGTCCAATTAAGTAATGATACTTATAAATAATTTATTAGTAATCAATTAATTTTCTATTTTGGGATTTTATAATATTAAATCCCAAAAGTAAATAATGGTATTAATTGATTTCTAATATTTATTTATTGGCCAATTATATCAAGTCATGTGTCAAAATGATATATATGTAAAGCCAAAATAGAAAATTTTGTTAAGAATATTTTCAATGATTTAAGTACAATTTGTGATTTTTATCAAATCTTTTAGAGAAACTGTTGTATGTTCATTATATGTGATTTTTATCAATTTAACGGGGACACTAAATGTGTCAAGAGTATGTAAATTGTGGTACCAAATCTGTTTTTCTGCAAAGCATGGTACCAAATGTGTTTTCTGGGATAAAATTTGGGACCAAAAGTGTTTTGACCGATTTGTCACGTGCAAAACTCGTGAACTTAACGGGCGCGTGACGGTCACGCGCGCAAATTCAGTCCAAAATTTAACGAAATGACTAAATGTGTCAAGACTCTCTAAATTGTGGTACCAAATCAGTTTTTCTACAAAGCATGGTACCAAATGTGTTTTCTAGGGTAAAGTTTGGGACCAAAAGTGTTTTTGCATTTCTCACCTCTTTTTTCACTTAACATTTTCCATCCACAAATTAACGGCCAAACCAAATACAAAAAATATTGGTCAATTTTGATATCAAATGTGTCATTTCGAAAGATATGATATAAAATGTATAAAGATACCAAAAATTTGGTATGAAAATTACAATTTCCTCGTAAATTATTTGTTTGAGAACCAAATAACTACACTATTTCAAAGAGTTTCATATCATTAAAACATCTCCAATTCAGCAGAGTGACTATAATTTAAACTTTCATAAAAGCAATTTTTAAATCACAAAAGCAATCTTAAATCACTTTATTAATTAAAGAGGGATGTAACAGACGGATGTGATGAAATCGCGTATGTTCCGACCATTGTTCCTAAGGACGATTGCAGGGTTTTTCTTAAGCAGAGATATTGTAGACAATTTCCATCTCTTTCGTGACAACAGGATTGCCAATTTGCCATTTATTTTTTATTCTTTTGTTATTATTGAATTAGATGCAAAGTTGTCTTATTAGAAATTAATGTGTTTAATTTGAGTCCTTTAGAATGTGTTGATGCTTAATTAGGTGTACATATTTTTACAAAAATTAATTGGGTGGCGGCAAATATTGATGTAATTTCATTTAATGTTTTCTTTTCTCATGTCCCTTTCAATCAAATAACATTTGGATGTTATTGTCAAATGTTGGAGTTGGACGGATCATTTCTCATGATATTGATCACGTACGAGGTGGCTTAGTTCATGGTCCCCAATATATGTGAACTTTTCTAATGCTATTTGATTTTAATTGGCGAGTGAATGTAGATTCTAGTAGTGAAAACGATATGCTTACCAAGGTGATTTTAATTGTCATTGTGTGCTAATTAGTGGGAGTTGAACTCATATTCTCTTAGTTATGAGATCTTCGGCATCAAGCTAGGTCTCCTCGGCAAGTAGCTAGGACTGTCAATCGGGCCTTGTGAGCCGAGCTTTAAATAGCTCAAACTCAAATACCATCGGGCTTCATAGTTATAGGCTCAAGCTCGGCTCATAAATTTTTTAATTGTTTCGGCTCAAACTTAGCTCATGCAACGTTTCGGGCTTCGGGTTTATATCGGGCTTATGTTAGGTTTATTAATACTAGCAAATGTTACTCCATAAATAAAAGAATTACGCACTAGTATGAATAAGCCACTCTTACTTAATACACAAGAGACGAGAATATGTAAATTCCACACTTGTTCTTCATAATATTAAACATTAAATAATATTTAAAATTAAAGATCAAGTCACAGATGTTATAATATACTCATCAAAATAATATGTTTTTGGTGAATGAACAATGTAATTAGACTTATGAGAAGACCCAAGATAATGAAAAGTTTTATGATGAGTGATTAAATTGTATTACTGTATTAGATAAAAAATTTCATCTTACTAGAAATAGAATTATTGATATACGTTTTTTTTACTCCGGGTAAGTAAAGTTTTAATGTTCCAAGACTTCCAAATTTCCAATCTTGATCACTTTCTTTTATCCTTTTCCCTTTTTTTTCCTTTATGTTTTCCATTTGGCTTGTACAATTGTATGTAATTGATCTTGATATTTGGCACATAATAATTTTGATATAAATAATTAGCAGTAGTATTCGGTCGGGCTTTATTCGGGCTGAGCCTTAATTATTAGGTTCAAACTCGGCTCATAAATTAATCGGGTTTAATATAATGGCTCAAAATCGACCCGACTCACAATTATTCGGATTTGGGTCATATTTAATAGGACCGAGCCATCGGGCTTCGTGTAGGGCCGGCTCAGTTGACAGTCCTATCGGCAAGTAGCTACTTATATTTGTACAAATTTGATAATATTTAGTATTATGCATGCTTGTAAGAGTGTTATTCAGCTACCAGACATTTATTATATTCTATTTGCAATGCTGATGTAATCGAATTCAGTCTTAACTTGAACTACCAGCTTCTTGATAAATTAACGTTTTGTGATTTAAGATCACTTTATTAAAGAGTCAGCAGAGTGACTATAATTTTAACTTTCATAAAAGATTGATTATAATTTTAACTATATAAAAAAAAAAAGTGATTATAAATAAAAAAATTTGAAAAAAAGTGTTTGATAAAAAGATGTTTTATTTTAAATTTAGTACCAAAATATCATACTTGCCTGTAATAGATTAACTGAAAATTTGAATAAAGCTAGGTGGACACAGAAGTAACATTTGTTGTACTTGTGGAGCATAGGTTTTGTTTTTGTGGACCCTATATTATTTACAAGTTGCAAACTACAGTAAAAAACATTAGTAACCAAATTGAATTTTGCCACCAAAATTTTAAGTCAAGTCACAACCAAACAACTTAGTTAATCAAGAATTCATAGATATGATCACTCAAAACTAGTATTAGGAAATAAATGCCTTCACAAGTAGTTCAACGTCCATATTATGATTAAACAAGATCATCAATGAAAAGATGACACCAAAACATACTATACATGTGAATTTATTAAAATAATAATGAGGTCAAATATGTTGGTTATGAATCGTGGAAGGGTGGTTAGGTAAATGCACAAGGGGAGGATGGGTTGGGGTAGTTCGAGCATTCAAATAAAGGGGAAATATATTAGATTGATAGAACATTAATAATTTATTATATACAAACATTTCTCAATTATTTTGAATTTACTTTACAAGTGTTTCCACATATACCTATAATAATTTTCATAGAGCCAAATGTAAATCTTAAGATATCATATGTTTGAGCTACTTTAGATAGCTTTATTTAATTATTTTTTGTGATATGGTTATGTTTTATTTAATTGTTGCTTTATTTAAATGAAGAATTAGAAGAAAAAACTTGGGCCTTAGCTCTTAGTGTTTTATATAGATTATCTAGGAGTTTACTAAAATTTAAATGACTAATTAAGTATTTATTTTTGAAGAAGATGGATAATATTCAAATTCAACGTGGTTGCCTGGTTGGATGTATAACAGACTTTTACCCAATAATACCTTTTTTTTTTTTTTTGAGATGGTGAATACATTGTTACATCAAACATTATATAGGATCAAAACTATTCCAATGATAACAAAGTGAACTAATTACTAGTATTAAACTAGAGAAAGGCTAGTATGAAACTAGAGAAAATACCCACATTCGTGGGAGTTGAACCCATGACCTCCTGGTCATGGAGCCTCATCCTTAACCACTTGGCTAAGGCCTCATCGGCACCCAATAATACCTTAACAACGGAGTTTTATCATGGGGTTAAAAGTTTTATTCAACATGCAAAATCTCAACCTCGATATTTAGAAGATAAAGAAATTAGGTGTCCTTGCAATGTACATAAAAATTGTAAATAGATGGATCCTAAAATCGTGGAACTAGATTTGTTAAGGAAAGGATTTATGCCTAATTATTGGTATTGGACATCACATGGAGAGACCGAGCCACATAATCCGTATCACAACCGATACGAAAATGTTGGAGCTTCGAGTAGTAATGGTACTGAAGATACTGAAAATACTGAAAATGAAGGGCATGATGTCAACTTAGAGAACCGTCCGAATGTAGAAGCTCAACAATTCTACAACGCACAGGATGCTGCTCAACGACCTTTATGGGAGGGTTGTGAAACTCAAACCGAGTTGTCATTGGCTTTACAGATGATGTCATTGAAATCTGACTACAACTTGTCACAAGGGTGTTTTAACCGTATGTGTGATATGCTTAAAACATCAGTTCCTCAAGAAAATTGTGTTCCTGAAAGTTTCTATGAAGCAAAGAAGTTGGTGTCGAAGTTAGGTTTAACTTCAATTAAAATTGATTGCTGTAAAAAGGGTTGCATGCTGTATTACAAAGAATATGAAGGGCTAACCAACTGTAGATTTTGTGGTGAATCACGCTACAAGCCAAATAAGGGAAAAAGAAAGAAGAAGAATGTTCCTTATAAAAGGATGCATTACTTGCCCATTATTCCTAGATTAAAAAGGTTGTATGCGTCGATGAGATCATCTCCTCACATGAGGTGGCACTCTGAAAGTAGAAGACAAGAAGGTTGTTTGACTCATTCATCTGATGGGCTCGCATGGAAGAAATTTGACACCACTCATCCAGATTTTGCAGCAGAGCCAAGAAATGTCAGACTTGCCTTGTGTTCAGATGGGTTTAACCCGTTCAGTCATTCTGCTAAACCTTATTCGTGTTGGCCAGTTATTTTAACTCCCTATAACTTGCCTCCTGAAATGTGTATGACTACTCCATACATGTTTCTTACTTGCATAATTCCTGGACCACACAATCCGAATAGCAGAATTGATGTGTATTTGAGGCCTTTGATTGATGAACTAAAAGAGTTGTGGGGACCAGGTGTGGAAACATATGACACTTCTAAGAAAGAGAACTTTCGGATGAGAGCTGCACTTATGTGGACCATCAACGATTTTCCTGCCTATGGTATGTTGTCGGGTTGGATGACGGCGGGAAAATTAGCTTGTCCAGTTTGTATGGAGCATTCAAAAGCTTTTTGGCTGAAGTACGGTAAAAAAATGTCGTGGTTTGATTGTCATCGTCAATTCTTGCCTTCTGATCACCATTTTCGGAATAATCGAGATTCATTTTACAAGGGAAAGGTGGAGAGGTCAAATGCACCTCCAAGATTAACTGGCCTTCAAGAGTGGGAAAGAGTGCGGTATCTTCCAAAGATAACCGACTTGTCAAAAGATCATGGCAAATTACCAGTATATGGCACGTTACATAATTGGACTAAACAAAGTATATTCTGGGAGTTACCTTATTGGAAAGACAATTTAGTCCGGCACAACCTAGACGTTATGCACATTGAAAAAAATGTTTTTGATAATGTGCTTAACACAGTTATGGACATCAAGGGATAGACAAAGGACAATGAAAATGCGAGGTTGGATCTAGCTCAACATTGTAAAAGATCCGAGCTACATATGAAAGAATCGCCGAATAATGGAAAAATGGTCAAACCGAAAGCTTGTTTTGCTTTATCTAGCAATGAGAAACGGGAGTTCTGCCAATGGCTCGAGGATTTGAAAATGCCGGATGGATATGCTTCTAATTTGTCGAGATGCGTTGACGACAACTTAAACTTGAAATTGCATGGATTGAAGAGCCATGATAGTCACGTGTTTATGCAACGATTGTTGCCAAGCGGTTTCAGTTTGCTTCCAAAAAACGTTTTGAATCCATTAACAGAATTAAGTTTGTTCTTTAGGGACTTGTGCTCAACTGAATTACGTACAGAGAAGTTGCATGAACTGGAGAAAAATATCCCCCTCATTCTTTGCAAACTAGAAAGAATATTTCCTTGTGCTTTCTTTGATTCAATGGAGCATTTTCCAGTGCACTTACCATATGAAGCACTTATGTGCGGGCCCGTTCAAGATAGATGGATGTATCCTTTTGAAAGGTAACCATTTGTTTGATTCTCATAATTCCATAATTCATAAGATTGTGTAGAATCTAACTCCTAAATTTTAAATTAGGTTTTTGCATGACTTAAAAGCAATGGTAAAAAATGCATCAAGAGTCGAGGGCTCAATCTGTCAAGCATACCTTGCCCAAGAAGCATCATATTTTGCTTCTTACTATTTTGAATCTCACATTCAAACAAAGAGTACAAGGAGTAGGCGAAATGAAGTTGAGGGACATCACAATCAATCTCCACACACTTTATCGATTTTTAATCAATCAGGGCGTCATAGTGGTAAGTGTACTCGGACATATTTGGAAGATGAAGAGTTTGAAGCTGCCAAACTCCATGTTCTGATGAATTGCGATGAGTTGTTACCGTTTCTAGAGTATGTGATCAAATTCTATACTAGTAAGTTTTTTTTATTTAGTTTAAATAAAAATGGGACTGAAATATAAATTGCTCACGATGTTTAAAACATCGGTTCGACGGGACCGGCCTAACTTCACTGAGGACGAAGTCGAATCTTGTGTTGAAGCAAACTTCGTAAAATGGTTTCAAAAATATGTGAGTATAAGAAAGTTCACATATTAATTCACTGATTTTTACGTCTGTACAACTACGTTACTATTGCATGACTGATTATTGGTATAGGTAAACCATCATTCGGAAAATATACATATTCAAGGTCTTAAGGATTTAGCGCAAGGTCCCCTGAGACGAGTCAATACATGGAAATTTTTTTTTGTTAATGGATATGTATTCCATACAGAAGAATTAGCGGAGCATCGTAAAACTTATAACACGGGTGTGTGTGTAAAGGGTCAAGATTCTTCCATGTTCTATGGGATACTTAAGCGAGTAATTGAACTACAATATCCAGGTGGTGACTCAAATAAAGTTGTATTATTTGACTGTAAGTGGTATAACTCAGTGTCTACTCGAGGAATGAAGAAACATCCGCAATATGGAATTGTAGAGATCAATGTCAAAGTAAATTATCCCAAATATGAGCCGTTTGTACTTGCTCAACATGCATCTCAAGTCTACTTTCTCCCATACCCAGGAAAGAAAAAAGATAGGATTAATTGGCGTATTATAATAAATACAAGACCACGAAGTAGAGTGGATCAAACTTGTAATGTGGAGGAAGTTTTGCAAGAACCGAGGACTACCATGCAAGATTTAGATGTTGATACCACCGAACCCGTTGGAGATTTGGCTGATGGAGGTTTTGAAGAAGTCAACATTACAAATTTAGCAATGATACATGCATATGAGGTTGTCGAAGAAGAAGATGAAGATGAAGATGAAGAAGAAGAAGAAGAAGAAGAAGAAGAAGAAGAAGAAGAAGAAGAAGAAGAAGAAGAAGAAGAAGAAGAAGAAGAAGAAGAAGAAGAAGAAGAAGAAAATGAAGAAGAAGAAGAAGAAGAAGAAGAAGAAGAAGAAGAAGATGATGATGATGATGATGATGATGAAGATGAAGATGAAGAATAATATATTATTTGTATTATCTTCTTTTGTTATTATGAGATATATATTTAACTTTAATTAGTGACACAAACATTCTATTTTATTATCACTAAATACTTTAATATTTTATCTTCAAATTTATCATGTCTAGTTAACTAACATTATTTCTAGAATTTTCAATGCTTATACTAATCTTTCAATGCATATAACTTAATTTTCTTGCAGATGTCTAGTAGCGGAGGTGGTAGACGATCGAGAGCAGCACCTACTGCGGACCCATACAGTCCTTCTGTAGATATGCTTCCTAGTTCTTCACTTAGTCCTCGAGCTCAGAGTTCTATTCCTGCAGATGATAGGGCATCTAGTCGTGTTCCCTGTACTCCTAGTACACCAGAGGGACCTTCAGTCAGTCCGAGTTCACTTGATACGAGGATCTACATAGAACCTCGAGGCGACGAGTATTAAATTTTAATTTTCTTTAATAATTTATAAATAATCAATTATTTATTATGCTAACTAATGTTTTACATTTTGGTTCTATTATAGATTCTACCCTAACTCATCTTAAGTCGTCAAGTTTTTAATGGATTAAATATGTGAAAGATATGAGGGCGCATGGATTTGTTATTCCGAAGTCCCTGAAGATGTGAAAGAGATGTGGTTTAACAAATTCAAGGTATACTTTTTTTTTTAATTTTATATGTATATTGATTTCACTCTAATAGGTTTTTATTTTATGGAGTTTCTTATAATGACTTGCAGGACAAATATCGTTGGAACCAAGATAATGAACGAGCTATCCGGCGTATTTATAAAATGAAAGCCGGAAAGGAACTATCTGATAGATTATATAAACAACGGGAAAAAAATTTTCAGAGACCTAACTTTATTGGGGTAGGTTATTGGGATATCATGGTTCATAGATGGAAGACTGACCCTAAATTCATTGCTAGTAGTCAAAAAAATAAGCAAAATCGGGCATCGGACTGTGATGGTATGGGCTTCCCACTTTATGCTGGTGGGAGTAAGTCGCAATTATGTCACTCGGATGATATCGTAAGTTCTTCACATAAATATATTTTTATTTTTCATGTGTATGTTTTATAATAATTATTTTTTTTTCACAGGAAAAAAACACTGGAGCTAAACCATCCCGAGCTGATGTATTTATGATGACTCATTCAAAAGTAGTCAATGGCCAACGTGAATGGGTCGACGAACGTTCTGAGTTTGTATATGTTAGTTGCTTTATACTTGTATTTTTTTAATTATGTTGTGTCGTTTAGTTATGTATTAATTAATAAACTTGTCTTGTAGGAAAATTTTGTGGATATAATTTCGAGTCAAGATTCCACAGAACTTAGCGTAGTCGATCCACAAACTGAGTTGGAGGTAATATGAATATGACTTATAGTTTATTATTTTACTTAGATTACGTAATTATTATTTATAGTTAAATATTAATAAATTATTATATTGTTTCATATGTAGACGTGGATAGACGTCGTTGGGCCACCGAACAAGAAGGGAAGGTGTTATGGTTTGGCTGCTGAGGCCAAGTTTGTCAAAGGTGGTTCATCAAGAGGACTTTCACAAAGTCAACAACCCCCGATTGAGGTAACTAACGAGATTTCCAGTTTAAAATCACAGTGTCAAACTTATGCGGAGGAAATAGAAAAATTAAAAGAAACCTCAGATATGCAACGGAAGGCCTGTGAGGAGAAAATGGCAGCAATGGATCAGATGATGCAACAATGGCAAACGATGATGGCACGGGGTAACATGTTTCAGCAACAACCCGTGGCCCCATTTAATCCATCTCTAACGGGCCCATTTCAGACAACAGTTGCCGGTCCTCAATCTTCATATTATATGTCATCCCCAATGTTTGGGTATATGGGGAATATGGCACCCCTTCCACATCAATCGACCCATACTCCGGCACAGGCCCAATCTTCGCCTCATGATCAATCTTCACCTCATGCCCAATCTCAGCCACAAGATGTTACCCGACCCCTTTCTCAGGAGCCAAATGATCAAAATTCGATATGAATGTTTACATTGTTTAGGACTAATTTTACTTTAGTTTTCGATGTGAATGTAGTTTGAGAACAATTTTACTTTAGTTTTATGATAATTTTGAACTGAACCTTTAGGTTTTATTGAATACTAATTAATTTATGTATTTTTTGCATGTGATTATGGTATTGAATTCTTGGATTAATTGTGTAGTATTGAATTTTTGAAATGTTTGTGGTAATGAATTGTTGGATTAATTGAGTTAAAACAATTTATTAATGAAAAAAATAATTATTAAAAAATAAGAAATAAAAAATAATTATTTTTTTCAAAAAATCGAAATTAATCAGCGACTGCTAAACATACAACCAGCGACGGATTGAAAATCCGTCGCTGACGGTACTAACAGCGACGGAATATTTCCGTCGCTACAGTTATCCTAGCGACGGGGAATTCAATTCCGTCGCTGCTGGAATGTTCAGCGACGGAAATAAAATCCGTCGCTGTTCGTAAGGTTTAGCGACGGATATTATTTCCGTCGCTAGGAGAAATTTTAGCGGCGGATATTATTTTCCGTCGCTAAATATTCAGCAACGGACAAAATCCGTCTCTAATTCCGTCGCTAAATTTTCCGTCGTTAAATTAGCGATGGATTTTTTTCCGTCGCTAAGGTGATTAGCGACGGATTTTTGAGCAAAATCCGTCGCTAATTCCGTCGCTATTTTAGCAGATTTTTGTAGTGAAAGAAAAGTGTAGAAAAATGGTTTGTGTCGCCACCAGTGGCAAATATCATGCGTCATTGAACAGCTTCTCCCCGACGTCGCCAACCACATTCAACTCATCCATCATTATCCTTCTCGATCGCCACGGTCATCTCCATCGTTGGCGTCATAACCGTGTCGGGGAACAATCAATATTACGGCTAATTAAGTAGTCGGAATAAGGTATACTATGTTTCCTCATTGCATATTTTTTTTTATGATAATTTGTCCTGCATGTTACTTTCTTTTTTTTTTTTTTTTTGGTACACCTGCATGTTACTTTCAAAACATATGAAAGAAGAAGAATAATAATATATGTTTGAGAATACAGAATTTTATTTGTTAAAAAAGTAATCTTTTGAAATTTTTTGAGAGAGAGAGGAAGTCATATTTTGAGACGTCCCAAAATAGAAATGGGAGCAAGAAAAGTGAGACGGAGAAATATATATCTGATAAGTACACGTATGTCGTACATGATTAACTAATTTAATGCTTTAATTGCATCATATAATAAAAGAACTTTTTAAAATATACTAGATAAGTACACATATGTACGTGTCTAGTTTTAATTTTATAGGTATTTTTCGTAAATTAGAGTAAAATCGGACATTTTCATGTCATAGAATATCATATATTTATGACTGATCAATTTATTTTTATTAATTATTATTGGTTTGTAAAAAACATTATTTAGTTCATTCCATCATAGTAGTTTTCATGTCAAGTTTATTCGTTATACAGCGGTGATACATGTTTCATCCGTTTCTTCATAAATTTCACCCGAACTTTCAATGATTTCACGAAAATTTTTCTTACTGGTTTCACCAGTTTTTTAACCAAGTTCACCGGTGTTTACCAATTTCACCCGAAGTTTCATCAATTCATATGTTTTCACTGTTTAAATATTTTTATCGATTATATATCAATTTTCATTGTTTTTTCGTCTATCTTTTTTCCAATTTAAACCATTTTCTTCTGATTTCACATTGTTTTTATCAGTCAAAGTTTAACTTGTTTTCACCTATTTCACTGATTTCACATGTTATTCACCAAAAAATTTCATTGATTGAACATGTTTTCACTTCAAGCTTTTACAAATTTCACCAAACTTTCATCGATTCATATTTTCTCACTGTTCAAATTTTTTTACCTGTTTTTTTTTATCGATTTATCCTTTTTTTTTATCAGTTATAACAAATTTCATTGTTTTTTTCTTCAGTTTGTTGGGATTCGGTAAGATAAACAGCCCTATGTACAGCGGAATTTAATAATTTTTAGGACCTCTTACGGAATCTTGTCAGTGAATATTAAATAAACGACATTAATAACAAGATCTACGTTATACCTGTCTCCTTGCAAATCCTAGTCAACGAACAAAGTCCTCCCTTGGGTTGGTCGATCCAATGCTCTGCTATCACTTGTTGCGCCTCTATGAGTTGATACACCACAATATCACGAAAAATAATATATCATGATCGGTTAGAACACGGGATATATTAAGATTTAGGGTCAGAGAACGAGATTGGAACAAGAATCAAAAAGTCGAACTCTTCCACAGAGAAGGAGGGTTCGGCCTAATTCTGCTTGGGAGAGGGAGAGAGTGTTTTTGCTTGACTTGGTTTTTGGCTCTTGAAAGTTGTGTGTGAGTTATGACATCTAGCTTCTTATTTAAAGATGTCTAATTCTCCTAATTCTCCTAAGACTAGGACTCCAAGTCTCTTACATGGGTCATGGCGCTTTTAATTAGAAGACTAAGTCATCCAATTAATTCATGGCCTACTTAATTAATTTAATTAGGTTTTATTTAATTTCCCAATTAAATAACCCATTTAATTAATTACTCTCCCAATTAATTAAATTAGACTCCAAGTCTATTTAATTAAATCTTCTTATAATTAATTAAATCCAACTTAATTAATTAACTCACAAATTAAATTCCAATTTAATTTATAATCTTGATCCAATTCCAATCGGGTCCATTTTGTTCCAATTGGGTCGACCTAGTCGACCCAGTCAATTTATTTGACCCAGTCGACCCAATCGACCCAGTCGATTTGGTCGACCCAGTGTTCCATTTTCTTTCGCTTTCGCTTCATGTGTATTGTGTATGCCCCCATAGGTTCACCACATAATTGGCCGTGGGTTATAATTAAATATTCATTTAATTATTCAAGCATTAAATACTCTAAATGAGTCGAACACTCTGTTAACTAATCATTCCAAAATTAGCACCCCTGCCAATTTAGGAATTTTCCCACACTCTATAGTCGATGTCTGGCCACAAGCCTATAGAGCTCAATCACTGGTGAATTAATTCGGTGAACCTTTTATCATTTACAATTACCATATACTACATAATCTCTTCATCGATCAATCTCTCAGTCCAGACTCAAGGGTATGGACTTTTCATCGGTTCCCTTTTCTTTTGTCTAGACCTTATGTATTCTGGTCTCGAAATAATTCTCTTTGACTTAATCTTTATGAGCTACTTGCATAAGTCGTCAGATACCTTGGCCAAGGATTTTTACCAGAATTAATTTCTCACAGAAATCCATAGGAGAAATTCCCAACCTATCAAGTCGGGTCAATGGATCCTTTGTTGATGATATGAACCTGCATACGAGTCCCTCTATACCCAACATGAGTCCACAGAGACTTTCTGGTAATCTCCAGTCAGTCGGAACTCATATCTAAGTATAGACGTTCTCGTACCAGATAAACCCTATCACCTCAAGTATTTAGGGATCGTTCCTCGTATACTATCGTAAATTGGAATAACTTCAACCCTGATATGCGACTACCGCTTCCATGGTGAGTTATTTCCTAATTGGGGTATTCATTGCACTTGCCATCCCAGCAAGTCACCTACTTATGTGTATCAACTATCCAAGTCACGCTCGTGGACCCCAGCGTTCTCCAGTTCATCGAAGTATACTTAATAGTGAGAGTCTAACCGAATCCAACGATGTCCTATCTCGATTGGATTCTACGACTCTTGAATATGTTCTAGATCACGTCCTTGGAGATCAGTCCACGGGTTGTCCCATAGCCCTGTGATCTAAGGACTTCTATCTATCCTTATGCGTAGATAATTATAACATAACATAAAGTTGACCATATAATAAAATGCATTTATTAATCAAAATTGAATAGTTCCTTCATCTATTACAATAAATGCTAGCCATACAGTTGCCTTGCCGGACACTATTTCTATCACAACTTAAATCATTTTTCTCCCGATTTCACCAGTTAAACTCTTTTTTAAAAACTGATTTCGCTTCTTTTTACCATTTTAACCCCTCTTTTTACCTATTTTCATGTTTTTTCACTAACTTCACATGTTATTCACCTGAATTTTTCATTGATTAAATAAGTTCTTACCAACTATACGTATTTGATCGATTTTACCCTTTTTTCACCGGTTCTACCCAATTTTACTAAATTTCGCTGATTTTTATCATTTTTCTTTGAATTTCCATTCGAATTAATTTGCATTGATTTCACATATTTTCACCAACTTTACTTTTATTTTAACCGATATTACTCGTTTTCATCCATTTTTCACAAATTTTATCAGATTTTTTTATCGATTTCAAATGTATATACGATTTCACATGCATTTTTTTCACCGTTTTAAAGTGCACATACATTATTGTACGTGTCTATTTAATTTAAGTGGTATTTTATTATAAATAAGAGTAAAATTAACTTTATTATGTCATAAAATAGCACATATTAATGACAGTTATTCAATTTATTAACTTCATCATGTGTATTTTCATCGATTTCTTTAGTTTTTTGGGTTTAAACAATTTTTCTCATGGTTTGACTTTGTTTTTGTTGTTTGAACATTTTCCATTTTATTGATTTTACTCATTTTTACCACTATAATGAATTTTCACATGTTTTCACCGATTTTACGCGTTTTTCAGATGTTCTATCATTTTTATGTAATTTTCTAGTTTCACCGATGTCATCCATTTTCTTTGCAAATTTCACTTGAAATTTTTATCGATTTCACATGTATTTACCGAATTTTCAACTCAAATAATTATACATTATACATCTTCAATTAATTTTAAGTATATCTCAAATTATTTCACCTACCTTATCATTTGAAAGATTTTTCTTTACCGATCTTTACCATTTCACTTATTTTATTAATTAGTTTAATTCGATTTTCATTGATTGTTTTTTTACTGATTTACTTGTTTTTGATCAATTATAACCTATTGTTCATTTTTTTTTCCTATTTTCATCGATTTATTTTGTTTTGTAATGTTAAAAAAAAAAAATCTACTGGTTTAGTTCACACAGTATTTTGTTTATTTGATTTGTTTCACCAACTTTCATTGATTTTCATCTGTTTTTCCACTTATTTCACTTGTTTTTCTCGAAAAGATTTCCATGAAAATTTGGGGTAATTAATGTTTCTCATGTCAAATAAAAATTACGTAGTTCATTAAGTCATAAACATTTTTTTTCATAGGTAAGATGTCATTCTACTTTAACAAATTTTATGATAGTTAAGAGATTTGATTTTTTTAAGGAGTGACATATTATATTAAATCTTTGAATAAAACAAAATAATATCTTTTTACATAACAAACATATTGATAATACAATATAATAATTTTACATGTATATTTTAGCAAGTATTCAAAATAATAATTTTTTTTAATTTTTATGAGTTTTAGGAGAACAATAATGAAATTGTAAGAGTGATGTAAGAGTTAATTTCTTAATTATTGGAGTTATTGTAGGAAATAACTATAACAAGAATTTATGTTTAATTTGAATATACTTTTATTTTTCTTTCATATTCATGGTGTTTGGTTAGGAGGAAAGAAAGATACAATTTTTTAAAAATATTTTCCGACCAAATTTTTTATGAGAAAATTTAAGAAAAATTTCATATTTAATTATCTTTTATTAATATACTTTACAATTTGAATAAGAGCATTTTTGTCTTCACAAACAATGAAAAAAACTTAAATTAATTTTTTGAGTTGTGTATATACAATGAAATTAACATATAATCCATAACATAATTATATAATGCGATATTATCATATATAATTATATAATGCGATATTATCATATGAAATTATTAGTTACGTGCAAGGCACATACATTTTTATAGATATATAATTTTTTTACTTGTTATCCATGGTATCAATGTATGGTCTTATTTAATCCCTCTTGAAGTATTGTGGGTGTAGGACACATGAACGTGCACCCCTCCTAATAAAAAATTAAATTAGAGTTCGTCATTGTGATAGACTTATATAGAAACAATATCTAGCTATAAAATAATCAACACCCAATTTTGATTATTACAGGTGTTCGGTTTAAGATAAGACGAGGTATCATATATTTCAATGCACATATTACACTAAATCACCGTGGATGTAACTGGGTGATCGACACGTCATTTTGAGCAGCATGCTCAAGATTATTATTTTCCTCTTCTTTTCTTGATTCTTTAGAATTCAATTCGGCAAAAATTCATTTTTGGCACCATAGAACTAGGCGTTTTTCAATTTTGGTACCATAGTATCAATTTTGGCACCAATTCTGACTGGCGTTTTCAATTTTGGCACTTCCGTCAGTTGACTTAACGGTCAACTAACGGAAGTGCCAAAATTGAAAATGACAATCAGAATTGGTACCAAAATTGATACTATGGTACCAAAATTGAAAAACGCCTAGTTCTATGGTGCCAAAAATGAATTATAATTCATAAAGGTTGAATTTATTAAAAAAAAATATTCATTCATAACTTTCATAATACTTCTAATTTTAAATTAAGGAATATCTCTTGAGATACAGTTAAAAAAAGAGAACTAAGATCAACTCCATTGGCTAAATGTAAATTTGAGAATATAAATAAATTATACATTCTTATATATACTTATTTAAAATATTTTATTTTAACTATGAGTATATAAAATTAGTTTCTACATTGTTTTATTCATATTTTTTTATATAGCACATCAATGCAGTTTATTGATTTGTTCATTTATTATTTCAACCCGACTTTCAAATATGGTTTAAAATGTTTTTATTTAATTTCGAACGATTTAAAGGGAATCAACAAATAATCGCTTCTAACTCTTGAAAATGATAAGAAGTAATGCATCTAAGCAACGTCTCCGTTATTGGAATAATAAGGAGAAAAAGAGAAAGAAGAAAATGAGAAGATGGCAACTTACAATTGAAAGAAGGACACAACTGAAAAACGGAAGTTCAAATTAGAAGATAATTGTATATTCTTATTCAACCAAGTGATTTTCATCATTGAGTGAAGACCAACCTGAAGACTTAATTAGAAGACATTTTTAGTTGAATGTTTTGTCATCATAAAAAAACGGAAATTGTTGGATGAAGTTGAGTCAATGTTGTAAGGAGTGGTTTTAATGATAAGATGTGTAGCAAAAAAAAAATATTATTATTATTGTGTACCCAAATATTTTTTATAATATATTTTGTTATTATTATTAATATTCTTATTATTATTAAAATGGGAGGGGAATTGGCAAAAAATCATTTTTGGCACAATAGAACTAGGAGTTTTTCAATTTTGGTACCATTGTGTCAATTTTGGCACCAATTCTGACTGACCTTTTCAATTTTGGTACTTCCGTCAGTTGACTTAACGGTCAACTGACGGAAGTGCCAAAATTGAAAATGATATTCAGAATTGGTACCAAAATTGACACCATGGTACCAAAATTGAAAAACGCTTAGTTCTATGGTGCCAAAAATGAATTTTTGCCAATTCAATTCTCTTGAATTGAGCTCTAGAAGAAGTGAACTCTCTGATTCATAGCTACTAGGAATGTAAAATGCGGGCTCCAAAGGCACAGGCAGTGTTATATAGAAGTTATTGAGCATTTGAACAATCAGAGTCATTGTTGGTCTGTCAACTGCATTTTCTTGAACACAAAGCAAGGCAATATGTATGCATCTCAAAATATCACGTAAAATACCTATATTACCCTTCAACACAGGATCAATCAAATTAGTAATTGTTCCATCGCGCCAGTTTCTCCATACCTTTGAGAATTAGACATTTTAAGTACAAGTTAATATATATAATATATCTAGTATGTATTTTATGAAAACAGTATTTTTATATTTGTACTTACACTACTAACGAGATCTTCTATAGTCTCTTCATTGCGAAAACTATTCTTTTTCTGACCACTTATTATTTCCAAGACCAATACACCAAAGCTAAAAACATCTGACTTTACTGAGAATTGTCCATGTATTGCATATTCTGGTGCCATATATCCACTGCAATATCAAGAAGTTTAGCAGTATTAATACTTAATGTATGAAGAATAGTGTAAGGTTTACAAGGTGAGATGTATATTTTATAAACCTTGAATTTAATAGTACAAGACTTACTAGGTTCCAACAATTCTGCTGGTATTGCCTTGAGTTTCGTCGAGCACAAATAATTTTGCCATGCCGAAGTCTGCTATTTTTGGGTTCATCTCTCCATCTAAAAGAACATTACCGGCCTTAAGATCACGATGTATGATCCTAAGTCGAGAATCTTCGTGTAAATATAGAAGCCCTCTCGCAATGCCACATATGATGGCGTAGCGTGAATCCCAATTCAAATATGAACGTTTGGTGGGGAATTCTATCATGACTCTTGATTCAAACTTGAGTCATCCAAATAAATTAATCCCAGCCATTCAAAAATAAAACTGAATAATCTTGTCCATTAAATATGTATAAACATGTATCATTCCCACTACACCAAGAAATTTAATTATTAATATATTGTAAATAGTAATTTTACATTATTACACCTTAATAAAAACAACACGAACATCCGATCGGACGATTATGCCCCTCTCATTTCATCTCCATCATTTCTTTCAAAACCCTAATTCTCTCCTCTCCCACCTAGCAGCCGTCATAACCATCTAATTATTTCTCTTCTCTTTGATTATCCCCTCCGCCCACCACAGCTGATCTATCACCGCCGTAATCCCTTCATCCCAAAATCTTCTCTCAGTCGCACCCTTCCTATTTGCTTTCATTTTATTGTCCGTCTTAAAACCTAGAAATCAAGGCAGAATTCCCAAAATCTCAATTCTCGAAGGTTAACCGAAATATCATTTATCTTCTCTCAGGTGAGCCCCCTACCCCTCCCAAATAACTGGTAAAGGTTACATTAAGTCTAGTTCTACGTGTTTGTTAATTACAGAAGTTGATCCTCGACCCTAATCACAATGCTAAGAGGAGCTTCAAAATATTTGATGGAATTTCTGGGTGGAAAATGAAATATTTCCAGTTCTCACACAGAAAAATGTATGACTGTTGTCCAATTTTAACTGTCTAATAAGATTGATAATCTTCTCTTATTCACTTGATCTTCTAAGATTTTTTTTTTCAGGGAAAGAAATAAACTTGCTTCGAATTTAATTGTATTAAAGCTGTGTTTCTTTGTTTATCGACTTCTTTATCTGTGTTGCGCTCCATTTCTATTTATCCTTCTATCCCTAATTCCAGCCGGAATAAGGGGTTCAGTGTTCACGTCGATGCCTCAATCTTATACAGATGACGGATCTGATTCGCCAAAATCCATGTTCTTGGTCAGTGGACTAAATTATTTTGATTCTATTTTGTTATTATTGATCAGTACTTTTAGTGTTTTAGTGAAATATTAATTTTGATTTCCGATTGTTGTTTGTGTAATACTCACTATAAAAATAGATTATTGAGTTCTAATTCAATTCTGATGATTTCTTCTTGTTGAATTGTATATTAAGGAACTTGATCGATAAACAACCATCTCCAACAGATGAAGAAAAATCAAGAAAAAGTTTAATGTCATTTGTATATCACATAAACTTCTAAAATTGATAATTGTAATATTTATTTCAAAATTTTGATAAATTTGTATAATTAAGTAGTTATTGAATAAATTGAACTAATATTAAATAATATTCATTGTAATACAAAATTTTATAAATATAAAAATGCTATTTACATACATTAATCTTGCATATTAATATCCGAAGAAAAAATCCATGACAATGTACAAATTTTCGAAGCACATGTTACTTTCACAAATTTTGATCCATAAAAATATCATATAATCACTGTAAATGTACATATCAATATATAGAATTTGATTGTATATCTAATTTTCCTAAAAAAAAAAAAAAAAACCAAAAACTTCAGATCTCCGCTGGGACGGATAAAATTCCGTTAGAGCGAAACATATGAGAAATATATCATATATCAAATAGAAAAATGATAAGTTGGGAATTATGTAAAATAAAGAGTAAGGGTATAATTGATATTTCATGGATTAACTGAATTGTAAATAAATTTATTGAGGTTATAATATGGACACATGTCCACATTTAATTGACCAAAAAGTAGGTTGTTGGTGACTCTCTTTGAAGTGAGAGTCACCATAGACCATCCCACGTTTGGTTGGGTCTGTACATGTCCGTCCAATTAAGCATGTTTTTATTATAAACATATATATGATTTTAGTCTTGAGCAAGGAATATTTTATAAAAGAAAAAATAAGTGGCTTTTACCGAAGATGAATTGATCTAAGCTTGCATTTTGAACGTATTCGTACACGAGAACTTTTTTCAGTTCCTTCTAAGGAGAAACCCATTAGCCTAACCAAATTTCTATGTTGAAGTCTTGCCAATAGCATCACCTCGTTTTTAAACTCCATTAGCCTAACCAAATTTCTATGTTGGAGCATTATCACTCCTAAAAACTTTAACAGAACTGTTAAATTGATTTTTAACCATAGATAAAAAGTAACAGTGGAGATATCAGACTTATGATGCAATAAACAAATCCAGTTAAATCTGGAAAAATCATCAATTATAGTTGCAAAATATCTATGTCCAGTGATAGAAGGTGCATGAAAAGGACCCCATAGGTCACAATGAATCAATTCAAAAGCTTTATTAGTACTAGAAACAGAATTAGGAAAAGATAACCTCTTTTGTTTAGCAAGAGGACAAATGTAGCAAGGTATAGATTCAGAATTACAAAGTTGTGAAGATTCTAATCCTAAAATATTCTTTAATCTAGAAATGGATTTATAGGGCATATGTCCTAATCTGCTGTGCCAAACAAGATGAGAAACTTTATTGCAGTGAAAAAAGTGTTAAAAGTGTTGATATCCAGAACTTAGAGGCCTTTTAAAAGATTACCCTCTCCAATCTTCCTCCTGTGCATGTCCTGGATAATAAAAGAACTTAATTCAAACTCTATGGTGAAGTTATTCCTACTAAGTAACTCACTCACAGAAATTAGATTAAAGGTGAACTGAGGAATATAAAAACATCAGTGAGTGTGATTGAATGAGATAATTGAACAACACCCATTAATGAAACAGGAAAGCAACTACTGTCAGGCAAAATAATTTTTGCATTAGAGGCAGGTCTTAAAAAAATAAATAAAGCTTTATTATTGCAAATATGTTTAGTAGCTCCAGAATCAATGATCCATTTATCAATTTAAAAAGAAGAGTCAAACGTATTAGAGTTGGAACAGATACCTGAAGCACATGTTATGTGAGTAGAGTCAGTGGAATTACTGGTAAAAGCACCATAATTCAGCTGGGATTGAAAAAGGGCCATTAGTAGCTGGCATTGCTCAGGATTAAGACTCTGTAAAAGAGGAGTGATAGGATGCTGAAAAACTGCATGTGGTGATGAAGTGGTACTTGTTACATTGTTCACAGGTGCATTTTATAAGTGTTAGGTTTTGGTTTAGGTTTAAACCCATTAGGATAACCATGAAGCTTGTAACATTTATCCACAGTGTCCCTGAATATTGCAGTGGGTGCAAACAGGTTTGTCTTTGTTTTTGAAATTTGTTTTGAAAGGAGGATTAGGGTTGGGTTGGGACTGTGTTTGCTGAAATTGGTTGTAGGGTCTTTTAGGTTGTTGAGGGGTTTGAACAGTAGGAGTAGGATATCTACTGGCAAAGGCCAGAGATTGGGAAATATCAGTGGTATTCTTGTATCCAATCTGTTTTTGTCTCTCCTCTTGAGTAGCAAGGGAGAAAACTTTGTCAATTGAAGGCATAGGAGCCATAAGTAGGATCTGACTCCGTAGTTGATCAAAAGAGTCATTCAAACCCATCAAGAAAGTGAGGACATAGTCTTCTTGATTGTGCTCATGCACTTTTTCTGGACCACCACAGTTGCAAGGATTTAGGATAGGTCTGTGGTTGGCTAACTCATCCCAAATGGATTTAAGTTTGGTGAAATAAAGGTTGACAGATAGTAAGTCTTGATGTAGATTGGCAAGTTCCCTTCGAAGTTCTAACTTTCTGGGGCCCTTACTCTGTTGAAAACGAGTCTTGAGTTCTTCCCAAATGTCTTTAGCACAATTAGTATACATGATACTTGAATGTACATCTAGAGAAACCACGTTAAGGATCCAAAAAACAGCTACATCGTTGTTTCTGAACCAAGCAGATTGTAGAGCCTCATTGGTAGGGCCTGGATCAGTAATTGTTCCATTAATAAAATCGAGTTTGTTCTTGACATTCGGGGCAACAGCATGGAACGAGACCAAGAAGCATAATTATCTCCAAGAAGGGGTTTCTGGATGAGAATTAAACTAGGGCCGTCCGAAGGATGAAGGAAAAAAGGATTGGAAGGATCTTCCATGGGAGGGTGAGGGCGAGAGGAGATAACTCCAGTGGTGGTGGATGAAGAGCCAGAACCGGTGTCAGCCATGACATGAAGAACAGGTATGATCGGAAAAACAGAGTAATAGAAAAAGAAGATCAAGATTGATCAAAATAACAGAATTTTTAGAGAGAATTAATCTCTAAAAATGTTGCGGAAGAAGTGAATTACACAACTAATACCATTTTACAATCAAAATTCATTCATAAGAATTGAATTGATTTGAAAAGAATTGAGTTTTCTTGAATGAATAAGAAAGAACAGAACTGGGAAATAATTAAAGAAATTTTATTTGAATAGAAATTGTGCATTATGGAATTGAACACCAGACCTTATTTATACAAGTAAAAGGCGGTGGAAAAGAAAAAAAACGTAAAACCTATACAAACAAAATAAAACACGCTTAAGTTAAATAAAAGAGGGATAAAATTAGAAGCCCTAATTTTAAAAACAATTTCATTTCTTCCTTCCTTCTTCTTCTTTCTTTTGCCCGTAAACTAAACTTCTTCTTCTTCTTTTGCAAGGCTTTGAAGATGGAGCTCAAATCTCCCAATAGAATGTGCTTATTACACTAAATCACCGCGGATGTAACTGGGTGATCGACACGTCATTTTGAGCAGCATGCTCAAGATTATTTTCCTCTTTTTTTCTTGATTCTTTAGAATTCAATTCTCTTGAATTGAGCTCTAAAAGATGTGAACTCTCTGATTCATAGCTACTAGGAATGTAAAATGCGGGCTCCAAAGGCATAGGCAGTGTTATATAGAAGTTATTGAGCATTTGAACAACCAGTGTCATTGTTGGTCTGTCAACTGCATTTTCTTGAACACAAAGCAAGGCAATATGTATGCATCTCAAAATATCACGTGGAATACCTATATTACCCTTCAACACAGGATCAATCAAATTAGTAATTGTTCCATCGCGCCAGTTTCTCCATACCTTTGAGAATTAGACATTTTAAGTACAAGTTAATATATATAATATATCTAGTATGTATTTTATGAAAACAGTATTTTTATATTTGTACTTACACTACTAACGAGATCTTCTATAGTCTCTTCATTGCGAAAACTATTCTTTTTCTGACCACTTATTATTTCCAAGACCAATACACCAAAGCTAAAAACATCTGACTTTACTGAGAATTGTCCATGTATTGCATATTCTGGTGCCATATATCCACTGCAATATCAAGAAGTTTAGCAGTATTAATACTTAATGTATGAAGAATAGTGTAAGGTTTACAAGGTGAGATGTATATTTTATAAACCTTGAATTTAATAGTACAAGACTTACTAGGTTCCAACAATTCTGCTGGTATTGCCTTGAGTTTCGTCGAGCACAAATAATTTTGCCATGCCGAAGTCTGCTATTTTTGGGTTCATCTCTCCATCTAAAAGAACATTACCGGCCTTAAGATCACGATGTATGATCCTTAGTCGAGAATCTTCGTGTAAATATAGAAGCCCTCTCGCAATGCCACATATGATGGCGTAGCGTGAATCCCAATTCAAATATGAACGTTTGGTTGGGTCTGTACATGTCCGTACAATTAAGCATGCTTTTATTATAAACATATATATGATTTTAGTCTGGAGCAAGGAATATTTTATAAAAGAAAAAATAAGTGGCTTTTACCGAAGATGAATTGATCTAAGCTTGCATTTTGAACGAATTCGTACACGAGAAGTTTTTCATTTCCTTCTAAGGAGAAACCCATTAGCCTAACCAAATTTCTATGTTGAAGTCTTGCCAATAGCATCACCTCGTTTTTAAACTCCATATTACCTTGTCCAGAATTCTTTGACAATCTTTTCACTGCTATTTCTTGACCGTCTAAAAGTTCCCCCTGATATTAGAGTATATCATGCTCAATAAATTATGTTTCATATGTATCAATTTAAATTTTGTTACTTAATTATATTTGTCTCTTCATAAATATATTTAGCAACCATAGTTTAGTTACCTTGTAAACAACCCCAAATCCGCCTTGTCCCAACTTATTAGTCTCAGAGAAATCATTTGTCGCATCTCTGATTTTTCCAAACTCATATTGTAGGTACTCAACAATGCTAATTTCATCTGCATCTTCACCAAATAAAACAACATTTACATTTACTTGTTGTGTAAAAAATTATACTTGTTTGGTAGAAATCAACACAAGAATTCGAAAACGAAAACTTACTTTGAAATTCTTCCTTTGGCTTTTGCTTTATCGCTTTTCTTAATAAGAATCCAACAAAAACACCTAGTATTAAACCCGCAACAACTGAAACAACAACAATGATGATATATCGAGTTGTATTATTATCATCATCTGGTCCTGCAACATCCCATCCGAAATCAGTTACTAGCTATATAAAAAAACTTGAAGCATTATATATATATATATGGTATTAGGGTTATTTGCACTTACACTCCCTGAAAGTCCGGGTGAATTGGCGAACATTGGTGAAGTTGGTTAAAAAAGGGGGTGAAATCGATAAAAAAAAAAGTGCATGTGAAATCTTAAAAACATCTTAAATTGTTAAAAAATCGGGTGAAATTTGTGAAAAATGGATGAAAACGGGTAAAATCAGTGAAAAAAAAAGTTAAAGATGGTGAAAATATGGGAAATCAACGAAAATTAATTAGAGGGGAATTTGTAAGAAAAATTATGAAACCGGTGAAATCCTGTAAAAATGGATAAAGTCAGTGAAAAAAAAGGTTAAATCGATCAAAAAACGAGTGAAATCGGTTAAAAATAGTTTAATCGACAAAAAAATCTGTAGAAAAATGGTTTAGACCCAAAAAAAAAAATCAACCAAACACGGTAAAACAATGAAAAATATTATAATCTATATATAAAAAAAAGGGGTTAAATCGCTTAAAAAAATTAAACAGTGAGAACATATGAATCGATGAAAATTTGGGTGTAATTTATAAAGAAATGGATGAATACGGATAAAATCAGTGAAAAGAGGTAAAATTAGTAAAAAAGAAAAAGCTTAAAATCGGTGAAAATATGTTTAATCAATAAAAAATCCAGGTAAATAATAGGTGAAAACGGTTTAAACTTTAACCGACAAAAAACAAGGTAAAATTGGTGGAAAGTGGTTTAAATTAGAAGAAAAAAATCGATGAAAAATGAAAAAACAATAAAAGAGTTTATAATCGAAAAAATCGCTTAAATAAATATATTAAATGGTAAAAAATGTGAAACAATGAAAAACATATGGATCTATGAAGTTCTGGTGAATTTGGTGAAACACTAATGAACATTGGCGAAGTTGGCGAAAAAATTGGTGAAACCAGTAAGCAAAATTGCTTATGAATTCGATGAAAATTCGGATTAAATTTGTGAAGAAATAAATGAAACATGTGTCATCAGTGAATAATGGATGAACTTAACATGAAAATTACTACTATTATGGAATAAACTAAATAATGTTCTATGATCTTATTTTAGAACAAATTTAAAAAGATGTAATGACTAAATCAATCATCATTTTATATTTTCTTACAACTATTTAAAGCCATCATTTTTTTGGTAAAACAAAAACAATTAATAAAAATAAATTAAATATCAAACATAAATATATGATATTTTATGACATAAAAAAAGTTAATTTTACTCCAATATACGAAAAATACCCATGAAATTAAAACTAGACACATACAACGTACGTGCACTTTTCTAGTGTCGTTAAAATTACAATATTATATTATCATGTACCTTGACACTTAATTATATTTTTCTTCTCAAATATGTTGGATTATTCATTTGTACGCACCAACAAATATAATGACTCAACTAAATATTTTCTCATTAGCTAAATGAGCAAATAATTCGTGTGATTGGTAACTTATGTCTGAGTTGTGTTTTTATGAACACCGAACAAATTCTGTTATATAGTTAAACTTGTATTTATTTGAGTTAATTTCATTTAAGGAGTTTAATTTTTTCTTATCTATACTTTTATAAAATTTATTTATAATAATCTTCTACTAACTTAGATGACAAATATTAATTATTCATAAAATGATTTAAATTAAACTAATAATATACGAGCGATGTGGATAACTTATTATGTTTTCTAATTCAACTATACTTCTTAAGTTGTTTTTAATTAATTTAAATAAAAATTTCATAAGGATATTTAGTTCGAAAAAAAATTTAAGAAACACGCATCACTATTCGTATTTTTATAATAGAAGAGGAGATGGAGATATGTTTGTGTGTGTGATTACCAGGTGGCGGTGGTGGTAGTATTTCTTCCAGTTCTCGAAGCCTACTTCCATTGTAGAACTGATAAGTTTCAAAACGAAGATAGCAGCTGGGGACGAGGACTCTTCCCCCCCTTCTCGTACCAAAATACCATAGGTCTATAGCCGAATCTATTAAACAATTGCTGCAATCGTTTGAGGTTAAATCTGGGGTGCACTGCATCAATACAAAAATTGTCTGAAAATCAGGGGCACTTGTGTTTCCAGCAGCCACCTTCCGCAACGAACCACCAAAAGATGCTCGGACTCGAAGATCGTCCAATAGCGTTCTGAGAGGAAACATGAATTGGCCAGGTAGCGGGCTCGTGGCGTTATATTGGTTCCAGATCCAATACCTAGGGCGAGTTGTTAAGGTACCGACTATGTACTCGTCCGAGTACCTTAACATACAAAATTCGTTCCAGAGAACCGCCTTCCTTCGGTTTGGGCATGCGCTCAAGATATCAAAGCTAGAGTTTTGGACACAACTGCGACATCTATCAAGCTGAATGTCGCCTACACAAAGCACGATAGCGTTTGCTCTGTCCTGGTTTTGGCCAACGGAGGCGTTGTAAAAACCGTTGGGGTCAATGTTTCTTGACAGATTGGAGAGGAGGGTGTTTAGATTGATTTGGTATATGCTATTAGCAGTGTAGTTCCCATTATCCAAGCTGCAGAATGTCTGGGCTGTGATAAAGCTGGGTAAAAGGTTTAATGCCAGAAAGATGAAAATTAAGGCTGGAAGCCTAATATGAGAACTCATAACTGTGAATCTAACAATATAACTGATCTAGTAGCTTTTTCTTCTTTGTTTTACAGAGAGATTTGAAATGATGATATAGTCAGTGACTAATGTACCTAATTTGTGGAGTTTCTTGAATATGCCCAAAGAATATATTGAAAACGTTAGAATTAGGAAAGTGAAGGGAAACAGCGTCTTTAAAATTATTGATAGGGAGAAAAGTAAAAATGATGAATATTTAAACGAAGCTAACACAGAGGAAGAGCAGTTTGATTGATTCAAATCTTCAAAATGTATCACATTATCATTCTTTTCTTTCTCGAAAATTGGACTTGTTCAAATATTACACACTACTTTTTTCCACGGTGGAAATTACGGGAAGTGAAGAGGACGAATTTTCCGTGATAGGGAGAGGTAATTTGTTGTTATTATGGGCAATTTTATTTTGGTAAAATATATATGATTGTCATTTTTATGATTTATAAGATATAACAGTTAGCATTCTTGTAGATACATGAAATTTACGTCCACTTAAAAAATGACACTTATAAATAATTTATTAGTAATCAATTAATTTTTTATTTTGGGATTTTATTATATTAAATCCCGAAAGTAAATAATGGTATTAATTGATTTCTAATACTTATTTATTGGCAAATTATATCAAGTCATGTGTCGAATTGATATATGTAAAGCCAATCATATTATTCTTTGGCCTTATAAGTAAGTGACAACTCAAAATGCGCCACGTGTCAATATGAGGTGTCTTGGCCAATCAAATAAAGTCTTTCATCCCAAGGAAGTAAGGGCCAATTAGATCATGCCACATCATCAAGCTTCTGTGAATAAAACTCTTCAAATCTTATATAAATGAGTCTTGTGAATAGATCTATGGACCGACTACATATGCACATATACAGTAATATTCTGATCAAGCTCTGAAGTTCTGCCAAATTCTGCAAGATTAAGTCTTCGACTTTCAAATATGTGATCCCATCCACAAATCTTGGATAAGGTCACACCAAACGATTCAAGAACACGCTCAAAGCCCTTGAATCCATATACTTGACGAATCCGCAAATCAAGGAGGAAGTCACACATACGATTCAAGAACAAGCCTAGTCCCCTTGAATCCATACATCTACCGAAGAGAAGAATCAGAGGATTTACACATAGGGATTTGTAACCACTTTCAAATTTCAAATAAATATTATTTGTTACTTCTTATTTTATTGTCTATTTAAGCTTTTTGCAAACTTTAAAATTTGTTGTAAACAAATTTCGAGCACGCCCAGTGGGACCTCTCTACCTCTCATCTCATCTCTCAAGAAAACATCAATGGCTCATCCGAGAAAGCATCGACCTTTGACTAACTTGATGGAGGATCCAAACACCAAAGTCATCGAAAAAGGAAGCGCGAGATGATTTTCAAAACAATGAATCTTCATCCCGTTCTCATCGTTCAATTGTGATGCATGTTATGACGACAAGTACTACGACCATGGTAGAAGGACTTATGACCTTGACCAAGGAAATAGAGCGGCTTACTAAGCATGCACAAGAACAAGATGCAAAGATTGAGGAACTACTGAACCAAGGAATCCATGCCAAGGCAATTCGCTCGATGGAAAAACAACCTGTGGAGTTCAAAGAAGATGAGGTATCAACAAAACGACACTCAATGGCGAACGAAGGCCAACCCGAGGATTTTTAGGAGGATGACATGCTCTTAAGGCGAAAATCAAATGAGAAGTCTAAGGGCCTTCACGTCTCATCCGACGACATGATTCATGTGGATCAACTAGAGGACTTCATCACTGTGACCATCAACTGCAAGTTGGAGGGAAGTTCGAAATCTTCACTTACTTACATGAAGCCCTACACTCGTCGCATTGACATGATGAAAATGCCTACGGGATACCAACCACCAAAGTTTCGACAATTCAATGGGAAAGGAGACCCAAAGAACCATGTTGCTCACTTCGTGGAGACTTGCAATAATGCTGGAACTACTGAAGATCTCCTCGTGAAATAATTCGTTTGCTCACTTCAAGGAAATGCTTTTGACTGGTACACCGACTTGGAACCTTGAACCATCAATAGTTGGGAACAACTTGAACAAGAATTCCTCGATCGATTTTATAGCACAAGAAGGATCGTCCGTATGATCAAACTTACAAGCACTCGTCAGTGGAATGAAGAGAAAGTGATAGATTATATTAATCGATGGCGAAATCTGAGTTTGAACTGCAAGGATCACTTGTGTGAAATTTCTGCAATAGAAATGTGTATCCAAGGGATGCAATGGTGCTTACGATATATTCTCCAAGGCATAAAACCGAGAACCTTCAAAGAGTTGGCCACACGTGCGCACGACATGGAACTGAGCCTTGCTTCAAGTGAAGGCCAAAGCTTCTTCCCACTTCATGAGTCAAAGAAAGGAAAAGTTGGACATTACATCAAGAAAGGGGGCAAACTTTTTCCCCAAGTTGAAAGCGAAGAATCCATGACCGTCAATGTCTCTCGATCCAAGTCAAAGAAGAACGATGAAATAAACAATAATTCATCCCAACGAAACTTTTAAAAGAAGCTGACTTTGAAGGATATGCAAAAGAAGGAATACCCATTCCTTGATTTTAACGTTGCTCCAATGCTTGATGATTTGCTCGAAACCAAACTCATTGAGTTGCCCGAAATGAAGCGACTTGAAGAGGCTGGAAGAACAAATGACCGCAATTACTGCAAGTACCACCGCTTGGTTGGGCATCCCATTGAAAAATGCTTCGTTTTGAAGGATAAATTCCTGCAACTAGCTCGAGAAGGTAAGATCATGCTTGATGAAGATGATGCAACTTCAAATCTTGTCACAATTTCATTTGGATGTTTTGACACAAAAATAAACGCGGAGCAATTGCCAAATAGGCTTCATGATGAAGATTCTTATGATGTTGTTTCTTGTAATGCATTACAAGAACAAAACACTTCTATAGGTGAAGTATGCCGATCTAGCATAGAAGCCCGAGAGGATGTGACGTCATCGTTTTACACTACTCAAGGAAAAGTTCAAGTTGCTAAGAAGAAAGAAGTTGAGACTACTTCATTGGAACTCGTGGAAGGTGTTAAAGCAACCATTGATGAAATTGATCAAGTCGAATTAGAGATGGATGACTTAGTCCCCAAAGTGGAGGTTCAAAATTTCTCTTTAAAGAAGGAAACTCATCAAGGTAAGCAAACTAAACTACAACTTAGATCTGGGTCGATTCCATTCATCAAAGCTGAAATGAACATGTTTATGAAAGCTGGCTTCTTTCAAGAAATAGAGAATTCCACATGGATCTCTAGAAATGTGCCTATACTTAAAGGAACTCGTCAAATTCAACTTTGTGTCGACTTTGAGAATTTAGATGCTCCCAATGATTTTCCATTACCTGATCCAAAACTCATGATCGATGGATTCCATAGATATAGTCAGAAATCTGGATATCTTCATTGATGTCAAAATAATGGTCACACTCCTTGATAAGAGTATAAACTTTCAAAACAACTCATTGACATTAGTCAAAACTGTCTGCAAATCTTCAAGTTAAACAACTCATTGACACGAGTTAAAACTGTCTACAAATCTTCAAGTTGAAAAACTCCTTGACATGAGTCAAAACTGTCTACAAATCTCCAAAGTTCAAGTCAAAGCCTCCAGTGGACGAGACGAAAAGGTCTACAAGTTCAACTTCTCCCAGATACGAGTCAAAACTGTCTACAAATCTCCAAAGTTCAAGTCAAAGCCTCCAGTGGACGAGACAAAAAGGTCTACAAGTTCAACTTCTCTCAGATACGAGTCAAAACTATCTGCAAAATTGTTCAAGTTCAAGTCAAAGCCTCCAGTAGACGAGATGATAAAGGTCTACGAAATCTTGAAATCAAAATGCTCCTTGACGCACGAGCTTAAAACGGCATGTTACTCTTGGACCGCATGAGTATAAAAATATGAACGACGCTCTTCAAATAAAATTTTATGTTTTGAACTATGTTATGACTTGATACCCTTTACGAGATACGTATGCAGCTTGGAAGCTAATTCTAATTTCACTCATGTAACTAAAAAAAATTTCGGAGACATTAACAAAGTCTTCATAATATGCGTGGTTGATGTATTGAAATGTTCATTTAATACTTAGAATAATTTCTTAGTGTTGAATTTGATTAAGTGATTAAGTTCAACTATGGAGGAATTTACTTCGAACGAGAGCTAGGGGCAAAGTTAGATCAAGATGTGAATAGTAATTGAATTTATTCATGTCGAAGAGTCCGATACAAAGAAAAAAAAGGCAAATTCCTATATCTAAATAGTTTTCCAATACGTGGCTCGCTCTTCAAGTTATTGTTTCTTATCTCCAAAATGGTGCTCCAAACTTTCAAATTTGTGTCTCGTGTCTCTTCATCTTACAAACTTCTGTTCTTCCAGTTGAAGCTTCAAGCATTTTCAAGCTAATAATTCTCGCCTCCAAGATGTTGATTCGAACGTTAAGTTTTTGCTCCATATCTCATCAAGTCACGTCTCTTCGTTTCCAAAGCCTCTTCAAACTATCATGTGTACATGAAGAATTGCCTCCTTAAGTTGATGTTGCTTCAAACTTTCAATTGATGGTATGTATCTCCAAGTAGCTGCTCCTCGTATTCAAGTTGATGATTTTGGCCTCTTCAAGTTGATGCTTATCGGCTTCATCGCTTCGAGCTCTCAAGTTGATTATTTGTGTTACTTCGAGTTGCTACTATTTACCTCCAAGTCGACGCTTCATATTTCTTCAAGTAACGCCTCATTGTTTTCGAAAAGTGAACTCCGAAACTCTTAGTGAAAACATTTGTCATCATCGTTAGCTCTAAAAGGTTAGCTACATAGCTCAAAGAAGTCAACTCCGAAGTAATTATTTGCCATCTCCATCGATTTCAAAAGGTTCCTTGACCGATGGTACCACTTCATCATAGAATGAACCACGAAGGGGAAGCCGGTCAAGTGTATGCAGATCTCGCAGATAAACGAATAGTTCCACAGCTGCCGTGTGGAACGAGTTGGTGGACATAGTACTCCATAGGTCGCCTAATGTGTTGATAATGATCTCGTCGACGTCATAGGTGAAGATGAGGTCCGAATTGCGTCAAAAGTCCCAGTTTAAAGAAGACCTTTGTTACTTGTCGAATAGACACCTACTCATGTGCTATAACCGACAATATTAATGGCTCACCAAAAGTGGCTCTGAAAGGTACCGAGAATTTCTCATGAAGCCGATGAACGAATAGGCATAAAACTAGACAATGAACCTCTTTCGAATGCATTGGACTGCCAAAAGACATACTTTTTGACACTTTAGTATAGCCGAGGAAAGGACGTTGACTTCCTCTGAGGCCGTTACGGAAACTTTCGACGAGTGAATCTTCTTGGACGAAGTATATTTTGGGGGAAGTTGACCAATTGACGATGTATACACAACTGAAGAAGTTCCCTTTGTTATGTTCGTTTCATCCTTGTTGATCATGTAGAAGTTTGGGTTTGGAACTTTGCAATCCATAAACTCCATTGACGCCATGATAAATATATCTGCGACAAAGATAAACTTTGGTTAAAAGAAAAATGGCAAAACTTAAAACACTTATATTGAAAGCAAGAGTTCAATCTCGGTCTAGATATTAGTATTAAACATATGAACCATGTCATCAGTAGTTCAATGTTCTACTCCCAATGCCTGCAAGTACAAACCGTTCCTAAAACAAAAAAAAAAAAAAATTTGCTAAGGAGAATAATGGCAAATACTGCAAACTCTCTGGATATTGCTTGATAAAAGTAAAGGTTGAAGTACTCTTTTATAGATACTACTTGGAGATTACAACGGGCAAGGAAGTGAATTTCGGAAATTTTGGATTTTTCCCGAGATATGGAGATGAAGAAATTATTGCCAAAAATTTCCCTAAAGGATATAAACTTGAAGATATAGGATACTGAAGAATATTGGTCAATTTCTAAAAGCTTTATTATGTTGCCAAAAAAAAATCTGAAGATATTGTTGTTAAGAGAATTGACTTAAATCCAAATTGTTTCGTAGTGATGTTTGGATTTCTTTGATATTATATTCAAATCTTTCATTGTATTCTGATAAAGAAAGAGTTGGACAAGAAAATTTCATATTCAATTGCCGAAAGATCTACGGGAAATATGCCAAAGTAATCTCTGCAAATCAAAGGAATATGTGGATTTGATTGCCTACACATGGTCTACGAAGACCATGCATGTTAATGGACTAAATTGAATGGACTTAAGTGACAGGTATTTAATTAAATTATGTATCCACTTAAAGCCCATTTCAATTAAATTTATTTTCACGGCTGTCCAATTTTTTTTTATCGTGACGCAATTTTTCCCAAGCGCATTTTTTTTATGTCGGAGTTGTGACTTGCTCACTTCAAAGCATATTTCGAAAGCGTTATTCATGAATAAGTCTCGAAGGGACATTTGTAGATACATGAAACTTACGTCCAATTAAATAATGACACTTATAAATAATTTATTAGTAATCAATTAATTTTCTATTTTGGGATTTTATTATATTAAATCCCGAAAGTAAATAATGGTATTAATTGATTTCTAATATTTATTTATTGGCCAATTATATCAAGTCATGTGTCAAAATGATATATGTAAAGCCAATCATATTATGCTTTGGCCTTATAAGTAAGTGACCACTCAAAATGCGCCACATGTCAATATGAGGTGTCTTGGCCAATCAAATAAAGTCTTTCATCCAAAGAAAATAAAAGCATCTCCATTGAGTAAATGGGAGGGGGAAGCTATGGAGGAAGGGGAGAAAAAATGAAGTTTTATGGGGGAGATGGTTGATTTGGAGGGATGATTGAGCGGTGGATAACCACCGCCCAGATGTGTTGGGCGGTGGATGAATCCACCGCACCACACATCAAGCTGCTGTGAATAAGACTCTTCAAATCCTATATAAATGAGTCTTGTGAATAGTTATACGGACCGACTACATATGCACATATACACTCATATTTTGATCAAGCTCTGAAGTTCTGCCAAGTTCTGCAAGATTAAGTCTTCGACTTTCAAATCTGTGATCTCATCCACAAATCTTGGAGAAGGTCACACCAAACGATTCAAGAACACGCTCAAAGCCCTTGAATCCATATACTTGACGAATCCGCAAATCAAGGAGGAAGTCACACATACGATTCAAGAACAAGCCTAGTCCCCTTGGATCCATACATCTACCGAAGAGAAGAATTAGAGGATTTACACATAGGGATTTGTAACCACTTTTAAATTTCAAATAAATATTATTTGTTACTTCTTATTTTATTGTCTATTTAAGCTTTTTGTAGACTTTAAAATTTGTTGTAAACATTCCTGTTTAGGCGGTAACAGATCACTTGTTGTCACTTGACAACAATAATTTTTGGAGATCATGGTTTTGGGGAAAGAAAGAAAGAAGAAAACTTTGATTAAGAAAGTGTCGCATTTGTGGTATCAAATTATATATCGATTTTTACTTGTGGTATCATAAAAATCAAGTCCGACACATTTAGTACCACAATTTAAGAAATCAATCATTTTTTGTACCACCATTAAAAGCGAACGTTAATTGATGACGTGGCAGTTAAGTTTTATTGCAAAATCTATATCATTACTTATGTTGACTGATAATTATACCCCTAACATTTCAGGTTGTCAAAATAACCCCATATCTTCAAATTTACTGACAATTTTAGTCCATGTTAATGTCCAATTTTAAAATTACCTCGCATAAGACATGTGTGGACTAATTTAGAGATTTTAGTTATTATATTTACATATTTATTTAACTAAATTAATTTTATATAAAATATTAACAGACCAAAAAATACTTTGAAATACATCAGATAAAATATTAATTAAATCTAAAATTTATAGAATAATATATATATATATATATATATATATATATATATATATATATATATATATATATATATATATATATATATATATATATATATATATATATGTATGCATATATATAAAACTAGTATTTATTAAAAAAATAAAGTTATAAATTATTAACAAAAGTTATAATTTTTTTTCAAAAAAAAAAAACCCAATCCCCTACCCCAACCGTATCCCCATAACCACCACCACACCCCCCCTCCCTCCCCCGAAAAAAAACTCAATCCCAGGCCTCTGTCGGCCTGGGATCGTCCGTCCTAGGCCGCCGCCGGCCTGGAATCGGAGGACCAGGCCACCGCAGCCTGGGATTGTGTTTGGGTGAGGGGAGGGTAGGGTTTTATTATTTTGAAAAAAATTATAATTATTTTGTTAAAAATTTATAACTTTATTTTTTTAATAAATCTATATTAGTATTAATATATAAATTTTAGATTTAATTAATATTTTATCGAATTTATGTTAACTTATTATTTGGTTTGTTAATATTATTTATAAAACTGGATTACTTAGATAAATATATAAATATAATAACTAAAATCTCTAAATTATTCCACATCTAAAAGCCTGTTGCGTTCCAAATATTAATACGCAAACACGCAAGTATACGGTCGTTACAAGTAATATAAAACGATAAGTACATACCGAGCATCGAATCCCCACGAATGAGTAAAAGGTGGGAATAAACGAATCAATCGAAGGCTTATTCTATCTAAGAATGCTTGATACAAAAAGATCAAACCCAAATATATGATAAGGGTGATTTTATTTAACTACGAGCGGTAAAGTAAATCTAACTATGAAAGCAAGTAAATGGGGAGTTAATTATGTGGTAAGGAGGATTTATAAGCGATTAGTTAAAGCAGATAAATTATGCGGTTGTTAGGTTAGCTATGCAAACAATCCTAGATTTAGTTGTTGTTTGTGAGTTCAAATTAGTTAAGTCTCCCAATCGGTTTGACTTAACTCTACCAATCTACCCAAACTCTCCATCTCCGGATCAAGAACGAACATCGCTGTCAACCGATGCTCTAAGGGAAGTCCGAACCCACAAGAGGATTCTAAGGCGTACCGTTGTCACCCGGGACCTAAAACTAACCCAAATCCCCGAATAAAGAGAATCTAAGTTATTTGATGCATTTACGGACGAACTCATTATACAAACACGGACCAAACTAGGTATATGACTATCCTAGGTTAAAATCCACAAATCGTCACTCGCCTAACCTATGTGTAGGTAGCATTAAATGTAGATGGCCAAAAGTGCGATAAAACAATAAACCCAACGAATCAAACATAACCCAACATCAAACATAACTAATCAAACGATAACAATGACTCGACAATTAATATATTATGCTCGTGCTTGCTATTCAAGGATTCACTGATGTTCGTATGTATCTTTCGATAGCATACCAACCTATCGAATTAAACTAATCCAATTTATGTATAAACGGAATAAAATCTAATCGATGTCATTTAAACTCAAACCTTAAACGAATATGAAACGACATAGGTATATGTCTATCCTAAAATCGAATCACAATCCAAATTCATAATCAAATCCTCAAAATTACTAAATATAGCAATCAAGAATCAATAACTTTCATCTCCAAAGGTTGTCAAACCACAAGACGAACAATAAACACGGAATCGGATTAACAAACACAAATAAGCACCATACTAATCATCAAGACATCATTTAATCAAACAATAACATAAATATATATAAATCTGGAGAATTCAAATCCACAATCATTCATCCAAAAAGGAAATAACAATATTCATCTCCTAATCATAAATAACTAAGAAATGGAAAGAAATCACCTAATCGAAATGGAATCGAGACAAGGATTCTCCTCCCTTTAATCACCACCTAATCACTCCCCAAGGGTGGTGACTAACTCACACCCTTGGTGGAGTCTTCAAATACAAGAAAAAGCAATAAAAACTAAAGAGAGAGTTGATGGAGGCTTGAGAGGAAAAGGGAGGCTAGGAGGAAGTTTTGTTGTGGAAGTTGTGTTTTAATTCCTCCTCCTAACCCTCTTAACCTAGGGAATCAAGACCAAAATGTCCCCCCAAGATGTTTTAATTACAAGTGGGAGAAAGAAGGCAAAGTACAAGAAACACCCTCTAAACACGCTGAAAAATAGAGCAGGTCTCGCGGCCGCGAGCCTGAACCTCGCGGCCGCGAGGAACAAGCCGTAAGTTGGCTGCCTCACCTCGCGGCCGCGAGCTTGAAGCTCGCGGCCGCGAGCTTTATGCCGCACTTCCTTCCGAGCAGCATAACTTTTGAATCCGAACTCCAAATGCAGATCTGTAAAGTCCGTAGTGTAGCTAACTCACTCATCTACGACATATCCAAAATTCAGCTCATTTAGATCTTCGATGTAATATTTATGCATGCTCTAGTGAGCAGCTATCTACGAACTTCCATGTTTTGACTTCGGTTGTTTTCATTCCTTTGAAGCCCTTTTCTACATCTCCCTACAAAACACACAAAACACAATCAAAACACACAAACAACAACCAAAACACACAAAAGTCCAACAAAGGACCAAAAACGCAAAAGAACGCGAAAATAAGCAAAAGCACGCAAAACTCGAATCAAAGCAAGATATTTTGGGCTTAAAGAGATAGGTAACAACGAAGTTCTCACGGCGTTATCAAAGCCTTGTCATTATTCCACACAACCAAGCATTTTCGTACCGTTTGAACAGAAAAACATACTACCATTTACATCACTACTAACCCAAATTACAAAATTCATTTTAAACATAAATTATTTATTTCCTTACCCTTTTCCTTTAGCCCCTTCCTCAAATTTCTCCTTTGGCAATTCCTACCATTCTTTCTTTGTTTGCGTCGTGCACATCTGTTGGGCATTCAACAATTTTCACCGAATAATGTATAAACAAAATTACTTATATAATGTCTTTGTTCAACACCAAATAAGGCTCTATTTCACTACCGAGTTGATGCAATTTCTTGTCCCAAAAATGGCAGTGACAAAGTTACCTAGTCGAGTTTGAGAATAATCTTATTAGTTACAAAACGAAGAAGATTTTCCATATTTTATTACCAAACAAAATTACCTAGTCGAGTTTGAGAAAAATGTACCAGTTACAAAACGAACAAGAATTATCCATAATTCTTCACTTAATTATATGGCCCATCAACATTTTCAAAAAGTTAAAGAGTGTCATAAATTATTTTAAGATTCAATGAACTAATGCCGTGATACTTCCGGTCTCTTAAATTGGTAAACTCAAATAAGTTCATATATAATTCTACTTATAAGACCAATATTTACAATACTTTAAATTAAATCTAATCCATTCCCAGAAAAGAAAGAATTAAAAACAAGCAACCAGCAGAGCATGGTTATTTGCTTAGAACTCCTTGCACTCTTTGTTATATTGATTGAACCTATAGGCTTAAATCCTAGATTCAATTAGGCCCATGGAGTTTTAAGTTTTATTCGTGTACACTAAAACATATAAATTCCTCTCAATTGAATCCAATTTTGGAACGCCCATTTTTGCTTCAAATTGTGCACCTGTGTGTGTGTGTGTTTTATTGTATTTCAATACCAATAACCTCAAAAACTATTGGGCCTCTTATACTCAAATTCAAATATATTAAAATATTTCTTTTCAAAATTTTATATCTACTCGAAAATATTTCGTTTTTGATTTTCAGGGTTTTAAAATTTAAATATAGTCATAAAATTATTTTTATAATACTTTATCTAATTTTCTGAAAAAATTTGTCATAAATTATGCTCCCTAATTATTTCCAACCCTTTTGTTATTTCATAAAACTTATTAAAATAAATCTTCTATTTTAAAAAAAATATTTATTATTTTAAGAATAAACTTTTAGTTATTAAGATTATTTTCACAATTATGAGGTTCATTTTTTAAATTTATTATATATTTTCATTATATTTATTAATTTTGAGAATTGTTTTTTAAATCCCACAAACAGGCCCCTAATGACCTTTTTCGGCCAGCCCACAAATTGTCTGTTACAATTGCAATAGGCCCAACAAATTTAATCTGATCCAATTGCAATAGGCCCAAACAACCACATGGTCGTTGACTCGTTGCAAGTGCAGCGGCCGGGGTTTGCTCCTAGCGGAGGCCCACCCAAAAAATGCATATGCACACCCCCTACTTTAAAATATTGCAAAAAATGCATATGCACACCCCCTACTTTAAAATATTGCAAAAGTGGCCCTCAATAAAAGATAATTCTTTTTATCAACCAAAATTTCATAAATTCCGAATCTAACATGAAAAATATTATAGATCTACAAAAATTCGACAACCTAAACATAAATTTAACATGCTTTCATACTGACACTTTTAACTTTTATTTAGCCATAAAAATATTACATCATCTGTTTAATTTATTTTGCTCCCTGACTAGTCAACTTAACTAAATTTATAAAAATTATAATAAATAATTTAATTAATGTATTTTACTAATAAGTTGACAATATCATATGACCATGCTCTGCTGTGTGTTTTTACCCTTTTACCCTCGAGATTTTTAATTAAAAATAAAATAGCTCAAAATAGCTTGCAACTGAAATGACCGATCTATCTGTGACTCTTCCTATTCCCATCCAAACCCCAACCATACCTCTTCACTACAATAAAACCCTCATTTCTCTCAAACACATCTTTTTCCCCTCTGATTTTCTTCACCATTGTTGTCCCCTACCAATTCTTCTTCCTCCCTAACATTGCAAAATTCTTCAAACCGGCCCGAACCAAAAGCACTCATTTTCAAGCCCTCTTCTACGAAGAAATCCAAGGTAAAATAAAAAAAATATTCCTTTATGCTTGTTGGGTTTTTTTGGTGAAAAATGTTTTATTTCAGTAATGTATGTTAGTTTCTTAAAAAAAATCAAGATTTTTGTCATCTAGGGTTTGTTATCTCTATATTTAGGGTTTTTTGTCCATTTAATTTTTTTAGTTTGGGTATAATTTCGTACACATATATACATATTATAGTATTTTATTTATTGAAAAATTTTAAGTTGGTGTTTGGTTATTGATTTTAGGATTCAGTATTTTTAGGGGGATTGTTGGTATTTGGTTATTGGTTTTGTTTTCACATTTGATTTACATTGTTGGTTTACTGAATTTTGTTGTTATCTACTGTAAAGATCATGTTATATGACTTTGTAATGAGTAACAAACGATACGGACTTATTTGTTATTTATTAGTTGTCTTTTGTTTATTCTGGTAATACAGAGGGGGATTGATTGTTAAGTTATTTAATGTTCTATTGGATGTGACTTTTCAGGGGCTGGTAGAGGCAATCAATGAAAAAGTTCCCTAAGCTATCAACGGGAAAAATATGAGGGCCCTTCATGCTGGTATGTTGGTGAGGAAGTGGTTTTGCACTGCTGCAAGGACTTACAATGTGGCCATGTTTGCAATAGTTAACATTCCAATCATTGATTCATTGATTAACTCATTGTATTTGCAGGTTGCTATAGAGGGGGAAGCTGGAACTTTAAGTGGTGCTAAAGCTAACAATGTTGAATTTGACAATAACACTCCACTTAGCCAAAGTTGTGGGAAGTATAAGAAGAGCAAGGGCTGGAAATATGGTGTTGGATAGCCAAGAAGGAACCCCAGCCTCTCAGCCCTCACAACTTGATTGAATTGATGATGTTTATGTAATTAAATTTGTGAATGTTTATCTTTTGCTGCTGTTTTTGGACAAATTGGTATGTTTTGTTGGGTTTTGAAGTGTTTTTTGGAGAAGTAGTTTTTTATGAATGGTTTGGATGGTATGTTTAGTTTTATGGAATGTAAGGGAGAATATTGTTATATTTTGGTGTCTCTATGACACTTTTTTCTTGAATACTTGGACGAATGTAGTAAGGTTTGAAACCTTTAAGGGAGGTAAATGTAATGAACGTATCCTATTTATGAATTATTAAATTATTAAAATTATTTTTTGTTGTGTATTGTTATTTTATTCATTTACATTTTAAATTTTGGATTATATAAATTTAAATGCTTTCATTAAATAATAATGGATTAAAATTATTTTTTGTATTATTTTTTTGAAAAACTAAGTAGTGTATTTCTCTTTGCATATATTTTACAATAAGTAAGAAAATAATTTAAAAATATTTAAAATGCTAAATTTGAATATACATTAATAAAGTCATTATATATTATATATAAATTTACAACATTTTAATCTACATATGAAATTTGACATTGCTATTAGATCCTTTCTCATGCAACAATGTAACCTTTACTTAGAGGGGTAATATAGTCCATACAAATTTGCTATAATAAGTCAGGGGCAAAATTGGCAATCGACTGGAAATTTGGTGATGACGTCAGCAAAATCTAACGGAACCGTAACATATGTAATGTTTTTGAAACCTCGAGGGATGTTTGAGTAATTTGGTGATCATCATCTTTTGCATTTTCATCTCGGCTTTCAAGCTTTCCTTAACAGTCTCCAACTCGGCTTTATGGCTTTCCTTTTGCATATCAATATCGGTTTTCCAGTCTCCAACTCGGCTTTATCTTTCCTTAATTGTCTCCACTGAGTTCAAGACCAGTGCCAACTGAGTTTCTATCTCTGAAAGTCGCCCAGAATCAGCCGCAGGAGTATTCGATGTATGTGCAGAACGTGTGAGGCATACTTGGAAAGCCTAGCGTGAAAGTCCGTAAATAGTTCCCTAGCTTCTTAGACACATCTTGTGTCTCCGCCCATATCTGAAAGTTTAAAAACAATATTATTCAAGTATTAACAAACATACAATATAAAAAGCCAAGTTAAATTAGAGATGAATTATTTAATTATACCTTCAACTGATCTTCAAATGGTGGGAAAGATATGCAACTTACGTAAGTAGTCTCTGCCTTTTGATTCGCCCATTCTTGTACTTTCCCATCTACATTCGTTTTTGCATATTGAGCGAAGACAATTTCATCTTGTCGAGGGTCACGACGTAATTTTTTCCGCTGAAGAGTCAAAATAGGATTAAACATTTAATGTGTCCAAATGATATTAAAAAAAAAAAATACATATCCAACCTACCAATTCATTTTCAAGTCTCATCAAGTCGTCAGTTACCTTGGCCAAGGATTTCATCAGAATTAATTCCTCACAGAAATCCATAGGAGAATTTCTCGACCTATCAAGTCGAGTCAATGGATCCTTTGTTGATGATATGAATCTGCACACGAGTTCCTCTATACCCAATATGAATCCTCAGAGACTTTCTGGCTATCCCCAGTCAGTCGGAACTCATATCAAAGTATAGACGTTCTCGTACCAGATAAACCCTATCATCTCAAGTAGTTAGGGATCGTTCCTCGTATACTATTATAAATTTGGAATAACTTCAACCCCGATATGCGACTACCGCTTCCATGGTGAGTTATTTCCTAATTGGGGTATTCAGTGCGCTTGTCATCCCAGCAAGCCACCCACTTATGTGTGTCGACTATCCCAGTCACGCTCGTGGACCCCAGCGTCCTCCAGTTCATCGGAGTACACACAATAGTGAGAGTCTAACCGAATCCAACGATGTCCTATCTCGATTGGATTCTACGACTCTTGAATATGTTCTAGATCACGGCCTTGGAGATCAGTCCACGGGTTGTCCCATAGCCCTGTGATCTAAGGACTTCTATCCTTATGCGTAGATAATTATTACATAAGATAAAGATGACCATAAAAATGCATTTATTAATCTAAATTGAATGGTTCCTCATTAATTACAATTAATGCTAGCCATACAGCTGGCTTGCAGGACACTATTTCTATCAATCTCCCACTTGTCCTAAAGCCAGTCTTTTATGTTCTTGAGTCCCATCTTCAGCAGATGTTTCTCAAACGCCTTTTGAGGCAGTGGCTTCGTTAGCGGGTCCGCAGTATTATCCTCAGAGTCGACACGTTCCATCTTAATGTCTCCTCTACCAATGATATCTCTTATCACGTGGTATCGTCTCAGCACGTGCTTGGATTTCTGATGAGATCTCGGCTCCTTTGCTTGCGCTATTGCCCCATTATTATCGCAGAAGATAGTAATGGGCTCAGCAATGCTAGGTATCACATCCAATTCCTGGATGAAGTTCCTCATCCAAACACCTTCCTTTGCTGCGTCACTCGCGGCAATGTATTCTGCTTCGGTGGTTGAATCCGCGGTTGTTTCTTGCTTGGAGCTTTTTCAGCTAACCGCACCACCATTGAGACAGAACACGTATCCTGATGTCGACTTGAACTCGTCTACATCACATTGGAAGCTCGAGTCTGTATAGCCTTCCAATTTCAATTCTCCTCCACCGTATACCAAGAACAATTCTTTAGTCCTTCTCAGGTACTTCAGAATTGCCTTTACGGCTATCCAGTGCTGCTCACCTGGATCAGACTGGTAGCGACTTGTAACGCTCAGGGCGTACGCTACGTCTGGTCTCGTACATAGCATACCATACATTATGCTTCCTATCGCGGATGCATATGGTACTCGAGACATTTTGCTTCTCTCTTCAGGCGTCTTTGGGGCCATAGACTTAGAGAGTGCAATTCCATGTCTCATTGGAAGCAATCCTCTCTTGGATTCTTCCATACTAAATCTTTTCAAGATTTTATCTATGTACTGGGATTGGGAGAGGCCCAGCAGTCCTTTTGATCTATCTCGGTAGATCCTTATACCTAGTACAAAGGATGCTTCTCCCATATCCTTCATTGAGAATTGTGTAGACAACCATGCTTTAGTTTCCGACAATGCTTTTACATTGTTTCCAATGAGAAGAATGTCGTCAACGTAAAGCACCAAAAATTCAACTGAACTCCCACTGATCTTCGTGTACACGCAAGGTTCGAACATGTTTTTGATGAATCCAAAAGTTTGGATTGTCTCATCGAAACGAATGTTCCAACTTCGGGAAGCTTGCTTCAGTCCATAAATGGACCTCTGGAGTTTGCACACCTTGTGTTCATCTCCTTTGGATGCATATCCTTTTGGTTGCTCCATGTAGATTTTCTTGTCAATGTCCCCATTGAGAAAGGCAGTCTTTACATCCATTTGCCATATCTCGTAGTTATACCACGCAGCTATGGCCAGCAAGATTCGAATGGATTTAGGCATTGCGACGGGCGAGAAGGTCTCCTCAAAGTCAATTCCAGGTCTTTGAGTGTATCCTTTTGCCACTAGTCGCGCCTTGTAGGTTATTACCTCTCCGTTCACTCCAAGCTTTCGCTTATAGATCCACTTGCAACCCACGGGAGCCACTCCCACTGGTGGATCCACCAAGGCCCAGACCTTGTTTGAGTGCATGGAGTCCAATTCGGATTCCATGGCTTCGCGCCATTTTCCCGAGTCTATGTCTAGCATAGCCTCTTCATAAGTCCTTGGGTCGGTTAGAGACTGTCCAGTCTCATGCAGCAGACCGTAGTACCTTTCGGGTTCTCTACGTTGTCTTTCTGACCTACGAAGTATTGGTGTACTTTCCGGTGCAGTTTCATGCTCATGTTCTCCCACTGCCTGTGGTGACGGGTCAGCTCGATCGACCTCTTCGGTCTTTTCAGCTTCAGTGACCTCATCCAGTTCTACGTTATTTTCTTTCTTGTCAACCAAGAAATCCTTCTCCAAGAAGTGAGCGTTCCTCGAGACAAACGTAGTTTGTCTTGTAGGATCGTAGAACTCGTATCCTATTGAGTTTTCCGGATACCCCACGAATTTGCACAAAGTGGATTTAGTTTCCAATTTATCTCCCACTAGCTTTTTAACATAAGCGGGAGATCCCCATATGCGCATGAATGCGTATGAGGGTGCCTTGCCAAACCATAATTCGTATGGTGTCTTTTCTACGGATTTAGAAGGTACTATGTTTAGTATTTTCGTTGCCGTGAGGAGGGCATGTCCCCAAAAAGAAAGAGGAAGATCAGTGGCACTCATCATGGATCGAACCATGTCCATCAAGGTTCGATTCCTTCTCTCTGCTACTCCATTTAATTGGGGTGTTGCAGGAGGAGTCCACTGCAATAGTATTCCATGCTCTACAAGATAATTTAGAAATTCGTTACTAAAAAATTCTCCACCTTGGTCAGAACGAAGAGCCTTTATCGTATGACCAAGTTGATTCTCTACTTCCATCTTGAATTCTTTGAATCGCTCAAAGGCTTCAGACTTGTGTTTCAACAAGAACACATAACCATAACGACTATAGTCGTCAGTGAAAATGATGAAGTAGTCATAGCCACCTCGGGCGCTTTTTCTTAGTGGTCCACATACGTCAGTATGTATCAAGTCCAATGTTTGCTTGGCTCGCTCAGGGTTTCCCTTAAACGGCAACTTAGCCATTTTACCCTTTAGACATGGTTCACACGTTGGCATTTCATCAATGCGGTTGATTTCAATCGCGCCAGAAGATGCTAACTTTTGAATCCTTGATTTAGAAATATGTCCAAGTCGAGCGTGCCACAATTGGGCAGATATTTCATTATCTTGTTTCCTTTTGTATTGTTGTACGTGCATAACTAACTTAGGTGGCTCAATGGTATATAGTCCATCTTTCAATGTACCAGTGAAAAACAAATTGTCATTCATGAATAACGAAAAGGAACCTTTATTAATTGTAAAATTAAAACCTTCATTATCCAAAACAGGAATGGAAATAATGTTTTTCACTAAACCAGGTACATAAAGAACGTTCCTAAGGACTAACTTATTACCACCTAAATCTAACTCCACTTCGCCAATGGCCTCGGCAGCAGCTCTAGCTCCATTGCCAAATCTCAGGATCCAATCCCCTGGCCTAAGTGGTCTTGTTGCTCCCATCACCTATAAATCGTTACAAAGATGAGAACCACAAGCAGTGTCTAGCACCCATGATGCACAGTTAATTGATAAATTAACTTCAACAAGGAATATACCTTTCGAGCTCTCCAAGAACTCTTTGCAGTTCCTCTTCCAGTGTCCAGGTTTCTTGCAGTAGAAACATTTCTGTTCACCAGACGAAGCTTTACGCTTCTTTCCCTTCCCTATGGGCCCAGATGGTGCTTTGCCTTTGCTTGAAGAAGCATTTCCTTTCCCCTTCCCTTTCTTCGTCCTTTTGGACTTGGATTGGGTCGAGGTAGCAACCATCACTGGCTTCTCTCTTATCATGGAAGCCTCGGCAGTGGCGAGCATATTAGCCAACTCGTGAAGTTCAACATCCATCTTGTGCATGTTGTAATTCACTACGAATTGCTCGAATGATCTTGGCAACGACTGGAGGATTATGTCCTGGCAGTAGGTCTTGTCCATCTTTACGTCAAGGTGACCAAGCTTTTCAATAAGCCCAATCATCTTGATGCAGTGAGATCGAACATCAGTACCCTCAGCCATCCTCGTTTGTTGCAAAGTCTTAGCAGTTTCATACCGCTCATATCTACTTTGCACCCCAAATAGACCATTCAGGTGCGTGTAGATTTCAAAAGAAGACTTCATATGCTCGTGCTGCTTTTGAAGCTCATTCGACATGGATGCCAGCATGAGACAACGTGACTGCAAGTCATCGTCAAGCCATAAATCAACGGCTTCTTTCTCAGTGTCGTCGGCATCTTTAGCAAGTTCGGGAGGGGGCCCATCAAGGACAAAACCTCGCTTTTCAGAAGCGAGAATGATCTTAAGGTTCCTGACCCAGTCATGGAAGTTTGGTCCAGTCAATTTGTTATGTTCAAGTATGATGGAAATCGGATTCTTAGACATTATATCTACAAAACGACGATAGAAGAAATAAATACGCGAAAGATTAATTTAAAATGCATAATTCACAAACATGGATTTTATTTGTAAATTACTCCCACTATTTTAATCAAAATCTTATGCCCCCACATAAGTTTCGGGAATTTAAAATATCCTAGCGGGCTTAAGGCCCAAATGCAATCTCCTAGTACCCACGACTCGTTGGCCATACTATTTGATCCACTTGGTGGTTGACTACGTCAACGGTTAACCATCGCAGCTAACCCTTAAGTTCTTTTAGCCTCGTTTTTCGATATGGACCCACGACTCGTGAGACATCCATATTTACTAGCGTTAAATCATGTCCAATACTCGTGAAGAGAAATAGTTCAATCCTAGACGCCCCACGACTCGTGAGACAGCGCCTAAAACCTTGCTATCCCCTCCCTTGGCACTTTTTCGTGCATCGAGGCAATAGACATATTATCTTCCTATAGCTCGACCCACGACTCGTGAGACATCGAGATATATTCGTACAATATTCCTAAGACCTAGTAATTGGATAGGCTCGGACCATAGACACTATTCATATGCGCCCGTTATTCGATTTAATATTCTAATTGAATTTTAAGTTCAATTGGAGGTTTCTAAGTGTGCGAGGTCTCATCAGATTATGCTTATCTTGTTTACGTTTTCTATCCTAAGCATGCATCTCATACATCAAAGAATAATTTGCGAAAAAGTAAACATTCATCACCTAGCAAGATATGATTGGTCGATTGCCCATCCTATGCGATCCATCACGAGCCACGTGATGAATCAATTGGTCAGTCTAGGGTGAAAATTAAATGTCCTAACTATTACAATTTTCAAACCCATACATCATGGGCCTTCTTGTAATATCCAGCTTGATTGGGCCTCCATGTAATGAATTGGGCCTCCATGTCCTCCAAGGTAAATGGGCCTCCATGTGGATCTCCAAGTCTTCATGAGGTCTTCTCGGCTCCAAGCCTAAACTAAGTCTAACTTAATAATAAATGGCCTATTCTATTACATTCGTTTGCGCAAGCAAGGGCACCAATCAGGCCCATTTAATTACAACCCATAAAATAAATAAACCAAAACTACACAGGGCTTAAGGGCAAAATCGACCAATCCACATATTCACTCAAGAACATGCATAAATTTACATAAGGGCAAAAATGTAAATTTACCGGCTTCATTAATTTTAATTCGTAAAAATTCATCTAAGTTAATTAATTTTGAATTAACAATTAACCTCTAAGATTAATTAGCTCTTACTTGAGCTCTAAGTAATCTACAATTCTTATCTCGATTAAATTGGTTAATTAAGGTAATCTAAATCTCTAAGATTCTTACCTTATCCAAAACTCTAAGTTTCCCAATATTCCAAATCTCCAAGATTTTTCAAGATAATCCTATTTTGACTAGATTAGTTAATTAAGGTAGTGTTTAAGTCTAACAAAATAACTACCTTATCCAAAAACTCTAAGTTTCCTAATTATCCAAAATTCTCCAAGATTTTCAGGACTTTCAAAATAGGCAGAATTAGAGTCCAACCCAAAAACGACTAGTCGAGACCAATCAGGACTGCCACGTAGGACAGCCCACGCGCGACCACCAAGGCGGCGCGTGAGCTGCCTGCGGCAGAGCGAGCAGCCGCGCACAGCAGCGCGTAAACAGCAGCCCGAAGGTTGCTGCTGCGCGCAGCGTGTGCGGCCAGAATGCTGCCAGCACGCTACCGTTGGCAGCAGCTTGCGGTGGCCGCCTAGCCGCGCACCGCCGCGTGCCACCGCGAGTCGGATCCAATAAAAAAAATTTTTTTTTTTTCGATTACTTATGATTTAATTAAACAAACCCAGTCAATTAAATCCCAATCCAAAAATAAAACTAACGTGATAAAATTTTTCGAATCCAAAATTAAACATTAACTCTAAGTTAAACTAACATACGTCCTATAACATGCAAAGTTAAAGAACTAGCCACATAAATCAAACATATGATTTAATAAACACAGAATTTGCAAATTCATATATATACAAAGCCTAGAGTTGGCTCTGATACCACTGTTGGGATTCGGTAAGAAAAACAGCCCTAGGCACAGCGGAATATAAAAAATTTCTAGGGCCTCTTAAAGAATCTTGCCAGGATATTCTCTAGTTGTATATGTATGAATATAATTAAATAGATAGTATAAGTTTTTCTCGTTTATACCTATCTCCTTGCAAATCCAAGTTGGCTAGACGAACTCTGAATTCTCTCACAGAAAAATCGATCCAAGCTCCTTGAATAGCGCCCCACGTGTTGCGCCTCTACGAGTTGATACACCACAATATCACGAAAATAATATAACCTAATCGACTAGAACATAGGCTATATTAGTATTTAGGATTTTAGAACGATTTTGGAACGAAAAACAAAGACGAAAAATTCTTCCAAAGTGGAAGAGTAGTTCGGCCGATCACAAGGGAGAGGGAGAGAGAATTTTTGCTCTTTTCAATTTTCTTGTAGAGTTGTCTTTGAGATATGAGACCTAGTCTCTTATTTATAGATATCTCCCCATACCCTAATCCTTCTAGGATTAGGATACTAATTTTCCTACATGGGCCATGGCCCCTTTTAATTAGAAGACTAAGTCTTCTAATTAATTCATGGCCCATATTAATTAATCTTTCAGGGCTTTATTTAATTTCCCAATTAAATAGCCCAATTAATTAAATCATCTCTCAACTAATTAATTTAAACTCCAAGTTTAATTAATTAATTATTCCATCAATTAATTAAATTCTAATTAATTAATTTACTCATAAATTAAATTCCAATTTAATTTACAATCTTGATCCAATTCCAATTGGATCCAATTTCGCTCCACATGGGTCGACCCAGTCGACCCACCCATTTAATCGACCCAGTCGATTTTGACTCAGTCGACCCAGTCGACTGGTTCGTTCTTATTTCCTCGCTTTCGCTTCATGTGTATTGTGTATGCCCCCGTAGGTTCACCACATAATTGGCCGTGGGTTATAATTAAATATTATTTAATTACTCGAGCAATCAATACTCTAAATTAATCGAACACTCTGTCGATTAATCATTCCAAAATTAGCACCCCTGCTAATTTGGGAATTCTCCCACACTCCATGGTCGATGTCCAGCCACAAGCCCATGGAGCCCAATCACTAGTGAATTAATTAAGTGAACCTCTTATCATTTATAATTTCCATATACGACATAATCTCTCCATTTATCAATCTCCCAGTCGAGACTTAAGGGTATGGTCTTTCATCGGTTTCCCTTTTGTTTCGTCTCGACTATATGCATTCTGATCTCGAAATAAATTCTCTCTGACTTATTTTTTATGAGCTACTTACATAAAGTCGTCAGTTACCTTGGCCAAGGATTTCATCAGAATTAATTCCTCACAGAAATCCATAGGAGAATTTCTCGACCTATCAAGTCGAGTCAATGGATCCTTTGTTGATGATATGAATCTGCACACGAGTTCCTCTATACCCAATATGAATCCTCAGAGACTTTCTGGCTATCCCCAGTCAGTCGGAACTCATATCAAAGTATAGACGTTCTCGTACCAGATAAACCCTATCATCTCAAGTAGTTAGGGATCGTTCCTCGTATACTATTATAAATTTGGAATAACTTCAACCCCGATATGCGACTACCGCTTCCATGGTGAGTTATTTCCTAATTGGGGTATTCAGTGCGCTTGCCATCCCAGCAAGCCACCCACTTATGTGTGTCGACTATCCCAGTCACGCTCGTGGACCCCAGCGTCCTCCAGTTCATCGGAGTACACACAATAGTGAGAGTCTAACCAAATCCAACGATGTCCTATCTCGATTGGATTCTACGACTCTTGAATATGTTCTAGATCATGGCCTTGGAGATCAGTCAACGGGTTGTCCCATAGCCCTGTGATCTAAGGACTTCTATCCTTATGCGTAGATAATTATTACATAAGATAAAGATGACCATAAAAATGCATTTATTAATCTAAATTGAATGGTTCCTCATTAATTACAATTAATGCTAGCCATACAGCTGGCTTGCAGGACACTATTTCTATCATAATTTCGCTTCCATCGTCAACATTCCAACGAAAACATCTCTACAAGTTTATCTTATTCGAACGTAAGATAGGGATAAACACGTATAAAAAATTAATTAAAATCATACCTTGAATTCGCCAAACCATATCTCCTTAACATCGTCCTCGAGCTCGGTATAGGTCGAGGCAGTGCCTATATGATGACTATTATAGTCACAATATATATTCTATAATATTAATTTTAAAATAAAAATAAAAGACAAATGTTAGTGATAAATGAGTCGCACATTGCGAACCTCGAGCGTGATTTGCCAATTACCGCGAAGGATATAGATTTACAGACAAAGTACTTTAAAACGATTTCCATAACCAACAGAGTTTACATGAGAAAAAATAGCGCAAGACAAAAATACTCTCTATGTTTTGTCTAATTCCCAAAAAAAACATGTGTTATTTTAACTAACCCCCTCTCCCCCCTTGCTTCGTTTTTATTACCACTTGACCCAAGTTGAATTTAACATTTGACTTTTGACGGAATGAGAAGATTAGCCAGTATGTATCAATCTATTTTTATATATATTTAACTTGTGTTTATCAGACTAAATCATCTCTCTCAAAAACATGGTGTATATTTCCAATTATATTAAAGAGAAGGTGGCATATGGTCAACTTATCAAAAAAAAAGATATCGCCAATTTATTCGAATGATAGGGGGTATATTGCCAACTTTATTGAAGATTAGAGGGGTACTTATTGTTAATTTATTTAAGAAGCTTAGAGATATTGTCATATCAAAAGCAAATTTTGAACAATCACTTTCAGTTTTCGCATTTCAATCACACGACTTTTTCTAACGGGTGTAATTGGCGTCGGGTTGAGAACATAAGTGGAATTTTAGGAGTTAAAGTAACGCGAGAATTTTTTGGGAGTTAGATAAAGCATAGGGAATGCTTTTTTCTTTTACTCCATAAGAAAATCTAAAGCCCAGGCTCACAAGGGTGAACTTACCAAGTACTAGGAGAATTCTCTGTTTTGTATATATATTAAGGGATTAATTAGACGTTCATGATAACAAACTAAGATCCATGCACATCATCCCACTAACCAAAGGATTTACTTCCTTCGTGATGATCACAAGGTGTAAACATTATAAACCTAATCACTTTTGCATTCCGATCTTCATAATTAATGCTTTCAAGTTTCAGTATTATTTGATGACTTAAGCATCGAAGAAGGTTACGTCGGCCCCATCCCGGCTAGTCTCTCCCTGTTTAATTTGTAAGACCTTGACGGAAAATTCTTGTCCAAGCCTGGCTTGGCCAAACCCATCCAACAACCAAGCAAGTGTATTGCACTTGCTCTGTGATTGGTCACTTTCCTGGAAGTTACATCCAATCTCAAAGTGTAATTAGTTTGGGTTCGGCCAAACCCAATCTGGATAAGAATTTCCCGACCTTGACTAGTAGGAATCCAAATTCAAAAGCGGAGTTATTTAAATCCTGGGTGAATCAAATCTTCAGGCAAAATCCCGCATTAGTTAGTACAATTAAATAAAACGTTTAAAATACTGATATATTTATAATTACTAAAAAAAGTGCATGTATGTTGTACGTGTCTAGTTTTAATTTCATGTGTATTTTTCGTAAATTAGAGTTTTTATCGGTTTATTTTATTTTAGCAATTTATTCTTTTTTTTATTGGTTATAATATTTTTCATTGTTTTCTCATTTTTTGTTGATTTCTATTGTTTTTTTCCTTCAATTTAAATCATTTTTCTACTGCTTTCACCAATTAAACTCTTTTGTAACTGATTTAACTCTTTTTTATCATTTTAACCTATTTTTCATGCTTTTAAACTAATTTCACATGTTATTCACCTGAATTTTTCATGCTTTTAAACTAATTTCACATGTTATTCACCTGAATTTTTCATTGATTTAATATGTTCTTACCAACTTTACGTTTTTGATCGATTTTATCATTTTCTCACCGGTTTTACCCAATTTTACTGGATTTCACTGGTTTAATCATTTTTCTTAAAAATTCCATTCGAATTAATTTTCATAGATTTCACATATTTTGACCAACTTTACCTTTATTTTAAATGATCTTACCCTTTTTCATCCATTTTTCACAAACTATACCCGATATTTTTATTGATTTCAAATGTATTTAAGATTTTACATGCATTTTTTCTATTGGTTTAAAGTGCACATAAGTTGTACGTGTCTATTTAATTTCAGTGGTATTTTGTTGTAAATCAGAGTAAAATTAACTCCATTATGTCATAAAATATCACATATTAATGACTGCTATTCAATTTATTAACTTCATCATGAGTATTTTCATCGATTTCTTTAGTTTTTTTCGGTTTAAACAATTTTTCTAATGGTTTGACTTTGTTTTTGTTGGTTGGGCTTTTTTCCTTTTATTAATTTTACTCATTTTTACTATTTTAACCAATTTTCACATGTTTTCACCGACTTTAGCCTTTTTTCAATGATTTTACTCGGTTTTCACATATTTCATCATTTTTTAAGTAATTTCATCGATTCACCGATGTCATCCATTTTTTTCGCAAATTTTACTTGAATTTTCTTGATTTCACATGTATTTACCGAATTTTCAACTCAAGTAATTAAACATCTTCAATTACTTTTAAGAACATCTCCACTTACCTTATCATTTGAAAGATATTTCTTTACCAATCTAAGCTATTTAACTTATTATATTAATTAGTTTAATTCAATTTTCATTGATTTTTACTTATTTTATATATTTTTCTGATTTTATTCGTTCTTGATCAATTATAACCTATTGTCTATTGTTTTTCCTATTTTTCATCAATTTATTCTGTTTTGGCCTATTAAAAAACAAAATTCTACTGGTTTAGTTCACACTGTTTTTGCTAGTTAAACTTTTTTTTCTTTTTCTGATTTTACTTATTTTTATCAGCTTAACTTTATATTTCACTGATTTCACATTATTTTTATCAATTTCACTTGAATTTTTCATTAATTTCACATTATTCACATACTTTAACCTTTTTTCAATGATTTAACTCATTTTTCATATATTTCATCCGTTTTTCACTGATTTCACCGATTGGTTTCCTATGTCTTCACAAATGTCGCCGGAATTTTCCTCGATTTCACATGTATTTATCAATTTTACCGGCACTTTTTATTAACGATTTCACCCATTTTTCACCTACTTCACTAGTGTTCATAAATTTCATCTAGATCGATTTCACATGTTTTCATCAATTACATAAAATTTATTTGATGGGTTTTATCAATTTTCATTGATTTTCATCCGCTTTTTCACCTATTTCACACGTTGTTCTCGAAAAGATCCATGAAAATCTGATATAATGTTTCTCATGTCAAATAAAGATTACTTAGTCCACTAAGTCATAAGTATTTTTGTTCATTCATAGGTAAGAGCGATTCTACTTTAGCATATTTTATTATATTTAAGAGAATTTGATTTTTTTTTTAAGTAGTGACATATTGTACTAATCTTTAGATGAAACAAATAATATTTACATAACAACATATTGGTAATACATTATAATAATTTTACAAATATAATTGAGCAACTATTCAAAAATATAGTATTTATTTTTATGTGTTATAGGAGAACAATAATGAAATTGTAAAAGTGATGTAAGAGTTAATTTCTTAATTATTGGAGTTAATGTAGAAAATACCTATAATAAAATTTCATGTCTAATTTGAATATAATTTTGTATGTCTTCCATATTCATGTTGCTTTGTTAAGAGGAAAGAAAGTTACAAATTTTCTTAAAATATTTTCCTACCAAATTTTTTATGAGAAAATTTATGGAAAATTTATGTCTACATATATTTTATAAATATACTTAACAACTTGAATAAGGGCATTTTTGTCTTCACAAAAAAAGAAAAAAACTTAAATTATTTACACTTTTAGTATTAGTAATAATAATAATAATAATAATAATAATAATAATAATAATAATAATAATAAATATAGATAGATATAGATATAGAATATCAGTTCCTTAAGTATATATTTAACTAGTCAAATTATTGTAAAGTTTAAATATTTTATATTTCGATCTTTTAATTTACCATAACATTATTTCTTGCACGGGGAAGTATATAATTAAGTTGATTTGTTTATTTTAAACAAATATTCATTAACATGTTAAAATAATTTAAAATTTTAACACATAAATTAATTTGATGTGTACATGCATTTGCCTAATAAAAAGACATAAACATTTTAAGATATTCCAGAATAGAAATAAGGAACAATCAATTTTTTTAATTTTCAACCTTACGTGCCGGTTAAGAAGACATTGAGAATCAATGTTGAAAAGTGGTGCATGTGGTTCAATCGACATGTGAACACGTTAACTACTATAGATTTATTACGTGATTCACACTACCTTCATAATTTTGAAATTTAGATCCACCATTTACGCCGAATGTCCATTTCAAATATCGAAAAGCCGACATACCAACAAAATATTCACCTAAATAGGTCAACTTAATGAAGATATAAGTGTGACTTTTGGTAAAACCTTTGAAATAATCAAATTGGCATGAATAATTCATTCAGATATTTTTGTGAAAATATATTGCATGTGTGGATCAAAATTGTTAGAGCCGATTTTGAATCAAAATCTAGCAAAGCGAATGGCATGATGCTTCCACGTATACAATTTTCTAATTAAAGAAATACAAATATTTATAACGTCTAGTTTCTAAATCTACGTCATCAGATTTTCCATCATCTTAAAAGCGACTTGGGCCTAACAATTGAGAATCGAACTACGAATTTGATTTTGTACAAATTGATTTAAGATTTAAGTAAAAATAACATAAAGTTCTTAATTTTGATAATTTTTTTCTTCAAATAAACGATCATTACATTAATATTATTACATCAGTATCACTAAATCTGAAATATATTGAATTACAATCAAAGTACAAAAAAAAAAAAAAATCAACCTAACAGACACTAGTATTATTACATGAATATCACTAAATTAGAGATCTATTGTTAACTTAATGGGTACGTGAGCGGACACGTGCTGAATTCTGTCCAAAAATTGACGGCAAAAGTAAACGTGTCTAAAGGGTGTGAATCATTGTATGAATATGTTTTTTTCAAAATTTTTGGTATCAAATATATTTTTTGGATTAAATTAAAATTTGATATCAAAAATATTTTTCCCTCAAATACAAACCCTTGGCCAAATTAGCATTCCTCCAGATAAAATCTCCACTTTGAATCATATTAGGAAAACTTATGAATAAACTGATTGTACTAAAATTAAACAACAAAATATAAAATTCATCCGTAACAATCTAAAATAGTTCCATCCACGCCAGATTTTGCACTCACATATGCGCATGTCACATGTATGCATCAAATGATTTGGGGTTATCACTAACATCATCTCCACGAGATGGTATATATGTATAAAATTTTACTCTCTCCGTCCCATTTATTTTATTTTCTTGATACATTTGACCAGTTAATTTGATTAAATTTATAAAAATTATAATAAATATTTAATTAATACATTTTATTTATAAGTTGATAATTATGATATGACATCATATATATTAATATTAAAAGATTTAATACACAAAAAATGTGAAATATTTAACATGATAATTAAATCACTTAAAAAATTGTAAAATTTGACTGAGTAATATAGCAAAAGGAGCAAAATAAATAAGACGGAGGAAGTAATATATACCCTATTTCTTTTGGCAAAGACATCCTTCGAACAACTTCTTCATAATTTAAAAGAGCTGTTTAAAAATAAGCTTGATGTATCAAATTTAAGAAGCCAAATTCATAAGTTAAAATCTACTTTTGCGGGAATGTACTAAAGTAGTTAAAAAAAATGTTGGAATGTTAGAAGTAGTGTGTCTAAAAGTAATGCGATAAAATATAAACTAATTGTCAGAGTAAATAGTAAATATTTTTATGTTTCACTTATATTTTGAAATAAAATAATCAGCAAAGCAATAATAGTATACGTATGACTCAAATATGTGATTAAAAAAATTCATCTGGATAAGCTGGTGTGGCATTATACAAAAAATGGAATGTTCTCCGTGAAGAGCGCGTACCACTTGGCGGTTGATATTAAAGAAAGGATTTTGGAGCAGAATGTTGAGAGTTCGAGTAGTGCTGGAGCAGCTGATTGGGGATGGCTTTGGGAAATTAATATACCTGAGAAAGTAAAGATTCTTTTATGGAGGATTTGTAAAGGGGCTATTCCGACTTTAGAAAACTTGAAGAGGCGAAAAATTTGTTATAGTGATATTTGTTCACTTTGTGATAATGGTTCAGAAACGAGTATGCACGTTTTTCTTCGATGTGGCTTTGCGAGACAAACTTGGGCAGTATCTAATTTGCGTTGGAGTTTGATTGAGAATGGTGAAATGTTACCAATGAGTTGGATGAAACGTTTGTGCAAAGAGTTGGAAAAAAATGATTTGGAGTTTGCTTTTATTATTGTTTGGTGGCTTTGGTATAGTAGGAATCAACGTGTTTTTGGTGAAGGGAAATGGGATCCCTTAGATGTTGCACATCAAGCAAGCACATTCATTGAGAGATATAGAGCTAGTAATAGCCAAGTTTTAAACGAAATAAATAGCAATTTTGGTGATGAAGGAACAATGCTCTGTTCTTGGAAGCTACCAGTGGGAAACCAAATAAAAATCAATTTTGATGGTGCAACTTTTTGCAAAAATGGTTATGTGGGTATTGGGGCGATTGCGAGGGACGCAAGTGGTCGCTGTTTAGCTTGGTTTTCACGAAGGATTCCACAAAATTTATTACCAGAACACTTTGAAGCCTTGGCAGCAATACGCGATGGCTCGTACATACCAGTGGTCACATATCATCCTTGAAGGTGATTGTATGTCTGTGGTACGTAAAATATATCCAATCATCTGAAGAAGATTTTTCATCTACGGGGCCGATTATTGCAGATATAAAGGCGCTTTTGAGAATTTTTAATTTTTCAGTTATTAGTTTTAAACGTAGAGAAGGTAATAAAGTAGCTCATTCTTTAGCAAAATTAACCTCCTTGATAGATTTAGTTGAGTTGCCGGAGCACATTAAACATCTTGTAACTATTGAGGCTTTTTCATTCTATATATCGATCGTTTTTCTCAAAAAAAAAAAAATATTCATCTGGATACAAAAATGTTCTAGAATACACATATAATTTTGATTTCTCCAAAACGATAAATCTATAAGTGCGACTCAAATAAGAAGCCAAATTCATATGTTAAAAGCTACTTTTTGTGGGAATGTACAAAAATAGTTAAAAAAAATATTGGAATGTTAGAAGTAGTGTGTCTAAAATTAATGCGATAAAATATAAACTAATTGTCTGAGTAAGTAGTAAATATTTTTATGTTTCACTTATATTTTGAAATAAAATAATCAACAAAGCAATAATAGTATACGTATCACTCACATATGTGATTAAAAAAATTCATCCGAATACGAAAACGTTAGAATATATATATATATATATATATATATATATATATATATATATATATATATATATATATATATATATATATATATATATATATATATATATGAAAATAGCAGCAGCTAAAAATAAAGAGGAAGTAAATTGACCTGGTAACGCAAAATTGAGAGGAAATGAAGAAACGGTAGTATATTTGTAGAAAAACGGCATCGTTTAATGGTAGAGGGGATTAAAAAAAAATCCAAAAGAAAAGAGAGGCACTGTTCACACCAGCCTTACACTCTTATGTGATATAATATATATATAATTTTGATTTCTCCAAAACAATAAATCTATAAGTGCGACTCAAATATGTGATAGAAAATCCATCTGAATACTATAAGTGCGATTCAAATATGTGATAGAAAATCCATCTGAATACTATAAGTGTGACTCGAATATGTGATAGAAAATCCATCTGAATACGAACACGTTATAGAATTAATATATATATATATATATATATATATATATATATATATATATATATATATATATATTAGTATGATGTTGACCTAGCACACAACCCCATAAAAATCGGTCAACCAATGTCCCAAATGACACGTCCTCCATAACCCACCAAATGTTCGTTACAATATTTCACTACAAAATCAAAACAAGGCACCGTACAAATAGGAAAAATAACAAAAAGAACACGAGCTAGAGATCACTAGAGGAGAAGAAGCAAACATAATGACTCAGCTTTGCAGAAGAATGTTTCACTTCAACGTCAAAAGAAGAATCCTCTTGCGGGTCTCTGTTCTACGTAGATATTTAAGATCCTTTTGGAATCGGTTTCTTGTTTGTTGGCTCGGAAAATCGTCGATTAGGTATCGACAACTTTCGCATGCCGCCACCAGCGCCACCTTCTCCTCCGTTTCCATGGCATCTTCGTCACCGGAAAACGTCGTAGATGTCGGGTTTATGTCGTCCGATTTGGTTTCTTTGAAGATTAGTCTCTTGGGTGATTGCCACATTGGGAAAACAAGCTTTCTGGTTAGTACTTAAATTTAGTAACACAATATCATCATAACAATATTGCTAAATCGTAATCAATATTAGTATTAAATTAGAAGAAACTCACACATATTTTATGATCCGTGTAGTATATACTGTGTAGCATTTAATTTTTAAAATTTTTGCAATAGAAAAAAAAAAACAATCCATTTAAAACCAATCAAATTAAATTATTTATATATATAGCCAATTAAATAGAAAGATAACACATTTACATTCAAAATTAAATGATACACATATATAGGGAAAATTAATTAATTGTATATTATTATGTATTTAATAACTTGGTGCAACGATTATACTGTATAATTTCTCTACTTAACGACGGTGGCCACCCTACTTTTTTAAAAAATATTAATTTTACTTTACCAATGAAAAATAATAGTAGTGTAATCAAATTTTGGTCAAACCATAATAATTATGTTGGTTCGAGTCGGTCGACCACTTTCGAATACACACCATGAACAATTGTCCTGTCACATAATTAAATAAATAGTACAATTTAAAATGTGGTAGATGGATCTTTAGTTACATTTTAAGCATTTTTGTATGGTTTGCTGATTATTATTATCATTATTATTATTATTATTATTTTATAGACAAAATATGTTGGGGAAAAGAAAGGGGAAGAAGAGTTTGCCGTGACAGGAGTAAACCAAGTGGACAAAACCATGTGTGTCAAAGGTGCTCGCATTTCCTATAGCATTTGGGAAGTGAATGGTAAGCTTTCTTTTTTCTCTTTTTTATTAAAAAAAAAAAAAAACTTATTTACTCACATTAATTATAATAGGTGCCAAAAAATTAATTTGAAATCTAATTGTGAATTCCATATGATGGCATTATGCAGGTAATAATTCTTCACATAATCAGGTTTCAGCTGCATGCAAAGATTCAGTGGCAATGTTATTCATGTTCGATCTCACTAGTCGATGCACATTGAACAGGTACATTCGTATTATGATTGTAACATTTGTTATTTTTAAGGTCGGATTGGTCCAAATTGGGTCGAGATGGGTAAGATATTATTAGGGTTAAAAACGAGTCGGGTAAGTTTGAATCGTGTCGGGTTCAACAACGATCAACGGACAACCTTTTCTTTTACGTTTAATTATATTTTAAGATGTTAAAGTAAATTCACTTTATTAAGTATATTTTATTTACTCAACCAATTGTTTGTTGATTCAGTCATACCAAAGTACGATTAATTATGACTAGAACTAATTTTCCTACCAACCAAAACTAAAAATAACAGCCTCAGCCGACCCATGTGTGAAGACCAATTATGCCAGCAGTATTTAATTTTATTTTATTAGCCTTAACAATATTTAATTAGTTACAATGATATAATAGATACAAAACAACCACCTTCCTATGAATTTTCCTCCAAATCCAAGAAACTGACAATCTTATTTATTTATTTGGTTATGTATTGCAGTGTAATCACATGGTACCAGCAAGCCAGAAAATGGAACCAGGTAATAAAACAAACACATTTTTTTTGTACTAAGCATTAGTTTTTGTCTCCCATTTTATAATGAGTTAATGTCAATTTACCCCGTGAAATGCATAATGTTCAATTCATTCCTATAATTTGAAAAAGAAAATTACCCTCCCGTGAAAATTTTAAGGAAGTAATTTACCTTATTCAGTCGGTGTAACTCACTTGTCGAAATTGAGAGTTGACATGAAAAGTATTTTGTAACTTATGGTGATAAATTGTCACATTTATCATAACACATGAGGTAAAATGCCACATTATCGTAACACGGGGGTAAAGTACCAAATATAAAAATGTCAGGGAGACGGTGTAAAACTTTTATAAAATTACAAAGAGAGAATAGTGCTCTTTTTCGAATCACAGAGGGGTAAATTGCCATTAACTCATTTTATAATTCTACTTTCATATTTACATGTCTAAAGTGAAAAATCTCATTACTGCAGAATGCAATTCCTGTACTAATCGGGACTAAATTCGACGATTTTGTTCAATTACCGATCGATTTGCAATGGACAATCGCAAGTCAGGTAATTCAATCTACACTAACTTTCCCAACTTTCTTAAATAAATACAGTTTTTACTAACACAAGTTCTTTTTCTCTATACAGGCAAGAGCTTACGCGAAGGCACTGAATGCACCATTGTTCTTTTCAAGTGCAACCTACAACATAAATGTGAATAAAGTGTTCAAGTTCATCACAGCAAAGCTTTTTAATCTACCGTGGAACTTGGAACGTAATCTCACTATCGGAGAACCCATAATTGATTTCTAGTTTCCAAATTGTGCATAATAAATAGTAGAAGACGATAAAAGAGTAATAACTTGTACCTGAATGGATGATCACGGTCAACCAGTCACTGGATTTGTTAGCGACATATCCAAGTGAATTCGCGTTGTTTTGTAAATTTTTCACCTAAATAGCATTTTTTTTCTCTGAAATGAAATAGATCACTTGCCTATTGTTGTTTCTCATTGATTCAGACCTGTTTTGTCCATATATATCCAATCACAAAACTACTGTAATAGTACATGTTCTGCAAATGAGCACACCACAACGCAAGTGTATTGCCATGTTAATGTTTTGGGTTCGGCCAAAACCAGTTCGGGCTAGAATCGGTAATTGACATAATTAGTCAAAAAATGAACATGGAGATCTGATAAAATGCACCTTCCAAAGCATATTTGCACCTCAAAAATACTTTGAAAACAAAGTTCATAGAGATAAAAGGGAATAAGCATGAGTGTGGCCTACTCAATAGTAATTTTTTGTGGATAAATTATAAGCGAAGTCAATGCCAAAAGAAGAAGCATAAACTTTTGATCTCGTATTTATTCTAAAATATCAACTTTGATCATGGATCACTCGACATAACAATTGGTAATCTTAACATCATCAAGGATAACGAGAAAACATAATTGTCACGATTGTGCTTTAACGAAAATACAAGGGTCTACTCGAGTTTAACTTCTCTTGTAGGGGGGTCGAGTTCCAAGTAAAAGAATGGAGCAGTAGGCTCTTCCCTGCATATAAATTAATAATAGAGTAAGAAAAAGAAGCAAAAGAAATGCACATCAGCAGAATATATTCTTTAACGAAATCTTAAAGATGATTCATTTGACAATTATTCCTTCCAAAGTTAGATGTATTTTGTAATACCATGACAAAAGGAACATTCAATAATGGGATGAAATGATACAGTAAGAGTCGGGAGAATTTAGTGACCAAGAAAAAGAATTTAGTGACAAGCGTACCCAGGTTTTGAACGCATGCACTCATAAAATAGCTTGAAGGGCCCTGGAACTGTTTTGAAAGGGTTACCTTCAAAACATGCCTGCAAATTACACAAATTGAGACTCAGCAAATGAATTTAGAGCAAACTTACTATCTTTTGTGAGGTCAAGTGAGCAATAGAAGTCGATCCCTTTTAATGGAATAATGTTAGCCAATTTGATGGGCTCATTTCTTTTTCAGCAAAAGAACCATATCAATTTGGTATAAAATTACTATTAACCGCAGACGGATAAGCTCATTTACCAAGCATAATTTCCTGAATATACTTATACTTTATGTAAACGGTGTTTCTGAAAGATAAAAGGACGGACGGAGTACTCATTAGTAAATATAGGCTCATCAACTTTGTGTTCTTGGTCGTAGCCTCTTAGAAAGTCACAATTCTTGCTTCCCCATCTAACTACCTATGCTCTTAAGGCTATGATTAGAACTTGGAATTTTTGCGAGGAAAATGGTAAGAAAAACAAAAAAAGGCCAATGTTATGTCATTTAATGCAAGATAAATGTTTTCTTCAGAGTTCTATTCACTAAAATTCACAAACCAAAACATTGCTTATACATCCTACTTCCCTTAATAAGTCAACAAAAAGAAATCAGCAGAGCACATTTTCTGTTATCAAAATCACAAAAACACCTAGCAATTTGTACATATTTCTACAAGCCAACTTTCAAAATGAAAGCTCTTAATGTAGTTTAATCTAACATGAATACCTTTTCTAATTAATATGCCAATTTAAAAAAAAACAATCAATTCTACGATCTTTGTATATGTATAGTTCAAATTATGTGACAAACTCATCATCATGGTCCTATTCACAAAGCTTTTTTTATTACCAGAATACGAAGATGACTATTTAGGCACATTGTATAGGATCCTTTCACAACAAAAGCACCACAATTGAACTGAATATTAAAACGTTATAAAATGCAAGAAATCAAATCAAACACACACAAAACACGCTCAAATATCCATACACTGGTATTTTATTTCCCGCAGTATAAATGAAAATGAAAATTTGGAGAAAACTACTATCTTTTGTGAGATCAACTGAACCTAACTAGAAAATGTACCCAGATAAATATGTACCGCTAGCCAATTGATGGCTTCATTCCTTTTTCAGCAAGTGAACCACATCAATTTGGTATATAATTTACTACTAACCACAATAGGATAAGCTCATTTACCAAGTGATACACCAATATCTCGTACCACTTACGTGGCCCCTAATATGACTGTCAATCTAGTGAAAATCGAAATCTGGCACGGCTCGACCATCGACCTCCTTGGCCAATTTGACATCTGACCTTTTTGGTCAGTTTGACATGGCCCGACCCTCGACCTCAAATCGACCGATACAACATGAAAATCACTTTTAATTAATATGCCTATCCATAAAGTTTTTACAAAGCTTTTTGATTACCACAATACAAAGATGACAATTTAGGCACAGTAAAAGAATCCCATTTCAAAATAAAAGCTACAAAATTGAATTGAATGTTCAAACGGAATTCAATGCAAGAAATCAAATCAAGCCCACGAATAAATCAAGCAAAATTAATCATATGCGGTCTAATTGTTTAAATTGAAAAACAGGAGAGGGTTTTAGTTTTACTTGGATAACGTCTTCAACGCGGTCATTGCATCTGTGGGCTACTGGTTGTCTGTGGTCACCCTCAGGCATGCCCCATGGACTCTCCCTTCTCGGCACCGGCCGTTCGCTCATCTCTCTCTCTCTTCCTTCGGCTTGTCTTTGTTGAGGTGTGGGGTTTTGGAAACGGGATTTAGGCCAATTTTGTATTTATAATTTATTCTTTAAATTAAAGTAATATTATTAAATAGCAATGGGAGTCCTTTTTCGTTTTATGATTAATTGATACTTTGACGTTAAAAATACATTATTTTAATATTTTGTATAATGAAATTAATATTATAGCACTTTGTTCTTTTATATTGGATATTTTTTGAATTACAATTGACATTTTGCATTTCATTAGAACTGCTCCGTCGAGGTCTAACATCCGCTCGCGATTACCTTCTAAGGTGGTACATGATTTGGGGGATTCAGTGGTTGGGAAGAGTCAACCTTTGGGGTGCTGACAAAACAAAAAAGTCCGACCTACAAAAGGATCACAGAAGCTGAACTAGAGAAAATCTTGCAGGAGAGAGTCGCCAAGAAATTGGACAGAGAGGAGTTGGTTAAAGAAGCTCGGCATGCAGGTATGAAAATCAGGCGTACCGAAATAATGCAAAATAGAGAAACTATCCGTGAAAACATCAGGGATAAAGAGATCGGAAATAGTATCATGAGATGTTCACCTTTCTGCCAAGAGATTCGAGATGCTCGAAACACTGAAACTGTGCCGACGAGATTACTGTGGTATAACGGGACTACCGACCCCGGGGAACACATTAACAGCTTTATTAATGTGATGAATTTGTATGGACACTTGGAAGATTTCTGCTGCAAAATCATGGTTACTCGCTTCGAGAGGATTGCCCTTGATTGGTTCGGGAAATTGCAACCGATCTCTATCTTCTCTTTCGATGAATTTTGTGATAAATTAAAACATCAGTTTGTGAGTCAGAGAAAGCCAAGGTTGCCTACGAACCATTTGGGGACTGTGAGACAGATGGAGGGCGACAATGGTTGGCAAGATTCAGCATCGAACTCCTTAAAGTCGATACTCTGCAGATCGAATACATATCCTCTCTCATGTTCGAATTGACAAAAAACACAGTTTGGGAACGCACTGTGTAGGAAGCAGCCTAAATCCTTTGAGCGGATCATTGAGATAGCTGAAAAATATATGATACAAGAGGAAATGAACAAGCTAAAACATGCTCAAAACCCGAAACTCCTCCTCGAAAAGAAACATGATAGAACTCATGCCCCAAAACCTGGCGATTACGGAGGATCGAATAGGGGATCAGTATGGCAAAGACTCAACGCATACAAACCCCATATGCTAACCTAAAGATCTAATATATATATGGTTCGATCCCTGATCACAATCAACCTCCGCGCCCAGGAAAGATTCACTTCACCGAGTTAAATACCTCAAAAGAAGAAATTCTAACTGTGTTGGAGGAGGGAAATTTGATTCACGAGGCTCAAAAAATTACTCAAGCAAGACCAGGAGCGTTGAACTATGATAAGTATGATAGGATAGTGCCCAGCAAGCCAGTTCAGTTAGCTTGTAATAGGTCTATTCTGTATAAGACAATCTTTGATTTTATAATAATACGCACGTTTATTTATATGTGTATAAGGATAAACAATGGCCAACTTCATCTCTCGCGAATACATTTAAGCGATTGGATAAAATCCTTAGATTACATTTGACTATGGGACGATTCACTTCATAACTGAGTGCAATCATGAAACCAACTCCAAGGTCATAATCTTAAAACACGTTCCAAGTCATAGATTCCAAAACGAGACGGGGTATCGTAGGAATCGCCAAAGACTTGTACGTGTATGCATGATTCACATGGAGTTAATTTGTAGCGTTTCATGAGCAAGGCATTTGAGGCCAATGCATATTAGTAGGTGGTTCGATAGAGGATCGAACGCATCGAACGACCCGAACAGAGAAACCCATTGTGGAAGCGCATGCCGCATATTGGTGATGGGATGTTTCTCAAGGCTTATAATAGTGTAAGATTTAGTCCTCTGACTTGAGGTGCTAGGGCGAATTCGGTGCATGAATATGCGTACTTAGATCTAGGTATAGATCACTTAGCCTGATCATAACATGCCTAGGTCGGGTGCGTATAGTTATGTACGCGAGTGGTTAGTACCAATATAGAATCTACCGACTCATCGTAATGGATGAGAGAACTTCCTATACGATTCTTAGATAATATATCCGAGGAACCTACGGCCGTAGTCGATGACGGATTTGGAAAGGGGTTTCCAAATTTAGCAGTCATACTGAAATATTATCCTAAATTAGAAATTATAGTTATCGAGACAAATTTAGAGGTGCCGATCAATTCACACACCCTAAGTCTTGATCGGAAAGATTAGTCGATAGAAGGACCCTATGTACATGGCAATTATAAGAGGTGAGGTTCACAAATATCAATTCACCTGAAGTTGGGCTTCATGGGCTTGTGGCTAGACATCGACCATGAAGTGTGGGTACTCCTGAGTTAATAGAGGAATTGATTCTAGGAGTGGTCAATTAAAGGTTGTTTAATTGACCGGAGCAATTTATTGTTCATAAATTAAATCACGAGGAATTCATGGGCCTGCTGACAATTGATGGTGAACCCAGAGGGTCACAAACAATACAATAGGACGGTGACAATTATAAAAGTGTATTAAAGGAATTAATTGATTTAAAGGTAATTAAATCAATTAAATGAATTAATGTGTTAATTCAAGTGGGAGATTAATTAATTAGTTGATTTAATTGATTAATATAATTAATTAAATTACTAGTTAATTAGTTGAAGGAAATATTATTAATTAATATGGACTAGGTTTTAATTAAAGTTGTTAATTAAAAAGAAGGCTTACAAGACATGGGCCTTTAATTAAAAGCCCATAAGAAGTCTTGCAAACCTAGGTCAAGAAGGAGGCTTATAAATAGAGTTCTGCATGAGCTCAAAAAGAGAACACCCTAGCACAGAAAACCCTAGCCTCCCTTTGCACCTAGCCGCACAACCCTTCCTGCGCCGCCACCACCCTGGCCGTGAGCTTCCTTGTGCCGCCGTAAGTTCCCCTCATGTTCCCTTGTGTTGGATCTTGCTCTGCCAAGTAGATCTGCACAGTCCTTAATTAACAAACCTCTTAGATCTAGTTCTTAGCCTAAGACTAGGAGGTGTTGCCATAATCCAATTGGTGTGGATTAATCTCTGGAGGTGAGACAATTGGATCACTCCTATAAATCAGAATCAGAATCAGAGTTGGAGGTTACCACCACCTTGCCTGTGGTGAGGTACAAATCGACCACCCCCTTTTTACATACTTTGTATGTGCTTTGATTCATGCGTTTCGTATACATAATATGGAGATCTAATATACGGGACCATGGGTGCTTCGAAAATTTTAAAATTCCGCACTCTATGTTGTTCTGACAATCGAGGCAACCCAACAAAGTATTGCCGGTACCATAGAGCTCGGGACACAGTACTGAAAATTGCTATCAGTTGAAGGTCTAGATCGAAAAGTTAAATGTACAAGGAAAACTTGAAATCAGGCTGACGATCGTTATAGATACACGAATCCTCCAAAGATAACCATTCAACAACGGGAAACTCGAAATTAGGCTGACGAGCAACTGAATGGAGTGATAAACATGATTGCTGGTGGACCAGCGGGAGGATATAACAAAAATGCAAGGAAAAGAACAATGAGGTCGTTAAAGATGGTTGTCTTGACCAAGAAAGAGATCTTCTCTTTGGAACCTCCTTCCATGGAAGATCATGTTATAAGCTTCAGTGATGCGGACAGACCCACAGATGGGATGTGGATGATGATGATCCAGATTTTTCAATGGTCCTAACTCTAAGGATCGCTAATATGAGGTCAAACGAGTTTTTATTGACAACGGTAGTTCCGCAAACATTATCTCTTCCGAAGCTCTTGCTCGGATGAACCTCCGACATCCTCATTTGGATCGAGTAACTACTTCTTTAGTCGGATTTGACGGTTTGGAAATTGTCCCACTGGGGACCATTCTACTAAGCACAACTCTTGGAAAGAAGCCAATGAGTGTAACTAGAACAGTAAAATTCTTAGTGGTAGAAACACATTTCGCTTATAACGCCATATTGGGGAGGCCAGCTTTGAATGCCTTCAAGGCTGTGGTGTCGACATACCATCAAAAGGTGAAATTTCCGACTGATGGAAGAGTGGGAGAAATGCGGAACGATCAGTACATGGCATGGAAATGTTATAATTCATCTTTGACCATAAAACGGAAGGTGGAACCCGAGATCCCAATGAAAAGAAGGCTTGTAGATTTGAAATCAGGATCGGTTTCAAATCTACCACTCCCTGACTGTGATAAGTTACAAGGGAAGAAGGGAAAGAGCGTGGATATGAGTGTGCAAGCCCCCGACCATAAGAAGGTTGCCTTAGTTCCAGGTTCCCCAGAAAAGGTTGCCAGGATCATAACAGATCTATGTGAGGGGATGGAGACTATGCTCATTGATTTTCTGCGCAAAAATGTAGATGTCTTTGCCTAGAGCTCAGATGATATAGTGGGAATCGACCCTCATGTGATTACGCATTCATTAAACATAGACCCAAAGGCGAAACCCGTTCGACAGAAGAAACGAAATCACGATCAAGAAAATGATAAAATCATTAGCGTTGAGGTTGATAGACTGTTGGCAGCTGGTCAGATAAGAGAGATCAAATTCACCGAGTGGCTATCTAATGTAGTCTTGGTTTCCAAAGGGGAAAAGGTCGAGAATAAGTGGAGGATTTGGAATGACTTCACTGATTTGAATAAGTTATGCCCAAGAGACCCTTACCCATTGCCTCGGATCGATATGCTAGTAGATTCCACTGTAGGGTTTGTTTTCTTCAGTATGATGGATGCCTTCCAGGGATTCTATCAGATATTCATGAACGAGAGAGATCAAGATAAGACTACATTCATTACCGAGCGTGGAGTTTATTGCGTCATTGTTATGCCGTTTGGGTTGAGAAACTCCCGAGCAACTTATCAGAGGTTGGTGAATATGATGTTCAAATAATTGATAGGAGAGATCATGGAAGTTTACGTCGATAACATGCTCGTAAAAAGCATGACAGAAGAATACCACATCAAGCACCTCGATAGATGTTTTGCAACTTTGAGGAAGTATGGTATGAAGTTGAACCCGGTGAATTGTACTTTTCGGGTCAGGTCAGCAAAATTCTTGGGTTATCTTATTCACGAGCGGGGAATTGAAGCTAATCCGGAAAAGATTCGAGCTATCACCGAGCTCAAACCACCAAGAAGCCTTTCGGACGTACAAAGCCTAGTAGGAAATATCATCTCTTTGAATAGATTCATCTCCCGATCAACGATCAAGAGTTTGCCTTTCTTCAAGTTGTTACGAAAATCAAAGGATTTTGAGTGGACCGCTGAATGTGACTAAGCCTTTGAGGATCTCAAGGCTTATTTAACTTCGCCACCGATGTTGGCCAAACCCTCCGATGGTGAACCTTTATACCTTTACATAGCAGTTTCGGAGGAGGCTATTAGCTCGGTTCTGGTAAAAGTAGAAAAATTCGAGCATAAACCAGTATACTATTTGAGCAAATTATTACAAGGCGTGGAAAAGTTCGCACTTGCTTTAGTAGTGGCTGCTTGAAGATTGAGGCCTTATTTTCAGACTTACGAAATTATTGTTTTGACTAACAACCCTTAAGGCATATCCTATCTAAGCTTGATGCTTCGGGAAGATTGATAAAGTGGGCGGTGGAGCTCGGGCAATTTGAAATTGAATATCAACTGAGAACTGCGGTCAAAGCTTAAGTTTTGGCGGATTTTATTGTTGAAACAACAGGGACATAAATTCCAAATGAAGTTCGAGGAACCGGTATGGTTAATGCATGTGGACGGATCCTCAACTAAAGAGAGAGGTGGAGCAGGAATTCATTTCCAGGGTCCTAACGAGGAAGATTTGAGCTATGTCGTCACCTTGGACTTCGTTATCACAAACAACAAAGCAGAATATGAAGCTCTAATTGCGGGACTGTAGATGGCCCTGATGGCAAAGGTAAAATCGCTTACTGTTCTTATAGATTCTGAACTTGTACATAGACAAGTGAAGGGTATTTACGAGGCAAAGGAATTCATTATGATAAAGTATCTGAACAAAGTGAAAGATCTGATCTCCAGATTTGAGAAATTTGAGATCCAACCAATTCCCAGGGAGGAAAATCTATGGGCAGATCTGTTATCAAAATTTACTGGAACAATCGAAGGGAAGAAGGAAAGGGTTATCACGTGGTTAGTTTCTAGCACACCGGCCATTGAATTAGACGTTACCCCTAACGTCGACATTATGGAGATTGATGAACAAAAACCCTCTTGGGTTGATCCTTTCCTCGAATACTTAAAAGAAGGAAAACTTTCTGAAGATGCAAATGACGCTCGGAGGCTTAAATATCGAGCTCCATCATTCGCCTTAGTGAACGGTCAACTCTATAAAAGATCCTCCTCAGGATTCTTATTGAAATGTATCCTTGAGGGTCAGTCTGATACTATTTTGAAGGAAGTCCACGAAGGGGAAGCTGGAAATCATTGTGGCGCTCGGGCATTGGCTCTGAAATGTTCGAGGGCAGGATATTATTGGCCTACTCTTATTTCTGATTTGGTTGATTACATGAAGAGATGCCACCATTGCCTAATTTATTCGAATTTGATCCACCAACCAGCGGAGCATATGCACTCCATTCCTATATGCTGGCTTTTCGATAAATGGGGTATTGATATCGTTGGTCCTTTTCCGACTGCCAGAGCAAGAAAGAATTATGTATTGGTTGATGTGGAATATTTCAGCAAGTGGGTAGAGTGCGTTGCTTTAACCAAGATCACCCAATTCCAAGTTATAAATTTCCTTCAGAAGAATATTGTCTGCAGGTTCGGAATTCCTAGAATTTTGATCTCCAACAATGGGACTCATTTCGCTATGAAAAAGGTCTTAGAATGGTGTGAGAAGTTCGGCATACAACATAATTTTACATCCGTTGGGCACCCACAAGCGAACGGACAGATTGAAGCTGTGAATAGAGAGATCGTCCGATCTTTAGAAAAGTGCTTACCCGAGGCCAAGGACAAATGGCTTGACGAACTTCCTGGAGTCATATGGGCCAATAGAACAACTGTGAAAGCTGCTACAAGCGAGACTCCTTTTAGTTAGTTTACGTATCGGTGGCTGTAATTCCAATCGAAACTCTTGTACCCTCTCCAAGGGTCGAATTCTATAATCCTGAGAACAATCAGTCATTAAGAGAAATGGAGGTCGATCATGCGGATAGTAGAAGAGACCAGGCTAAGTTAAAAATTCAAGCAGCAAAGTCCAACATGGAGAAGGCAAATAATCAGAATGTTAGGATCCGAACCTTCAAGGTCGGAGATCTAGTGCTAAAAAAGGTGAAGGTCTCGAAACATGTTGGGAAACATGTCGGAGATCTGGGTACTATCATGTCCGACTGTGCTTCCTATCAGTCGCATTAAATGCACTCTGCTGATATGAGGTTCTTCTTTAATCATATGTCATAAATACCCTTCCTCTTCAGCATTAATTCCTTTAGGCACATTTAAGACCGTTGAGGTGACTTGTCTGATCACTTCCACTCAGCTGTTTCGAAGTCAGTCGTCTGATGAATACTCGGCTGATCCTAAACTGAACAAATCTGCTGAGTCGGCTGTTCCTTCATCAATTTGATATCCTTCTGCAGCAGTAGATCGGTCGTCTCCTCGACCATAAGTTATGATCCTTTTGTTTGTCTTATTTGATCAAAACTTCTTGATAAGGATTTTACTAAGTTTATATTACTTAGCAGATCCAAAACCTCCCTATAATTTTTTCTTCGTCTTCATCTTTATCCAACAATTTCCCCCTTTTTGATGATGACAAAACTTCAGCTAAGTACCAGTAACTAAACTAAAGTCAAGTCCTCAAAAATTTCTGAGATAGAAATAATGTGTTGGAACTTGGAAGTAACTTGAACTTTTTGTAGATGTGATTTGGTTACAATTACATGTTCAAGTAGATGAGACAAAAGAAGTAAACTGATACAAAATATTAAGATAAAAAGACTATTTTAACTAATCATCAGTTGATTCATCTTTATTTTCTTCAATTTCCTCATCTTCATCAGAATCTTCTTCATCTTCATCTTCGTCTTCGCCTTCATTAGCTAGATTTTTTACTGCAGCTTCAATCTTCCAATTGATTATATCTGGATCTTTGTACTTCACATAGCGATTAGTTTTCTTTTCAGGTGTATCCTCGGTGTCAGCACTCTCTTCGTCAAAAGTTGCTTCATCCTTGGCTTATTCCTTCTTAGCATCTTAATCAGCTTCCTTGGCATCATCTTCATCTCTAGCTTTTTCTGCAAGTACTGGTTCCTTTGACTCTATTTCTTTAGTTACTTTCTCTTTAGTAGCATAGTCTTCTTCATCAATAGATTGAACAATAGTTGTGACTGAGTTCTCTTCCCCCTTTTTTGTCATCATCAGCAGGGTCGAGTGCAACAGTCGAGATGTTGATAGCAGCACAGAGGTTCCTGATGTCATCCAGTTGAGCAGCTTGATGAATTAGAGTAGATTTGATGTTGCCGGTTTCTTTAATAGCTTTGTCAGAGAAGGATTGAAATTCTCTAACCAATGCTTCATTTTTCTCAACCTCCAGTTCTCCAATTTTTCTGAATAGCTTTGTTAGTTCTGCAATGTATAACTCGTTTTGGTGAAGAGCTGTGGGAAGGTGAGATGTCAGCCTTAACGTCTTCAGTGCTCTTATTCATTTGGAGAATGCTTCTGGTAAGCATTAGAGTGTTATCCGGTGGCAGAAGAAAATTATCAATGGCTTCTCTCACCATTTTAGCATTTTCTTCTTGCATCTGCTTCATTTGCATCTTGTTCCTTTCTTCCATTTCCTTTAGAGTGTCTTCCAATAACATGTGAAAGAAATCCATCAGTGACGAGTGTAGGTCAGCTGTGGAAGTAGGTGATGAAGCAGGAGCTTCTTCCTGGTGTACAGGTGCATCCATGAGAACAGATTCATCTTTAGCTTTCCACTCAATTGCTAAAGGTTTTTCTGCAGTATTCTGTTCTATGTTTTTGGTTTTAGCAGTTCCATCCTCCTCAACGACAGTTGTCTGATTGATAAGTAGAGCGGGTACCCATTCCTTTGCAGGTTTATTCTTCTTGGGTTGCTCTTGGAACTTGCTTACTTCGGAGCCAAATGTAATTTCTTGAACACTTGGTAGGTGGGGCAGGTCACTTGAAGTACCTTTAGTATATCTAGCTCAACCCACTTCTCCAAAGCAGTATGTATAGCAATCCGCACAGCCCTATCTATGGGATCTTCTCCCCTTCTACTTTTGGCTGGCAGTGCATTTTCGATGCGTTTAGCTTCTTTGCTGACTATGTTTCGAACATAACCATGAAACACATCATGCACATAGTCTGTATCCAGTGCTTGAGTAATTGAGAAAGTGTGCAGCCAACCGAGGACCTATTTTTCTTCTTCGGCAAACTCTTTCCAGGCTTGGATTTCTTCGACAGACTTGTTGATTCTATATTCTCTCCATCTTGCATATCTGATTTTCTCTTGTCTGAATGTAGTTCTTTGTTGTAGCTTGGTGTTGAAATCTTCAAGAGCTGCTTCAAATCTGCTAAATACAAATGGAGTATTTTGGACAATTGCAAGAGATCTTCTTACCTCGAATTTAGGCTTCTCTTGTTTTAGTCCTGGAGGTAGAATTTGTCTCGCATTCATAGTTTTGCCAATCTTGATACCACCAGTACTGCGTGGACCGTGAGCATCCTTCTTGCTTAGTTCCATTGCTTTTGCCATTTCTACGTCCCCCATTGCCTTAAGTTCAGCATCAGTCATTTGCCATCTTTGAGCGTCTTTAATTGCTTCAGCTTTGCTTAGCTCAATGGCTTTTTGAACGTCAGCGTCATGACTCTTTTGTTGTTCTTCCTCCTCCTTCTTTTTCTTGTTAACAACATACATCTTTATCTTCTTAGATCTCCTTTTCTTCTGAGGTTCAGGTGTCTGAGCAGTAGAAGTTGGTTCTGTGGTTGTGGGAACAACATTAGTGGCAGTCATATGTTCAAGGATTTGATCATCTCTATCCTCTTGAGGTTGTGATTCCTCAACTACTGGAGTAGTACTAATCTGTTCAGCAGCTGACTCTGTGAAAACAGATTCCTTAACTTGCTCAGTAGATTTTTCTGGTGTCTGAAGATCTGACAGCCTAATGGGTGATCCAATAGGTGTCATATGTTTTCTAATAGTAGCTTTGGTATGTCTTCCTTTGGTAACCTTTGGGTTTTTCTTTATGTTCCTTATCCTGGTTTCCAAGGTTTGATTATCAGAATCTGTTCCAGATGGTGAAACATCAAACATCTCTTCAATTTCATTAATTGTCAGATCTATAATAGCATCTGAAACTGTTCCTTTAGTAGACCTCCCTGTTTCCTTCTGAACAGCAGACTGTGCTGATTTAGTGGATGCCCTAGAAGGAGTGACTTGGCTCCTTTTTAATCTTTTAATTTCTCGTTTAGCCTCCTCAATAGCTTTTCTTGTTCTTTTCGATTGCTCTTTCACAGGTATGTATGTGTGCATTGGCTTAGCCATGTGAATGTCTTTTCCATGGGTCATAGAGCAAAACAGGCTTGAAAACAAGTGACATAGAAAGATCCTATGACGGGTCTTTTTGTCCTTGATGTGATCTACCAATATGTACCAAATGAAGGTTGCCCAGTCTACATCAAATCCATAGTAGAACTCAATCATAGTATGATACCTCTTCATTGGTATGCTGACAATGGAGAAAGTGCAGTTCTCAATGACTTTTGCGACAATATCAGCCATCCTCTAATATTCAGCCTTTGGCTGATACTTCTTGATGGTTCCAGACAATACTTCCCCTTTCTTGGAAATAATGTTCCAGAATTCTGCTTCATTTTCTTCAGCTAACTGTCTGTTTTTCCCGTTAGAGACAGCCCATACTTCTCATTTAAGAGGGCAGGAGTGATGCAGATGTCGACTCCTCCAACTTTAGCCTTTATCTCCTTGTTCGATGTTTCTATTGCTGAGTCATAAAATTCCATTATTTGATCTTTATAGACCTTATCGTCGTGAGCTTCCATGAATTTGACCAGCGAAGCACTTTGAAATTTTTCTAAAATTTCCTTCATTAGGGGGGTACCAGTAGAGTGGAATGTTGAATAAACAAGGTACCTTCCTTCAGCTGCGGCTTCTTTTGATTTATTTCCCATGGTGGATTGATTGATTAAGGAGATTAGAGAGTAGATTTGCAGACAACAAATGGCAGAAATCACTCTAGGGTTTTGAATGTTTGAGGGTGCGTAAACTATGAGTAAGCTGATCGGTTTCGTACTTATAGAACTTTTTCGATCTTTGTGTTTCAATGCCAACCGTTGATCAGTCACCGCGATGTGTTAGATCGTGTATGAGATTATTATGCGTTTCAAACTTTCATAGGTGTACAAGGCGGGAATACGAACCGTCCTTGTTTTCCTTATTATAAAAGCGTGTTTAGAAATTGCAAATAATAAACACTTTTATAATTTCATCAGATTAGTCACGTTTTTACTTATCTAACAGATGACTGTTCTGATAACTTGATATTACTAGGGAAGGCCAATAGTTAGTAATCTTCCTTTGTTGTTTGTCAATCCAGCAAGATAAATCTTCAATCTTCGTTAGATCTTTCAAACACTTAACTTTAACTAACTGTCATTAACAAATAACATCTTTGATCAAGAGTACCGCTAGTCTTACACGTTCCTCCTTTTAAGAATCCATTGGTTAACTAGTTTGTTGAAAGTTAATCTTGAAATGTATTGATCTTTAGGAGTAAGCTGATGAACTTGGGTCTTCTTGGTAAGTTCCCATTCAGCTTATACGTCCAAATTGAGTAATCCTAGTTCAGCTCTTAGAGTTGAGAACCTCGCATCGCTTAGTAGTTTGGTGAAGATGTCAGCAATTTGATTTTCAGTGTGTACATATCCAACAGTGACATTTCCTTTTTCCACATGATCTCTAATGAAATGATGTTTGATCTCAATATGCTTTGTTCTTGAATGACTTGTTGTATTCTGCGTAAGGGATATTGCACTTGTGTTATCACAGTAGATCGAGGTTCCACTGATCTTGATATTGTAGTCTTCTAGTTGATGTTTCAACCAAAGTATTTGTGCACAACACGGTCCGGCAGCAATGTATTCGGCTTCAGCAGTAGAAATGGATACTGAAGTTTACTTCTTACTCATCCATGAGATCAGACGACTTCAAAGAAATTGACAGGCACCTGTAGTGGTTTTCCTATCAATTTTACAACCAGCAAGGTCAGAATCTGAATAACCGATAAGTCTTGGGATACCATAATCCCAAGTCTTGAGTGCTTGAGTATTCTTTTGGCAGCTAAGAGGTGAGATTCCTTAGGATCTGATTGATATCTCGCACAAAGCCCGACTGAGTACATAATGTCTGGTCTGCTAGTTGTTACATACATCAGAGATCCTATTATGCCTCTCTATCTGGTTATGTCAACTGATTTGCCTTCTTCATCTTTATCCAGACGAAGTCCAGTAGACATAGGAACACTAACAATTGAGCTAGTTTCCATACCAAATTTCTTAAACAGATCTTTTGTACACTTAGCTTGGTTTATGAATATTCCATCAGGCAACTGTCTTACTTGCAAACCAAGAAAGTAATTTAGTTCTCCCATCATGCTCATTTCGAATCTGTTTTGCATTAGCTTGGAAAACATTTCACACATCTGTTGGTTAGTTGAACCAAAGATAATATCATCCACATATATTTGTACAAGTAATATATGCTCTTCCCATTCGATAGTGAACAAGACATTACCTTTTCGAAATCCTTTAATTGAAAGGAAATCTGATAATGTGTCATACCATGCTCTTGGAGCTTGTTTCAGTCCGTAGAGGGCTTTCTTTAAACGATATACCATGTATCCTTGTTGATAAGCTTCAAATACAGGTGGTTGTTCAACGTAAACTTCTTCTTCCAGTTCTCCATTGAGAAAAGCAGATTTCACATCCATTTGATAGACGATGAAGTTTTTGTGAGCAGCATAAGCTAGAAACAATCTGATTGCTTCAAGTCTTGCTACTGGTGTAAATGTCTCATCATAGTCAATGCCTTCTTCTTGGCAGTAACCTTTGGCCACTAGTCTTGCTTTGTTTCTGGTTACAATACCATCTTCATTCATCTTATTTCTAAATACCTACTTAGTGCCAACGACTCTTTGATGATTTGGTCTAGGTACTATGTACCAGACTTCATTTCTTTCAAATTGATTTAACTTTTCTTGCATTGCTTCAATCCAGTGAGAATCACTAAGACCTTCTTCAACTTGTTTGGAATCAATTTGGGATAGAAAGCTGACAAACATTGCCTCACATGCACCAGCTCCTCTAGTTTTCACTCTATCCAAAGGATCACCAATTACCAGTTCTGGAGGGTGATTCTTGAGCCATCTGAGATCAGGTTGCAAATCAGGATGTTGTCCTCTTGATTGATCTTGCAACACTACTGTTGGAGCTTCAGTAGTAGTCTGTTGAACAGCCTCTGGTCTATAAGCTGGTGATAACTCGTCTGTTAGACAATCAGCAAACTGATTTTAAACAACACTTGAGCTAACAGCTGAGTTGAGATCAGGTAGTATAATGTGAACATATTCTTCGTTTCTTTCAGTGCTCGATTTCTGAAAATCAGTAGACATATTTTGATTTGTGGATTGATTCTTTTTAGAAGATTGATTTGGTTCATCAAATACTACATATATAGATTCTTCTACTATTAAAGTTCTTTTGTTAAAGACTATATATGCTTTACCGACATTAGAGAAACCAACAAAAATTGCTTCATCAGCCTTTTCTGTGAATGCAGTAAGGTGGTTTTTCCCATTGTCTAGCACATAGCATTTACAACCAAAAATCCTTAGGTAATGAATGTTTGGCTTTCTGTTGTTCCAAACTTCATATGGCGTTTTGTTTTTATTTTTGCTGATCATGCATCTGTTTTAAGTGAAGCATGCTGTATTTGTTGCTTCCGCCCAGAATCTTTGGGGCAGTTCTGCTTCAGCTATCATTGTTCTGGTAGCTTCCTTTAGAGTCTGTTTCTCCTTTCATCAACTCCGTTTTGTTGAGGGGTTCTGGTAGTAGAGTATTCATGATAGATTCCTCTGGCATTACAATACTCTTCAACAGTTGAGTTTGTAAATTCTGTCCCTCTATCTGATTTGATCTTCATTATTTTCATATTCTTTTCGTTTTGGATCAGTTCCATCATATTAGTAAGATGTTCCTTGGTTTCACTTTTCTTTTTCATGAAAATCACCCAAGTACATCGTGAATAATCATCCACAACAGCTAGGCAGTATTTCTTCCCACCGTTGCTGATTGGATCAATGTGTTTGACTAGCAAAAAAGTATCCATGATTGGAAGAGCTAGAAATATTAAAATGAAATAACTGGGTAAAATTACGAAAAGAGGGTTGGAACCCTTTGGCAATCATCAGAACAGAAAAACAAACGACAAAAGCTACGGAGTTTTCGGAGCCCTCCGAGAAGTATTTTGCATAATTGTCTAAAACCTCATGAAAAGTCTCGTAGTTATAAACGCAGGAAAGGCTCTCGACCGGATCAGATACTTGGGGGTTGGTACCTTTGCCCTTCTTAGCCTTGGACGCGACCTCAGCATCAGAAATGATCCGCACCTTGAAAGTGTCTTTGTCATGAATAATTATCTCTGATGGTCCCGTCTGTTCTGGTGGGGGGCTAGGAGAAGCCCCCATATCGATAACGGGAATGACTTGTTCAACAGAATAGGAAGGATTTTTCGAAATGGAGGCCATATTATCGATCTTCGGAAAATAGTGATCGATGGATACGAAATTTAGAAGAACTATCGAATAAGAAAATTACTGCAAGAAAATTGGAGGTGGAAAGTAAAAAATGGGTAAAACTACGATCGCCTATTTATATAGAAGGCCGAAAAGGCGCTTAAAACCTTTCGTGACTGATCATATTCCTGCCAATCAATGAAGAAAACTGCCTCCTCGAGAAGAAACAACGCTACAGTTCGGGAACAATAAAACGACTATCTATGAAATGTAGCACTCTTTTCCTTGCTTAGGATTTTTTCCCACAGGGTTTTTTCCAAGTAAGGTTTTTAACGAGGCACAATTCATAGAAAAGACAGTCGTATGAGACCATCTACTTCTACGAGCTTTTACTGCATATACGCTCGAAGAAGTGAGGGAGTACTGATGGGGGCTGTTTTATACCCCTTATAACGCTCGGAGCGACTAGAAGATACTTGATCAGTTCGATCAGGAAGCTCATTCACCGACAGCCACTCGAGCCGACCAGAGACATTTATTCACGGCGATCAGACCGAAATCCGAGTTCAAGAAGGATCAATACCCCGAGTCCTAGTGGGATTACGTTTCCTTTTATAGCTAGGGTTAATATCATATAAATACCTAGTTCAACATTGTATTTTGGGAGATGACGATTAAGAGCTTACGACTACTTACTCTGGCTATCTGATATCAAATTAATAGAAAAGCTTTTGCTATACTATATTCAATATCCTCTGTTTCGTGTGCTTATTGCTTTTTACTTATTGTTCTTTCTTGAGATTGATCCATCCGGAATAAAGTAACTAGGCCCTATAATCCCTATATAATTACACCCCATAAACCATTATTATTGATTTAATCAAGTCATACGAAAAACGGTTAAATCATATTCTAGGGTAGGGAGGATTGGACACCCATCGCATTCCCATGATGAGAGTCCAACTTCTAGTTTTAATCAAGGGAGGAACAATAGCGTGAACAGGCCTAACTAGCACTAGTAGTATTATGAGATTTTTTTGTGTGACGTGTTTGACATTGGACAATGTCATTTCATAAAATGTTGTTTGGTTTTATTAATGTTGTGCTATTCAATTAACTATTTTCTAAAATTATGCAATATGTGAATGAAGTTTACGATTTTTGCAGTCAAATAATTGTTATCAAAATATCTTATTGTATTTTTTCATATTATATTCGATTATATGTTAAGTACAAAATGACATCGTTGTTGATATTGTATATATCTTATAATTTAGAAAGTTACATAATTATTAATTGTTTTATCTCAAATAAATAATTGTTCATCATCATCTAAATTAATATCTAAATAACTACAATTAATTCTCAATCATTACAATATAATTACTCATTATCTCAATCATTACACAATAAAATATTATATTTTAAATTCTATAAAGCTATTGTCTTGACTCCTACTACCTATTTTTCTTCTCCAAACCCCAACAACTAAACCACCATCCAAATCAAATCTAAAATTTTCAAAATCAACTAACTATTATTTAATAATATTTTACCATCTCAATATTCCACTGAAACCATTATCCAAATCGAGTTTCAACGGGTTTGCCGAAACCATTGGAAAAACTTTTCGAAACCAAACCGAGACCAAACTCGGTCAAACTACTTCCATATTAACCCAGCCTCTCGCAATACGGAAATTGATGAGAAAATCTTTATTCGAATCCAAAGGTCAATCTATGACTTTTAACAAGATATCCCGAAGTTGGAACTTGCGACTTGATAAGATAATCAAGATGGTTGGCTTTGTTAAAAGGCACATGTATTCCAATTGTGCAAAAGGATCAGTGGGAGTATAGTACAGTTCGTAATGTAACATGTCGATAATGTTCTGCTTATCAAGGCCGATATCAGAATATCAAGCGCAGATGAAAGCGTGTTTTTCATGCAATTCTCCATGAGAAGATTTGGGAATTACATCTCACGTACTGACAATACGTATCTATAGAGATAGATCAAAGTAGATGTTGAATGGATTCAGTATGGAGAAATCCAAGATAGGATCGTTTCCAATGAGATGCAAAAATCTCTCCTTCTTATTCAATGTGCCCCTACATATGATAAGTAATGAAGAGAATGTCTCAAAAGCATTATGCTTTGGCATGTGGGTTGCATATAGTATGCAACGTCATGTACTAGACATGACTTAACATATGCTCTGTTCTTCGCGAGCTATTCTTAATAGAACACCAGTAAGGGACACTGGTATGCCTAAAAGCAATCATCAAAGATAATTAAATGATATATTGCTGGTCAGCGGTTGTAGTGTAGGATTGAAACTCGAAGGATTTAGTGATTTGAGTTTCTAGTATGATGTGGATGATCTATTTTTTCTTGATGGAGCAGAGGTAAGTTGGAAGGATTTCCAATAGTCTACCACTACCAACTCAAACAGAATAAATGTCGCAGCATAGGATACAACAGAAGAAAGTGTTTGGATGAGATAATCCATTCAATGGTTAGATGTAGTACCTATCATAGGAAAGCCCATTGTAATCTTCACTAATAAAATAGGGCAATTGCTTAATAAAAGGGAATCGAAATCTTTCCAACGATCTCAACACATAACCATATGATTGGAGAAATCATAGGTAGTTGAGACGCGTAGAAGGGTTACATCTTCTCAATAGACAACTTAGCAGATCCGCTAATGAATCTATTATCACAAAAGAGATCGAAGGACATCTTGATAAGATGGGTCTTAGAAATGTTTGTGATTGACTTTAAAGCAAGTGGGAGATTGATAGGATAGTGCCCAACAAGCCAATCTTAATTAGCTTGTGAGTGGACTCTCTTCTTATGGTTTAATAATTAATACGCCCATTTATTTGTAGTATGTAAATTAAATAATGGCCATCTTCATCTCTCGCAAATGTATCTAAGCGTTGGATGAAATCCTTAGATCACATTCGACTATGGGACTTCAGTATGAGTGCAATCATGAAACAATTTTTAAGGTAGTGATCTTAAAACACGTTCCAAGTCTTAGATTTCGAACAAGATGGGGTATCAAAGTAATCACTAAGATTTCTATGATTATGCATGACTCTCATTGAGTGAATTTGTAGAGTTTCATGTACAAGGTATTTGATGCTATTGCATATGACTAGGTGGTTCGATAGGAGATCGAACGCATCAAAAACCTGAACATAAAAACCTATTGTAGACACGCGTGCCTCATATCGGTGATGGAATGTTTCTCAAGTTGTGGGCCTGCTGCCAATTGATGGTGAACGCAGAGGGTCACACACAACACAGTTGGACAGTGACATTCATAAAATGAAATAGTTGATTTAAGGAAGTTAAATCAAATTTGACGAATTAAAGTGTTAATTTCAAGTAGAGAGTTATTAATTAGAATATCTAATTAATTAAATTATTAGAATGTCTAGTTAATTAATTAGATTGTCTAATTAATTATAATATTAATTAAAGTATTAATTAATAAGATGGAAGAATAAATAATTAAACAATTTTTGGATTTCATAGTTACTTGGCATATGGGGCGATTTTTGTGGCTTATTATTGGGAAGATTTAGTTTCTTGTGGGACAAGAAACAAGAAGAGATTATGTAAATCTTATTTCCTATTTTGATTGAGAAAGGATTTAATAAATCTAGATGAGATATCTATTAAGAGAAGGACTTATATATATAACTCATCATATATCTTCCAAGACTAACCTCTTTAAAATAATAAACAAGAAAAAAATATTTAGCTTAAAATTGCCCCTAACCCTAGCCGCATAAGTCCTGTGGCCGCCGCCCCTTCTTCTTCCTCTTTCCCATCTAGATATACTTCCTCCACTGATTTAACATATGTAATATGGAGATCGAATCATGGGTTGTATAGGTATCTCGAAAAAAATTTAAAAATTCCGTTCGTTGTTTTGACAACCGAGGTATCGCAACATTCCATGTCTTGCAACTTAATTATATTAACACATTAATTATATTAGCCCAATAGATCAAATTAATTAATATATCTCAATTAATTAACACTTTAATTAATATTTAATTAATTAGAATATCTAATTAGTTATTCTTCCAATTGAATTAACACTTTAATTTATTGATTTAACTCCTTTAACTCAAATATTTTTTTGTCACTATCAATTGGCAGCAGGCTCACGAATCCTTCGTGATTTAATTTATGAGCAACTGATTCTTCGATAAATTAAACTATTTTAATTGACCACTCTAGAATTAATCTCCTTAATATTTCAGGGATACCCATACCTCATGGTATCTGTCTAGCCACAAACCCATGAGGTCAAACTTTAGGTGAATTGATATCTGTGAATCTCACATCTCATAACTGCCATGCACATACGGCTCTTCCATCGACTTAAATTTTTGAATCGAGACATAGAGTGTGTGAATTGTTCGGAACCTCTAATTATCTCGATAACTATACTTTCTAATTCAGGATAATAATTCCAGTGTGACCGCTAAATTTGGAAACCCTTTTTCCAAATCCGTCACCGACCATGGCCACAGTTTTATGGGAATCTATTATCTAAGAATAGTATAGAAAATTCTCTCATCCATTACGATGAGTCTGTAGATCCCATATTGATGCTAACCATTCGCGTACACGACTATACGCACCCAACTTAGGTACATAATGGTCAGGCTACGTGACCGGCACCTAGATCAAAGTACGTGTGACCGCTAAATTTGGAAACCCTTTTTCCAAATCCGTCACCGACCATGGCCACAGTTTTATGGGAATCTATTATCTAAGAATAGTATAGAAAATTCTCTCATCCATTACGATGAGTTTGTAGATCCCATATTGATGCTAACCATTCGCGTACACGACTATACGCACCCAACTTAGGTACATAATGGTCAGGCTACGTGACCGGCACCTAGATCAAAGTACGCACACCCGTGCACCAGATTCGCCCTAGATCTTCAACTCCAAGGACTAAATCGTAAACTATTATAAGTCTTGAGAAATATGCCATCACCGATATGGGTCATGCGCTTCCACAATGAGTTTCTCTGTTTGGGTCGTTCGACGCGTTCGATTCCCTAGCGAACCACCTACTCATATGCATTGACATCAAATGTCTTGTTCATGAAATTCAACAAATTCACCCCACGTGAATCATGCAAAATTATACAAGTCTAGGTGATTCCTTCGAAACCCTGTCTCGTTCGGAATCTATAACTTGGAATGTGTTTAAAGATCCCGACCTTGGAGACTGTTTTATGATTACATTCAAACTGAAGTGAATCGTTCCATAGTCGAAGATGATCTAAGGATTTCATTCAATCGCTTAAATGTATTCGCGAGAAATGAAGGCCATTGTTTGATTTACATATTATAGACAAACGAGCATATTAATTCATTTATACTAGAGAAAGTTTATGATAACCCTAATACAAGCTTAATATATTGGCTTGCAGGGCACCATCCTTTCAACTTGTACCTAAGAAGGATGGGACTTGGAGGATGCTATCAAGAACATCACGGTAAATTATTGATACCCTATGCCTAGACTATATGATATGTTGGATGAATTGCATGGGTCAAGAACTTTCACAAAAATTGATTTGAAAAATGGTTATCATCAAATTAGGATGAAAGAAGGTGATGAACGGAAAACTGCTTTTAAAACAAAACATGAGTTGTATGAGTATTTGGTAATGCTTTTTGCTATGCACCTAGTACATTCATGAGATTAATGAACCATATCTTGCGAGCATTAATTGGTAAATTTGTTATGGTTTATTTTGATTACATTTGTGTGTATGGAAAAATCTTAGATGAACATATTGAACATTTGCATTGTGCGTTTGATGTTTTGAGAAAAGAAAAATTTTATGACAATTTTAAAAGGTGTTCTTTTTGCTTGGAAAAAGTTGTGTTTCTTGGCTATATTACTAGCGCAAATGGAATTGGGGTGGGTGAAGAAAAGGTAAAGGCTACTAAGGAATGGGCCACGCCTAAGTCACTTTCCGACGTCAGAAGTTTTTATGGTTTGGCTAGTTTTTACCTACGTTTTGTCAAAAAAAATTAGTACACTAGCTACACCACTCACTGAAAATGCTAAGAAATCGGTAGGGTTTCATTGGGTTAATGAGCAAGAACATGCATTTTCTAAAATTAAAGAAAGATTGTGTAGTGCTCATTTGTTAGCCTTACCTAATTTTTCTAAAACATTTGAAATTAAGGAATAGGTATTAGAGCTGTTTTAATCAGGAACAACGATAGATAGCTTATTTTAGTGAAAAACTAAATGGGGTTGTTTTGAACTATTCAACGTATGAAAAGGAGCTTTATGCACTGATGAGAGCATTCGAGACTTGGAAACGTTACCTATGGCTGAGAGAATTCATCATTCAAACTGTCCATGAATCCTTGAAGCACTTACAGGTTAAGTTGAATAAAAGACACGCCAAGTATTCGTAATTCATCGAGACATTATCTTATGTAATCAAATACAAGCAAGGTAAGGAATATATTGTGGTTGATGCACTATCGGGATGGTATGCTCTTGTTTCTACTTTAAATGCAAAGGGATTTGAATATGTGAAGGAATTATATGATACTAATGATGACTTTGCTAGAGTGTATGGAGTTTGGGGAAGATTAGCATTTGGTAAGTTCTATAGACTTAACGGATACTTGTTTAGAGAGAATAAAATTTGTGTTCCTAAACGTTCTATGCGTGAGTTGCTTGTACATGAAGCACATGGAGGTGGTTTGATGGGTCACTTTGCTATAAGGAAGAGTTTAGAAGATTTGCGTGAAAATTTCTTTTGGCCTAAATAAAACGTGATGTGGAAATAATTTGTAATGGATGTGTTACTTGTAAGCAGGCCAAATCTAGAGTGTTACCTCAAGGTTTATACACTTCTTCACCCGTACCTACTACACCTTGGGTAGACATTCAGATGGATTTTGTTTTGGGTTTCCCTAGATCAAGAAAAGGTAGGGACTCGACTCAATTTTTGTGGTGGTTGCTAAGTTTTCTAACATGGCGCATTTCATGTCTTGTAATAAAATTGATGATGCAAAAAACATTGTTGATTTGTTCTTCTGTGAGATAGTACGACTTCATGGTGTTCCTAGGAGCATTGTATCTGATCGAAATGTTAAGTTTGTTAGCTATTTGGAAAGTCTTTTGGGGAAAAATTAGTACTAAGTTGTTATTTTCAACTACTTGCCACCTCAAACAGGTGGACAAACCGAGGTAGTGAATAGAACATTAAGTTATTCATTGCATACTATAATTCAAAAGAATCTATAAAAATGGGAAGATTGTTTGCTATTCATTGAATCCGCATATAACCGGAGTGTTCATTTCATTTGAGTTTATTTATGGTTTTAATCAACGAACTCCTTTAGATTTGCCGCATTTGCCAGTAAATGAAAGAGCTCGTTGGATGGTCAAAAGAAGGCTGAGATGGTGAAGAAACTTCATGAAGATGTGAGGGAGCATATCGCAAAGAAAAACGAACAATGTGCTAACAAATCTAATTAAGGTCGTAGTCATTTTTTACCAGGTGATTGGGTTTAGGTGCATATACAGAAGGAAATATTTCCGAAACATAGGCGATCAAGGTTACAACCAAGAGGAGATGGTCCATTTCAAGTTCTTGAAAGATTGAACGATAATGCATACAAGTTGGATCTTCCAGGTGAGTATAAGATTACGTCTAAATTTAATCTCTCTGGTCTTTCTCTTTTTGATGTGGGTGAATATTCGAGGACGAATCCATTTGAAGAGAGGGAAGATGATGAGAATCATCAAGAACAAGTACAAGCTAAGGATCCATTGTATGTTCCAATTTGTCCAATTCAGGAGATATGTGCTGATTCTAAAATGCATAAGTTTGGCCCAAAAGATGATGCATTTGTTCTCAATTTAATACAAACAATATAATCTGATGGCTTTTGGAATTCATTCGAAGTTACTTACATAGAATTAAATCTTTTGAGAAAGAGAAGCTTCAATTAGCTTTATTTACATCAGATTTTAATATTTTAATATATATAAGTCCTTATAGATAATAGTCAAAACTTTTAATATTTCTAAATGTATTTGGAGGATTCTAGGAATCTTTTTGTATCCCAACACTTATGAAAACGTGTTGGTTTTAATTACTATTGTTGGAGACTTGTTCCAAACCTAAATAAAAGTGATATTGTTAAATGTAATTGGATATTTTTTTTGGCTGAAAATATAAAGTGAGTTTTTACTCTTCTTTTGGTTCTTCATTGAACTTTAGAACTTATCAAGGTTTCTCCTTATGGCGTTCAAACTTGAATACTTGTGGTTTGCAATTCTTTATAATCGTTGGGTCATAAGTTCACTACAATATGGAATATTTGTAGTTTGTGATTTCTTATAATCGTTGGGTCACGAGTTCACTATCGTTTTCAATCTGATTTTTAATTTTTTCTTTGAATGAAATTGAATATTCCTATTGAGGTTTACATCAATTATATTTAATTTAATTATAGTATTGAATCTAATGGAAATTCAAGACAATATTCAACAATGGCATTTGTGGAATTTCTAATAGTAGAAATTCATTATTTTCTATGTGTGTGTATATATATATAAATTACTTATGTAAAATAAAAAAATAAAATTTATGTATTTATAAATTTAGTTATTGAAATTATATTTGTATGTTTTAATTACATATAGGAGTCCTATTTAATTAATATCTCTCTTAAGATAAGAAAGAAAAGTGTTTTATAATCAAGTAAGAAATTTTGAATGAATCATTGTAAGAGTTAAGTCCGTTTAAAATGAGATTTTGAGAGATGGAGAGCACATGAGATAACATTTATCTTGGTGACACGTGTTCCCTTAAATTTTAAGTTAAAATAATTTATTTTAGTCAAGACAAATTTACCCTTTTTAATGAGTGAAATTCAACAACACCCTGTGAGTCTTACCTAACTAAAAAAAAGTTGTGTGTAACTTTTATTAGCAAAAAAAAACCTGTACTTCTTTTTTATAAAAAAAATATCCCTCTAAATTTGAAATGACAATTTTACCCTATCAAAGGATTAAAAAAACCCCCTTAACTTAAAAGATTACCAATAACTACTAGTAGCTTTAATATTTTGCAATAAAGCACCTATTTTAAAAATAAAAATAAAAATAAAATTGACAAAAATTTCCATATGATTTATGAAATCTACTTTAAAAAACTGACAAAAAACTTATTTCCCAAAGTTATATCTTATGACACTTTAACACCCATATGTACAAACTTAAGTACTTTACCGCCTTAAATAATTTTATTTTATTTTTGTTCAATGGAAAATATACATGTGTCCCTCACATGAATTTTCAAAGTTAGTCACAACACTTCTTACAGGTTCAACTACTTCGCTCATGTAAAAAAAAAATTCAAGTAAAAAAGGGTTGTGCGGTGGTTGTAGTGCCGAAGTTGAAGAGAGAGGAATGGTGGCGACAATAATTGTAATTACCCCCTCCCAATTTTTATCTTTTTAGGTATTTTTTGCTCAATTGTAAATATCCCCTGAAGAGATAAAAATTGTGACTTAAATGGACATGTGCATGACACGTGACATTTTTCATCCAAAAACTAACGGCCGAATGAAATGTAAAAAAAGTTATCCAACTATTGTACAAAATATGTCATTTTAGAAGTTTAGTATGAAATATATAAATTAGGCAAAAGTTTGTTATGAAAAGTATAATTCCCTCGATTTTTTTTTTGGGAAAGAGATCTGAAATTAATTAGAGATTAGAGAGTTTTTTTAAACACATTAATTAAAGGGTAGAATGTAATTTGACATATGTGTATTTTTTTAGATATCCGATGCCATGTCATCATTGAACATTTTGACCATATATTGTGGTTCAGATTTGTTATTGACTTTTTTTAGTGGTTGACATAGGGTATCTCATATACACTTATGTTTTATAAAATCTTATTTTAAAAATACCTGTAAGGGTTTCACACTTTCTATAACTATATGTATGCATATAAAATATAGATCTTAGATAAGAGGACAAAAGCTTGATGCGATTAGTAAAAACTCTTCAGCAATATACATACAAAAGACGCCCCTAGCTCAAGATACAAAAATAAATTTCTGCTTGAATTCTCGATTCCTAAAACGTGAAAGATAAGTTCGATTATTTTAAGTTGGTGCCTACACGTCTAGTAGAAGGAGACCGTAGTTGATATCACTGGTGAAAAAGATCAAAACGTTTTCTTCTTAATTCTTAAGCATAATTAAAATAATTAACGTTTATGGGATCCTCGTTTTTTATGTTAGTTATTTTTTAAATATACAGTAAACATAAAACCAATAAAATTACACACTTGGATTGAATTAGTTCGAATTTGTTCAGTCTTCGGGCCGAATCGTTCGGATCCTATATATGGATTAATCACCAACAATGTTGTTGATTATGATAATACTGTTATAAAATGTGTTAATTTGTGGATGTCCATTGGAGTTCTTTAGCCATTTGAAATATCTTGCAAATTCTATCTTAAAGATCATTTTGAAGACACCATATGAAGGGACTTCTAACTTATGATATAACTATTAACATTTGACTCTTGGGTTCTTATCTAGACCTATAAATAGAGGCCATTGTAATGTATTGTATGTAATGAATAAGAATGAATACAAATTTCTCCCTACTTCATTTTCTTCTCTACACTTACATAATTTGAAAAGTATGCTCTTAATTTAATTATTTGCGCAAATAATCCCGCAAACATCAAGGTTGCAGGTTGACAATAAACACACATGTCACATTTGTAGTAAATGCATCTATTAAAATCCACATAGAAAAATGAGTGGGCCCACATATATCACACTGAATGTGTTTCAAAAATGCTAGAGATTCTAACCCATTCTTAACTGAAATGATTTAGTAATCAATTGACTTTGAGAACAAGCAGCACAAAAAGATTATTTGAATTGAAAAATCTTCTGGTTCTTCAGTGAAGATCTATATGAACTCTTATTAATTTTTTTTTTCCGCATCATAGTTTATCCGAGATGGTCTAACCGGTCATGCCAAATCTATTTTGATCAGTAAACTTCTGGTTTACTGTAATATGTGTTTCAATTCTATAAACACATTTCTTTCTATAAAATCCCCATTTAAATAAATGAAGTTAATCAAAATAATAAGTCTTTACTTATTTTGAAGGATTCATAAACTCAAGAATCTCATCAAAATAATCTCATATAGCTCATGACTAGGTAAATAATTTAATCAATAATTATGACATTAATCAGTTTTCATTTTACTTTAATCGACATGAGATAAGATAAATTTACAAATAAAGTCATAAAGAATATCATATATATTTCTACGTTTCCCTTTTTCATTTAAGAAGTAAACGAATTCTTTAAAATTATAATTGAGAAAACATGAGAAGATCATATTTACATTTCAAGCATAATAATATATAATCTTAATTTTAAATATGAATTGTCGTACATTGACTTTTATCACATATAATTTTACCATTCACTCAAATCATACTTAAATACATAGTTGAAATATAATAACTCATATTAAGAAATTCAAATATTTAATTAAAAAAAACGTTATGCAATAAACTTAATTTCTATTAACAATATTATTTTATTATCATTGTTAGCTCTACTTATCCCAATAGAAATTATCAAACTCCAAATTAGTAATGTTAAGTGCTTCAATCATTACCATCAACAATGTTACTTACATCGTCGTAATTCATTTTAACTTGATGAATGTTTCTTTCAACAAGTTTTATTTTGACGCCTTGTAGAATCAATTTGCATACCTTTATTTTTCCCAAGTTTTACCACTATTTCGTTTCGTTTCGGATGGTATGATGCAATCAATATATGAAATGCATAAAATAATTTGACATGTCTAAATAATGTCAATGTCTATCGTACATTCCATAAATTTATAAGATTGAATCATGTATGCTCACTTTTTGGGAATAAATCACTTATATTCACATTTGCATCCATTTCAAGGAATGCTTATCAATCATAATAGGAGTTCGATTTTTCATCAATGTTTCATTTTCCAACTACCATAATCAAATTGGTAGTATTTCTTAAAATCTCTCCACATTATTGCTACTTAATAAGAATTTAGGATTCCAAAAGTTGTAATATTATATCTCCAAATTGATAATTAGTTTTTAGTGGTGGATTTCATTTTTCAATTTAAAATGATGCAACTTTAGGTGCAAACTTTCATAGCAAGCTTTTAAGAAAATGTCTATATTTGAACTCTCTTTATTCAAGTTCATATTAGTCCCGTAATTAAAAATATTAAAATTATCGATACAAGAAATCTCGACCTTTCAAAGCTCTGAATGGCAACACTTGCTTTTATCCATAAATTCATCCATAAAATGCATGCCTTCAAAACATATTATGAATTCATGCCAGAGATGAACACGAGCTTAAATTTGCCGTTTAGCTTGGACTATAATAGGGATAGTTCAATTCACACGAATATAGTTTTACTCAAGTGGAAACAATCACAACTTTGGTGTTAAAATAATTTCTCCAAATATTTTAGGACAAATGGGCCCTCTACTAAAATATATTGGAATTTCACTTTATCAATTGTAAGGAGGAAATTACTAATGAAGCATTACATTCACTTTATCAATTTTTCATTCATTTTACGATTGTATTTGAGGCCCTTTGCATTTCAATGGATTCCAACCAATAGTTTTCACAAGCCTTCAACTAAGCATTGTTAAAATATTTGTTAACTTAGTAACATGTACTCCATTTGTACAATTTTACATAAAATGCCTGTTGGTCCCAAGTGGTCAGATGAGGTCTAAATGGAGGGGGGGATGAATAGACCTCTAAACTTTTTAAACTATTTTTAACTTTAAAACATTTTGTTCTAACTTAAACAGACTAAGCTGTTATCAACAGTGAGTTACTTGGCTGATCGCGAACAAATCTTTGAACAGCTTCGCTGACCACTAAACTGATAGTTACTTAGCTGATTTTGTCAAAATCAGTTTTAATACTTAGAGTACTTGCAGCGGATTTGTAAAGTATTTTTCACAAGTAAACTTAGTAGTTTGAAAATTGTTTCCCAATTTTTGAAAAACTCATTTCCTTATAAACTTTTCAAACAGTTAAATCAAAGTGTTTTTATGCAACTGAAAATATGCAAGTAAAAATGCAAGTAAAAACACAAGTAATTTTTATAGTGGTTATATGGATTTAAATATCCTTTAGTCCACTCTTCCAACACAAATCTTGGGTTATACTATAAACACACAGTTTACAATATCTCCACTTACGCCAAAACAACAAATGAATATGGCCGTAAGCTCGCAGCAGGAAATCACAAAGAAACTCCTACTCTCTGAAGTAATATCACTCACAAAGATGGATATCTACTTCTCACAACACTCACTTTTACAAAATCACTCAGAAGATGTAATTTTATCGTTGTTCTTCAACTCTGCTTTCGTCAACAAATGACTAAGCTGATGAGTGAGCTGTTCTTGAGACTTGAAGAGTTCTGCTTCGTGAATTTCTCTCAGAATGTGTTGTTGTATGTCTCTCTTCGTCTCTTTCAGCTATTTATACTTGAGGTTTGAAAAATGTCCGTTGAAGAGAGACAAGATTCAAATTCCTCGAGTACTGGTCCTTAATTTTCGCGAACGGCTCTCTGCAGTCTGTCCGTACTGTCAACAATACTTTTCTGCAGGCAGCATTAAATGCACCCAGCTGATGCGAAACCTTCCTTCAATCATTTGTCTTTAATATTCTCGTACTTCAGCATTTATTACTTCCAGGGGCATTTATTACCGTTGGGATGGCTTCTTGATCTTTTCCACTTGGCTGACGAAAGGACAAGTCTGATGGCGAACTAAGCTGATCTCAAGGATGAACAAATATGTTTTGAGTCGGCTGATCTTCACCAGTCTGATTTCCTTCCTTCAGCAGATCAGTAGCCTTGGACCTTGAATTTTGACTCTTCTGATATCTTCTATACTTAGTAAAAAATTCTACAAAGGGATATCAGCTAAGTTAATCCATACTTAGCCGATTTGAAGTTTTGGAATTCATCAAAACCTCCCTTTACAAATTGTCTTCAGTGCTTCTTCATCTTGATCTTGATCCAACAATGCCTATTCTGTTAGTAGACATCATCATCAATTCTCAATTTTGTTAACTGATTAAATAAACTATAAATAGGCACTGCAAGAGATATTTTGATTTAACATCTTTTAACAGCTTTTGATCATCAACTCAAAGATTGATATTTTCTTAATTTAACAAGTAGAAATCATGGTTTTCCATTCTTCTCATTTCTCATGCACATTCAGTTTTGGCCTCCATATATGTTCAAGATTCAAAATCAATACATTGAATCAAAATCAATCAATATATTGAATCAAAGCCCTATATATTCAAATCATCATGTTTGAATTTATCATAACTTCAGAGTTTTGGGCTATATGCCCTTGTCACCTAGGCTTGAGGCCTAAAATAAAAGATACTTAAATCTTCAAATATGAGTTTATTATATAGCCATACAAGCTTCATGTCCATAGTAAATCAATTTTTAGAACTTCAAGTTCTTGATCTAATAGAAAAACATAATCATTTAATATATTTTTATTTAAATACAAAATCTTATTATAAATCATATTCATTTAAAATTAGAAAATATTACTCATCAACTTATCTATTTGTATTGAGGAATATGAACCGATTTGGAGCCGAAGATGAACAAGAAATTCGGAAAGATTACTTATGTACGTATCTTTGGGCTTTTTTTCTTGATTTTGTGATGTTGGCCTTAAACAAGAAATGAACAAATTTTACAATCCTAATACCCGAAGATATGTCTTATGCTTGTTTACTAGATTTTGCCATCTCATCATGTGTTGAATAATTCTATGATGAATCTTTCTTTTTTTTTTCTCGGAGGGGTAAAATGATGGTTTAATTTGGAATTGAAATATAGGATGAAATCGTGCTGATAACGTGTTATGAAAGTAAAAGAATAACAAGCAAGAACTAAAATGTAAGTGTAGAGAAGAAAATGAAGTATAAAGACTTATTATTTTGATTAACTTAGTTTATTTAAATGGGGATTTTATAGAAAGAAATGTGTTTATACAATTGAAACACATATTACAGTAAACCAGAAGTTTACTGATCAAAATAGATTTAGCATGACCGGTTAGACCATCCCGGATAAACTATTATGCGGAAAAAAAAATTAATAAGAGTTCATATAGATCTTCACTGAAGAACCAGAAGATTCTTCAATTCAAATAATCTTTTTGTGCTGCTTGTTCTCAAAGTCAATTGATTACTAAACCATTTCAGTTAAGAATGTGTTAGAATCTCCAGCATTTTTGAAACACATTCAATGTGATATATGTGGGCCCACTCATTTTTCTATGTGGATTTTAATAGATGCATCTACTACAAATGTGACATGTGTGTTTATTGTCAACCTGCAACCTTGATGTTTGCTGGATTATTTGCGCAAATAATTAAATTAAGAGCATACTTTTCAAATTATGTAATGAAGACGTCTTAATAATGCTGGTGAATTCATATATCTGACTTTCAATGGCTATTGAGAGTCATGTTGCCCATATTCATACACAAAATGATTTAGTAGAATTTTAAATCAAACGCCTCCTGTTAATATCTTGAAAGTTATTAATTAGAACAAAACTTTTTGTTATATGTAGCAACGCTTGTCTGCATCACGCCAACAAATAATGATAAATTCTCCCTGATGAAACTAACGTTTGGTCAAGAGCCAAACATTGCCCATCTTAGAATTTAAGGAGTACAACATGAATATTTTCCAATTGCTCCACCACAACACACAAAGATTTTTGGATATGAATTCCCATCCATAATAAGTATCTTGAACAAATGACTGAAAATTTATTTACGACATGGTTTGTCGAATGTCATTTTGATGATATAATATTCCTAACATCAGGGGGAGGTAATAAAGAGCTGGTAAAAGAAATTACACGAAAAACATTAAATATTATCTTCTCTAGATCCTTGAAAAAAATAGTGTACACTAAAAGTCCAGAAGATAATTATTTGCAACATATTGCAAATCAACTGCCAGATGAATTTACTAATATAAAAAGAGTTATTAAATCTCATATACCAGCTAGATATGCTCCAATTAAAATGAAATCAATTGGTTCCAATGATAAAAATCCTCGTAAAATAAAAGAGGAGCTAATATTGAAGATGGTCAAAATATGGAGGCAGGCACTCATGAAGAGTCGCAAGACATAACTATTAGATAACCCAGAAGAGGTTCAGGTACCTGAGAATAATAAATAAAGAGATCTCTATAAGTTATGTCACTACGAGAAAAAGACGGAACCAAATTAAAACAGTTGTCGACAACACTTTCGCATATAATTATAAAATAAAATGAGGATCTTGAAATTAAATTTGTTATAAAAATGATATCATATAAATGATTGGCCAAAATAAAATGACGCAATTCAAGCAGAATTAAGTTCACTTTCAAAGTAGTCCAGACACCTAAAGGTGTATAATCCGTTAGATATAAATGGGTATTTGTGCGAAATTCCAATGAGAAAATTGAAGTCGTTATATATAAGGCACAATGATTTTCGTAGAGACCCGATATTGATTATGAGGAGACATAATCACTTGTGGTGGATGCAATTAATTTTACATATCTTATTAGTCTGGCAATACGTGAAAAACTTGATTTGCGTCTAGTGAATGCTGATACAACTTATTTATATGGCTCACTGGATACTAAAATTTATATGAAAATCCCTGAAGGGTTGAAAATTTCACATGCATTTGGAAACTCCGGAGATAACTATTCAATACGCTTGCGAAAATTTTTGTATGGATTAAAACAAATTGGACGTATGTAGTCCAACTATATTAGTGAATACTTGTTAAATGAAAGTTATAAAAATGATCCAATTAACACATGTGTTTTATGGGAAGATTGAGATCAAGATTATTGTTGTATTATTGAAACTTCCAAAGAGTTTTAAAGGACGAATTTAAGACGAAAGATTTTGAATTTATTTTATCTCGACCGGCAGATCGAGCATTTAACAGATGAAATCTTTTGTCCATAAATCGATACATACAAAATCGATTAATAAATGATTTTATATAGATAAAGAGCTCAATCATTGAGTGCAATTTCATGGTTGTTTCAATCTTTGGATTCAATAAAAGATTATGTTTGTCCTCAAAATGATCGAACAATAAAAAGTTTTGGGACCTAAAATATCTTTATCCAAGTAAAATTAGAGACTTAATGAATCTTGCTAATTCTACAAGCATGATTTAGCATTTTTGTTTAAATTACTAGCAAGATAAGCTTTGTACAAACACGAAGGCATATGAACGACATTAAATATGTATAGTTGTTATATCAAGATATTGCCTTCAGACAGATGGTCCAACATTGGAATGTGTCAACTTGTGAACATTGTGTTGGCAACAGGGGGAGCGTGTCATTACTAATAATATGTACACTGTACTCTTTTTCCTTCGTCTAAGTTTTTGTCCCAATGGGTTTTTCTTGGCAAGGTTTTAATGAGGCAGTGTTACACGCTTATTAAGCTCCATATGTATATGTACTCTTTTTTCCTTGTCTAGGTTTTTCCCACTGGGTTTTTCTAACAAGGTTTTTAATGAGGCATATTTCATAAGCAATGTACATCCAAGGGGGAGTGTAATAAAATGTGTTAATTTGTGGATGTCCATTGGAGTTCTTTAGCCATTTGAAAGGTCTTGCAAATTCTATCTTAAAGATCATTTTGAAGACACCATATGAAGGGACTTCTAACTTATGATGTAACTATTAACATTTGACTCTTGGGTTCTTATCTAGACCTATAAATAGAGGCCATTGTAATGTATTGTATGTAATGAATAAGAATGAATACAAATTTCTCCCTACTTCATTTTCTTCTCTACACTTACATTTTAGTTCTTGCTTGTTATTCTTTTACTTTCATAACAAATACAAGGCTTTGTTCCTTTAATTTATAGTTTTATATGACATGCATTTTTTTTTTGTTTTTTTAGAAGCAAAATAATTCAATTCAAAAAATCGCAAAATATAGGGGTCAATTTGCAAAATTGTGAAAGTCAATTATAATCAAAATTGGGGGTAAAACGGTCTTTTTATATCATATACAGTTTTTTTCTTTTTAGAAGAAAAATAATTCAATTCGTAAAATCGCAAAATATAGGAGTCAATTTGCAAAATTGTCAAAGTCAATTATTATCTAAATTGGGGATAAAGCGGTCTTTTTTAATTTTTTTAGAAGCAAAAAAATTCAATTTGTGAAATTGCAAAATATAGGGGTCAATTGGCAAAATTTTCAAAGTCAATTATTATCTAATGGGGGGTAAAGCGGTCTTTTTATATGATAGGCAGTTTTTTTTATAGTTTTTTAGAAGCAAAATAATTCAATACGTAAAATCGTAAAATATATGGGTTAATTTGCGAAATCGTCAAAGTCGATTATTATCGAAATTGGGGGTAAAGTGGTCGTTTTATATCATAAGCGTTTTTTTTTAAATTTTAGAAGCAAAATAATAATTCAATTCGTAAAATCACGAAACATAGGGGTCAATTTTTTTTAGTTTTAATTATTTTGATTTAAATGTTGTAAATATTTATTAATTGAAGATTATCTCAACATTTATTTAAAATAAAATAAAAATGGGTAAAATGGTCAATTTACAGGCCGAGTCAACTCGTCGAGTTACATATTAGTAACGCGCGCCACATGACATGATTTCAGGGTCATCCCGCATGTGAGGACGAGTTACCTTACCCGCCCTAAAAGCCCCATTCTTTCAAATGTATCTGTCAAATGTCTTTACTGTTGTGACTATGAAATTCTCAAATCTACACAATTCCAAATCCAACTTCAAGAATCTAGAAATAAGTATATAAATATTCCAAAGTTATGTGCTATTTATTATAAATACTAACTGTATCACTACTATTATGTTCATTTATTCCCAAGATCATTAATCACACTCTACTCTTTTGTTGGCTGACCTAAAACCGTAGTTCATATAAACTGATTTTTTAGTTTGTAAATTGCTATAACATGGTATGAATTATCAATCAATTTCAATTTCACAAGTGTATCGATATTTTCAGAACATTAATTGTTGGTGATAAAACAAATTTAATAGTTGTCTGGATTTGCCTTCCAAAAAATTAGGTAATATATTTGATTTAGATTAAATTCCGTAATTGAGACAAGATTCTTTCTCCGTGAATTAATTTATATATTTGCTTTTTTAATTAACACTATTATTTTTCTTCAAGACCTCCAGCCGCCCATGTTTTTAATTTTAACTAATTATAAGCCATTAATTTATCCAGGATTCATCTTAATTTTAAATTCTTGAAATCACATAAGTTTCGGTTTCACCATTTGTATCTTGTGTTCTTATTATCTATATTTTAGTAGTATTATCTCATCATGGTTCATGGCTAAAAATTGAAAAATACGTCGATTCTATTTTAGTCGGTAAATGCTGATCCAAATTAGATTTTTAACATATTAAAGTGTTTTTTCTTTTTTTTTTTTTCATTTTGCACCCTCAAATTATAGGGTTTTAGCACTTTACATCATCACATAAGAGTTTTGGTCCTTTTCATCCTGAAATATAATTTAATTGTCACTTAGCACCGTCGTATGTGTTTTCGGTCGCCATTTCTCCAAAATTACTCAATGAAATTGGACAAAGTTGGTGTCTCTTAACACGTCTTGATGAAAACAAAATCCCCAAATTAATTTTGGAAAATAGTCAATTGTAATTTTTTAGGGGGTAACAGGGAGAGTCCTTGTAATATAATTTTGGTCGAGAGGGGTGTCTTTGTAATATTTGAAAGATGTGGGTAAATCTTATAATTAGGGTAATAGTCAGGGTGTATTTGTAAATTTCCCTAATTTGTTTTGCGCTATGCACTCTGGCAATAAAGATTTTGGTGCTCTACACCCTGAAAATATAAAATGTCAGCTCTTTTCGCCTAAATTTAAAATATTTGGCACTGTGCACTCTATAAATATATTTTTATTGCGTTTTGTACCATAATGTGAACATCATTGAGAAAAACTCATGAATGCCGTCAATTTTTAAATAAAATGGTCATTTCAATGAATAAACATGTTATTCTTAATTTATTTTACTATTTAATAAATTAATTTAACATTTTATCTCTGTAATACTTAGGATAAAAAAAATTCTCTTTATTTTGTTTTGATGTGTCATCTAGATTATTTACATTATATCTAAAAAATACATTTACCAGTCTAAAAAGTTCTTATATTGCTTGATTTCTTTTTATAATACCCACATGTAATCAGTCTCAAATTTTTCAACATGACATACTCTACAAATCTATTTTTTTTACTGTTAGGATGTTAAATTTGTTAAATTACAAAGAAGTAAAAGTAATTCTTACCTAATTACTAATAGCTAGTGATGGTTAAAAAAATATGCCAAAAATATTAAGTCGAGGTTGAAAATAAAAAAAAAAAAAAGAAGGTATTTTTAGTGTCCAAAGTGCCAATATTCAATATTTTTGGGGTGCAAAGTGTTAAGAAAATATTTGTTCTACCCTTCAATCAATGAATTTTTTCATTAAACGTACAGGATTGCAAAGTGTCATATAAATTGTATTTTTTTCTTTTTCAAAGTGTCAAAGACCTATAATTTCAAGTTCTAAAGTTCTAAAAATCCCATATTAAATCATGTTTGAACAATTTTTTCATACTCAATGGTAAGTAATACAATACATGTAAAAATATTAAAATATTTGACTTTATCACAATTAAAGCATGTTTGTGTTATAATCTCGAAACTCAATATAAAAATCAAATCAATCATGAATCATGAATAACGTGTTGTTCGGCTCTATTTACACCTCTACTTTAAGCCGTCCACATTAACAAATCAATTGACCTCGGAAATAGATTTGGAAAAATTAAAACACATAAAATGTTAGTAATTTTAATATTAGATTGTTATGTTATATTATCTATATAGGTAGACAATATTTGTAAAATATGAAGATGTTGTTATATAATATCCAATTAACTATTTGAATTCCAACAATCAATTATTGCGTGACTGGAGTATTAATTAAAAGATACCAATACAATGTGGAATTATTTTTGAAATATTTGGATAAGTCATAATTTGACCAACTTAGGAAATGTAAATAGATATTTTCCTTTTCAAGCCATAATTAGAAATTTGTTCTGGCACCAACTATTGATACTCCAGCAATATCATAAACAATTTTTTATACCCATAACCCCAAGTACATCTATATATAAGAACCTCGAAATATGATAAATTAACAACCCACCTTTTTGTTGTGAGGAATAATTTAAACAATGCTGAAAATCTTCATTTTATCTCTTTTAGTAATTCCTAACATTGTTCAAGCATTTGCTGCTGAAAAACGTAAGTGTTGGTTCACCAGTAAAATAGATGTTCATGTAATCAATCACCTTCCTCCAAATTCTAAACCTTTGAAGTTGCATTGTGCATCTAGAGATAATGATCTTGGATACCATAATATTTCTATCTATCAAGATTTTCATTGGAGCTTTTGTGAAAATTTTCCCGCTAATACTTTATTTTTTTGTCATCTTTGGTGGGGTGACAAAGAAAGAGCTTTTGAAGTTTTTAATTCAGATTGGAGTTGGAGTTGTCTGTCATGTTACTGGGAAGCGAGAAAAGATGGTATTTATTTTAACGATGACCCTTCTAGGAGACCTTTTAAAAGAAAATTTCTTTGGGAAAGTTCTTAGTTCAAATCATACAATATCTCCGTGTATTTGCTTGTCAAAATTTTATTATTGTGTAGAAATTCTGCTATGCACAAGGATATGAAAACTAATTTTTATAAGGAATAATTCAGTAACGTGCAAAACTTTTTTAGTAATTCGCTCCATTCATATAATTATAACCAATGTTTTTAAAACCGAACCGAAAATATAATTGATATACTTACTGGTTAGTGGTTTAATCGATGGAACAGGATGACATCATAATAATTTTGTATTAATATTTAATTTTTTGAACTATTTATTATGTGATTGTAAAGATCTTGTTAAAACATAAAATAGTTTACACATAAAATATCTACTAAGACTAATCCATTACAGAAACTTTTTAGTTTTATGCAATGTATAATTGAGAGAGAAATGAAATTGCAATTGTTACAACAGAACAGGTGTAAACTCCAATCGAAGTATTACCAACTAAATTTTTTAGGTACTTGTTGATATAAATTGTTGCACATGATTTTAGATAATTGAAATTTCATGGTTTCGGATAACATTATAAAACTATATGATATTTGTATACTATTGAGAAAATAACTTGACTTCTGTACCTACTATATGTGGCCTTAATAAATCTGCAGAGTTTTTTTTTTCCAAGAGTTTGATCCCTTTTGTGGCGCGTCGGACACATTAAGTGAGAACCTCTCCCAACATATATTTTAACTTGAGTTCACTACTTTGTATTGACTATTCTAGACCAATCACTTGTAGGTAGCAGTTTCTCGAAATTGTTCAACAGTATGGTATCATGTTGTCCGAAAAGAAAGGAGTCATCGGACAAAAAGAAATTGAATTTCTTGGAATGAATTTTTCTGAAGAACAGTACCATCCAAGCCTACATATTGCTCTAGAACTGCTCAAATTTTCGGATGAAAACTTAACAACAAAGGAAATTCAACAGTTCCTTGGTATAATTAATCATCTGAAGGATTTTATTCCGCACAGTTCAAAATACACGAGTCAGATTTCTAAGATGCTCAGGAAAGGAGCCCCTCCACAGCCAAACCACAACTGTAAAGCAATTAAAGCAGCTTTGCCAAAAGCCTTCTCCTTTAAAGATTCCTGACAAATGTAGGCGTATTCTGCAGACAGATGCCAGTGATGAGTTTTGGGGGGCCATTCTTGTTGAAGAGATTGATGGGAATTTTTTTTTCTGTGGACACGCTAGTGGACAGTTTAAATATGCTGAAAAGCATTATCATACTGTTTACAAAGAGATTTTGGCCATAAAATATGGAATCAAAAAATTTGAGTTCCATCTGATTGGACATCACTTCACTGTTCAAATGGACAACTCATCCTTTCCGAAGATATTTGAATTCAAAAATAAAGGAATTCCAGAACCTCAGTTATTGAGGCTAAATGATTGGTTTTCCAAGTACCAGTTTGAAGTTCAGCATATAAAAGGGGATCGAAATCTTATCCCAGATTTGTTATCAAGGCCTAAATAAGTCCATCTTATTTCTTTCACAAAATCTATTCCTTTGATTCTAATGGCGTCATCATCTCAGCCCAAGCCCTCTTATTTACAAGGAATTCCCAGAAACTACTCACCCTTTGGATAGTCCAGGCCGTCTCAAAAGCTTTGCTAAAAATCATCTTTTCTTATACCAAGCCAAGTTTCTGTTACTAATGAATATTCCTCTTGAACAGGGAAAGTTCTACCCAGATCATCATTTTCTCCCAATCTTTACATTCCATACTGATATCACTCTACTAAGTGAAGGTTATTGGTACTTCTGGTGCCTTGGAATGATTAGCTACTTTGCTATTGAAGTCAAACCCATTTTTCTTCTAGAAGCAATTCGTAAGAGAAGTCTCGAACCTGGGATTACCAAATTCTTATATGGTTATTGGACCATAAAAGTCTGAATTAAAGTCCTAAAGGATACCATTAAGGAAGTCTCTCACATGGCTAATCCTTACACTGTTATCATGCTAAAAAGGCCTTATTTTTCATTGTATAGTTAATAAAATCCCTGTTAGTCTCATTGAAGATATGGATTGTACATCAACTTTGATGCTACCACCATATCCTATCACAGGTCCTAGTTACACTTTCAAAGATTTTGAAGTTCCAGTTTCATAGGACAAGCAAGGTGATACTTTAATGGAAGAAAATCCTGATATATTTCAAGATGCTCAAGATCCATGGAATTATGGATCTTTGAATATGGAATTGGTTATTGATGCTCTTGAGCCAGATGCCTTTGATCCATTGATTATGCATACAGCTGAAGGAGATATACAACAAGACTCTCCAGACAACAGTCCGTGATATTAAAGTTGTGGTCTAGTGTTACTTTATTAAAGATGTGGTCCAGTGTTACTTTATTAAAGTTGTGGTCCAGTGTTACTTTATTAAAGTTGTGGTCCTTAGTGGTGCCTTATTTGTCAAAATCCTGATATATTTCAAGATGCTCAAGATCCATGGAATTATGGATCTTTGAATATGGAATTGGTTATTGATGCTCTTGAGCCAGATGCCTTTGATCCATTGATTATGCATACAGCTGAAGGAGATATACAACAAGACTCTCCAGACAACAGTCCGTGATATTAAAGTTGTGGTCTAGTGTTACTTTATTAAAGATGTGGTCCAGTGTTACTTTATTAAAGTTGTGGTCCAGTGTTACTTTATTAAAGTTGTGGTCCTTAGTGGTGCCTTATTTGTCAAAAAGTAGGTTTCCTTCTTGTGGTCCGGATGCATTGTAAGATTATGTTGTTTGGAGTCCGCCCTCTATATATAGAGGCCCTTGTATCAGTTGTAACCATTCAGAATCGAAATAAAAAATTATCCTTTGTGTTCAGACTTGCTCTCTTAGACACTCGTTTCACTTGCGGATTCTGAATGGTTACAACTGATAATACAACATATAAGAAGTTACGACTGATAATACAACATATAGAGGTTAGCTTGACATATTAATTGAACACAAAGGATAATTTTTTATTTCGATTCTGAATGGTTACAACTGATACAAGGGCCTCTATGTTGGGTATGTAGGGGTTGCCTCGATTGTCAGAAAATTTAAAATTTTTCGAAGCACCCAAGGTCCCATATATTAGATCTCCATATTATATACACGAAAGCATGAAACAAAGCACACAATGTATTAAAACAAAGGGGTTTCGATTTTTACCTCACCACAGGCTAGGTGGTGGCAACCTTCAACTCTGATTCTGAATCTGGATCTGGTTCACAGGAGTGATCCAAATGTCTCACCTCCAAAGATAGTCCACACCAACTGGATTCTGGTAACACCTCTTAGTCTTAGGCTCAGAACTGGATCTAAGAGATTTGTCAATGGAGGACTGTGCAGATCTACTTGGCAGAGCAAGATCCAGCACGAAGGAACGAGGGAGGATGTGCGGCGGCGTTGCAGCAGCTCACGGCCGGCTAGGGGCTGCGGCTATGCTCTTGGCAGCGCAGGGAGGGGCGGCGCAGGTAAGAGAGAGAGAGGCTAAGGTTTTTGCTAGGGTGTTGGCTTTCTGAGCTCTGGTAGAACTCTATTTATAAGCCTCTTACTTGACCTAGGTTTGCAAGACTTCTTATGGGCTTTAAATTAAAGGCCCATGTCTTGCAAGCCTTCTTTTAATTAACTACTTTAATTAAATGCCCACTCCATATTAATTAATAAATTAATATTTCTTTAGATAATTAAGTAGTAATTTAATCAAGTATTTAATTAATTAAATCAACTAATTAATTAATCTCCCATTTGAATTAATATTTTAATTCATTTAATTGATTTAATTACCTTTAAATCAATTAATTCCTTTTATGTCCTTCCATAACAGTCACCGTCCAATTATATTGTGTGTGACCCTCTGGGTTCACCATCAATTGACAGCAGGCCCACGAATTCCTCGTGATTTAATTTATGAACAATAAATTGTTCCGGTCAATTAAAAACCTTTAATTGACCACTCCTAGAATCAAATCCTCTATTAACTCAGGAGTACCCACACTTCACGGTCGATGTCTAGCCACAAGCCTATGAAGCCCAACTTCAGGTGAATTGATACTTGTGAACCTCGTCTCATATAATTACCATGTACATACGGTCCTTCTATCGACTAGTATTCCCGATCAAGACTTAGGGTGTGTGAATTGATCGGCACCTCTAAATTTGTCTCGATAACTATACTTTCTAATTCAGGATAATATTCCAGTGTGACTGCTAAATTTGGAAACCCCTTCCCAAATCGGTCGCCGACCATGGCCGTGGATTCCTCGGATATATTATCAAAGAATTGTATAGGAAATTCTCTCATCCATTACGATGAGTCAATAGATTCCATATTGGTACTAACCACTCGCGTACATGTCTATACGAACCCAACCTAGGCATGTTATGATCAAGCTAAGTGACCTATAACTAGATCTAAGTACGCACATTCATGCACCGAATTCGCCCTAGCACCTCAAGTCAAAGGACTAAATCGTACACTATTATAATCCTTGAGAAACATCCCATCACCGATATACGACATGCGCTTCCACAATGGGTTTCTCTGTTCGGGTCGTTCGATGCGTTCAATCCTCCATTGAACCACCTACTCATATGCACTGGCCTCAAATGCCTTGCTCATGAAACGCTACAAATTCACTCCATGTGAATCATGCATAGTCGTACAAGTCTTGGTGATTCCTACGATATCCCGTCTCGTTTGGAATCTATGACTTGGAACAGTTTTAAGATTACTACATTTGAGACTGTTTCATGATTGCACTCAGTACTGAAGTGAATCGTCCCATAGTCAAATGTAATCTAAGGATTTCATCCAATCACTTAAATGTATTTGCGAGAGATGAAGTTGGCCATTGTTTATCCTTATACTTGTATAAATAAACATGCGTATTAAGTCATTTATAATAAAGAAAGATAATGATAGTTTCATTACAAGCTAAATATATTGGATTGCAGGGCACTATCCCATCACTCTATATATAGAGGGCTGACTCCAAACAACATAAAATACAACATAATCTTACAATACATCCGGACCACAAGAAGGGAATCTACTTGTTGACAAACAAGGCACCACTAAGGACCACAACTTTAATAAAGTAACACTGGACCACAACTTTAATATCACGGACTGTTGTCTAGAGAGTCTTGTTGTATATCTCCTTCAGTTGTATTCATAATCAATGGATCAAAGGCATCTGGCTCAAGAGCATCAATAACCAATTCTATATTCAAAGACCCATAATCCCATGGATCTTGAGCATCTTGAAATATATCAGGATTATCTTCCATTAAAGTATCACCTTGCTTGTCCTGTTAAACTGGAACTTCAAAATCTTTGAAAGTGTAACTAGGACCTGTGATACGATATGGTGGTAGCATCAAAGTTGATGTACAATCCACATCTTCAATGAGACTAACAGGGATTTTATTTACTATAATAAATAAAATCTGACCATTTATTTAAAATTAGACACCATATTATAAAAATATTTAAAGAGGTTTATAGATCGTTTTTTGAATTAATATTAAGATTGGGCCAAATCCAAAATATTAATCCCATCTATATCTTGCAACCCTAAAATTTCCTAATTCCTCTCCGTCTGTGTCGTCCCCTTTCTTTTCTCATCACAATCACACAACTACACAAATTAAAAGAGATGGATGGATAATGATGTACTTTGCAAACTGCACTACTAAACCTTTTTCTTTTGTTCATGTTTCCTGTTCTGCGAAGAATAAAGATCCGATTTAGTTTTTGCAAACTGCACAACTCCATATTTTTTTTTAATGTGTAAAAATTACCAAAGTTTTGGTATATAACTTTAGATCGATATTTAGGAGATCGACGAGTTTATATCGACCCAATCAGTTTTACTCAAATTTTATTTTTATACTTATACTTAAGTTTTTTTACCAAATTTTTGGTGTTTACCTTTGTAGATCAATATTAAGGAGATCGATGAGTTTATAAGGACCCAATCGATTTTACTCAAATTATATTTACAGTTAGGTTTTTTTATCAATTTTTTGGTTTAAACTCTTGTAGATCGATAAGCAATCGCTTTTTTAGTTAGATAATCATGACATAGAGGAAAGATAATTGGAGAAAAATTAAGTAACAACTTTTATTATACTTGAATATTAGTGAGTCTTGTGACGATCGGAAAAGAAAAAGGAAAGAAAAATACAAAGAAACTAATATTAACAAAACAACTAAATTGCCATCCGAACTTATTACTATTGACCATTGTAACATTTTAAGTTAACAGAATTCCAGGTTCTTGGAAGAGGTGTTATATCCAAATGCGCAATTTTGTAGGATGCCTTTTTTCCAACTCCTATTACGACATAAGGACATTCCCAATTTGGTTTTAATTTTCCAACATGTTTGGACACTTCCACTTTCTTTAATACTAAACCTCCCTATTTATAAGATCGGATTCTTACTCTTTTATTGTATGCTTTCTCCATGCTCGACTTGATAGCCTGTAATCGAACAACTACCTTTTCTCTTAGTGCATCTGTTAAATCTAGATCCTTTCTTCTTCACCGATCATTACTTTCCTCATCAAATAATTCAACCCTCGGACTGGGGACTACTGCCTCAACTGGAATGATGGCTTCCGAACCATATACTAGACTTAAAGGGGTCTCTACGATTGAGGCTTTCGCCATTGTTCGATTAGCCCATATTATGCCAGGTTGCTCGTCCAACCATTTTCCTTTGGCCTCATCCAGTCTCTTTTCCAAAGTTTTAATTATTTCTCTATTTGCGACCTTATTTTGTGGGGGTGTTCTACGAATGTAAAAATTTGCTGTATTCCGAATTTTGAGCACCATTTTAGGACCTGCTGTCCAGCAAACTGATTCCCATTGTCAGAAAGTAGGACTCTCGTAATCCCAAATTGACAAACAATATACTTCGACAAGAAATTTATAACTTGATCCTGGGTGTGCAATACATTCAATCCATTTACTAAAGTATTCAATCGCGACAAGTACATAACTCTTTTTCGACCTTGCTATTGGAAATGGTCCAACTATGTCAATTCCTCATTGGTTAATGGGCCAGCAGATAGGAATAGAGTGCATCTTTTCTGCTGGTTGGTGAATTACATTTAAGTGAACCTGGCAGTAATGATATCTTTTTACATATTCAGTTGCATCTTAGTTTATTGTTGGCCAATATTATCCCATCCTTAGACATTTTAGAGCAAGGGCTCGAGCTCCACTATGATTGCCTGCTTATTCTTCGTGAATCTCCCTAAGGATATCCTGAACTTGTAATTCGGAGATGCATTTTAATAGGATTCCGGATATGGATCGCTTGTAGAGCTTTTCTTCCACAATAGCATACTTGGGAGCACGATACTTAATCCTTCGAGCCTCATTCCGATCGGTTGGGAGGGATCCATCGACCAAGTATTGTAAAAGCGGGGTTATCCAACTTCCTTGGCCTAAGTCGATTTCCATGATTTCTGCATTAGGCACCAAGTCCAAATCTATCGCAGGAGTGTTAGAAATCAGCCATGTTATTACCCTTTCTATTCAACCCTCTCTTGATCCCGTAAATTGAGAAAGTTGATCTGCATTTGTACCTCGAAGTTATCTGCGCTCCCTGCGAGTTGTTTCACCTTAGCCAGGTACTTAATCATATTGTACTCATTTGCTTCGTAAAATCCTTCTATTTGCCACTGATCCAATTTGGAATCAGCCAATACCCTCAAGAACTTGATCCCAGCTTTTATGGCAATTTCCATACCTGCAATTCGCTTCATTATTTATTATCATAAAATCCAAGGTGATGGCATAGTTTAAATCCTCATTTTCAGGTCCTCGGAAATTAATTCCAGCCCCACCTCCATCATTAGTTGATGCCCCGTCGACATGCATAAGCCAAGTTTGATTTTCGACAATTAAAATGTCATTATCACTGGTACTTGGTTTATCAACAATCATTTGGATGAGCTTGGCGTTTCTAAGAGAAAGTCGGTGGGTACTTGAGCTTTTATTGCAGTTCATGGTCAATACTCGATCACATATTGTCCTAGCTCAATAGTCAATTTGATTAATCTACCTGAAGTCTCGGGTTTCGACAAAACTTGCTCAATGATTGATTCGTAAGGACCACTATCTTGTAAGTTTGGAAATGGGGTTGCAATTTGTGAGCTGCCAGCACCAGTGCGAGGGAAAAATTTTCGATTTCTAAGTAATTCTTTTACGCCCCTTGCAGAAGCTTGCTTAAATAATAAATCGGCTTATGTTCTGTCTCCTCTATTTTCACCAGAACTGAACCTACGGCTACTTCGGAGATGGATTCGATAGGTTTTCCCAGTAGCGGGGGCGACGCTAGATATTCCTTTAGCTCATCAAAAGCTCGATCACATTCTTCCGTCCATTGGAAGGTTTTAGCTTTCCTTAGGGTCCGAAAGTAAGGTAGGCTTTTATCGGCCAATTTCGATATGAACCTATTCAAAGCTATTATTTTACGAGCCAAGCTTTGCATTTGAGAGATCATTTCAGGAGGTTTCATCTCGGTAATGGCTCGTTTTTTTCCGGAATTGCTTCAATGTCTCTTTGGTGAAAAAGGTAACCAAGGAACATCCCCGATTTAACCCCGAATGTACATTTTGCAGGATTGAGCTTCATACTGTATTTCCTCAGAATCTTGAAGCAACAATAAAAGATGAGCAATATGGTCTTTTTCTCTCATACTCTTGACTAACATGTCATCAACATATACTTCCATAATTTTCCCGAGGAGTTCCTCGAACATCAAGCTTACCAATCTCTAGTAGGTTGCTGAGTGAAAATGATCAGCAAGTCATCCCAATGGTAATAAATGCACTTGGATTAATAAATGCTGAAGAATGAGGGTATCTATGGCAAATGATTGAAGAAATCATCGTATCAGCTTGGTGCATTTAATGCGACTGACAGAAAGTACAACAGAGTATAGTGCGAACAGTTGCAGAGAGCCGTTTCTGGAACCAGTACTCGAGGAATCAAATTCGTCTCTCTTCAACAGGCAGAATTCAAACTCAAGTATAAATAGTTTGTGATTCAAGAGTTAGAGATGAACAACTACAACACAACGCATATCTAAGAGAAATCGAAGCAGAATTTTCTAAGTCTCAAAACTCAAGAACATAACACTCATCAGCTTAGTCATCTGTTGACGAAAGACGAAGTTGAAGATCAACGATAAACACATTTTCTGAATGAATCTGTAAAAGAGAGTGTTGTGAGAAGCTGTTATCCATCTTTGTGAGTGATAAAGCTTTGTGGTATAGGACTTCTTAGTGATTTCCTGTAACGAACTTGTGGCTTGTTCACTTGTTGTTCGGCGCAAGCAGAGTATATTGTAATCTGTGTGATTATAATATAACTCAAGATCTGTGTGACGTGGAAGAGTGGACTAAAGGATTTTTATCCATATAACCACATTCTGGTGTTTTTACTTTGCATTGTCTTCTTGCATATTTTCAAAGCACATAAAAACACTTGAGAAAACTGTGAAAGATTTTCAAAAAGGAGTTTGCAAAAACTGAGGATAAAATATTTTCAAAGTTAAGAAAATTTACTTGTGAAGAAAAATTTTAATATTCGCGCAAGTAACTCACTTAAAACTCTGATTTTACTAAAATTTTACTAAAATCAGCTAAGTCTAAACAAAAGAGTGGTCTACTCTGTTGTTCAAAGCTTTGTGCGCGATCAGCTTAGTCTGCTCACAGCAAAGTTAGAGAAATTTTGAAGTAAAAAATTTTTAGAGGTTTATTCAAAAGTTTTTAGATGTCTATCCTACCCCCCAACTAGATCTCATCTGACCAATTGGGACCAACAAGTGTTATCAGAGCAGGTGGTTCATCTGAATTAGTTGCCTGATCAACGAGCTTGATCCGAGTGTTTTTCAAATGTTTTAGAAATTTTCAAAAGAGCATATTTTCAAAAAATAAAAACTTTTTGAAAAAATGGATTTCTTTACCCCACAATAGTGGTATGAGCTTTGACGACTGGAAGATCTGCATTGAAATCTTCCTTGCTGCTTACAATGACATCACTAAAGGTACGTTCAAAATCACCAAGACCATAAAAGTAAATGACATAGAAATGGTGGTGAACAAAGAGATCGAGGAAATGATGGTTGAAGAAGTCAAGATGTTCAATCTGGACAAAGTTGGCCGTTTCATCATGACCAGAGCCCTAGACAATGACCGTTTCAACAAGGTCAAGCACTGTAAACTGCAAAAGAAATGTGGGACAAAATTCGTGATATAAGCAAGAAAAACGACGCCATAAAAGGACATAACCTGAGTATTACTCTTGAAAAGTTGGAAAACTTCAAGATGAAGTCTGGTGAGACCATTAATCAAATGGATTTAAGGTTCAACAGAACACTCAACGAAGTCTTGAAGCTGAGAAAGACCTTCACAGATAAAGAGATCACTGTCAAAGTCCTGAAGGCGCTGCCTCCCAAGTTCAACATGAAGATCACTGCTATGGAAGAGTTAAGGGATCTGGGGAAGATCTCTCTTACGGAACTGTTTTCTGTACTCAAGGCATACGAGTATAAACTGCCAATGATGGGTTTAGAAGAAATCTTAACATCTGGTCCCACAGCTGCCATGGTTGCTGCTGAAAAATCAGGAAATTCAGCATATAAGAACAAAGAAATGGACTCATCTTATGAGGCCATAATGCTCAACAAAAAGGAGTATACTGCTGGAGACGTTGCATTGCTGTTGAACAACTTTAAGAAGTTATACAAAAGAAAAATGAAGAACAAATACAACAATGCTTCTACTTCTAACCCTGCCTCTAATTCTCATGATAGTAAGGATTCTTATAAATCCAAACTAATGTGCTATAATTGCAGGAAATTGGGGCATTTCATGAGAGATTGCCCATATCCCAAAGTTGAGAAATATACGGAGGAAGAAAAGAAAATCAGAAAGGCGAGGAAACATTAAAAAGGAAAATGCTGATGGCTGAAGCTGAAAAGCTTGCTGCTATCTACTCGTCTGATTCAGATTCAGAGACATCAGAGGATGTATCTACTGAAGATGAGCAACCCTCACTTCTATAGCTGATGGCCAAAGAATCAGATGACTCTGAGGATGAGGTAACTCCTTCTGAAAGTGAACTATTTAGTTTATTTGAGCAAGTGATTTTAAATAACACGAGTGTTGTTTCTGCATTTGCTAAGCTTAAGGAAGAGATGACATTGCTGAAAGATCAAAATAGTTCACTGAAACATAAGGTTGAAAAATCGAAAGAATCAGCTGAATATAAACTACTTAAGCAAGAGAATGAATCTCTGAAAGCTGAATGTGAAGTTTATAATGGTAAAATCATGGAACTTGAGAAAGTCATATAGTCTCATGATAAGTCTTCTGATGCATTAGATAACACGATTAGTACACATAAACTTCATTTAAATCAAGAAAAGATAGAACTGAAACATACTGAAAATTTCATATCTGCTGACAACGGTAAGGTCATCTTTTATGTTAAGACTACTAAACCTGCTTCACATGAGAATGAACTAAAGGAGAATAAAACTCCTAAGGCTAAAATGAGCAAAGAGCAACAGACTGGTAAAGCTAAACAACAGAGTCCTAGGAAGTCTGCTGATAAGAGTAAAACTAATCAGACTAGTAACAAAACTAAGTCGTCTGTTAATAAGCAAGCTAAATGTAAACCAAAAGAAGCATAAAACAAGAAAAATCAATATGTTTGGTATGGATATGAGTCATCAACCTGCTACATATCCACCATTATATCATGCACCTCCATTGCAGATGAACCCAGAATGGTCGAAGAACCAAAAGTAGAAAAGGCAAAGGAGAAGGAAAGCACTCCTAGCCCAGCTGATATCCCATCAACTTCAACTTCCTCATCTGTCCAGCCATCACTGTTGGAATCCATTCAACATATGATATCAAATGCTATGAAGGAGATGGAGGACAAAAACAGAGAACAATTGAAAAATTCCGAGGAGATAGCCTCTGCTCTGATGTCAACAGCTGCTGCTGAAAGACAACCCCCTGTTGCTGCTCCCAGTCCATAGATAGTTGAAGAAATTGCTGAAATCAAACAAGATATACAAACTATCAAGCCGAATTTGGAAACACTTGGAGCAAGATCACAAAGCAATACAACGGGGTGGAATAATGTCAACAGAGTTGTTGCTGAAGCACTACATGCTCATGAGGAATCTAGCATATAAGTATGATGAAGACCTTCACCACGGCTACTAAACTGATTTTCGAAACTCAGGGTAAGCTGCTGCATCAAATTGATATGACTTTTGGAAAGGTGGAGACTTTTGCTGAAGCACAACAGGGAAGAAGAGACGTTCACATGGATGCGGTTGAAGAAAATGTCAGACTTCTTTGTGAGGCAATCAACATCACACCAGTCTTGCCTAAGGAATTGCCTAAGAGCTACTTGTCAACCCTGCTGATGATGACAAAAAGGGGAAAGATAATGGCTCTGCAACAAAGGGTGCTGCTGCTAATAAGACTGCTGAAACTGCTGCTGAAACAGTAACTGAAAAACTGGAGGAGTCTGCTGAGAAGACAGAAGATTATACAAGCAGACCAGTTAATCAGACAACTGCCGAGCAGAAGAAAAAAAAAAGAAGAAGCTGATGATTCTGACTCTGAACAGTCCAAGTAATTAGCAAAGACGGATAAAGAACTTGCTGCAACCAAGGACTCAGCTGAAGAACAACTAAATCCAAATGTGAAATACAAAACTTGGAGGAAAAGAATATATGCCTTAAACTCCTCAAGTGAAGAAGATGAAGATGATGATCTTGTATCATCAGAAGAAAACAAAGAAGAAAATAAAGAAGGCAAGGAAGAAAAGAATGATGAAAAACAAGAAGAGAAGAAGGATTAGACTAGGAAACTAGACTAGGACACCTTTTAATCTTACTTGTTATCTCTTGTATTTTATTTTCTGACTATCTCATCAGATGACTTGTAACTTGTAATGAATTTCAAAATCTATTCAAGTTTTCTTCCAACAAATTATTTCTATCTCAGAAATTCTTGAGGATTAAAATTTAGCTTAGTCACAGGTACTTAGCTGAAGGTTTTGTCATCGTCAAAAAGGGGAAATTGTTGGATGAAGATGAATATAGAGTGCACGAATTTGAGGGAGGTTTTGCTGATTTCCAAAACATCAGAATTAGCTAAGTAAGGAAAGCTTAAACCCCTTAGAAGAATTTTGACCAAGTAAGAAGACTATTAGAAGGGTAAAAAAAATTCAAGGTCCAGAAGACTACTTATCTTTTTCTGAATTCGAAATTAGAAGGGTAGGTTATCAACTAACTCAAATCAGATTAGTTCAAGTTTTGATCAGCAGAGTATCTATCAGACGGGTCACTTCGATCAGTAGAGTGGAAGAGATCAAGAAGTCTGCCAACGGTAATAAATGCACTTGGAGTAATAAATGATGTTGGAGAAGGGTATTAATGGCAAATGATTGAATACATTCTCGGATAAGCAACGTGCATTTAATGCTACTAGCAGGAAAGTACATCAGACTGTACAATGCAATAGTTGCAGAGAGCCGTTCCAAGAAATGGGGGACCAGTACTTGTAGCTTTGAAATTTGTCTCATCTTTAACGGATAGATTTCATAACAAATATAAATATGATAACGCCGTGAAAACGTCGTTATCGCGTGCCTTATTAAGCCCAAAACGTCTTGTTTTAATCCGAGTTTTGCTTGCTTTTGCGTGTTTGCGTGGTTTTTCCTTCTTTGGCCACTTCGTTTGGCCTTTGTTTGTTTTTCGTGTTTTTGATCTCGTTTTGATCGTTTTCTCCGTGGTTTGTAGGTATTGACATCTTAGAGAGATTCGGAGTTGCGTATCAATGATGCGAGTCGCTCTACCCACCCCGCGAGTCATGCTTGAGCTTCAAAGAAAATAAAACCCGAAGCAAATTGTACAAGATTGTAGATAGTTGTTCACTAAAGCATGCACAACTTTATCAAGGATGATCCAAATGAGCTGAATTTTGGACATGTCATAGATGAGTGAGTTAGCTACGCTACGGACTTTACGGATCTGCATTTGGAGTTCGGAATCAAAAGATATACTGCTCGGAAGGAAGTGCGGCAGAGCTGGAAACTCACGGCCAGACTTACACCGCGGTGTGTGAACCTTACACCGCGGTGTAAGGCCTGTCACACCGCGGTGTATGATATATACACCGCGGTGTACCCCTGCTACCAGCAGATATTTATTTACGGGAAGCAGGGGCCTTTTTGTACACTTTCCCCCTTGTCCCCAAATGTAATTCTAGCTTGTTAGGGGTCATTTTGGTCTTGGTTGCCTTGCTTTTGAGGGTAACTAAGGCATGGAAAGCTTGTTGTTTCTCTAGGTTAGATATTAGGAGGTGAAATTCATGACAACACACACACTTCATTTTTACATCTTGCCTCCCTTTGGAAAAAGCTTTTGGCTTGCACTTTTGAATGAAGAACAACAAAGGCTTGAAGGAGAAGTTGCCATAGATTTCATCACCTAAGCTTACTCTATCTTTCTTACTTTGTTCATTTACATTTATGACTTTGTTTAATGTAATGAATGTTGTTTTGATAAATTTGAGTAGCTAATCTCCTTTCTTCTAGGTTTTTATTGATCCTATGTTTAGTTCTTGATTAAATGATGCTATGATAATTGATATGATCCTTACATGTGTTTGTTTATCCGATTTCGTGCTTATTGTTCGTCTTAAGGTTTGATCAACCTTGAGGTGAAAGTTATTGATTCTTGATTGCTAGACATAGTGATTTTGAGGATTTGATTATGAAGTTGGATTATGATTCGATTCTAGGATAGACATATACCTAAGTCGTTTCATATTCGTTTAAGGTTTGAGTTTAATGCCATCGATTAGATTTTAGTCCATTTAGGAATAAATTGGATTAGTTTAATTTGATAGGTTTGTATGCTATCGGAAGATACATACAAACGTCTTGGAATCCTTGAATAGCAAACACGAGCGTTAGTAATCATTTATCGAGTCATTTACCTGAATTGAACTAGGTGACGTAAAATCCTAGGAGCCTTTATCTTATTAACAAGTTAATTATTTAGATTTGTCTTAATCGCTTCGTTAGTTGTTTAAACAAACCACAATCTCACTACTATCGTTCACACAAGTTCGAGTAAGGTATTAGAATAGATTTCGGTAATTATACGTTTGATTCCTCGTGGGTTCGACACCCCTTATCATTTTATTACTTGAAAGCGACCGTATACTTGCGCGTTTACGTACTCGTATTTGGAGCGTAACAAGTTTTTGGCGCCGTTGCCGGGGAATTTGTAACGATTATTGCCAACTTATATTCTTGTGTATCTTAGCTTGAATTTATTATTTACCTTGTGATCTTTGTATTCTTAGGTGCCTTTCTCTTAGTGTATGCCAAGAGCTTCGACATCACCCCTAGCTCTTGTTGATCCGGAGATTGAGAGGACTTTTAGAAAGCGAAGAAAAGCAAGGAAGAAAAAGGGTAAATCTCTACCCATGGACAGTCAAGGAGTTAACCCGGCTATGGTTAATCCTTTACAAGTTGCTCCCGAAGAACCGAACAATAGTAACCGGCCTATCAATGAGTATGGTACGCCTAAGTTGGACGAGCTAGGTTCTAGTATCATCATACCTACAATTACGGCATCTAACTTTGAGCTTAAGCCGGTTATGTTCAACATGCTAAATGCCGCGGGTCAATTTGGAGGTCACTCGAGTGAAGATCCTCACGCTCACTTGAAAAAGTTTATGATGATTAGTGATTCATTCATCATTTCGGGAGTAACGAAGGATGCGCTGAGGTTGATGCTATTTCCGTATTCGTTAAGAGACCTCGGGAAAGATTGGTTAGATTCTCTACAACCCCAATCTATTACTTCGTGGGAAGATCTAACCGGAAAGTTTTTGAGGAAGTTTTTCCCTCCCCCGAAGACTACCAAATTGAGGAATGATATTCTAGCATTCCGGCAATTAGATCAAGAATCGTTGTATGAAGCTTGGGAGAGATTCAAGGAATTATTGAAGAAATGTCAACACAATGGCATAGCCGAGTATATTCTAATGCAAACATTTTACAATGGTTTGCACGGACCTACTAGAGCTCTCGTTGATGCCACTGCGGGTGGTGCTATGCTTTCCAAGACCTACGATGAATCGTGGGAAATTCTTGATACTATGGCTTACAACAATCACTCTTGGACATCCGAGAGAGCAACTTCCGCCAAATCTACTCCCGGAAGACTTGAATTGGATGCAATTACGGCAATAAGTGCCCAATTGGCGGCTTTGAGTAATAAAGTGGACAAACTTGGCCAAAAGCCGGAGGTAGTCCAACAAGTACAAGCCATGCCACCTAGTTGTGTGACGTGTGGGGGAGCTCACACGTATGATATGTGTCCCGGAAATCCCGAGGCAGTGAATTACCTTGGGAATAACTATCGAGACAATCAAGGACACCAATCATACCAAAACAACTATGTCCCTCAGTGGCAAAAGCATCCAAACTTCTCTTGGAGTAATCCAAATAATGGCCAACAACCTTATCAAGGAGACCATCAATCCTCCGCACACCTCGGGTTTCAAGAAAGGCAAAAACAGGCCGTTGAATCAAAACCTGCATGGGAGGATGCATTTGGTGAGTTCATGAAGCACACCACCAAATACGTGGTTAAAAACGATGCTAAATTGGAAGATGTTTCCAAACAGTTGCAAGAACACTCGGGAGCATTAAGGAATCTTCAATTGCAAATGGGGCAGGTTGCACAAGCTTTAAGTGCAAGACCCCCGGGAGCTCTGCCGAGTACAACCGAATCGCCGAATCAAGGTCCACTTGAGCATTGCAAAGCTATTTCCTTGAGAAGTGGAAAAGAATATGAAGGTCCGGTCGTGCCTAATGAGAATTCGACAGAAACCGATGTGATTCAACAAGGAAATAAGGAACCATTAGCCAATGATGTAGAATTGGAAGAAGAAGCACCCAAAGAACCTATTCCTTTGATACCCATACCCGCAAGCAAGCCAACTCCTCATTTCCCTCAAAAGTTTCAAAAGAAGAAAGAGGAAAAGCAATTTGAAAAATTCCTGGGTATTTTGAAACAATTGCATATCAACATTCCTTTGGTAGAGGCTCTCGAGCAAATGCCAAAGTATGCGAAGTTCATGAAAGATGTGCTATTAAAGAAAAGAAGGTTTGGAGAATTTGAAACGGTTGCTTTGACCGAGGAATGTAGTGCCATGGTCCAAAAGAAGCTTCCTCCAAAACTAAAGGACCTCGGAAAGTTCACCGTTCCGATTGCCATTGGAGATAAATACCAAGGGAAGGCTTTGTGTGATTTAGGCGCAAGCATAAACCTCATGCCTATGTCGGTGTTTAAGAAATTGGGTATTGGAGAAGCTCGACCAACTACCGTGACGCTTCTACTTGCCGACCGCTCTATCACAAACCCGGAGGGAAAAATTGAAGACGTGCTAGTTAGAGTCGACAAATTCATATTTCCGGCCGACTTTATCATTCTAGATTGTGAGGCAGATGAAGATGTCCCAATCATCCTAGGGAGACCATTCTTAGCCACGGGACAAACTCTCATAGACGTGTCAAAAGGAGAACTCACTATGCGTGTGGAAAACGAGGAGGTTAAATTTAATGCTTTCGGTGATATTCCTAATTCTATAACCCCTATTGTTTGCTACATGATTGACAAGGTGAGAAAGAACGAATCACGGAATGATGAAGTCCACGATGAAACCAAGAAAGATAATCCGTTTAAGGCAGGCCCAAAGAAGAGAAAAAGGCATCGAAAGAAGTCCTCGGAGATGAAAAAGAAGATCAAATGGGAAGAAACAATGAAGGATGAAAAATGTTCTCCTAAGCTCCTAGCTTGTGATGTCATGAAGAATGGGAGCATGAGAGTCAAATGGAGTCCGAAAGGGATTCAAAGTCACCCAAGCTAGTTTCAACGTATCCAAGTCGAGCTCACGACTATAAACAAGCGCTTCTTGGGAGGCAACCCAAGGCTTTTGTTTTTCTTTTTCGTTGTCTTGTTGTTTTTGTTGTTGTCGTGTCGTGTCTTTTGATTTCTCGTTCTTGTGTGTTTTGTTGTAGGTAATGATTGAGCACGATAATATTGCAAAATCGAGCGTGCAAATACAAGTAGGAAATTGTGAAATTGAGCCAATCGAGAATCGATGTAAGTTTTTAAATTTTATTGTTTTGAAGTGTTAAGATTTTTGAACACAAACTTATTTTTTGAAGTCTGTATTCAAAAATTTTAAAAGAAAGTTACTGGAAATAATACACCGCGGTGCAAAATTTCCAGTAAGTTTAATCACTTCTCACACCGCGGTGTAATTTCAAATACACCGCGGTGCAAAATTTCCAGTAACTTTTGTTCTGTTGTGCAAAAAAGTACACCGCGGTGTATAGTTTATACACCGCGGTGCAATTAGTCACACACCGCGGTGTACAAAATATACACCGCGGTGTATACATTCCAGGGATTTAAAAATCCCGTAGCCACTCCCTCCTTCACTTATCAATTTCAACTCTTCACTCTCAATTCTCCCTCACGTACAATTCCTCCCTCTCAATCTCTCCCATCTCTCATTCACTTTCAATCCCTCCTCACTCACATATTCTCCAAATTACCACAATTCACTCACTCAATCACCCCAAAAATCTTCAATTTCAACCACACTAACCAAAAACCGAACCAATCATCCCCCAAAACACCAAAAGTTCGAAAATTTTCGATTTCAACCAAAATTGTGCAATCAAAAGGTAAGTATAGCTAAACCCTTGATGGTATTGCTTTGTTGGTATTGTAAATGTTTGGTATTGCTATTTTTGTTGAAAAATATAGTAGAAAAATTTTTAGTTGGGCATTGCACACTAGGTGTTCGACGAATTGCCTAAGTGAGATGTTTTGGTTGTTAGTGTGAATTCTTTTGTGATTTTGTTTGAGGGTTGTTTGTTAGCGATTGTGAATTGATTATTGAATCGTTTGGTGGATTTTGAATATATTGAAAGAATGCCGAGGATTAGAGGTGGGAGTTCACGTGCGCCTTCTAAACGAACTAAAAGCTCGAAAGGGAAGGAACCCATGGTCGAGGAGGAAGACTATGATATCACTCGACGATGATTGTATTTCATTGCTTTATTATTATATTAGAACCGTGTTCTTTCATTTACCGTTTTCTTTTCTTTTGTTTTGTTGTTGTTGTGCTTGTGTGCTTGTGTGCTTGTTTTGTCGTGTCAACCTCACTCTGTTTTTCTAATTTCACACAATGGGTTCATTGTGCGTTTTAAGTTTGGGGGGAGAGGTCGCAAGTACTTGCGAACATGCTATTAGGTCGACTCGCCCAAAAAAAAAAAAATATTCAAATTCTTATTATTACTTGAACATGTTCTACAAAATTTGAGCACATTGGCTAAAGCTAGGTTGTATTTGATGTGGATAAAGAACTATAGTGATAATAGGTTCTAGGATCTCTTTTGTTTAACTTAGATTCTCTCCAAACTTTAGTTTGAAAACTAAGTGTGATATGAGCAAAATTGCCTAAGTTTGGGGGAGTGAACCCTTTTCAAGAATGAAAAACCTTCGCATACCTAGTTCTTAAAAGAAACGAGTAGAGAAGTTGCTAAAATGTATGCACTTCTACGAGAGAAAAGAAAGGCTAAGCCTTCAAATTATTGAATTATTGAATTATTTTTGTAATTACTCTACTTCGTTGTAATGGTGCAAGTTTGTAATGAAAAGTTCAAATGAAATGCACAAAGGAAAGGAATGGTGCTAGTAGCCCAAAAAGTTAAGTGTTTAGAAGAACAAACAATCATCATAAGTAGTGCTAGTCTTGTATAGTAATATCGTTGTAAAGCACAAAGTGCTATGTTATCATTGTAAATCAAAAGAAAAAAGCATAATATGGTGAGAAAGAGCTAGGGACTAAAATTGTTAACTAGTTCAAGAAGAGGGATAACACTCTTAAAATGCCTATAACTTAGCTTCATAATGTGATTTGAACATCAAGTTGGAAATCTACGGCTAGGAGAGACTCTTTGTCAAAACCTTAGGAGTCCACGCAATTAGAACCAATGATTTTGATCTATTGGGACGTATTCACCTAAGGTAGAATCTAGCTAAAGCCATCACACACACACGTAGAGCTTGTTCAAAGAATAATTTGAAATTGTCAAGTTTTGTGCGTTTTGATCTTAAGCATGCATGTTTAGTACTTGTCTTTTGTTTCCTTTGCTCGGGGACGAGCAAGCGTTTAAGTTTGGGGGTGTTGATAAAGCCGTGAAAACGTCGTTATCGCGTGCCTTCTTAAGCCCAAAACGTCTTGTTTTAATCCGAGTTTTGCGTGTTTGCGTGGTTTTTCCTTCTTTGGCCCCTTCGTTTGGCCTTTGTTTGTTTTTCGTGTTTTTGATCTCGTTTTGATCGTTTTCTCCGTGGTTTGTAGGTATTGACATCTTAGAGAGATTCGGAGTTGCGTATCAATGATGCGAGTCGCTCTACCCACCCCGCGAGTCAAGCTTGAGCTTCAAAGAAAATAAAACCCGAAGCAAATTGTACAAGATTGTAGATAGTTGTTCACTAAAGCATGCACAACTTTATCAAGGATGATCCAAATGAGCTGAATTTTGGATATGTCATAGATTAATGAGTTAGCTACGCTACGGACTTTACGGATCTGCATTTGGAGTTCGGAATCAAAAGATATGCTGCTTGGAAGGAAGTGCGGCAGAGCTGGAAACTCACGGCCAGACTTACACCGCGGTGTGTGAACCTTACACCGCGGTGTAAGGCCTGTCACACCGCGGTGTATGATATATACACCGCGGTGTACCCCTGCTACCAGCAGATATTTATTTACGGGAAGCAGGGGCCTTTTTGTACACTTTCCCCCTTGTCCCCAAATGTAATTCTAGCTTGTTAGGGGTCATTTTGGTCTTGGTTGCCTTGCTTTTGAAGGTAACTAAGGCATGGAAAGCTTGTTGTTTCTCTAGGTTAGATATTAGGAGGTGAAATTCATGACAACACGCACACTTCATTTTTACATCTTGCCTCCCTTTGGAAAAAGCTTTTGGCTTGCACTTTTGAATGAAGAACAACAAAGGCTTGAAGGAGAAGTTGCCATAGATTTCATCACCTAAGCTTACTCTATCTTTCTTACTTTGTTCATTTACATTTATGACTTTGTTTAATGTAATGAATGTTGTTTTGATAAATTTGAGTAGCTAATCTCCTTTCTTCTAGGTTTTTATTGATCCTATGTTTAGTTCTTGATTAAATGATGCTATGATAATTGATATGATGCTTACATGTGTTTGTTTATCCGATTTCGTGCTTATTGTTCGTCTTAAGGTTTGATCAACCTTGAGGTGAAAGTTATTGATTCTTGATTGCTAGACATAGTGATTTTGAGGATTTGATTATGAAGTTGGATTGTGATTCGATTCTAGGATAGACATATACCTAAGTCGTTTCATATTCGTTTAAGGTTTGAGTTTAATGCCATCGATTAGATTTTAGTCCATTTAGGAATAAATTGGATTAGTTTAATTTGATAGGTTTGTATGCTATCGGAAGATACATACAAACGTCTTGGAATCCTTGAATAGCAAACACGAGCGTTAGTAATCATTTATCGAGTCATTTACCTGAATTGAACTAGGTGACGTAAAATCCTAGGAGCCTTTATCTTATTAACAAGTTAATTATTTAGATTTGTCTTAATCGCTTCTTTAGTTGTTTAAACAAACCACAATCTCACTACTATCGTTCACACAAGTTCGAGTAAGGTATTAGAATAGATTTCGGTAATTATACGTTTGATTCCTCGTGGGTTCGACACCCCTTATCATTTTATTACTTGAAAGCGACCGTATACTTGCGCGTTTACGTACTCGTATTTGGAGCGTAACAAAATACAGCTGATTTCAAGAGTTAGAGACAACACAACAATCTGATATTTCATACGAAGTAGAATTTCTCTAAATCTCAAAAGCTCAAGAACAGCTCACTCGTCTGCTGAAGTCATTTGTTGACAGAACCTAAGTTGAAGCAAAAAGAAAACATTTTCTGAGTGAATCTGTATTAGAAGAGCGTTGTGAGAAGTAGATATCCATATAAGTGAGTGATATTACTTCAGAGAGTAGGAGTTTCTTTGTGATTTCTTGTTGTGAACTTACGGCTCATCATTTGTTGTAGTGCGTAAGCAGAGTGTACTGTAAACTTAGTGCTTATAGTATAACCCAAGATCTTCGTGACTTGGAAGAGTGGACTAAAGTATTTTTATCCATATAACCACTCCGCTGTTCAAGCTTTGTGCGCGATCAACCAAGTCTGTTTACAATTCTCGATCAGCTTAGTCTGCTGACAGAAGACTTAAAAGTTTTTAATTCCAAAATTTTCAGAGGTCTATTCACTCCCCCCCCCCCCCACCCCACCCCTCAAGACTTGAACAGACCACTTGGGACCAACAGAGACTGTAGTTGATATCAATGGTGGAAAAGATCAAAACGTTTTCTTTTTATTTCTTAAGCATAATTAAAATAATTAACGTTTACCGGATCAACGTTTTTTATGTTATTTATTTTTTACAGTGAATATAAAAGCAATAAAATTACACACTTGGATCTAATTAGTTCGAATTTGTTCACTCTTCGGGCCGAATTGTTCGGATCCTATAAATGGATTAATCACCAACAATGTAATTTATTATGATAATACAAGGCTTTGTTCCTTTAATTTATATAGTTTTAAAATATCATATTACTTTCAAATGTATCTGTCAAAGGTCTGTACAGTATTGTGACTATGAACTTCTCTAATCTACACAATTCCAAATCCAACTTCAAGAATCTAGAAATAAGTATATAAATATTCCAAAGTTATGTGCTATTTATTCTAAATACAAACTGTATCACTAATCTTATGTTCATTTATACCCAAGATCAATTAATCACACTTTACTCTTTTGTTGTCTGACTTATAACCGTTGTTTATATAAACTTATTTTTTAGTTTGTAAATTTCTATAACATGGTATGAATAATCAATCAATTTCAATTTCACAAGTGTATCGATATTTTCAGAACATTAACTATTGGTAATAAAACAAATTTAATAGTTGTCTGGGTTTGCCTTCTAAAAATTAGGTAATATATTTGATTTAAATTAAATTCCATAATTGAGACAAGATTCTTTCTCCTTGAATAAATTTATATATTTACTTTTTTAATTAACACTATTATTTTTCTTCAAGACCTCTAGCCGCCCATGTTTTTAATTTTAACTAATTAAAAGCCATTAATTAATAGCCATTAAATTTTTGAAATCACATAAGTTTCACAATTTGTTTCTTGTGTTCTTATTATCTATATTTTAGTAGTATTATCTCATCATGGCTAATAGAAAAGGATTCTATTTTATTCGGTAAATGCTGATCCAAGTTAGATATTTTAACATATTAAAGTGTTTTTTTTTTCATTTTGCACCCTCAAATTATAGGGTTTTAGCACTTTACATCATCACATAAGAGTTTTGGTACTTTTCATTCTGAAATATAATTTAATTGTCACTTTGCACCGTCGTATGTGTTTTCGGTGGCCATTTCTCCAAAATTACTCAATGAAATTGGCCAAATTTGGTGTCTATTAACACGTCTTGATGAGAGGAACAAAATCCCCAAATTAATTTTGAAAAATAGTCAATTATAATTTTTAAGGGGTAGCAGGGAGAGTTCTTGTAATATAATTTTAGTCGAGAGGGGTGTCTTTGTAATATTTAAAAGAAGTGGGTAAATCCTATAATTAGGGTAATAGTCAGGGGGGTGTGTATGTAAATTTCCCTAATTATTTTGGCACTATGTACTCTGGCAATAAAGATTTTGGTACTCTACACCCTGAAAATATAAAATGTCAGCTCTTTTCGCCTAAATTTAAAATATTTGGCACTGTGCACCCTATAAATATATTTTTATGGCGTTTTGTACCATCATGTGTACTTCATTGAGAAAAACTCATGAATGTCAATGAATAAACATGTTATTCTTAATTTATTTACTATTTAGTAAATTAATTTAACATTTTATCTCTGTAATACTTAGATTAAAAAAAAAAAAATTCTCTTCATTTTATTTTGTTGTGTCATCTAGATTATTTACATTATATCTAAAAAATACATTTACAAATCTAAAAAGTTCTTATATTGCATGATGTTTTTTTATAATACACACATGTAATTGGTCTCAAAACTTTCAAAACGACATACTCTATAAATCTATTTTTTTACAGTTTGGATGTTAAATTTGTTAAATTACAAAGAAGTAAAAGTAATTCTTACCTAATTACTAATAGCTAGTGTAGGTTAAAAAAATATGCCAAAAATATTAAGTCGAGGTTGAAAATTAAAAAAAAAAAGGTATTTTTAGTGTGCAGAGTGCAAATATTCAATATTTTTGGGGTGCAAAGTGTTAAGAAAATGTCTGTTCTACCCTACAATCAATGATTTTTTTTTCATTAAACGTACTAGGTTGCAAAGTGTCATATAAATTGTATTTTGTTCTTTTGCAAAGTGCCAAAGACCTATATTTTCAAGTTCTAAAGTTCTAAAAATCCCATATTAAATCAAGTTTGAATAATTTTTTTCATTCGATATCTTCTGAAGTAAATTGGAGCTCAACTCAATGGTAAGTAATACAATACATGTAAAAATATTAATATTCGACCTTAACACAATTAAAGCATGTTTCTGTTAGTTTATTAAAATTCAAATATAATCTCGAAACTCAATATAAAAATCAAATCAATCATGAATAACGTGTTGTTCGATTCTATTTACACCTCTACTTTAAGCCGTCCACATTAACAAATCAATTGACCTTGAAAATAGATTTTGAAAAACTAAAACATATAAAATATTAGTAATTTAATATTAGATTGTTATGTTATATTATATATATAGGTACACAATATTTGTTAAATATGATAGATATTATTAGAACTTTATAATATCCAATTAACTATTTGAATTCCAACAATCAAATATTGCTGTGACTTGAGTATTAATTAAAAGATACCAATATTGTGGAATTATTTTTGAAATATTTGGATAAGTCATAATTTGACCAACTTAGGAAATGTACATAGAAATTTTCCTTTTCAAGCCATAATAAGAAATTTGTTTGGGCACCAACCATTGATACTCCGGCAATATCGTAAACTATTGATCTATATATAAGAACCTCGAAATATGATAAATTAACAGCACAATTTTTTCTTGTGAGGAATAATTTAAACATTGCTGAAAATCTTCATTTTATCTCTTTTAGTAATTCCTAACATTGTTCAAGCATTTGCTGCTGAAAAACATAAGTGTTGGTTCACCAGTAAAATAGATGTTCATGTAATCAATCACCTTCCTCCAAATTCTAAACCTTTGAAGTTGCATTGTGCATCTAAAGATAATGATATTGGATACCATAATATTTCTATCAATCAAGATTTTCATTGGAGCTTTTGTAATAGTTTTTTCCGCACTACTTTATATTTTTGTCATCTTAGGTGGGGTGACAAAGAAAGAGCTTTCGAAGTTTTTAGTGCAGATTTTAAAGGAATATGCTACTGGGAAGATAGTGCGTCATGTTATTGGGAAGCAAGAAAAGATGGTATTTATTTTACTGGTGACCCTTTGAAACCTTCTACAAGAGAATTTCTTTGGGAAAGTTCTTAGATCAAATCATACAATATCTACGATCCATTCCCGTGCACAAACTCTGCCTTGCACAAGGATATGAAAACTAATTTTTATAAGGAATAATTCAGTAACGTGTAAAACTTTTTTAGTCATACGCTCCTTTCATATAGTTATAACCAATGTTTTTAAAACCGAACCGAAAATATAACCGATATACTTACTGGTTAGTGGTTTAACCGATCGAACCGGATGACATCATAATTTTGTATTAATATTTTATTTTTTGAACTATGTATTATGTGATTATAAAGATCATGTTAAAACAAAAAATAACTTTTGAGTTTTATGCATTATATAATTGAAAGAGAAATGAAATTGGAATTGTTACAACAGAACAGGCGTAAACTCCAATCGAAGTATTACCAACTAAATTTTTTAGGTAATTGTTGATATAAATTGTTGCACACGTTTTTAGATAATTGAAATTTCATAGTTTTGGAAAATATTATAAAACTATATGATATTTGTATACTATTGAGAAAATAACTTAACTCCTGTACCTGCTATACGTGGCTTTAATAAATTTGCAAATTTTTTTTTTCAAGAGTTTGATCCCTTTTGTGACGCATCGGAAACATTAAATGAGAACCTCTCCTAACAGGGATTTAAACTTGAGTTCACTACTTTGTAGTGAATACTCTAGACCAATCACTTGTTGGTAAAAAAATTGCAAGCTAGTCTTATACTAAAGTGCTATATAAAATAATGGTATTTTTTTTTATTTTAAAAGATAACACAAAAATTAACTTAATAATAGTTAATTTAGAATATTTACATCATTTACTAATTTATTTATTTTGTTTTTTGACATGATAAATAAATGAAATCTCAGCACTTTGACACTTATTTAAAATAAGACACAATATTATAAAAATATTAAAGAGCTTTGTGGATCGTTTATCGATTTAATATTAAGCTTGGCCCAAATAAAAAATATTAAGCCCAAGGTCTTGCAAACCTAAAATTTCCTAATTCCTCTCCGTCTGTGCCGTCCCTTCCTTTTCTCACCACAATCACACACCTACACAAATTAAAAGAGATGGATGGATAATGATGTACTTTGCAAACTGCACTACTAAACCTTTTTCTTTTGTTCATGTTTCCTGTTCTGCGAAGAATAAAGATCCGATTTAGTTTTTGCAAACTGCACAAATCCACCTTTTTTTTTTAATGTGTAAAAATTTACCAAAGTTTTGGTGTTTAACTTTTGTAGATCGATATTACTCAAATTTTATTTTTATACTTAAGTTTTTTTACCAAAGTTTTGGTGTTTAACCTTTGTAGAACGATATTTAAGAGATCGATGAGTTTATACCGATCCAATTGATTTTACTCAAATTATATTTATACTTAGGTTTTTTTTTACCAATTTTTTGGTTTAAACCCTTGTAGATCGATAAGCTATCGCTTTTTGAGTTAGATAATCATGACATAGCGGAAAGATAATTGGAGAAAAATTAAGCAACAACTTTTATTATACTTGAATTTTAGTGAGTCTTGCGACGATCGGAAAAGAAAAAGGAAAGAAAAATACTAAAAAACTAATATTAACAAAAGAACTAAATTGCCATCCGAAACTTATTACTATTGACCATAGTAACGTCTTAAGTTAACAGCATTCCAGGTTCCTTGGAGAGGTTTTCCATCCAAATGTGCAATTTTGTAGGATCCCTTTTTTCCAACTCCTATTACGACATAAGCACATTCCCAATTTGGTTGTAATTTTCCAACATGTTTGGGCACTTCCACTTTCTTTAATACTAAATCTCCCTCTTTAAAAGATCGGATTCTTACTCTTTGCTTGTATGCTTTCTCCATGCTCGACTTGGTAGCCTGTAATCGAACAACTTTTCTCTTAGTACATCTGTTAAATCTAGATCCTTTCTTCTTCTCCGATCATTAATTTCCTCATCAAATAATTCAACCCTCGGATGGGGGACTACTGCCTCAACTGGAATGATGGCTTCCGAACCATATACTAAAGGAATCTCTCCAATCGAGGCTTTCACCGTTGTTCGATTAGCCCATATTATTTCTCTATTTGCGACCTTGGTTTGTGGGGGTGTCCTACGGTGTAAAATTTTGCTGTATTCCACATTTTGAGCATAATTCTAGGACCTGCTTTCCAGCAAACTGAGTCCCATTGTCAGAAATTAGGACTCTCGGAATCCCAAATCAACAAACTATATACTTCCACAAGAAATTTATTACCTGATCCTGGGTAATTCGAGCCAGTGCAATACATTCAATCTATTTACAAAAGTATTCAATCGCGACCAGTACATAACTCTTTTTCGACCTAGACATTGGAAAAGGTCCAACTATGTCAATTCCTCATTGGTCGAAGGGCCAGCAGATAGGAATAGAAAGCATCGGTTTTGCTGGTTGGTGAATTACATTTGAGTGAACTTGACAGTAATGATATCTTTTTACATATTCAGTTGCATGTTAGTTTATTGTTGGCTAATAGTATCCTGTCCTTAGACATTTTAGAGCAAGGGCTCGAGCTCCACTATGATTGCCTGCTTATTCATCGTAAATCTCCCTAAGGATATCCTAAACTTGTAATTCGGAGATGCATATTAAAAGGATTCCGGATATGGATCGCTTGTAGAGCTTTTCCACAATGGCAAACCTGGGAGCACGATACTTAATCCTTCGAGCCTCATTCTGATCGGTTGGGAGGGATCCATCGACCAAATATTGTAAAAGCAGGGTTATCCAACTCTCTTGGCCTAAGTCGATTTCCATGATTTTTGCATTAGGCACCAAGTCCAAATCTATCGCAGAAATGTTAGAAATCAGTCGTGTTATTACCCTTTATGTTCAACTATCTCTCGATCCCGTAAATCGAGAATGTTGATCGGCCCATTCGTTTTCCGACCATGGAATGTTTTGTACCTCGAACTTATCAAAGCTCCCTACGACTTGTTTCACCTTAGCCAGGTACTTAATCATATTGTACTCATTTGCTTCATAAAATCCTTCAATTAGCCGCTGAACCAATTCGGAATCTGTAACACCCCTGGATTAGAAAATACTTAGATAATACTTACAAAACACACTTAGTTAATTTAATATGTCATAACCCTTCTTAATTTTTACAAGACCAACACTTTATTAGTTAATTTACAAGACACTAGTAGATCTCAAAATATTATTACGCCACGTAGACAAAACATCTTTTTCACTTCTATGCTATCTCCAGTAAATCTGTAAATAGATAAAGCAGAAAGATAAGTTGACTGACAACTTAGTGAGGTGGGTGCGCATCTTATATAAAAGATTTTGAAAAATTCGGCAAGTAACAATTTAAGAAAATTCAACAACATAGCATAGAATAAGTGCCAAAACTTTATCAGTAAATATCCCCCTTATATCTCTTCAAGGCTTTCTTCACCAAACACACCACGATAAGGAGCTACCTTATCAAAACCTGCATGACTAGTCAATGCATCCAACAACGACTACGTATATCCAAAGACCCCGGTCTCTTTAATATACGAAGTCAGGCCAAGGGTTCAGGACCGAGTCAATAGCCCGTGCTATTCGACTTAATCGCAAAACCGCACAAGCCAAAATGGGCCCAACAAAACAACAGATAAATAATTCACATAAACTAATTCATAACAAAACACTTCTTAGCAGTACATATGCTATTTCAAAATCACGCATAATCTCAATTTAAGTACAAGAAATAGCACTTTTAAACCTTTTGCCTAAACCTAATGCTGCAAGCCGTACTACTCTAGATTAGAGAACATAAATCTCATTCAATCCAAACATCATTTCTACCAACATATCAAAACTCAATTTAGTACCTTATGTTCTAAAAGCTTACCAATTTCCATTATTAAATTATTTACATAGAAATTATGCTTAATAGTCACTGTTCCAGAACCAAAACTATCTATCAACTTATATAACTCTTTAACCCATTTCTATTTAATCAAACTCATCTACCAATGCATTATTGTATACTACTTTATCAAAATTCAGGTTACGAAGAGAGTTTAGTGTTATTAGACCGACATCTATCAAAATTATAAGACTTTATAAACAAACTTTATAACATAGTCTATATATACCAATATTTATTTGAGCATCTAAACTAACATAGTATCCATAGGAAAGCATTCAAATAACCGTATCAAGTCAGGAAACTAATGGAATTAATACCGAAACCATTTAACACATTTAAATAACGAGTCGAGGCAAGCTACCGTTATTTAAATCCCACACTCACCCCTTCTTCTTTTTTTCATGGGAATTTAAAAAAATTACCAAGCACTCATAAGTTTACCCCAACTTCCAGTGGCTTCCTTTTCCTTTTTAGTTGTGATATTGATGATCCGAGCGGTTGAAACGTACACCCAAGTGTTCAGAACCTTCAATTAAAATTTTAGGATGATCCAACGGTTGATGGTCTCGAAACAGCGAAAAAACTGAGGCTGCTGGGTAGAGAGCCGAAAATTGTATTAAGTGTTCTGCCTATATATTTTCCCTCTTTTTCTTTCCTCTAAATCTTTTATTGATTACTTGAAACCTCTCACAACATTATTCCCTGGAGAAGGAAATGTTAAACTAAGTTTTCTTTCTTCAATTGAAGAGAATAGGAGCTACTTATAATACTCTACATCCAATTGAATTCATCCACTTAGATGACACTAATGTATTCTAATTTGTTGACAACTCATCTAGGTAAAGAAACTTGTCACCCTTAGGCTTAATTTCAGCAATTAAGTTTATGAGATTTTGCAAAATACCCCTTAACTATGAAAATTCACAATTTGACCCCAATATTTTTATAAATTGAACCATTAGGTCTCAAGTTGAAAACTCATTAACTAAATTAAATTCCCAACAATTTTCTTGATTTAAAGTTCAAATTCAAGATTAGAAATTTCATATATGTAGGAATTTTGAGTTTTTACAATCTCCCCCCCCCCCCCTAAATGAATTTGGTCCCCAAATTCGTAGCTGAATTTTCAAAGAGTTCTGGGTAATGTTTACGCATCTCCTCTTCTAGCTCCCACGTAGCTTCCTCTATAGCGTGACTTTGCCATAGTATTTTTACCAAAGGAATGTTTCGATTTCGAAGATTTTGAAATTTTCGATCTAGTACGCGTACTGGCCTTTCATCATAAGCCAAATTTTCCCGAAGTTGTAACTCACGATAATCGAGTACATGAGATGGATCTGGGTGATATTTCTTTAGGAGAGATACGTGTAAAACATTATGAACCTTGCCCAGATTTGGAGGTAAATCTAGTCTATAAGCAACACTCCCGACCCTTTCCAAGATTTCGAACGGTCCAACATATCGTGACTAAGTTTTCCCCCTTTTCCATGTTTTATTAATCCTTTCTTGGGTGAAACTTTGAGGGAAACTTTATCTCCTACCTCAAACTCCAAGGGTTTTCTTCGGCGACCTGCGTAGCTCTTTTTTCTGCTTTGGGCTGTTAGCATTCGTTCTTTGACAATCTGAATGACTCTTTCCGCTTCTTGGAGCAAATCTAAATTGGTTTGAGTGTTCTCGGATGACTGCACTCGGCGCTCATCTAGTTCCCAATGGATTAGGGATCTGCATTTTCTCCCGTATAAAGCTTCAAACAGGGCCATCTGAATGGATGCTTGATAGCTGTTGTTGTACGCGAACTCCACCATCGGTAAATGTTTGTCCCAACTTTCTTTGAAGTCTAAGACACAAGCACGAAGCATATCTTCATGTGTCTGGATAGTTCGTTCCGACTGACCATGTAATACCCAAAGATTTGATTTTTCAGAATTTCCTTAAGTTTCACTTTGTTTTTTTTAAAATATCTTTGAGGTTATTTATTTTTTTGAAAGTTTAGGAAATTTTATTTATTATGAAGATGTGTTTTTATGTAAAACTAAAATGATCATGAAAATAAGAGATATTGGAGATTAAAGTTTTAAAAACTTTTTGAGTGAAAGTGTAATTGAATTCTTGACTAATATGATTAAGTTTATTTATTTTTAAGGTTTCTTGGCCGTTTTTAAAATTGTGGCTAAAGTGTCACTTTTGAAAACTCAAGGGTCAAAATGCAATAAAAAAATAGAATTTGCAGCAGGACAAATGTCCTGCTGCTGGGCCGTAAATTACAAGTGGAGGACTTCCTCCACTTGTGCTCTTGCATATTTTTTTAGAAGAGAAAAATGGGATTTAACCCATTTCTCTTCATTTCTTCTCTTCTAGATGCACACATATATCAATCTATTTTCAGCAACAAAGAAAGATGGGAGATCAAAGTGTAATTTGTTTGTTCATTCCTCCATTGTCAGGGGCAGACGTACATAGTCATTTGGGGGGGGGGGGGGGCCTGGCCGCCCCAAGAATTTTTTAAAAAAAAAATTAGTAGAGTATTAATAATTATAATTAGCTGAACATACAAAGTAATTAAAGTTTCTACGGCGCTAGTAACTTATTTGTTTGAATGACTGAATCAAAGCCCAACAAATACAATTCCAGCCCAACTATTTCTTTTCTTTCTATGAATAACAATTAATCCCTAATCCTAATTCTATTTGGTCTCTTTTAGTTAATAGCAAAACTCATAAATTCATCTGTGTGCTTTAATTAAAGAAATTGCGTAAAAAAGATTCTTGAGAATTCGTCTATTATCTCCTTCTCAAAACATCGAATTTCATTGATTATTGAAAAACTTTAATAATTGTGAATCGATTCGTTTTTGTGTCATCGATTATAAGGTATGTTAATTTATACATTTATATTTACTTTGATTGATAAAATAATATGTATTCTAGTTTATTTTTAATTTTTTTTACTTGTTATATATTAGGAGATAACTTATTGATTGAAATTCAAATATGGGAAAATCGTCTACAATTGATGCATTTTTCAAAAGAAAGAATGTTGAAAATCCTGAACCACAAATTGCATCATCAAATATTAGAGCACCAAGTTATCCATCAACATCTTCTATTTCTCAGCCACATAAAGTACGAAGGATTGAAAAAGAAGTAGTTGATATTTCTTCTATAGAACGGGATCCGGGATTACGTCATTCGATTGAATTGTATCCAATCGAACAACGTGATAAAATAAGACGAGCATATATAATGGCAGGGCCTTATCAACCTAGACTTGATAAATATCTTCTCTCAGGGTCTGCTAACCATCTTCGAACTTTTCAAGAGTCTTGGTTTGATAAATTTTCTAGTTGGCTTGAGTACTCAAAGGCTAAGGACGCTGTATTTTGTTTACCATGTTATGTGTTCAGTAATTTATCAAGCTTTCGTATTGGAACAAATGCATTCATAGAAGTTGGCTTTCGAAACTGGAAAAAATTTAACGATGGAAAAAATTGTGCATTTTTTAAACATATTGGTACAAATCCTAGTTCACCACATAATATTTGTGTTAGAACATGTGATGAATTGATGACTCAATCTCAACATATAGATAAAGTTATGCAAAGACAAACTTCTAAAATGATTCTTGAAAATCGTTTACGGTTGAAAACTTCGATTGATGCTATTCGATGGCTCACATTTCAAGGATGTGCCTTTAGAGGTCATGATGAAACTATTTACTCTTTGAATCGAGGTAATTTCACTGAGTTGGTCAAACTTCTTGCATCATACAATTCAAATGTGAAAAATGTGGTGCTAGAAAATGCTCCTGGTAATGCTCAATATATCTCTCCCACTATTCAGAAATGCATTCTACATATTTTTGCAAGAAAAGTACGAGCCGTAATATGCGAAGAAATTGGTGATGCAAAATATTGTATTATTATTGATGAAGCTCGGGATGAATCCAAGCGAGAACAAATGGCAATTGTTTTGAGATATGTAGACAAAGAAGGTCAAGTTCAGGAAAGGTTCTTCGATCTTGTTCATGTTTCAGATACGACCTCATTAACTTTTAAAGCTGAGATAACATCGGTTCTTTCTCATAATAATCTTCATATTCATAATATTTGTGGTCAAGGATATGATGGAGCAAGTAATATACGAGGTGAGTGGAATGGATTACAAGCTTTATTTCTAAACGAATGTTCTTCTGCTTGTTTTGCTCATCGACTACAATTGGCATCAGTTGCCGCTGCAAGAGAAGTTCACCCAATACATAATTTTTTCACAAAATTGACATTTATCGTCAATCTTGTTAGTGCTTCTCCGAAACGACATGATCAGTTAAGAGATGCTCAGACTTCCCATGTTGTCAATTTGATTGAAAACAATTAGCTTGAAACTGGCAGTGGACTCAACCAAATTGGCACTTTACAACGAGCTGGTGATACGCGATGGAGCTCCCATTTGAACTCAATCCAGAGCTTATTGAAAATGTATGATGCTACATACTCTGTTCTTGAAATTATTACGAAGGATGGTAATTATTCTCAAAAAGGTGATGCACATGCCGCGTGTGAAGCAATGATATCTTTTGAGTTTATTTTTATCTTGCATATGATGAGAGATATTTTGGAAGTAATCCATGATCTTAGTCAAGCTTTGCAACTTAAGTGTCAAGATATTTTGAATGCATTATCCTTGATTTCTACCACCAAGACTTTGATTCAAAAGATGAGAGAAACAGGTTGGGAAAATTTCTTAATAGATGTTAAATTCTTTTGTGAAAAGCATGATATTGATATTCCTGATATGACTATACCTTATAAGCCTAGAGGGGGTCGAACTCGTCGTCAAGTAGATTCGATTTCAGTGGAGCATCATTATCGGGTTAATTTGTTCATTGCTACTATTGATACTCAATCACAAGAGTTAAGTAGTCGATTTAATGAAAATAGTGTGGAGCTTCTTAGATTAAGCTCAACATTTGATCCTAGTGGTAATTACAAGTTATTTAATGTTGATCACATTTGTGAACTTGCAACTAAGTTTTATCCTAATGATTTTACCGGGCAAGAGATGTTACATATGAAAATACAAGCACAACATTATCAGCTCGATGTTCCCAATCACCCAGAGTTCCAAGAGTTATCAAGAATATCTGAGCTATGTCTACGATTGACGAGTACGAAAAAGTCGATGGTGTATCCTTTAATTGATCGTTTGATTCGATTGATCCTGACTCTTCCTGTCACCACTGCTACGACTGAACGTTCATTTTCAGCAATGAAGTTGGTGAAAAATAAGCTCAGAAATAAGATGGAAGATCAATATCTTGCCGACTGTATGATTACTTACATTGAAAGACGAATTGCTGAGAAATTTGATATTGATTCTATCATAGATGAGTTTTATGATATGAAAGAACGGCGTGTACCACTTAGATAATATTTTTTAGTTAGATTACTGTTTCCTTCTGAATTCGATATAATTTTCATTGACAATTTATTTTTTAGTATTATTTGTGAGTTTGTGCACAATATTAATTTCAATATTATGGTCGATAAAATTTGACGGACAAAAAAGTTCGGCCCCCCCTAATCTCCAATCCTGGATCCGCCCCTGTCCATTGTTATCTTGCTCAAGCTCAAACACCCTCCTACACACACTAGAAACTCAAAAATATAACTTTCTCAATTCTTAACCAAATCAAGCGATTAAACACTCTAAATTATAGTATTCGGAATGTAGAACATCGTGGTGGAGTTATTTTTCAGAAATATTGATCGTAGATGTAGAAATCACGACATTAAAGTGACGGTTTTAAAATGGGTTTCTTTGCATGAGTGTTTTTCGATCAAGTTTTTGAAGATCCGACTCCACATTTGTGTTCTGGGATCAAAGAGGAGTGTCATGGTGAATTCGGCAATTTTCCGGTGTCGGTCAACGGCCGGTCAACGTCGGTCAACGGTCCCTGCTCTGGTTAGCGACTTCGTTTCGGAATGGGTATTCTATTTTCGGTCTTTATTTCTCGATTTAAGTTCGTTAGGTAGTTCCTTGAGCCTAAAGGTTATTGTGTATTCTTTACATTGTGGTTAATGTTTGAGTTTAGAATTTAGTTTGAGCATGAGTCTGGGTTCGTACTATGTTATGCATGTATCTAGATTAACTCGATTTTAGTTATAATGATGGTATATTAATGAAAGTGAAAACTTGATATAGTAAAAATATGTGTCTTGATAATAAATTTCGATAGAGTTAATGAAGTTTTATGATGAAAAATATTAAAACTTGTGATTAATTTCGGTTCTATATTGACTTTTTGCTTAAATATTTTTAAACGTTCTTGTGATATTGGGTCTTGATATATTTTTGCAAGAAAGTTAATGTTTTAATGTTTTCGAAACTTTTGGAGTATACTTTGAATGTTTTCAAAAGAAAAGGGTGTTTAATTATGAATTTGTTAAATATTTTGGATTTTCTCAAATCATAAAGTTTAAAAAAGATGAATACACTTAAATGATTTGATATCGAAAGTTTTAAGTTCTTGTCTGAGATGTTAATTTAGGAAATCCTTGTGATAGGATTTTGTTTACTTATATTTAAGTAAGATTATAAGATAATTTATTAGCCGTATACGTATTTGCTCATGTTTCGGATATACTTCACTGTGGACAAGCATGTGAAGTATGTGTGCTATGTGAAGATTATAAGATAATTTATTAGGAAATGAATACTTCGCTGTAATAAGCTCCTCAGGTGAGTGCTATGTGTTACTTGTGTGTAAGTCTAAATGTGCTAGTAGGTCGAGTCATAACTATAACTTAGTTACTAAATGAACAAGCATGTGAAGTATGATAACATAAAGAACTCGGCTGCTAGGACAAGTTCCACGTTGAACTATTGTTTATGTCTATGTGCTTATGAGTCATTGATATTGTATGTTGAACCGTTATTGAGTTGTTTACCGATTTTCTGTTACTGAACTGTTACTGTTACTGTTACTATTACTGTACTGTTTACTGTTACTGTGTGGGCCCCTATTTTGGTGTGTGGAATCGTGGTTAACCCGGAAGGTAAGGGCCGGAGGGTTACCTCGATCCACCGTAGACCTGCTTCACGAGCCATGTGTGGAGGTTACACTTGGGGAGTGAATGTCAAACTCCTGACATTTGAAGTCAATGCGCACTGTTATGTAAGGTCGCACCTTACTTGAAGTGTTCGGTGGTGGTTTTTCTGACTGTGGATTGGAGGGTAAGAGGGGGACGGGATCAACAAATGTTGGTTACTTGTTTAACGTGCTTAAATTGTTATAGCATATGTTCATTTACTGTACTGTTATATATGCTCATGTATATTATGTTGCATCACGCACAAGTGAACTACAACCTTACTAAGTTGGACGATCAAATTATGCATTCTGTGTTTCAATCTTTTCAGCTACATGTGTTTGGGGTAAATGATAGTTCATGTTGCGGTTAGGTCATCACGGTTGCGGTCCCACCCTAGTTACAGAGAGTAGTTGAACTTTTGTCTAAATTCTCTTTTGATTTTAAGATTTCGTTTGAAATGTGTTTTAAATCTCCTATAATGTCTAAATTGATTTTTATTATATCTTGCTAATATCTTTGTATTTTTAGATAATTTTGTAAAATGAGAATGTCTATCGAAAATGATTTTAAATTTTATCAAATATTAATCTTAATCTTCTTGTATTTCTTTTGGGTCCCACAAGTTGTTTCACCATGTCATGTCATCCAGTTAAAATTTGTTTTAATTACTTTCGCTTTAAACTTAGTAATCAAAGTTGTTCTTATTTCGTTTTAAACCGCTTCCGCTTAGAACCTTTAATTCTCGATTTTAATTTATCGTTTCTTTTAAAAGGTTTCGATATTTTAACTCTTTAAAAAAAAAATTCGACCGCTATCAGACGGACCCGCGGAGTCGGGCCGTCACAAACCATCAGTTTGAGGGTGTGTAGCAGTGCTAAATTGTAACTGTGTTCCAAGAGCTTCTTGAAGATTTCTCCATAAACGTGATAGAAACCTTGGGTCCCGATCGGACGTGATATTTTTTGGTATTCCATGCAAGCGGATGATCTCATCTTTGTATAATTCTGCAAGCTTATCCACTGTGAAATTGATGCTAATATGTATGAAATGAGTCACTTTAGTTAGTCGATCGATGATAACCCATACTGCATCGTGTTTAGCTTGACTTCGCGGTAGGCCAGTGATGAAATCCATGGTTATTGATTCCAATTTCCATTGTGGTATTGGCAAAGGTTGAAGCAAGCCTGACGGTCGTTGATGTTCAGCTTTTATTTGTTGTCATACCAAACACTGCGAGATGTATTCAGCAACTTCTCGTTTCATATTATTCAACCAAGAATGTTGTTTTAGATCTTGATACATTTTCCTACCTCCAGGATGGATGCTGTATCGCGAGCGGTGAGCTTCTCCAAGGATGCGTTCTTTCAGATCGTGATTTCTGGGTACACACAACCTAGTATTGAATCTTAGTGCTCCGGCTTCATCTAGGTGAAATGGTGAATCTTGTTTCTCAAGTAAAGTTTGCTTTATTTTCTGAATTTCTTCGTCGTCATGTTGAGCTTTAGCGATTTCTTGAAGAATACTTGGTTGGATCTGTAGACCGTAGAAAAGTATACCCATGTGAACTTCTTCGGGCCTCCAGTTGCAGGTTTCTTCTAACATTTTCCATTCCTTTGACATTAAGTGAGCTACTTTGACTTTGCGGCTTAATGCGTCAGCCACTACATTAGCCTTTCACGGGTGATATTGTATTGAGCAGTCGTAGTCGTCTAGGAATTCCATCCACCTTCTCTGGCGAATATTTAAATCCTTCTGAGAGAACAAGTATTTTAGGCTTTTGTGATTAGTAAAGACTATGAATGGTACCCCGTAGAGATAGTGTCTCCATTTTCCTAATGCAAAAACCACCGCTGCTAGCTCGAAATCATGCGTGGGATAATTCTTTTCATACGGTTTTAATTTTCGGGACGCGTAAGCAATGACTTTTCCGTACTGCATGAGTACACATCCCAAACCCTCATTTGATGCATCGGTGTAGACCATGAAATTTTCTGTTCCTTCCGGTAAGGCTAGTACCGGTGCTGTCGTCAATCTTTTCTTGAGTTCTTGAAAGTTATTCTCACACTTTTCATTCCATACGAAAGGTGTTTTCTTTTGTGTGAATCCGTCAATGGCGCCAAAATTTTAGAGAAATCCTTGATGAATCTTCACTAATATCCAGCTAAGCCTAAAAAACTGTGAACTTCAGTCACATTTTCGGGTTTCATCCATTGAGTAATAGCTTCCACTTTTAGAGCGATCCCTTCTTTTGATATAATGTGTCCTAGGAAAGTGACACGATCCCTCTAAAACTCACACTTGCTGAACTTGGCAAACAATTTATTTTCTCGGAGTACCTGTAACACTTTTCGTAGGTGTTCTTTGTGTTCTTCTTCCGACATTGAGTAGATTAAAATATCATCAATGAATATCACCACAAATTGGTCCAGGAATGGTCTGAACACCTGGTGCATTAAATCCATGAATGTGGTCGGCGCATTGGTCAGCCCGAAAGCCATGACCACGAACTCAAAATGTCCATACCTTGAATTGAGGGCCGTTTTGGGTATATCTTCTTCCTTGATCTTTAGCTGGTAATATCCTTGTCTTAAATCTAGTTTGGAGAAAACTCGGGAGCCTTGAAGTTGATTAAATAGCTCTTCGATACGAGGCAAGGGATATTTATTTTTGATAGTCATATTATTCAAACCCCGATAATCGATGCACATTCTCATCGAACCATCTTTCTTCTTTACGAATAAGACTGGGGCTCCCTAGGGTGATGTACTGGGTCTGATGAACCCTTGTTCTATCAACTCCTGAAGTTGAGCCTTTAGCTCTTTATGTTCTGCCGGTGCCATCCTATAAGGTGTCCTAGCGATAGGTGATGTTCCTGGGACAAGATCAATGGTAAACTCTACTTCAGGATCTGGTGGTAGCGTTGTCAGTGTTTCTGGAAAGACGTCGGTATAATCGGAGATAATAGGAACCTCTTTTAATTCTTGTTTGTCTTTTGGCTTATTGATTAAGTAAGCTAGAAATGCTTGTCCACCCTTGTGTATTATCCGTTGAGCCTGTGCTGCGGATAGTAAAGGGCCTTTCAAAACCTTTCGGTTACCCCAAAAGCATACTTCTGGTTGTTCGGGTATATGCATGGTTACTGTCTTAAGATGGCAATTTATGTTTGCAAAATGAGTCGAGAGCCAATGTTGGTCCCAAGTGGTCAGAAGAGGTTTAGAGGGGGGGGTGAATAAACCTCTTTAAAAATTTCTTTCAATTTTAACTTTAAAACTGTTACACAAACTGAACAGACTAAGCTGATCAGATTAGTAAGTTACAATTCTGTTCGCGAACAAATCTTTGAACAACTTTGTTGACCACTCGTCTGATAGTTACTTAGCTGATTTTGTTAAAATCAGTTTTAATACTTAGAGTACTTGCAGCGGATTTTCAAAGTGTTTTTCACAAGTAAACTTAGTAATTTGAAAAGTAATTCCCCAGTTTTATAAACTCCTTTAAACTTCTTTTCAAACAGTTAACTTAACGTGTTTTTATGCAAACAGAAAATATGCAAGTTTAAAAGCAATGTAAAAACACAATCAATTTTTATAGTGGTTATATGGATTTGAATATCCTTTAGTCCACTCTTCCAAGTCACTCAGATCTTGGGTTATACTATAATCACAAAGTTTACAGTATACTCTGCTTGCGTCGAACAACAAATGAAACGACCACAAGTTTGCAATAGGAAATCACACAGAAAACCTATCCTCTGAAGTTTGATCACTCACAAAGATGGATCACAACTCCGCACAACACTCTTGTTTACAAAATCACTCAGAAGATGTATTTTTCTTGATTCTTCAACTCTGCTTTCGTCAACAAATGACTCAGCTGATGAGTGAGCTGTTCTTGAGACTTAAAGAATTTTGCTTCGGAAATTTCTCTCAGAAAGTGTGTTGCTTGCTTCTTCTTCGTCTCTTTCAGCTATTTATACTTGAGGATTGAAAAGTGTCCGTTGAAGAGAGACAGGATTCAAATTCCTCGAGTACTGGTCCTTAAAATCCGCGAACGGCTCTTTTGCAGTCTGTCCGTACTGTAAACAGTACTATTCTGCAGGCAGCATTAAATGCAGCATTAAATGCACTCGGCTGATGCGAAGCTTTTCTTCAATCATTTGTCTTAAATATCCTCGTACTTCAGCATTTATTACACCAAGGGGCATTTATTACCGTTGGGAACACTTCATGATCTTCTTCACTTGGCTGACGAAAGTATAAGTATGATGGTGAACTCGGCTGATCTCAAACTTGAACAAATCTGATTTGAGTTGGCTGATCTTCACTAATCTGATAACTTCACTTCAGCAGATCAGAAGTTTTGGACCTTGAAACTTTGACTCTTCTGATGTCTTCATTACTTAGTCAAAATTCCTTGATAAGTTTATCAGCTAAGTTACTCCATACTTAGCCAATTTTACGAAGTTTTGGAATGCATCAAAACCTCCCTTATCAAATTTCCTTTAGTGCCTTCATCTTCATCTTCATCCAACAATTTCCCCCTTTTTGATGATGACAAAACTTCAGCTAAGTACCTGTTGAATACCTAAACTAAAGATTGAAATCCTCAAAATTTTCTGAGATAGAAAAAGTTTATTGGATTGAACTTGACTTTTCATTAATATTGAAAAAGAGTTACATAGTACAAGTTCATCAGATGAGATTTCTGAAGAAATAGATAAAGTAAACTGATTACAAGGATTTTTCAATTTCTAACTATCAGCTTCTTCATCTGATCCTTCCAGCACTTCTTCATATTCATAAGATGATTCTTCATCATCTTCTTCATCATCAGCTTCTTCTTCCAAGGTTGCTTTGGCAGCTTCCATCTTCTCCTTAAGTTCTTGTTCTTGAAGAGCTTTCAAAGCTTCCATAGCCTTCCTTGCAGATTCTGTATTCTTGTACTTGGTATCTTCTTTTTCAATCGTTTCTGATTCTTCTACCTTTCCAAGATTATCAGCCTTGTCAGCTGTTTCTTCAGTTTCCTTAGCTTTAATAGTTGCAGCAGTAGTTTCTTCCTTAGTTGGTTCTTCAGCAGCAAACTCCTTTGCTGGTTCTTCAGTAATGGTCTCTTTAGCTGATTCTTTAGCAGCAGATTCCATAGTTGATTCTTCAGCAGCAGTTTCCTTAGCTGGTTCTTCCCTTTTATCTTCCCCCTTTTTGTCATCATCAGCTCTGATGACAGTAGCAGGTTCAACAGCAGGGTTGAGGGCAACTGTTGGAATTTTTACTCCAGCACATAAAGCCTTTAGATTCTGATTAACAACGTCATGACTAGCTGTTAGATGTTGAATATCAGTGCTGATGACGTCAGTCTTATCATTGAAGTAGTCAATGTTGAGGTTGATAGTTGCAATTTCATTTTGAACATCCTGTGAAGCCTTTGCTACTTCTTGCAACATCCCCAGATTGATTTCCTTCTCTTCTTCACTGACTTTTATGAAGGTTGCAGTTAAGTCAGCAATTTTGTGCTCAGCTGATTTTAAAGCAGTGTGAAGATGATTTACATCACCCTTCACATCTTCTACGTTCTGGTTCAGTTCTCTTAAGCTGTGAATCAACTGCAATGAATGATCTTGAGGAACAGGTAGCTGATCAATAGCTAACTTGATAGAGCTGCTAGTTAGAAGGTGCGTTCTTTCCACTTGATGAGTGTGTGATTCAATCAATTCTGTCTTCATCTTCTGTAACTGCAGACTATTCCTCTCTTCCATCTCTTTAATTTGATTTTCAATAAGTAATTGGAAGGCTTCCATCAGTGATGAGTGTTCATCCCCTGATGAAGTAGAGGCATCAGCATCCTTTTCCTCAGTCGCCTGTTGAACAGGGACTTCTTCCATGTCCGTCATCTGATGGTCTTCAGAAGTTTTAGCAGTCAGCTCAATAGCTAAGGACTTATCAGCAGATTTGGGCTCATCAGTGACATCATCGTAGAACAGATTAGTAATGGTTCCATCTTCATTAAAGCATGTTGTCTGTCTAATCTGCCTTACAATAATCCAAGGGTTAACAGGAGCATTGTTACCCTTAGGGACTTCATAGTACTGTTGTACTTCCTTGCCAAAAATGATTTGCTGGATACTTGGCAGTAGTGGCAAATCACTTGAACAGCCTTGCTGATACTTTGACTTCATCTCTTCAGGGAAGTCATAACAGCAAACTTGATTGCCCTTTCTTCAGCATCTTCAGATTTCTTCTTTTTATCAGGCAAGGTGCTCTTGATTTTCTTGGCTTCCTCCAGTGCAAAGCCTTTTGCATAGCTATGCATGACATCTCTCACATAGCTGGGATCAAGAGCCTTTTGAACGGAGTTTGTCTTCAGCCAACTTAGAACCCATTGTTCTTCAGCAGCTAACTCCTTCATGCTTTGAAGTTCAGTGATTGACTTGTTCAGCCTGTTGTCCCTCCAACTGATATATCTTGGCTTTTCTTGGTTGAACAGAGTCTTCAGCATTAACTTCTGATCATAGTATGCTAATGACTTCTCAAATTTCTTGAACAAATCCTTATCAGCATAGACTATTTCAAAAGCTTTTCTGACTTCAAATTTGTCCTTTGACTTCTTTTTCGGGGCAGGCAGCAATATCTTCTTTTTGTCTTCTTCAGTCTTGCCTTCTCCAATTTTGATGCCACCTCCATGGACAGGTCCATAGGCATCAACTTTACTCAATTCAATCACCATAGCCATTTCAGCATCCTCAGCAGCTTTTCTTTCTGCTTCAGACATGCGTCTTCTGGCTTCATCCTTTGCTTCTTGAGCTTTGCTTAGCTCAAGTGCTTTCTTCTCTTCAAGCTCATCCTGCTTCCTCTGTTCAGCTTCCTCCCTTGCCTTCTTATCAGCTTTGGAGACTTTCTTTCTCCTTAGCACTATTTTTCTTTTGCCTTTATCAGCAGGAGCTGGTCCAGCAGATGATATGGGAGCAGCAGCAATAGGATAGATGATTTGGACATCTGGATCTTCTTGAGGTTGAGTAACCTCAGCTGTTGATGTGACTTGACTTGGCTGTTGCTCATCAGCTTTGTCAATCACAACAGTCTCAACTGTTACAGCAGGCCTTTCAGCAGCTTCAGGATCTTCCCTTGCTACATTTTCCAAGTCCGTTGGTTCTTCTATAAATGTCATCTGCTTTCTAGCAGACTTCTTGGTCCTCCCTTCACGGTAAATGGTTGTAGCAGTATCTCTCTGTTGACTTCTTGTTCGTTTAGAGATACCTTCAGCAGGCCTCTCTGCTGATGGAGTTCTTGATGGTGATGCAGGAGATCCAGTCCTTACATCAGCAATTATATTCTCAACAATTTTAGTGGCTTCAGCAGCAGAAGTCACTTTCTCCATCTGCTTAGGAATCTTTTCCTTAGGCTTGTCAGCAGCCTTCTTCCTTTTGGTCTCAGCAGCTAGGTCAGCAGTCTTGACCAGTTTCCTCTGCCTTTTGGCAGGAACCTCATTTGGTTCCTCAACATCAGCTTCCTCAGGCTCACCAGCCTTCCTCTTCTGAACAGGCATGTACTTGGACAATGCCTTGGATTTGTGAATCTCCTTTCCATTCTTCATATCACAGCCCAGTTTTGACAGCAGATAACTGAGTGTGATCCTGTGGTTGGTAGTGGGGCCTTTTCCTTTCTTATCATCAAGAAAGTCAGCTAATATGTACCAAACTATGATGGACCAGTTGATCTCCAATCCATAGTATATGGCAGCCATGATGCTGAATCTCTTCATGGTAACAGCATCCAGTGAGAAGGTACAGTTCTCAATCAGCTTGCACACCATATCAGCCATCCGCTGATATTCATCTTTCAGTTGCTTCTTCCTAATATTTCCAGATAAAGTTTCTCCCTCTTTGGCGCAGATCGCCCAGAACTGTTGATGTTTGTCCTCTGTCAGCACAGTGACGTCATGTCGTCCACTGTTAGGAAGCCCAAACGTCTCGTGAAGAACAGCAGAAGTAATAGTGACAGATTTGTCTCCTACTGAAGCCTTAATCTCCAGTTTGTTGTAGTCAGCTTTCGCAGAGTTGTAGTACTCCATCACTTGGTCAGTCCAGATAATACCTTCGTGGTATTCCATGAAGTTTACCAGCGAAGCAGCTTTGAACTTTTCAAGCAGTTCTTTCATCAGATCCGTACCGGTTTGGTAGTAGGAATCATAGACGAGAAACATACCTTCAGCGGCCATTGTAGATATGTTGAAGGTTAGAAAAACAAAGGAAAGTATGCAGAAAATTTGCAGAAATTTCTCACAAGTACTTTTGAATGCTTAGAGTGCGTAAAGAGCTACTCGACTGATCAGATGAGGATTTATAGAGTTGGGGTTTTTCGGTTTCCGTGATATCTGCCAACCGTTAGATCCGTTTTTCTGTCAGTGCTGATCGTGCGGCGTCAGTTACGACTTTTCGAATTCAAAAGATATTTAATGAAGAGCGGGAATATGTACCGCCCAACAGTTACTTATAAAAGCGTGTTTTGAATATACGTTTTAAACAGTTCCGCTTTTATTAAAGTAATCAGATGAGTAACATAAATACTTATCTGATTGACTACTGTCTTGATGACAATGCTGTTATCAGAGAATGCCAATAGCTGATAACCTTCCTCAGCTGTTTGTCAATCCAGCTAGATAAAATAACTTTAATCTTCGATAGTTGAGTCTTCTGATGAAAACATAACTTCAACTAACTGTCATTAACAAATTTCATCTTTAATTCAGAAGTACCGCTAGTCTTACACGTTCCCCCTGAGTTTAAGAATTCATAAGTTAACTAGTCTGTTGAGAGTTAATCCTTGAAGATAATAATAGATAACTAAGCTGTTGAACTCCAGTCTTCTGATGAGTTCCCCCTCAGCTTATGCTTCCAAATTAAGTAGTCCTAGCTCAGCTCTTAGAGTTGAAAACCTTACTTCACTTAAAGGTTTAGTGAAAATATCAGCAATCTGATTATCAGTATGAACATACTCAATCATTACATTGCCTTTTTCCACATGATCTCTAATGAAATGATGCTTGATCTCAATATGTTTAGTCCTTGAATGACTTGTAGTGTTCTGAGTAAGTGAGATTGCACTTGTATTGTCACAGTAGATTGGTATTCCACTGATCTTGATGTTGTAGTCTTCTAGTTGATGTTTCAACCAAAGTATCTGTGCACAGCAAGCTCCAGCAGCTATATATTCAGCTTCAGCAGTAGATATAGAGACTGAGGTTTGCTTCTTACTCATCCATGAGATCAGACGACTACCTAAGAACTGACAGGCACCTGTTGTGCTCTTCCTGTCAATCTTGCAGCCAGCAAGGTCTGAATCTGAATAGCCAACTAGTTCAAATCCAGATTCTCTAGGATACCATAATCCCAGTTCTTGAGTGCCTTTAACATACTTCAATATCCTCTTGGCAGCTAAGAGATGAGATTCTTTGGGGTTTGATTGAAATCTTGCACAGACTCCAACTGAGTACATTATATCAGGTCTGCTTGCTGTTAGATACAACAATGAACCAATAATGCCTCTATATTTGGTTATGTCCACTGATTTGCCATCTTCATCTTTATCCAAACGAAGACTTGTAGACATAGGAATGGTAGCTGTTGAGCTAGTTTCCATACCAAATTTCTTGAACAGATCTCTTGTGTACTTTGCTTGGCTGATGAATATTCCATCAGGCAACTGTCTAACTTGCAATCCAAGAAAGTAATTAAGTTCACCCATCATGCTCATTTCAAACTTATTCTGCATCAGCTTGGAGAACTTATCACACATCTGTTGATTAGTTGAACCAAAAATAATATCGTCCACATATATTTGCACAAGTAATATATGATTTTCCCATTCAATTGTGAACAAGGTTTTATCTACCTTACCTTTTCGAAATCCTTTAATTAAAAGAAAATCAGATAGGGTATCATACCATGCTCTTGGAGCCTGTTTCAGTCCATAGAGAGCTTTCTTCAGACGATATACTTTGTCCTCTTCTTGGTAGACTTCAAATCCAGGAGGTTGTTCAACATACACTTCTTCTTGCAATTCTCCATTGAGAAAAGCAGACTTCACATCCATCTGATAGACAGTGAAGTTCTTGTAAGCAGCATAGGCAAGAAACAGTCTGATTGCTTCAAGTCTTGCTACTGGTGCAAAAGTTTCATCAAAGTCAATTCCTTCTTCTTGACAATAACCCTTGGCCACTAGTCTTGCTTTGTTTCTGGTAACAATACCATCTTCATTCATCTTATTTCTGAATACCCACTTAGTGCCAATTACTCTTTGATGACTTGGTCTAGGAACTAAGTACCAGACTTCATTCCTTTCAAATTGATTCAACTCTTCTTGCATAGCTTCTATCCAGAAGGAATCATTTAGAGCTTCTTCAATTTGCTTGGGCTCTATTTGAGATAGAAATGTGACAAACATAGCATCTTGTGCAGCAGCTCTTCTTGTTTTCACTCTATCTAAAGGATCACCAATAACTAATTCAGGAGGGTGATTCTTGAGCCATCTGAGATCAGGTTGCAAATCAGGATGTTGTCCTCTGTTATGATCTTGCAACACTACTGTTGGAGTTCCAGTAGTAGTCTGTTGAACAGTCTCTGGTCTGTCAGCTGTTAGCAACTCGTCTGTTAGACAATCAGCACTGTGATTTTGAACAGCACTTGAGTTAGCAGCTGAACTTAGATTAGGTAGTATGATGGGAACATATTCTTCATTTCTTCCAACGTCTAACTTCTGTAAATCAGTAGACAGATCTTGATTAGCACTTTGATTCTTTTCAGAAGATTGACTTGGCTCATCAAATACTACATGGATAGATTCTTCTATTAGTAATGTTCTTTTATTGAAAACTCTATAAGCCTTACTAACAGTAGAGTATCCTACAAAAACAGCTTCATCAGCCTTTTCTGCAAATGCAGCAAGGTGATTTTTCCCATTATTCAATACAAAACATTTACAACCAAAAATCTTAAAGTAATGAATGTTTGGCTTTCTGTTGTTCCAAACTTCATATGGAGTCTTGTTCTGATTTTTGTTGATCATACATCTGTTTTGGGTAAAGCATGCTGTATTTGTTGCTTCTGCCCAAAATCTTTGAGGCAGCTTGGCTTCAGCTATCATGGTTCTGACAGCTTCTTTTAGTGTTCTGTTTCTCCTTTCAGCAACACCATTTTGTTGAGGGGTTCTTGCAGCAGAATACTCATGATGTATTCCTTTGATATTACAATATTCTTCAACAGTAGAGTTTGTAAACTCTGTCCCTCTATCTGATCTGATCTTCAATATTTTGATACTCTTCTCATTCTGGATCAGTTCCATCAGATTGGTAAGATGTTCCTTGGTTTCACTTTTCTTTTTCATGAAAATCACCCAAGTATATCTTGAATAATCATCCACAACAGCTAGGCAGTATTTCTTTCCACCATTGCTGACTGGATCAATGGGTCCAAATAAGTCCATGTGCAACAGCTCCAATATTCTTCCAGAAGATTGGTGCTTCTTTTCTTTAAACGATGACTTGATTTGTTTACCCTTCTGACATGCATCACAGAGCTTGTCTTTGCTCATGACTGCTTTTGGAATCCCTTCTACCAAATCATTCTTGATTAATCTGTTTATGGTCTTGAAGTTTAAATGATTCATCCTCTTGTGCCATAGCCAACTGACTTCACTTGGTGCAGATGCCACCAAACAAACACTTGAATTCTTATCAGCAGAATTCCAGTCGACTATATAGATATTTCCTTGTCGTCTTCCAGATAAAATTACCTTCTTTGTACCAATTTGTTCAACGTAGCACTTATCTGTTGAGAAGATGACTGAATATCCCTTGTCACAAAATTGACTTATGCTCAGCAGATTATATTTCAGGCCTTTAACATATGAGACGTCAGATATCTCTATGTTTCCCTTGATTAATCTTCCTTTAGCTTTAATCTTGCCTTCTTTGCTGTCTCCAAAAGTGACTTTTGGACCATCCACAGCAACTGCATCAGTCAACTCATGTATGTTTCCACACATGTGCCTTTAACATCCACTGTCCAAGTACCAAATCTTCTCTACTTTACTCCTACTCCTAATCCTAACCTACAAAACAAAAATGAAATTGTTTTAGGTACCCTTATTGAGAGGGTCCTGAAGGATTAGTTCCACCCTTGACAACCCAAGATGTTGAAGTCTTAGGCTTCTTAGGTTTCTGAGTTTTAGGAGCATGAACAGTTTCATTTTTATCATAGTTATCAGATAAGTCATGTTGATGATCAGTATGATATGAATAATGTTCATAAGCAGGGTAAGGTGCATGATATGCAGGATATGCATGCATTGGATGAGCAGGGTAAGGTGCATAGTAACTAGGAAATTGAGGTGCATGATACATAGGATGATATGCAGCAGGTTGCACATAATATGACTCATTTCCATACCAAGCATTTTGATTTTTCTTGTTCTTATGCTTCTTTGGTTTACTAGATACTTGCTCATTTGACTTTGACTTAGTTTTACCACTAGTCTGATTGACTTTAGCTTTATCAGCAGACTTCTTAGGACTCTGCTGTTTGGTCTTACTAGTCTGATTTCCTACACTAGGCTCTTTGCTCTTTTTAGCCTTAGGAGATTTCTTCTCCTTTACCACTTTCTCAGATGAGGTAGGTTTAGAGGTTTGAACATACAGAATGACCTTACTATTGTCAGCTGATATGAATTTTTCAGTACGGTTCAACTCTAGTTTATCCTTTTCTAAAGGTGTCTCCTGTTTCTTAGGTGTATGCATAGATGCAACAGTTGACTTATCATGAGACTCAATGATTTTCTCAAGTTCCATGATTTTTCCTTTATATACCTCACATTCAGCTTTCAGAGATTCATGCTCTTGCTCAAGCTGTTTATATTCAGCTGATTCTTTTGGCTTTTCAGCTAAAAGTTTCAGTGAACTATTTTGCTCTTTTAGCAAGTTCATCTCTTCCTTAAGCTTAACAAACTCTCCAGCAATAGTAGTATTATTTAACATCATTTGCTCTAGAGAATTAAACAGTTCATTTTCTTGAGGAGTTACCTCATCCTCAGAGTCATCAGATTCCTTTGCCATCAGGCAGAGGAGAGCAGGTTTTTCTTCATCAGACGATTCTTCATCAGACGTGTCTGAATCTGAATCAGATGAGTAGACAGCGGTCAGCTTTTCTGCTTCAGCCATCATTGCCTTGCCTCTCTGATGCTTTCTTTCTTTTCTTATTTTCTTCTCCTCTTCAGTGTACTTTTCTGCTTTTGGATATGGGCAGTCTCTTATGAAGTGTCCCAATTTCCTGCAGTTGTAACACATCAGTTTTGATTTATAATCATCCTTATCCTGAGAAGAAAAATTAGGTTTAGAAGTAGAAGCATTGTTGTATTTGTTTTTCATTTTTCTCTTGTAGAACTTCTTGAAGTTGTTCATCAACAGTGCAACATCTCCAGCAGTGTACTCCTTTTTGTTGAGTAGAGTGGCTTCATCAGATGAGTCCACTTCAGCATTTCTTTGAGCCGGTCTTCTTTGGTTTTCAGCAGCAACAAGTGCAGCTGTGGGTCCTGAAGTTGAGGTTTCTTCAATTCCCATCCTTGGCAGTTTATACTCATACGCCTTGAGTACGGAGAACAGCTCTGTTAGAGAAATCTTGCCCAGATCTCTTGATTCTTCCATTGCTGTCACCTTCATGTTGAACTTGGAAGGTAGAGCCTTCAGTACTCTGACAGAAATCTCTTTGTCAGTGAAAGTCTTTCCCAGCTTCAAAACTTCATTCAGAGTTCTGGTGAATCTGGTGTCCATCTGATCAATGGTTTCTCCAGACTTCATCTTGAAGTTATCCAGCTTCTCCAAGGCAACACTTAGCTGATGCTCTTTAATTGCATCATTGCCTTCACTCATGTCACGAACCTTATCCCACATCTCCTTTGCAGTTTTGCAATGCTTGACTTTGTCAAACCGATCATTATCCAGGGCTTTGGTCATGATGAATCTTCCGACTTTGTCCAGGTTGAACAGCTTTATTTCTTCTGCTGTCATTTCTGTTAAGTCTTTTTCCACCACTATTTGAGCTTCATCTACGATGATGGTCTTGGTGAATTTGAATGGACCTTTGATGATACATGTATACATGTTGTCATTGTAGGCAGCAAGGAAAATATCCATTCTGATCTTCCAGTCCTCAAAAGACATACCAGCAATGTGGGGAACATGGCTGATACAATCCATTTTTCAAAAAGTTTTTATTTTTCAAAAAGATGCTCTTTTGAAAAGTTTTGAAAACCTTTGAAAAACACTCGGATCAAGCTCGTTGATCAGGCAGCTGATTCTAATGAACCACCTGCTCTGATACCACTTGTTGGTCCCAAGTGGTCAGAAGAGGTTTAGAGGGGGGGGTGAATAAACCTCTTTAAAAATTTCTTTCAATTTTAACTTTAAAACTGTTACACAAACTGAACAGACTAAGCTGATCAGATTAGTAAGTTACAATTCTGTTCGCGAACAAATCTTTGAACAGCTTTGTTGACCACTCGTCTGATAGTTACTTAGCTGATTTTGTTAAAATCAGTTTTAATACTTAGAGTACTTGCAGCGGATTTTCAAAGTATTTTTCACAAGTAAACTTAGTAATTTGAAAAGTAATTCCCCAGTTTTATAAACTCCTTTAAACTTCTTTTCAAACAGTTAACTTAACGTGTTTTTATGCAAACAGAAAATATGCAAGTTTAAAAGCAATGTAAAAACACAATCAATTTTTATAGTGGTTATATGGATTTGAATATCCTTTAGTCCACTCTTCCAAGTCACTCAGATCTTGGGTTATACTATAATCACAAAGTTTACAGTATACTCTGCTTGCGTCGAACAACAAATGAAACGACCACAAGTTCGCAATAGGAAATCACACAGAAAACCTATCCTCTGAAGTTTGATCACTCACAAAGATGGATCACAACTCCGCACAACACTCTTGTTTACAAAATCACTCAGAAGATGTATTTTTCTTGATTCTTCAACTCTGCTTTCGTCAACAAATGACTCAGCTGATGAGTGAGCTGTTCTTGAGACTTAAAGAATTTTGCTTCGGAAATTTCTCTCAGAAAGTGTGTTGCTTGCTTCTTCTTCGTCTCTTTCAGCTATTTATACTTGAGGATTGAAAAGTGTCCGTTGAAGAGAGACAGGATTCAAATTCCTCGAGTACTGGTCCTTAAAATCCGCGAACGGCTCTTTTGCAGTCTGTCCGTACTGTAAACAGTACTATTCTGCAGGCAGCATTAAATGCAGCATTAAATGCACTCGGCTGATGCGAAGCTTTTCTTCAATCATTTGTCTTAAATATCCTCGTACTTCAGCATTTATTACACCAAGGGGCATTTATTACCGTTGGGAACACTTCATGATCTTCTTCACTTGGCTGACGAAAGTATAAGTATGATGGTGAACTCGGCTGATCTCAAACTTGAACAAATCTGATTTGAGTTGGCTGATCTTCACTAATCTGATAACTTCACTTCAGCAGATCAGAAGTTTTGGACCTTGAAACTTTGACTCTTCTGATGTCTTCATTATTTAGTCAAAATTCCTTGATAAGTTTATCAGCTAAGTTACTCCATACTTAGCCAATTTTACGAAGTTTTGGAATGCATCAAAACCTCCCTTATCAAATTTCCTTTAGTGCCTTCGTCTTCATCTTCATCCAACAGCCAATATTCCCAGGATTACATCGAAGCCTTGGATAGGAATGTTGGGATAGTGGTTGGGTTGCCTCGATTGTCAGAACAACATACAGTGCGGAATTTCAAAAAATTTCGAAGCACCCAAGGTCCCATATATGAATCTCCAGATTATATATACGAAAGCATGAAACAAAAACACACAATGAATTAAACAAGGGGGTTTTTGCGATTTACCTCACCACGGGCAAGGTGGTGGCAACCTTCAGTTCTGATTCTGAATCTGGATCTGGTTCACAAAAGTGATCCAAATGTCTCACCTCCAAAGATAGTCTACACCAACTGGATTCTGGTAACACCTCATAGTCTTAGGCTCAGAACTGGATCTAGGAGATTTGTTATTGCAGGACTGTGCAGATCTACTTGGCAAGGCAAGATCTAACACGGTGGAACAAGGGAGGTGGTGCGGCGGTGGCACAGCAGCTCACGGCCAAGGATAGGCGGCGGCAGCTAGGGGCGGCGCAAAGGAGGGAGCGGCTAGGTCAGAGAAGGAGCTCAGGGTTTTTGTGCTAGGGTATTAGCTTTCTGAGCTCTGGTAGAGCTCTATTTATAGACTTCTATTTGACCTAGGTTTGCAAGACTCCTTATGGGCTTTTAATTAAAGGCCCATGTCTTGCAAGCCTTTCATTTAATTAACTACTCTAATTAAATGCCCAATCCAAATAAATCAATATTTCTTTTATATAATTAATTAACAACTTAATTAAGTATTTAATTAATTAAGTCAACTAATTAATTAATCTCCCACTTGAATTAATACTTTAATTCATTTAATTGATTTAATTACCTTTAAATCAATTAATTCCTTTTGTATCCTTTTTCAACAGTCACCGTCCTATTGTATTGTGTGTGACCCTCTGGGTTCACCATCAATTGGCAGCAGGCCCACGAATTCCTCGTGATTTAATTTATGAACAATAAATTGCTCCGGTCAATTAAACAACCTTTAATTGACCACTCCTAGAATCAAATCCTCTATTAACTCAGGAGTACCTACACTTCATGGTCGATGTCTAGCCACAAGCCCATGAAGCCCAACTTCAGGTAAATTGATACGTGTGAACCTCGTCTAATATAATTACCATGTACATACGGTCCTTCTATCGACTAATATTCCCGATCAAAACTTAGGGTGTGTGAATTGATCGGCACCTCTAAATTTATCTCGATAACTATACTTTCTAATTCAGGATAATATTCCAGTGTGACTGCTAAATTTGGAAACCCCTTTCCAAATTCATCACTGACTGCGGCCGCAGATTCTTCGGATATATTATCTAAGAATCGTATAGGAAATTCTCTCATCCAGTACGATGAGTCAACAGATTCCATATTGGTACTAACCACCCGCGTACATGTCCATACGCACCCAACCTAGGCATGTTATGACTAAGCTAAGTGGCCTATACCTAGATCTAAGTACGCACTTTCATGTACCGAATTCGCCCTAGCACCTCAAGTCAAAGGACTAAATCGTACACTATTATAATCCTTGAGAAACATCCCATCACCGATATGCGACATGCGCTTCCACAATGGATTTATCTGTTCGGGTCGTTCGATGCGTTCAATCCTCCATTGAACCACCTACTCATATGCACTGGCCTCAAATGCCTTACTCATGAAACGCTACAAATTCACTCCATGTGAATCATGCATACTCGTACAAGTCTTGGCGATTGCTACGATTGTGACGCCCCGCTCCCCAGGTTGGGTCCAACGTGGCCCAACCCTGAGTTTGGGATCGCCCGGCGCGGGATAACCCATCAGAGTTGCTGAACTTTTTTTTTGAAACATGATGACAAAAATAAAGCATGCGATAAATCCAAATTTAAATTTAAAAGGCCCACTAGCTCCGTTATACGGAGAAGGTAAAATATACGTTCATACGAGTAACCCCGCAAGCCTACGGAAAACATAAATACAATATTCAAAATACATCATTCAACCTTATAACAAGGTGACAACAAAAGTAGTAGAGTTGCGAAAGCAAGTAAAACAAAAGGGAGGACAATCCCTCAATGACTGACTGGATCCCGGGAACTGACTCAACCATCATAACTCGAGACTCCTGCATCTGAAAAGATTAATAAAAGGAACGCGTAAGTTGATCGTCCAACTTAGTGAGGCTGTGGTGCACTGTGTGTGTGACACATGGATGCAACATAATATATATCGTGAGCATATAAATGAATTAAGCATATATCATATACATAAAATCAAAGCATAGAGTTCAAATAACCAAGAGTTGCTGATGCCGTTCTCCACTTACCCTCCATCCTTATCTGATTTCCATCCAAACTCACCAAGTAAGGAGCGACCTTACTATCTGAAATGCATCGACATGTCTTTGCCGGAGTTCGTCCTTACTCCCCAAGTGTTCCTCCCCACTTGGGTTGTAAGGCCAGGCCTACGGGTAACCGTGACAATCCTGCCGGCCCTTGCCGGCCAGGTTGGCATCGGGTCCATATACCAATCAAAAGAGGGCCCACACAAAATCGAAAACAAACGGAAACATATAGTCGGAAACAAACGGAACTTAACATATCAAACATATTAACATATTATCAACATTTAACGATTCACCGAAAGCAATTCAAACATATAGCTGGGTGAACATATTCGCAACTAAGTAGATCTAGATTCGGTGTAGCATGTATTAGGATAATCATGTTGATATGATAATTGATTCATACAAGTCAGCCTATTACTAACATACACGTGGTAACTATCATGGCACGTGATATTCTAATTATTTACAACCTAATTACATGCTTAGACTCGACCTACTAGCATATCGAACTGACACACGAATGAACACAGCGCTCACCTGTGCTGCTTACGGTTCTTGAAAGTTTCTCGGTAGAACAACGATTCCGGATCCTGTACATGTGTACGTAACATTTAAGAATCTAAACACGAACAAAACTTATGATTGACTAAAGAAACACTTTAGTCACAATTATAGTCGGGTCATGGACGAAATGAGACCATGATCCAACTTAAACTAATTAACCCGATTTAGGGGTTCATAGAGCTACGTTGTATGGAAAGCCACGAATAAGGATTTATAAAAATCCAAGAAAATTCTTTAATAATAGGCATTCATTTAATTTGAGTAAATCAAAGTTTATTTTAAAATTACTTATTTTTCTAATTTTGAAAAATTTATTTATTTATAAATTTTATTTTCGGATTAATTAAATTTAGAAAATCATTTAATCAAAAATATTTTATTTTATTTTCAAATTATTTATTTCTCGAAAATTATTATTCAAAATTATTTTGTTTAATTTTCCCAAATTATGGATTATTTTTAATTAAGAATTAAAGTTCCCTTGAAATTATTTCATTTTATTTAACCCTCTTTTCTTTTCAAAATTATCCAAGTAATATATATATTTTCAAAAATATATTTATTAGTTAAATTAAATAAATATTTATTTTCCAAAAAAGAAAATTGGTTTATTATTTATATCTTAGAAAATAATTAATTAAAATTATTTAATTTTATTTTCGAAATTATTTATTATTTTTTTTTTCAAAATTCAATTTTAATAATTATTAAAAATTATTTTCAATATTTACAAATTTATTTTCAAATTTAGTTATTAATTTTCAAAGTTATTTTTTTTTTGTTTATTTTATTATCTAGAATTTTATTCTATTTAATTTTCAGAAATACATATTTCTTATCATTAATTATATCCTTTTCAAATATTATTAAATATATTTCAAACCTTTTTCATTTTAAAATAATTCTTCTTATTAAAAATATTTAATATTTTCGGAATATATACTTAAAAATCATTTCAATAATTTCTAGATTTATTTTATAATTCAAATATAAATTTTATTATTGTAACATTTAGAAAGTAATTTATTTAATTATTAAAATTTCTTCTTTATTATTATTATTATTATTATTTTTTTTTTTAAACTATGGGCTGGCCATGGCCAGCCCACTTCACAGAAAGCAACAGGCCCATTAAATGGGCCTGTTGGTCTGTTGCAACATGCAAGTTGCAACAGACCCATTCAAGGGGTCTGTTGCAATTTGCAACAGACAGGCAGCAGCCTCGGCCACTGCTATGGCAGTGGTCGGTGGTTGTTCGCCGGCGGCGGGGTGGCTCCGGCCAATTCCGCCGGAAAATGCACAAGAGTCCAAATTTTTCTAGATTTACAGAAATAGCCCCAAACAAATAATAAAACTTTTTAACACCCAAAAATTTCACAAATTTCAATTCTTTCACAAGAATCTTATAAATCTATAATATGTAATATTCTTTTATAATGTTTCACATGTAATATATGAAAATAACATACTTTTTTTTTTTTTTCAAAATATCCAAAAATATTATTTCATTGAGAAATCATAGATCTATAAAGATCTCAACAAAATCAACTATCAAATTTCATATACCTATAAAACTATTTTTAAACCCAAATTACAATCATCAAGAAATCTGAAAATTAAAGTTATGTTATAAATTTAAATTTTATAAAATGTTTCAAAATTATTTTCATAACATAGGACTTAGGGTTTTCTAACAAAAATAAAACTACACATATAAGAGAGTTTTTGAGGTTACCAACACTCCTTGCAAGTGGTTCAGGTGGCGGGTGGGTGGCTGTCCGACGTCGGTGGTTCGGCAGCGATGGTGGTGGTCCTATGGCGGTGCTACGGCAGAGGTCGTGAGGTCCGGTGGCAGTGCTACGGCGGCGGCGGTGAGGTCCGGTGGCGGTGGTGGTTTCTCCTTCCACTTTCTTCACTAACTTTCACCTCTTCTCACACACTCTCTTTTTTATCTCTAATTCTTAACTTAACTATGAACTCTAAGGTGTAAAAGGGTGAAGAAAAATCTGAAAATGTAAGAGAAAGGTGCTTAAATACACATTGGAAAAATGGAAGACATAATTAGTCTTCAAAAACCAACCAATGCATGTCCACCTTAGGTAGAGAAATTTCACTACCCAAGGGGCATGCTTGGCCACCCTACGAAGTTATAAAGGCTCTCCTAGTAGTTGAAATCAAGTGTGGGCGAAATTTGCACTTTGCCCCCTGAAGTTTCGGTAAAGTGCACTTTTGCCCCAAAAATTATTTATTTTGCACAATTAAGTCCAAATATTTTTCAAAAGAGGTATACTATTGTTTCAAAGTATTTTTGTGTTTCTAAATCATTTCTAATTTAATAAAAACATATGAGATAATTTAAATTATACATTTTACCCCAAATTAACACTTAAATTTTCGAAATAAAATATAACACATGAAATTGGATTAAAAATCCAATAAAATACTATTAAAGAGGTCCGAAATTTACGGGGTGTTACAATTCTCCCCCCTTAAAAGAATTTGGTCCCCAAATTCGATTGTGGAATTAAGAAGGTTTGGGCTAGAAAGCGTCACTTCCAAAATGACAACATTCTAATCGGGGCAAAATACATGGACAATAAGCCCATACTTAGAATCACATCAAATCCTAGGACCAGAGATGTGGTTAGATCGGCAGAAAATACCATTTCCTCGATCTTAACCTTTCTTACACTGAGAACCAAACTCGTTATAAATGAGGTTTCTAACGAAGTATGAGCCTCCGACTCATAGGGTAAATTTTCTACCATACTTAATTGGAACTATACTATTATACTATGAATGAATGAGATGCTCTAATCATCAAATAAAACTCTACATGGTTGCCCAAAAATATAAATTTTACCTTCCACTGCGACATACCCATTTGGCTCATAAAGCTCTTCTCCAGTCATAGCAAAGGCTTTTCCGGGCAGCCCTGACTTTGGTGCTTTTGCATCCTGGGATGAACCTCCACTTCCCGAAGCTGATGTAACAGATGCTTTTGGGCAATTCTTAATGAAGTGGTCCAAACTTCCACACCTCAAACATTTTCCAGCCTTTCTATAACACTTAGGCTCCCCATGCCCCTTCGAGCCACAATAAGTGCAAGCTCCATTAGGTGTCTTTCCCGAATTATTCTGTTGCCAGTTATTCTGTTGAGGACCCTTCGGATTTCCTGAGTTCAACTCTCCTGTCCTTGGTACCTTCCCTGTATTCTTCCCCAACTGCCAATTCTCCTGAGGAGGCCTCGACTTCTTCTCCGAAAACTGTATATCATTGAGCTCAATCAACCCGTTCTCAACTCGTGTGGCTCTCTCCACCGCCTCAATGTACGATACCATGTTGTGAGAGAGAAGGGCTCGCTGGAGCTCTGGCCTCAAGCATTTTATGAACCTGCGAGTGCGACGGGGTTCATCTGTCATCAAGTGGGGAGCATAACGGACTAGTCGGGAGAAAACAGCCTCAAATTGCGGCACCCTCATACTCCCTTGCCTTAGAGCGTTGAATTGCTCCTCACGTTGTTCCCGAACAACAGGCGGAACATACTTGTCGTTGAACTCCTTCACAAAGTTCACCCAAGTCCTTTCTATTTGGTCCCGCTCCCAAACTATCTCCCTCGTCTGCCACCAAGATCTAGCAGCATCCTCAAAGCGATAGGTAGCCAATGAAATTTTCAACGTGTCCGAATAGTCCAGGGCTCGGAAAATGTTTTCAATCTCAGCTAGCCAGGCTTCAGCCTTACGATCATCTGGCTCTCCAAGAAACTTGGGTGGTTGGAACCGTAGAAAACGCTCCAAAGTTTGGTCCAAGGCGGGCAGTGTTGGGGTAGGAGGCACGGCCCGTGCAGTGCCTTGCAGAGCTTGGGTGAATTCGGCCAAAGCGGCAATGATGCGCTCAGCCTGATCAACAGGTGTTGTCACTGGTGGGACTACCGGTGCCCCTTCAGAAGGGTCAGAGGTAACCCGTCGGCTAGTACGACTATCAGCTCGATTGCCTGCCATCTGATCATGAGAATGGCTCAGTAGCTAATCGAGACTCAACCCCAAAACCCCATGAAGTAACTAAATATAATCGAACCAAACTAAACATACGTCGTGTATTTTAGTAATATGCCAAAACGTCAAGAACTATCTTAATACGAAACCCTATCAAACTCTCAAGACAAGAAACAAAACAAATTCACATAATACTTTATGCATGATGACCCAAAAGACTTAGAAAACGACTCAACCCAACGACTTCCGAGGATCCATGACTCGATTTTGAAAACAACAGCTCTGATACCATCTGTGATGCCCCGCTCCCCAGGTTGGGTCCAACGTGGCCCAACCCTGAGTTTGGGATCGCCCGGCGCGGGATAACCCATCAGAGTTGCTGAACTTTTTTTTTGAAACATGATGACAAAAATAAAGCATGCGATAAATCCAAATTTAAATTTAAAAGGCCCACTAGCTCCATTATACGGAGAAGGTAAAATATACGTTCATACGAGTAACCCCGCAAGCCTACGGAAAACATAAATACAATATTCAAAATACATCATTCAACCTTATAACAAGGTGACAACAAAAGTAGTAGAGTTGCGAAAGCAAGTAAAACAAAAGGGAGGACAATCCCTCAATGACTGACTGGATCCCGGGAACTGACTCAACCATCATAACTCGAGACTCCTGCATCTGAAAAGATTAATAAAAGGAACGCGTAAGTTGATCGTCCAACTTAGTGAGGCTGTGGTGCACTGTGTGTGTGACACATGGATGCAACATAATATATATCGTGAGCATATAAATGAATTAAGCATATATCATATACATAAAATCAAAGCATAGAGTTCAAATAACCAAGAGTTGCTGATGCCGTTCTCCACTTACCCTCCATCCTTATCTGATTTCCATCCAAACTCACCAAGTAAGGAGCGACCTTACTATCTGAAATGCATCGACATGTCTTTGCCGGAGTTCGTCCTTACTCCCCAAGTGTTCCTCCCCACTTGGGTTGTAAGGCCAGGCCTACGGGTAACCGTGACAATCCTGCCGGCCCTTGCCGGCCAGGTTGGCATCGGGTCCATATACCAATCAAAAGAGGGCCCACACAAAATCGAAAACAAACGGAAACATATAGTCGGAAACAAACGGAACATAACATATCAAACATATTAACATATTATCAACATTTAACGATTCACCGAAAGCAATTCAAACATATAGCTGGGTGAACATATTCGCAACTAAGTAGATCTAGATTCGGTGTAGCATGTATTAGGATAATCATGTTGATATGATAATTGATTCATAGAAGTCAGCCTATTACTAACATACACGAGGTAACTATCATGGCACGTGATATTCTAATTATGTACAACCTAATTACATGCTTAGACTCGACCTACTAGCATATCGAACTGACACACGAATGAACACAGCGCTCACCTGTGCTGCTTACGGTTCTTGAAAGTTTCTCGGTAGAACAACGATTCCGGATCCTGTACATGTGTACGTAACATTTAAGAATCTAAACACGAACAAAACTTATGATTGACTAAAGAAACACTTTAGTCACAATTATAGTCGGGTCATGGACGAAATGAGACCATGATCCAACTTAAACTAATTAACTCGATTTAGGGGTTCATAGAGCTACGTTGTATGGAAAGCCACGAATAAGGATTTATAAAAATCCAAGAAAATTCTTTAATAATAGGCATTCATTTAATTTGAGTAAATCAAAGTTTATTTTAAAATTACTTATTTTTCTAATTTTGAAAACTTTATTTATTTATAAATTTTATTTTCGGATTAATTAAATTTAGAAAATCATTTAATCAAAAATATTTTATTTTATTTTCAAATTATTTATTTCTCGAAAATTATTATTCAAAATTATTTTGTTTAATTTTCCCAAATTATGGATTATTTTTAATTAAGAATTAAAGTTCCCTTGAAATTATTCATTTTATTTAACCCGCTTTTCTTTTCAAAATTATCCAAGTAATATATATATTTTCAAAAATATATTTATTAGTTAAATTAAATAAATATTTATTTTCCAAAAAAGAAAATTGGTTTATTATTTATATCTTAGAAAATAATTAATTAAAATTATTTAATTTTATTTTTGAAATTATTTATTATTTTTTTTTTCAAAATTCAATTTTAATAATTATTAAAAATTATTTTCAATATTTACAAATTTATTTTCAAATTTAGTTATTAATTTTCAAAGTTATTTTTTTTTGTTTATTTTATTATCTAGAATTTTATTCTATTTAATTTTCAGAAATACATATTTCTTATCATTAATTATATCCTTTTCAAATATTATTAAATATATTTCAAACCTTTTTCATTTTAAAATAATTCTTCTTATTAAAAATATTTAATATTTTCGGAATATATACTTAAAAATCATTTCAATAATTTCTAGATTTATTTTATAATTCAAATATAAATTTTATTATTATAACATTTAGAAACTAATTTATTTAATTATTAAAATTTCTTCTTTATTATTATTATTATTTTTTTTTTTTTAAACTATGGGCTGGCCATGGCCAGCCCACTTCACAGAAAGCAACAGGCCCATTAAATGGGCCTGTTGGTCTGTTGCAACATGCAAGTTGCAACGGACCCATTCAAGGGGTTTGTTGCAATTTGCAACAGACAGGCAGCAGCCTCGGCCACTGCTATGGCAGTGGCCGGTGGTTGTTCGCCGGCGGCGGGGTGGCTCCGGCCAATCCCGCCGGAAAATGCACAAGAGTCCAAATTTTTTTAGATTTACAGAAATAGCCCCAAACAAATAATAAAACTTTTTAACACCCAAAAATTTCACAAATTTCAATTCTTTCACAAGAATCTTATAAATCTATAATATGTAATATTCTTTTATAATGTTTCACATGTAATATATGAAAATAACGTACTTTTTTTTTTTTTTCAAAATATCCAAAAATATTATTTCATTGAGAAATCATAGATCTATAAAGATCTCAACAAAATCAACTATCAAATTTCATATACCTATAAAACTATTTTTAAACCCAAATTACAATCATCAAGAAATCTGAAAATTAAAGTTATGTTATAAATTTAAATTTTATAAAATGTTTCAAAATTATTTTCATAACATAGGACTTAGGGTTTTCTAACAAAAATAAAACTACACATAGAAGAGAGTTTTTGAGGTTACCAACACTCCTTGCAAGTGGTTCCGGTGGCGGGTGGGTGGCTGTCCGACGTCGGTGGTTCGGCAGCAATGGTGGTGGTCCTATGGCGGTGCTACGGCAGAGGTCGTGAGGTCCGGTGGCAGTGCTACGGCGGCGGCGGTGAGGTCCGGTGGCGGTGGTGGTTTCTCCTTCCACTTTATTCACTAACTTTCACCTCTTCTCACACACTCTCTTTTTTATCTCTAATTCTTAACTTAACTATGAACTCTAAGGTGTAAAAGGGTGAAGAAAAATCTGAAAATGTAAGAGAAAGGTGCTTAAATACACATTGGAAAAATGGAAGACATAATTAGTGTTCAAAAACCAACCAATGCATGTCCACCTTGGGTAGAGAAATTTCACTACCCAAGGGGCATGCTTGGCCACCCTAGGAAGCTATAAAGGCTCTCCTAGTAGTTGAAATCAAGTGTGGGCAAAATTTGCACTTTGCCCCCTGAAGTTTCGGTAAAGTGCACTTTTGCCCCAAAAATTATTTATTTTGCACAATTAAGTCCAAATATTTTTCAAAAGAGGTATACTATTGTTTCAAATTATTTTTGTGTTTCTAAATCATTTCTAATTTAATAAAAACATATGAGATAATTTAAATTATACATTTTACCCCAAATTAACACTTAAATTTTCGAAATAAAATATAACACATGAAATTGGATTAAAAATCCAATAAAATACGATTAAAGAGGTCCGAAATTTACGGGGCGTTACAACGATACCCCGTCTCGTTCGGAATCTATGACTTGGAACAGTTTTAAGATTACGACCTTTGAGACTGTTTCATGATTGCACTCAGTACTGAAGTGAATCGTCCCATAGTCTAATGTAATCTAAGGGTTTCAACCATCGCTTAAATGTATTCGCGAGACATGAATTTGGCCATTGTTTATCTTTATACATATATAAATAAACGTGCGTATTATTACATTTATACTAAAGAAAGATAATGATAGTTCCAATACAAGCTAAATATATTGGCTTGCAGGGCACTATCCCATCAAGGAAGTGTTATTAGGTTGGCGAGGAAATCCCTATTCTCAATAATTAAACTACACGATTTAAATACGGGAAAATTGCTTTTTTGGTATCATAGGATAGGCTGACTTGCACTTTTGGTATCATTGGATACAAAAATGCAAATTTGGTACCATAGGATATGTTTTCATTGCAATTTTGGTACGAAACCCAATTTTTCTACAAAGTGAATGGCAATTTACCCCCTATGAAATGCACAATGTTCAATTTATCCCTCAATTATTTGAAAAAAATCAATTTACCCACTGTAAAATTTTAATGAAGCAATTTACCCCCTTCAAAAGGAGATTGTAACTCACTTGCCGAAATTGAGAGTATGCATGCAAACTAGTTTATTTAACATAGGGGGATAAATTGCCACATTTATCATAACACAATGGGTAAAAAATCACATTATCATAATAAAAGTGGATTAAGTGCCGCCTATAAAAATATCAGGGAGGCGATGTGAAATTTTTACAAAATTTCAAGGGGTAAAATGCTCTATTTTAAACCATGAGGGGTTAAATTGAACATTCTGCATTTAGTAGGGGGTAAATTGCCATTAAATTTGTAGAAAAATTGGGCTTGGTACCAAAATTGCAATGAAAACCTATTCTATGGTACCAAATTTGCATTTTCATATCCAATGGTACCAAAAGTGCAAGTTAGCCTATCATATGGTACCAAAAAAGCAATTTTCCCTTTAAATACCAACCCTAATATACATGAAATTCCCATAGGTGTAGTGACTTCTAAATCGAAATGTAGGATTTCTGCTTTGATTCCAATTTTTAATCCAAGTCTGGGTGCTATAAAAGAATGCGATGCTCCCGAATCAAATAATACTTAGTAAAATTGATTGGAAAAGAGAAGTGTACCTTCTAACTCATCTGTTAGTTCCTGTCCAGTTTTGGTTTCTCCTTCCATTGAATAGACTCATCCTGGTACCCTTGACTTTCCGGCTTGAGGTAGGTTACTATGAGGTTTATTGTTGTTTATTGAGGCAGAAGAGTTCACGGTTAAAGGGCAGTTGCGAACATAATGTTGATCACTGCCACACCGAAAACATTTTCCAGCATTGATTCTTCGTATGACCTTGAAATCCGCAATGTCGGCATATCACATTATGAGGGGTTTTTTTCAAGTTCCTTAACGTATCCCCTGACTGGTTTCTAGTGAAGGTCCGATTCCCATAAGATGTCCGCATTGACTTTGCCCCTTCATTGTTTTCGACCTTGTTGCCAATTGGACAGGGATTGATTTCTTTCCACAGACAACATTTGATATCCCATTTCGGATAAATAGCGTTCTACCCGTAATGCTTTCTCTACTGCCTCCGAATATATCTCAATGTGTTGAGATATCAATCCTTGACGTATTTCTGGTCGAAGTCCTCGTATAAACTTGTGAGCGCGCCTTGGTTCATCCACTATCAAATGTGGAACGTATTTTACTAAACGATTAAATTGCGCGTCGTACTGAGCTACAGTGTACGAGCTACAGTGAGGCTTCCTTGACACAGAGCATTATACTCGTCTTCCCGTCGTTCACGTATCAAAGGAGAAATGTACTTATCGTTAAAATCTCTCACAAGGTTTGTCCATGTCCTCTCTACATTGTTTCGTTCCCATACACCCTGTCTGGATTTTCACAAATCCCGAGCGATTCCTTCAAATCGAAATACAGCTAAGTATACTTTTTGTTCCTTTGTATAGTCCAACACCTGATAGATATTTTTGATTTCCTCTAGCCATTTCTCCGCCTTTTGGTCGTCAGGCTCTCCTTGAAACATTGGTGGCTGAAAATGAAGAAACTGATCAAGCATTCGATCTGCCGAGACTGCGGCTATAGTATTTTCGGAAGTAGCGACTGGAGTAGGTGTCGTGGTTGGAGCTGGAACGTGCACCGATTGAGGATGGTTCCCTTGGGTCGTAGTTTGCGGTTGTAGTGCTTGAGCTATAATTTCAATAGCGTTCAGGATTCGATCCATTTTATCATGTGCCAAGGAATTTTTTGGGTTGTTATTCACATCCAGAGTAAAATTCTAAAACTAGCTGCATTATCAGCAAAACTATACATTAGATATTACTATTCATATACAAACAAGCCTTCGATACAATATACAATCAAAATTGGAGACCATCACGAAGGTCTTGATACATTTGAACATATAAGTTTTAGTTAACATACACAATCAAAATTGGAGAGTTTCACACAAGTCTCGATACATTAATAAGTACGATATATAATGTACCTAGTCAAAATAAGATATATATATCTTAGTTTAAGGACCAGTAACGGACCCTGCGGAATTCTCCTCTGAGCTTATATCACTAAGTACGACAGGCTGTCCTAGTTCATCTCTGAATCGCCAACGTAATCTGTTGGTCCCAAAAATGGTCAATGAGATCTAGTGGGGGGGTGAATAGATCTCATAAACTTCAAAACTTTTTACTCGACTTTTTCTGTCAGCAGACTAAGCTGATCTAGAATTCGTAAACAGACTACTAAGTTGTTCGCGCACAAAGCTTTGAGCAGCAGAGTTAACCACTCATCTGATTTCACTCAGTTGATTCAGATGAAATATCAGAGTTTTGGAAACTAGTTGGCAGCGGATTTATCAAGTGTTTTTCAACCAATCTGTTCCTCTTTAAGTTTTCTCACTCAAAAGATTTTATCCCCAGTTTTCACAACTCCTTTTAAAATCTTTTGGTTCAGATCGTATGTTTGAGTTCTTTTGAAAGTAAGCAAGGTAAAGAAACTATGAATCAAACACACATAATTTTTATAGTGGTTATATGGATAAAAATCCTTTAGCCCACTCTTCCAAGTCACACAGATCTTCGGTTATACTATAAATACACAGTTTACAATATACTCTGCTTGCGCCAGACAACAAATGAAATGGCCACAAGTGCGTAGTAATAAATCACTCAGAAATCCTACTCTCCGAAGCTAGATCACTCACATAGATGGATCTACACTCCTCACGCTATATTCGGTATAGGAGCTCACAAAGAAAACCTACACTAAGAAGCTATATCACTTCACACAGATGGATATACACTCCTTTCTTTTCTCAGTTGAAAGTCACTCAGACAGACAACACAAGTTCTCTGTTCTTCAACGAAAAGCTTCGTCAACAAATGACTGGGCTTGTGATCAGACGACTCAACTGATGGATCTTGCTCTATAGATGTTATCTTGAATTGTACAAGTCCTCTTCGATCTCCAGTTAGTCTTCTATTTATACTCTTGGATTTGAATTTCTGCCCGTTGAAGATGAAACAGAATTCTGCAGTCCTCGAGTTCTGGTCCCCAGTTTCTGGAACGGCTCTCTGCAACTGCTACAGTACAGTCTGCTGTACTTTCTGTCAGTCGCATTTAATGCACTCAGCTTGTTACCGTTGATAAGCTTACTTCACCGACTTCACTTCACTGATGGGAACGCTCGGCTGATGACCACTCTCCTGATGATCATTGACTCGGCTGATGATAACCATTCTGATATCCCACTCGACTGATTCGGTTACTTCGCTTCAGGATCTTGAGATAGGTTTCACTAAGCTGTTCTTAGTTGATGACTTAACATTTTGATCTTCAAAACCATTATGGCATTTTTGTCATCTTCAAAACCTTCTATAATTTATACCAACAATTTCCCCCTTTTTGATGATGACAAAACCTTCAACTAAGAACGTCTTCCAAGTCTTCAGATTTGGTCTTCATACCTTGAGATGGAAATTTATTGATCTGATACAACTTTCAAAAAAATACCAATAATTGGTTATTTTCCCCTTTCTGATCTTCTGCTTAAAGGGTTCTTAGTTGCATCCTTTATCTTCCCCCTTTTTGTCATCAACGCCAATACTTGAGTTGCATCTCTTCTTCCCCTTTTTCTCTTTATAGGATTGCAAACTTAGTATGCTGAAGACAATTAGGTGAGTACTAGGCTAATTTAGGTAGTATTCGTTGCTGTTTATCACTCCAGCTAGAAAATTCCCCCTAACTTCAAGAATTGATACCACTTGATGCTATTTGTGGTCTGATTCCACCTGTAGTCTGATGCTACTTGTAGTCTGATACTACTTGTATAAATGTAAATTAGATTAGTCAGCTGATATCACTTGTTGATGTGATAACACTTGCTGATACCACTTGATGTAGTACATTCTTGAATAACACTTGGCTGTTGAGTTCCAGTCGGCTGATAAGAAGCAGTCTTCTGATAGCTTCATTTTAACTTATTGAAAACTTCATCTTTATTTAGGAGTACCGCTAGTCGTACACGTTCCCCCTAAGTTCAAGAATCCGTGGTCATGTAGTCTGATGAGAGTTTCTCTTCAAAGACACTCAGCCGTTGAATTCCAGTAAGCTTTTATGGATTAGTCTTCTGATAAGTTCCCCCTCAACTTATGAATCCAAAATCAACAAACCACTTTCTTTGTCACATGGTTGAATGATACCACACTTGTTGGTGATACTGCTTGTTGCGATCAGTTGTTGGTCTTTAATACCACTTGTTATTCTTTGATAATCTTCAACTTTTCAACACTCTTGCGTTCCTTGTAATCTCCAAATGTAGAGTCTACCACTTGAATTATACCACTTTGTTGATACCACTTATTTGATAACACACTTGTTGGTACATGCTTGCTGGTGAGACCACTGGTTGAACTTGGTGAAATTTGCAACTCATCTTTGTCATCTCACATGTACTTCACCTATAAAATAGATGACTATTTTTGGTATCCCTTATTTATTGGGTCCAGCAGGGTTAGTAAAACATTTGACATGTGATGATCCAGTGACTTATGTTTTATCATGATGATACCAATTGTCATTATGATACCACTTTATGGTCATGATTAAAACAATGCTCATAAGCAAGGTGAGATGCATGAAATGTGTGATAAACATGCATATTGAAATGAGGAAGGCAATCAGCACAGTGAACATGGTCAACATGATAATATGAATAAGCGTAGTGCATGTCATAATAATAATTATCATAATGTGATTCAAATTCTTGCCAGATAATTCATTTTTGCCTCAATTTCTTACCTGAGTTATTTAATAACTCACCTTAGATTTAGCAGCCTATTCGGCTGATGGGTTTTAGTAGTCTGATTCATCTTAGGTAGCTTACTAGGTGTTCTAACCTGTTGAGCATCAATAGACTTGTTCTTCTAAGCCTCTAATTTTCTTTTTATTTAGAGAATGATGCAAGTTATTCTTTTAAAGTTCATTTATATCTACAAAACAAATTGCATACTCAGCTTTTAGAGTTTCATTCTCATGCTCAAGCTTTTTGGTAGTCAACTGATTTTTGAGGTTTTTCAACCTAAAGTTTCAGTGATCTGATTTGCTCTTTTTAGCAGAGTCATCTCTTCATTAAGTTTGGCAAATGCACACATAATATTTGATAGCATTTATTCAAACGATTCAAATAGTGCATTTAATTAATAGTAGAAGTTACCTCAGCTTCAGAATCATCAGATTCTATGACAGATAAGCATAGAGTTTCAGGTACTTCTTCAAACTCTTTATCAGACGACTGATGGTCTGAATAAGATGTGCAGGAGTTTATTAGCTTTGCTGCATCAGCTAACTTTGGTTTGCTCTTACTGTTGCGGAATTTACACACGCAAATAAACGCAAGTGCACGTATCGAACAAGTAATAAAGAGTAAGTATAAGAGTATCGTCTCCACAGGGACTTGACTAATATCAACCAATTCCAATTCCTAATTTACTTTTAATTGATTCCAAATTCAAATATATTTGCAGGTTCAATTAAACTAGATTAACTAACCTAAGTACTTGGATTGAATTCGAATAATGAGAAGAGAAACCTAGGGTTATAATCCACTATGTTATCTATCGATTGCTCAATTGAGATTTTCGTAGTTATTGTGGTGACAAGAGTGCTAACCGAGGATTCAAGTATATTCCTACATATCTTCCGAATTACATAAGAACCTAATGTATTATACAAATCGATCCTATTACTAGGTGATTCATAAATAACACAAAGCATTAAACACGAACCTCATGTAACGGGTATAAACGCCTTAAGTATATTCCTATACTAAGAATCGTTTACTATTCAATTTTCTATCTAATCCTAATCTCCCTTTTCCAAGTTCGAAAAGAATATTAAATCTAACAACTAGGTGATCAGTCAAGTTGCAAGCATAGAGAACGAAATTAAATCAAACACAAGAATTGCCCCTAACTACGAATAATCCAATAAAAATAATCAAAGTAACATAGTTTCATAAAAACCCTAGATCCTAAAGAATTAGTTCATGATAAATATATGAAGAAAAATAATAAAGAAAAATAAATCTGAGTTCATGTGGTTTTATAGACAAAACGATGAATCCAAGATCAAGATCTTCAATATTGCGTTCTTCTTGCTTGGATGATCTTCAGGACTTCTCTCTTTTCTTCTTCAATCTTTCTCCAAGTAGATCTTTGATGTTGTAGGTGTATTCTATGAGAAAAGTATGTTTAGAGCTGATCAAAGATGTGTAATTTCGTGACCTAGAAGTCCTTAAATAGATCTACCAAGTTGAGTCCAAGTAGGAGACTTTAGGCCCAAAAATTCCCTTAAAAGCCTGCTGAAAATCGCGACAGATTTGCGCGACAGTTTTGCAAGTGTCATAACTCTCAGCTCCGAACTCCAAATCAAGATCCGTAAAATCTGTGGTGTAGCTAACTCATTCCTCTACATCATAGTCGAAATTAAACTTCATTGGAGCTTCTTTGAATGAGTTATGGTCCTCGGAGTGCATAACATTTCTGACAGATTCTTCGTTCTTGCACTAGTTGACTTCATTTGATCTTTAATTTGTTGTTCTTCGCTTCCAATCATGTTCTTAGATCCAAAATAGCTTAGGCCTATAAATATGAACACAATATATAAGAAAATATCTCAATTCATGCACAAAACAACCAATTCAATGACTCGAGGGACAAAACACAAAACTAACTAAGATTGCCTAAGATTCTACCAAAACTCTAATAAAAGTAATCGAATGAGTAAAGGAAATAGACTTGATAACATTGTTTTCACAGAGTTATCACTTACTCAGCTTACGCTTCTTTTCGGCATGCTTTTCCTTTTCAGCAAACTTTTCAGATGATGAGTGAGAATGATCTTTGATCAAGAGTCCATACTCCTCTTCATTGTAGTCTCTAAGTTTTGCGAGGAATCCCTGTTTTCCTGAAAATGATCAGAAGAAGATGAAGCAGTATTTTATATTTTAATTTCATTTTCTTCTTGCAGAACTTCTCAAAATCATTCAGCAGCAGGGTAACGTCGTCAGCAGTGTAGACTTTTTCTGAACTCAGCAGAGTCTTCTGTTTTGACTTGTCTGACGCCATTAAAGCAGCAGTAGGGTCTGAACTGGTTGACACTTCTAATCCCATTCTTGGCATTTGATACTCATATGCTTTGAGGGATGAGAACAGTTCGGAAAGAGAAATCTTCCCTAAGTCCCTTGATTCTTCCATGGCTGTCACCTTCATGTTGAATTTAGGTGGAATAGCCTTGAGAACCTTCATGGTGATCTCCTTGTCTGAAAACTTTTTACCAAGCCTTAGAACTTCGTTCAGAGTTTTGGTAAATCTGGTATCCATTTGATAAATCGTTTCACCAGACTTCATCTTGAAATTTTCAAACTCCTCAAGAGCCACACTGAGCTTGTGTTCTTTGATAGCGTCGTTTCCTTCGCTTAGCTCGCAGACTTTATCCCACATCTCTTTGGCAGTTTTGAAATGCTTGATCTTCAGGAATCTTTCTTCGTCTACAGCTTTGAAATAATGAGCTTAGCCTTTTTATCAAGGTTTACTAATTTGACTTCTTTGGGAGTCAGCTCGTCCAACTCTTTGTCAACTATCAGATCTGGTCGGCCAGCAACCTTCACAGTCTTCTGAAATCTGAATGGTCCTTTTGTAAAACAAGTAAGCATGTTGTCGTTGTAAGCGGCAAAAAGGATTTCCATTGTGAATTTCCAGCTTTCAAAGTCCATAAGACCAATGTGAGGAACATGGCTTATGACATCCATTTTTGAAAAAGTTTTTGATTTTCAAAATATGCTCTCTTTTTGAAAAATTTGAAAAACACACCTTGGATCAAGTTCGTTTGATCTGGCTAAGGATCAGATGAACCAACCTGCTCTGATACCACTTGTTGGTCCCAAAAGTGGTCAATGAGATCTAGAGGGGGGGCGAATAGATCTCATAAACTTTAAAACTTTTTACTGGACTTTTTCTGTCAGCAGACTAAGCTGATCTAGAATTCGTAAACATACTACTAAGCTGTTCGCGCACAAAGCTTTGAACAGCAGAGTTGACCACTCATCTGATTTCACTCAGCTGATTCAGATGAAATATCAGAGTTTTGGAAACTAGTCGGCAGCGGATTTATCAAGTGTTTTTCAACCAATCTGTTCCTCTTTAAGTTTTCTCACTCAAAAGATTTTATCCCCAGTTTTCACAACTCCTTTTAAAATCTTTTGGTTCAGATCGTATGTTTGAGTTCTTTTGAAAGTAAGCAAGGTAAAGAAACTATGAATCAAACACACATAATTTTTATAGTGGTTATATGGATAAAAATCCTTTAGTCCACTTTTCCAAGTCACACAGATCTTGGGTTATACTATAAACACACAGTTTACAATATACTCTGCTTGCGCCAGACAACAAATGAAATGGCCACAACTGCGTAGTAAGAAATCACTCAGAAATCCTACTCTCCGAAGCTAGATCACTCACACAGATGGATCTACACTCCTCACGCTATTTTCAGTATATGAGCTCACAAAGAAAACCTACACTAAGAAGCTATATCACTTCACAAAGATGGATATACACTCCTTTCTTTTCTCAGTTGAAAGTCACGTAGACAGACAACGCAAGTTCTCCGTTCTTCAACGAAAAGCTTCGTCAACAAATGACTGGGCTTGTGATCAGACGACTCAACTGATGGATCTTGCTCTGTAGATGTGATCTTGAATTGTGCAAGTCCTCTTCGATCTCCAGTTAGTCTTCTATTTATACTCTTGGATTTGAATTTCTGCCCATTGAAGATGAGACAGAATTTTGCAGTCCTCGAGTTCTGGTCCCCAGTTTCTGGAACGTCTCTCTGCAACTGCTACAGTACAGTCTGCAAAACTTTCTGTCAGTCGCATTTAATGCACTCAGCTTGTTACCGTTGATAAGCTTACTTCATCAACTTCACTTCACTGATGGGAACGCTCGGCTGATGACCACTCTCCTGATGATCATTGACTCGGCTGATGATAACCATTCTGATATCCCACTCGGCTGATTCGGTTACTTCGCTTTAGGACCTTGAGATAGGTTTCACTAAGCTGTTCTTAGTTGATGACTTAACCTTTTGATCTTCAAAACCATTATGGCCTTTTTTTCATCTTCAAAACCTTCTCTAATTTATACCAACATAATCTATCATATTGTTGGCGGTACCAATTTTTTTGTTCACAAACTTCATCGTACCATTGTTCAACTTCTATTCTACGACTTCTCTCTTGTTGCCACTGCCAATGGTAATAGTTTCTATCGGACTCTAAGGAGTGGGTTACCAAGTTCGGATAATATCGCCTCAAAGGGGGGCGACTTCTTGGTCTTCGATACATGGGTCGGTTAAAAGTTTGGTTTGGTTCCTTTTTATACAAAATGTTACGAGGTGGGGTGCTTCGAGCTACGTCTTCGTTTTTTGCCATCTATCAAAAACACACGGCAAAAATGAAACTGTAAGAATATTAAAATTTTCACTTAATTAATGATTGTTTAGTTACTGGATACGTCTGCCTACAGTAACAATACAATAGTTTACAATTATTTTTCTTGTCTAAACCACCTACGTGCAAGTATAATATAAGTATGCAAGTTATGCTTTCTTTCTATTCCTCACAATTCGACCTTATGCCGAGGATCATATCATGACTCGGAGCCTATGCTCTGATACCATTTGTAACACCTTTGGATTAGAAAATACTTAGATAATACTTACAAAACACATTTAGTTAATTTACGTATGTCATAACCCATCTTAATTTTTACAAGACCAACACTTTATTAGTTAATTTACAAGACATTAGTAGATCTCAAAATATTATTACGCCACGTAGAGAAAACATCTTCTTCACTTCTATGCTATCTCCGGTAAATCTGTAAATAGATAAAGCAGAAACGTAAGTTGACTGGCAACTTAGTGAGGTGGTTGCGCGTCTTATATATAAAATTTTGAAAAATTCGGCAAGTAACAATTTAAGAAAATTCAACAACATAGCATAGAATAAGTGCCAATACTTTATCGGTAAATATCCCCCTTATATCTCCTCAAGGCTTTCTTCACCAAACACACCACGATAAGGAGCTACCTTATCAAAACCTGCATGACTAGTCAATGCATCCAACAACGACTACGTATATCCAAAAACCCCATCTCTTGAATATAAGAAGCCAGGCCAAGGGTTCAGGACTGAGTCAATAGCCCGTGCTATTCGACTTAATCGCAAAACCGCACAAGCAAAAATGGGCCCAACAAAACAGCAGATACATAATTCCCATAAACCAATTCGTAGCAAAACCATTTCTTAGCAGTACATATGCTTTTTCAAAATCATGAATAATCTCAATTTAAGTACAAGAATAGCACTTTTAATCCTTTTGCCTAAAACTAATGCTGAAAGCCGTACTACTCTAGATTAGAGAACATAAATCTTATTCAATCCAAACATCATTTCTACCAACATATCAAAACTCGATTTAGTACCTTATATTCTAAAAGCTTTACAATTTCCATTATTAAATTAATTTACATAGAAATTATGCTTAATAGCCACTGTTCCAGAACCAAAACTATCTATCAACTTATATAACTCTTTCACCCATTTCTATTTAATCAAACTCATTTTAGTAGCTATTAAACAATGCATTATTGTATACTACTTTATCAAAATTTAGTTTACGAATAGAGTTTAGTGTTATTAGACCAACATCTGTCAAAATTATAAGACTTTATAAACCAACTCTATAACATGGTCTATATATACCAATGAGCATCTAAACTAACAAAGTATCCATAGGAAAGCATTCAAATAACCGTATCAAGTCATGAAACTAATGGAATTAATACAGCAACCATTTAACGCTTATAAATAACGAGTCGAGGCAAGCTACCGTTATTTAAATCCCACACTCACCCCTTTTTTTTCTTGGAAATTTTGAAAAATCACCGAGCACTCATAAGTTTACCCCAACTTCCATTGGCTTCCCTTTCCTTTGTAGTTGTGATATTGATGATCCGAACGGTTGAAACGTACCCCCAAGTGTTTAGAACCTTCAGTTAAAATTTTAGGATGATCCAACGGTTCATGGTCTCAGCTGAAAAACGGAGGCTGCTGGGTAGAGAGCCGAAAATTGTATTAGGTGTTTTGCCTATATATTTTCCCTCTTTTTCTTTCCTCTAAATCTTTTATTGATTACTTGAAACCACTCACAACTTTATTCCCTGGAGAAGGAAATGTTAAACTAAGTTTTGTTCCTTCCTTTGAAGAGAATAGGAGCTACTTATAATACTCTACATCCAATTGAATTCATCCACTTAGAGGACACTAATGTATTCTAATTTGTTGACAACTCATCTAGGTAAAGAGGATTGCCACCCTTAGGCTTAATTTCAACAATTAAGTTTATGAGATTTTACAAAATACCCCTTAACTATGAAAATTCACAATTTGACCCCAATATTTTCATAAAGTGTACTATTAGGTCTCAAGTTGAAAATTCATTAACTAAAATAAATTCTCAATAATTTTCTTGATTTAAAGTTCAAATTCAAGATTAGAAATTTCATATATGTAGGAATTTTTGGGTTTTTACAGAATCAGTCAATACTCTCAAGAACTTGATTCCAACTTTTATGGCAATTTCCGTACCTGCAATTTGCTTCATTATTTGTTACTATAAAATCCAAGGTGATGGCGTAGCTTAAGTCCTCATTTTCAGATCTTCGGAAATTAATTCCAGCCCCACCTACATCTTAAATTGAAGCTCCGTCGACATGCATAAGCCAAGTTTGATTTTCGACAATTAAAATGTCATTATCACTGGTACTTGGTTTATCAACAATCATTTGGATGAGCTTGGCGTTTCTAAGAGAAAGTCGGCAGGTACTTGAGCATTTATTGTAGTTCGTGGTCGATACTCGATATCATATTGTCCTAGCTCAATAGTCCATTTGATTAATCGACCTGAAGTCTCGCGTTTCGGCAAAACTTGCTTAATGATTGATTCGTAAGGACCACAATCTTGTAAGTTTGGAAGTGTGGTCGCAATTTTCGACCTGCCAGCACCAGTGCGAGGGCAAATTTTTCTATTTCTAAGTAATTCTTTTATGCCCCCTGCAGAAGCTTGCTTAAATAACAAACCGGCTTGTGTTATGTCTTCTCTATTTTCACCATAACTGAACTTACGGCTACTTCTGTGATGGATATGTAGATGTGTAAAGGTTGTCCTTCGATAGGTTTTGCCAGTAGCGGGGGCGACGTTAGATATTCCTTTAGCTCGTCGAAAACTCGATCGCATTCTTCCTTCCATTGGAAGGTTTAGCTTTCCTTAGGGTCTGAAAGAAAGGTAGGCTTTTATCGACCAATGGTGTGCTGTCGTACGCAACCAAAAATAAAACCTATACTCCTAATAATGTAGTAGAGCGAGTAAGGGTCGATCCCACAGAGAATATCTAGTCTAATTTTATGCTAAATGGATTAAAACAAATGGGGGTTTAAATGTGATGGAATTCAATAATTAAGAAGTAATGCAAATTAAATTTAATCAATGTAACAAATATTGGTCCAAGTCAACATCCACTGTCGGAATCATATAACCGATCATCGATGCAAATATATATAACAATTCACACTTTGAATATTCACCGTGGAAACTAATCCCCTATCTCTCCTTAGTTTTAATTAATCAGAAGAAGATATCCAATTAATCCTAACTACTAAATAACCCAAGATAAGCACTAAAGGTTTAATATAGCAGATGCTTTAAGAATTAGAGAGATCAATGAAACTAAACAATTCAAACACAAGCGGTTGGATTTAATTTAGTCGATTTATCTTCTTAAGATTAACAATTTCTGACGCAGCAAATTATTGAATCTTAGATGCTTCACAAAATTAGATGGATCAAACAATTACGGATTTGATATCTAATCAAGCAGTAGATTGAAAAGAATAATATACTAGTAGGCCTCCTAGCAATTAAACAAAACAACCATATTAATTATGATAGAAGAGCAATCGATATTCAAAACATAAATCGTATAATAAAACTAATTAGATCTCACAGTTTTCTTGTTTCCGAAGCTTCAGTTTTCTTCGACCAATAATAAAGATTTAGCCACGTAAGGCCATTAATAACTCTAGGTATATGTGGGAGGAAAGAATTTTCTAGGTGGTCTTCTAAAGTCCTATTTATAAAAGAAGCCAACACAACCCTAAAAGAATCCTCTAAAATTGATATCCAATCTTTATATTATAAGAATAATATAAAAATTAGGATATTATCTCAATGTAAATAGGAGAATGCTGATTTAGTCCTTCCAAAATCGTCCATCAAAGATTGTCCCAATATCAAGTCAATATATTAGACTAGATATTTAGGAAACTTTCCATAAAACAGGTATAGCGACTTTAAGTCCGATTTCGTCTAGGATCCCTTCAGAATCTTGAAAATCCCCAAAGCTGAAAGTTGTAGACGTTCCTCTTGCCGATCTAAAGCATCTTGAATCATCTCATTTGGATTTCGTATGAGGATTTTACGTCCTTAATACGAAGTAGTGTCAAAACTGTCCAGAAATTGTCTACTTAACTTCTTTTGCACTTAATGCCTCCAATTGTATCCTAGATAAAAATATAAGAATAATGAGTGTGGTTTGGTGTCAAATAAATATTAAATAGCAAATAATAATGCATAAAAACTTGACACTTTGTATTCTTATCAAATTCCCCCACACTTGTTCTTTGCTCGTCCTCGGGCAAAATTCAAATTCACTTCCTCAAAAAAGAACATCAAGGTTGTAATGCCATTAACAAAGAACAACCAAACTTTTCCAAAATCATAACACATCATGAACAACATTCTTAAACAACTTACAATTAAATAGCAAGTATTTTCATTTGAGAATACAGTAGACTAAATATGTAGACCCTTACAGGAATGTACACTCAACTCTCATGTGTTTGAAGGGTATGTGTTTCGCTCAAATTCATTCCTATGGAAATGATCTACCATAAGCTTGCATATCTTCTCATTCTCCTCCATTGATACCACATGCATAACAAGAATCATAAGGACTTTTAGGGGTTGTAACGGGGCTTAGGGACAAGGAATGAACATTTGGAACTGAGCTTAAAAGTCATTGAAACTAGTGGAGCAAGTAATCGGTTTAATCTCAAAATAACCAAACACTCTATTTATCATATTTGTTTGTTTTGGCTCTAAAGTACTAACCACATAAAATCCTTGCACTGAGAGAAGACCATGCTTTTAAATCATATGAAACATTATAAACTCCCTTCAATCAATTTTCTCTCTCTCTTTTTTTTTTTTTTCTTTTTTTTTTCTTTTCTTTTTTTTTTCTTTTTTTTTTTTTTCAAAACACTGATATACTACAACTTCATTAACCCCCACACTTATTTCAGGCACCCAATTATAGTGATGAATAATGCTCCACTAGCTCTAAGACTTGGGTAAAGATGTCATTTTTTTTTCGGCTTAAAGTTTGTAATGTGGGTTAGAAAAAAAACAAGAAAAGGCTAAAGAAAGGCTCAGAAGGGGCTGAACGAGGGAAAAATTAATTCAAGGTAGGCTATTTGGCTTAAGTGGCTCACAAAAAAAAAATTTGCCTTAATCATATTCACGTATGCATGAGTCAATATGGCCTCAAATAGAATCAATGCAAGTTCTAGAGAAACAAGACCATGGAAGAATATCTCTCATGAAAAAAAATGAGATCGATATTGATGTGTCGATCTAAAAGCTCAAAACCTCACCGGCTTTTTGTCTACAAAACTTAGTTACTACCGTTCTCGAAGAAAATATCAAAACTAATCAATTTTATGTTGTAAGATTACTTATTCAATCATGTTATGACTTTAAGGCAAGTTCAATCGAACTTTTGCTCATGACAAAACTAAAACTTCTCCCCCCCACACTTGATGTTGACATTGTCCCCAATGTACCAAAAAACTACCAAACCAAACCAAATAAATAAATAAATAAATAAGAATAAGAAAGATGTACTCCCCTTGGGTTGCCTCCCAAGCAGCGCCTATGTTTATAGTCGTTGGCTCGACCCAATGCTTCATTCTCTAGTCAGAATAAATTGGATCCTCAACATCCAATGTAGCCACATTGTTTACTTGAAAACCTTCATAGAAGGTTTTTAGTCTATGGCCATTCACCTTGAATATTTTGGAGGTCTCCATACTTTGAATTTCAACTGCACCATGAGGAAAAACATTAGTGACAACAAAAGGTCCAATCCAACGAGAACGTAACTTACCTGGAAACAAACGAAGTCGAGAATGGTACAGAAGGACTTTTTGACCAACTTTGAACTCCTTCCTACTAATCATCTTGTCATGAAAAGTCTTCGTCCTTTCTTTGTAAATCCTAGCATTCTCATAGGCATCATTGCGAATTTCCTCTAACTCTTGTAGTTGCAACTTCCTATGTTCTCCACTTTCATCCATCTTCATGTTGAAACTCTTGATAGCCCAATATGCCTTATGCTCTAATTCAACTGGAAGGTGACATGGCTTCCCAAACACCAATCGATAAGGTGACATACCAATGGGTGTCTTATATGCAGTTCGATATGCCCACAAGGCATCATCCAAGCGCAAACTCCAATCTTTCCTATTTGGACTGACAGTCTTTTCAAGGATTGACTTGATCTCTCGGTTTGATACTTCTGCTTGTCCATTAGTTTGTGGGTGATATGCAGTAGAAACCCTGTGTGTCACGTGGTACTTTCTAAGCAAAGTCTCCATAGTACGGTTGCAAAAGTGAGTGCCTCGATCACTTATTATAGCTTTTGGGATTCCAAACCTGGAGAATATGTTAGACTTGATAAAATCTGTAACAACTTTAGAATCATTAGTCCTAGTGGATTTAGCTTCCACCCATTTCGAGACATAATCAACAGCAAGTAATATGTAAACATAGCCGAAAGATACAGGAAAGGGTCCCATGAAGTCGATGCCCCAAACATCAAAAATTTCACAAAATAGTATAGAAGTTTGTGGCATCTCATTTTTCTGGGAAATATTACCCGTTTTTTGACAATGCTCGCATGATTTACAAAATAAATATGAGTCCCGAAATAAAGATGGCCAATAAAAACCACATTCTAGTACCTTTCTTGCTGTTCTTTTTGCTCCAAAGTGACCTCCACAAGCATAAGAATGACAAAAGGTGAGAACAGAAATAATATCATTATCAGAGACACACCTTCTTATTATTTGATCACCACAATGCTTCCATAAGTACGGGTCATCCCATACATAATACTTTGCGTCACTTTTCATCTTATCTTTTTTAGCCTTAGATAAACCAGGAGGTAACATATTAGTAGCCAAAAAATTCACAATATTTGCATACCAAGGTAATGTCACACTCGCGGAAAGTAGTTGCTCGTCAGGGAAGGTCTCGTGTAGAGGAAGTTCATCCTCCATACGAACTAAGCGACTCAAATGATCAGCCACTTGATTTTCTATCCCTTTTTTGTCCTTTATCTCCAAATCGAATTCACTTAAGAGAAGTATCCATCTTATTAACCTTGGTTTCGCCTCTTTCTTTGTCATCAAATATCGAATGGCTGCATGATCAGAGTAAACAATAACTTTAGTACCAAGCAAATAAGATCGAAACTTTTCTAAAGCAAAAACAATAGCTAAAAGTTCTTTTTCAGTAGTCGAATAGTTTCTTTGGGCATCATCCAAAGTCCGTGAAGCATAATAAATGGAATGAGATGATTTTCCAACTCTTTGACCCAAAACAGCACCGATTGCATAGTCACTTGCATCACACATTATTTCAAAAGGAATATTCCAGTCAGGGGGCTGGATGATTGGTGCAGAAGTTAGCAACTCCTTCAGCTTATCAAACGCTTTTCTACATGCTTCATTAAACTCAAACGACACATCCTTTTGTAACAACTTGCATAGGGGTACTGCTATTTTGGAGAAGCCTTCGATAAATCTTCGGTAAAAACCTGCATGTCCAAGAAAAGAACGAACTTCCCGCACACAAGTAGGGTAAGGTAAAGATTGAATAATATCAATTTTAGCTTTATCTACCTCTATTCCCTTAGGTGAAACAACATGGCCTAAAACTATTCCTTGTTCAACCATAAAGTGACATTTTTCATAATTTAAAACAAGGTTAGTTTCTATGCATCTTTTAAGAACAAGTGTAAGGTTATGCAAACAATTATCAAAGGAATCTCCATGAATGGTGAAATCGTCCATAAAGACCTCTATGATGTGTTCAATATAATCTGAAAATATGCTAACCATACACCTTTGAAAAGTCGCAGGGGCATTGCAAAGGCCAAAGGGCATGCGCCGATAAGCAAAAGTACCGAAAGGGCATGTGAAAGTCATTTTTTCTTGATCCTCTGGGGCGATTGCAATCTGAAAATAACCTGAAAAACCATCAAGAAAACAATAGAAAGCATGACCAGCTAATCTCTCAAGCATTTGATCAATAAAAGGTAAAGGAAAGTGATCTTTGCGGGTTACACTATTTAATTTTCTATAATCTATACAAACCCGCCACCCATTCTGAACTCGGGTGGGAATCAACTCATCATTCTGATTTTTTATGACAGTTATTCCGGTCTTTTTAGGAACCACTTGAACCGGGCTAACCCAATTACTATCTGAAATAGGAAAAATCATCCCAACTTCAAGGAGTTTGAGGATCTCCTTCTTAACTACATCCATCATAGGTGGGTTCAATCTCCTTTGCGCTTGTCGAGATGGTTTTGCTCCCTCTTCAAGCAAAATTCGATGCATGCACGTAGACGGACTAATTCCTTTGATATCCGCAATGGTCCAACCAATGGCTTCTTTATACTCCTTAAGTACTTTCACGAGCTTTTCTTCCTGTAGTACACTAAGTTTGCTAGAGATGATCACAGGCAGTGTATTTCCATCTCCAAGGAACATGTACTTGAGATGATTAGGAAGGGGCTTCAAATCTGGAATAGGGGCCTGTAAAATAGAAGGCAAAGGTTTCTCGTTAGAAACTGGTAGCGTAATATAAGAAATGTTACCTGTTTGTTTTAACTTTGGAAATTCATTCAACGCTGCGACAGTTTCCTGTAAATCAATGTTCAAGGCTAACTCCTCATTTTCTTTCTCAATATGCTTACCAATAGCAACTTCCAATTTATCTTCTCCTTCAAGTTCAAAAATTTCCTGTGCTAAAGAATCAATGACATCAATAGAAAAAACAGAATTATCATCACTAGGATATTTCATGGCATCATAAATATTAAATTTAACAATTTCGCCATCAAACTCCATAGTTAGTGTGCCACTATGAACATCTATTTTTGTCTTGGATGTCTTTAAAAATGGTCTCCCCAACAAAAATGGTGTAGCTTGATCACCATTCTCCATATCAAGTACATAAAAGTCAGCAGGAAAAACCAAATCATTAACTTGCACAAGAATATCCTCAACTATTCCCTTAGGATATGCATTAGATCTATCAGCCAATTGAATCACAACACCAGTTTTGTTTAAAGGTCCAATTTTTAGAGAAGCATACACAGAATATGGCATGACATTGATCGATGCTCCTAAATCTAACATGGCCTTTTCAAATCTAGTGTTACCTATCTTACAAGGGATAGTAAACATGCCTGGATCTTTACATTTAGTAGGTATTTTTCTTTGAATAATTGCAGAAACATTCTCTCCTACTCTCACCTTTTCACTTCCCTTAAGTTTTTGTTTTCGTTTGAGTGTGCATAGTTCTTTTAGAAATTTAGCATAACGAGGTACTTGTTTAATAGCATCTAAAAGTGGAATATTTACCTCGCATCTACGGAAAGTCTCATACAAATCTTTATTTTGTTCATCTTTCCTGGATTCTGCTAATGCTTGAGGAAAAGGGGGTATTGGTTTATAATCGGAAAAAGGCAAAAACTTACGGTTAGGTATGTCCTCGTCCTTACGAATGCCTTTCTCCATTATAGTTTCTTTCTCCTTTTCTTGTTTTGACGGTGCATGAACTGCCTCAGTTGGAATTTCAACCTCTTTTCCGCTTCTCAAAACTATAGCACTTGCATTTTCTCTTGGATTTACTATCGTTTGAGACGGTAATTTCCCCGAACTTTGAGCCTCTAGCCGACTAATTGCGGTTGCCATTTGACCCATTTGATTATCCAAGTTCTGAATAGTGGTCCTCGTTTCTTGTTGAAATTGTTTGGTCTCCTGTTGAAATTGCAAAGTATTAGTTGCAAGAGACTTAACAATATCTTATAACGACATACCAGAATTAGAAGGTTGGATCGGTTGTGGTCTAGGAGGGTATGGCTGCTTATATTGTTGGTAATTTTGACGGGTTTGACTTGCGGGCTGATTCATTTGAGGGTTCCCATAGCTAAGGTTGGGGTGGTCCCTCCATCCCGGATTGTACGTGTTTGAGTAGGGATCATACTTCCTTTGTGGCTGTCCATGAAAATCACCCGTAGCATTCACTTGCTCAACGGATTCCTCTTGAAGAGTTGGGCACAAATCAGTTGGATGCCCTACTACCGAACAAATCCCACAAGATTTTGTTGTTTGCACATTACCTACAGCCATTTGACGAACAAGAGAAGTTAAACTAGCAATTTGTTGTTCAAGGGAAGAAACGTTTACCTCATTAACATTCTTTGGTAGAACGTCAAGCCTAGTGCCAAATTGTTGGGAATTTGCTGCCATATTTGCAATTAAGTTCTTAGCAGCCTCCGGAGTTTTATCCACTAAAGCTCCTCCACTAGCGGCATCAATCATGTTTCTATCGGTGTGTAGAAGACCCTCATAAAAATACTGGATAAGTAATTGCTCAGTAATTTGATGATGGGGGCAGCTTGCACATAATTTCTTAAATCGTTCCCAATATTCGTAAAGGGATTCTCCATTGTGCTGCCTTACACCACAAATTTCCTTTCGAATGTTTGCTGCTCTTGAAGCTGGGAAATATTTCTCTAGGAACATCCTTTTCATCTCGTTCCATGTAGTAATGGTCCCAGAGGGTAGATAATACAACCAATCCTTAGCCGAATCTTTCAAAGAAAATGGAAAGGCTCTCAATTTTATTTGCTCTTCAGTCACCCCCACAGGTTTCATACTCGTGCATACCACATGTAGTTCCTTTAGATGCTTGTGAGGATCTTCCCCTGCAAAACCATGGAAAGTTGGTAAAAGATGTATTAGTCCTGATTTTAGTTCAAAGGTAGTAGCAGCATCTAAAGTAGGAAAAGTAATGCATAGAGGGTGTTGATTCAAATCAGGGGCAGCAAGCTCTTTCAAAGTTTGATTTCCAGCCATGATTTCTTTCTCTTCAGAATCAGAATTGCTTATAGACCAATCAGAAGTTGGATTGGTTTCTTCAGTGTCTTCTCGAAGTTTCTTCTTTAACCTGCGCAAAGTTTTCTCAATTTCTGGATCGTACTGCAATTCACTTTGATTAGAAGATCGAGTTGCCAACATAAAAATAAATAAATAAGGATCACAAAAAGCAAAAAATCAACTAGAAAATTCCCCGGCAACGGCGCCAAAATTTGGTGTGCTGTCGTACGCAACCAAAAATAAAACCTATACTCCTAATAATGTAGTAGAGCGAGTAAGGGTCGATCCCACAGAGAATATCTAGTCTAATTTTATGCTAAATGGATTAAAACAAATGGGGGTTTAAATGTGATGGAATTCAATAATTAAGAAGTAATGCAAATTAAATTTAATCAATGTAACAAATATTGGTCCAAGTCAACATCCACTGTCGGAATCATATAACCGATCATCGATGCAAATATATATAACAATTCACACTTTGAATATTCACCGTGGAAACTAATCCCCTATCTCTCCTTAGTTTTAATTAATCAGAAGAAGATATCCAATTAATCCTAACTACTAAATAACCCAAGATAAGCACTAAAGGTTTAATATAGCAGATGCTTTAAGAATTAGAGAGATCAATGAAACTAAACAATTCAAACACAAGCGGTTGGATTTAATTTAGTCGATTTATCTTCTTAAGATTAACAATTTCTGACGCAGCAAATTATTGAATCTTAGATGCTTCACAAAATTAGATGGATCAAACAATTACGGATTTGATATCTAATCAAGCAGTAGATTGAAAAGAATAATATACTAGTAGGCCTCCTAGCAATTAAACAAAACAACCATATTAATTATGATAGAAGAGCAATCGATATTCAAAACATAAATCGTATAATAAAACTAATTAGATCTCACAGTTTTCTTGTTTCCGAAGCTTCAGTTTTCTTCGACCAATAATAAAGATTTAGCCACGTAAGGCCATTAATAACTCTAGGTATATGTGGGAGGAAAGAATTTTCTAGGTGGTCTTCTAAAGTCCTATTTATAAAAGAAGCCAACACAACCCTAAAAGAATCCTCTAAAATTGATATCCAATCTTTATATTATAAGAATAATATAAAAATTAGGATATTATCTCAATGTAAATAGGAGAATGCTGATTTAGTCCTTCCAAAATCGTCCATCAAAGATTGTCCCAATATCAAGTCAATATATTAGACTAGATATTTAGGAAACTTTCCATAAAACAGGTATAGCGACTTTAAGTCCGATTTCGTCTAGGATCCCTTCAGAATCTTGAAAATCCCCAAAGCTGAAAGTTGTAGACGTTCCTCTTGCCGATCTAAAGCATCTTGAATCATCTCATTTGGATTTCGTATGAGGATTTTACGCCCTTAATACGAAGTAGTGTCAAAACTGTCCAGAAATTGTCTACTTAACTTCTTTTGCACTTAATGCCTCCAATTGTATCCTAGATAAAAATATAAGAATAATGAGTGTGGTTTGGTGTCAAATAAATATTAAATAGCAAATAATAATGCATAAAAACTTGACACTTTGTATTCTTATCAACCAATTTCGATATGAACCTATTCAAAGCAATTATTTTACCAACCAAGCTTTGAACTTGAGAGATCATTTTAGGAGGTTTCTGTTGGGATTTTATGGGTATGATTGTCAAAACAACGTTGCGGAATTTAAAATATTTCATACTCCAATTCCCAGGATTTACTTATTAGCATATACAAATAAGGTTGAATACAATTTGGCAAATAATTACTAAATTAAAAAGGGTGGTACATTGCGATTTACCTCACCACAGGCAAGGTGGTGGTTTCTCCGGTCTTCTTTCGGATCACTAGAGCACCCCAAGTGTTGTACCTCTAGAGAAAAAGTCTACACCAGCAAGATCTGTGACTGATTCGACCCTCGGGCTTAGAACTAGGATAGAAACACGTCAGAATCAAAAGTTGGATCAAGATCCAACTCTAGATGTAGAAGGAGAAGGAAGAAAGAGAAGACTGATGGCCGATCCACTCAACCACGGCGGCGGTGCGGCTGATCTTGGACGGCGGCGGCTAAGGCTAGGGGTGAGGGGGGGGCGGCGGTTAGCTAGTAGGGTTAGGGTATTTGTGTTTTGCTACTTGCTTCTTGAATAGGGTTTGAGTCTCTAAGACTCCCAATTTATAGATAACACAAAACCCTATTTCTTTAGCTAATGGGCCACTGATTACGTTGGCCCAATTCTTGCATCTATTTAATTATTACTTTAACTAAATAGCCCACTCATTTAATTAACACTTTAATTAAATGGCCAATTCATTTAATTAATACTTTAATTAAATAACCCAATAAATCTAATTAATTATTTAATACTTTAATTAAGCCTTTAATTAATAATTTAATTAATTAGATAATTCTAATTAATTTTCTCTCTCCTAGAATTAACCCTTTAATTCTTTTATTTTGATTTAACTCTTTAAATCAATTCTTTCTACAATTGACTTTCATAGTCCAACTGTATTGTATGTGACCCTCTAGGTTCACCATCAATTGGCTGCAGGCTCACGTTTCCGTGATTTAATTAATGAGCAATTAATATTTAATTAATTGCTCCGATCAATAAACTTCTTTTAATTGACCACTCCAGAATTAATCTCCCATTAATTCATGAGTACCCACACCTCATGGTCGATGTCAAGATACAAGCCCATGAGGCCCAACTTCAGGTGAATTGACATTAGTGAACCTCACCTCTTATAACTACCATGTACATAAGGTCCCTCTAACGACTAATTTACCGATCGAGACCTAGGGTGTGTGAATTGGTCGACACCTCTAATCATCTCGATTCTGTACTTTCTAATTCTGGATAATACTTCCAGTGGGACTGCTAAATTTGGAAACCCCTTTCAAAATCCGTCATTGACCATAGCCATGGATTTCTCGAAATGTATTATCTAAGAATGTACAGGAAATTCTATCATTCATTTATGATGAGTCGGTAGATCCTATATTGATGCTAACCATCCGTGTATACGACTATACGTACCTAATGTAGGCGCACAATGGTCAGGCTACGTGGCCGGCTCCTAAACCAAAGTACGTTCACCCGTATACCGAATTCGCCCTAGCATCTCGAGTCTCAGGACTAAATCGTACACTGTTATAAGTCCTTGAGAAACATCCCATCACAAGTATGCTTTACGAACTTTCACGATGGGTTTCTCTGTTCGGGTCGTTCGATGCGTTCGATCCCCTATCGAACCATCTAGTCATATGCACTGACATCAAAATGTCTTGTTCATGAAACTCTACAAATTCACCTCATGTGAAACATGCATAATCCTACAAGTCTTGATGATTCGTATGATACCTCGTCTCGACAGGAATCTATGACTTGGAACATTTTCGAGACCACGACCTTAGAGACTGTTTCATGATTGCACTCAGTACTGAAGTGAATCGTCCCAAAGTCATGAGTGATCTCAGGGTTTCCACCCATCGCTTAAATGAGTTCGCGAAAGATGAAGTTGGCCATCAGTTTATATTATACACGAAATAAATAAACAATGCGTATTAATTAATAAATCAAAGATTCGTTCAAGATAAAATAATGGTCCTATTACAAGCTATTGTGTTGGCTTGCAGGGCACTATCCTATCAATCTCCCACTTGCCATAAAGTCAATCACAAACGTTTCTAAGACCCATCTTTCCAAGATGCTCTTCGAACACCTTTTGCGATAATGGCTTGGTTAGTGGATCAGCTACGTTATCCTTTGAGTCGACACGCTCGATTTGAATGTCTCCTCTACCAATGATCTCCCTGATCACATGGTATTTCCTGATCACGTGTTTCGACTACTGGTGTGATCTCGGTCCCTTTGCTTGAGCGATTGCCCCATTGTTGTCACAGTAGACCACTATGGGTTCTCAAATGCTAGGTACCACATCCAGCTCTTGGATGAAGTTTCTCACCCAAACACTTTCTTTTGCTGCATCTAATGCGGCGATATAATCTTCTTCAGCGGTTGAGTCTGCAGTGGTCGACTGTTTGGAGCTCTTCCAACTCACCGCTGCACCGTTGAAGCAAAATATATATCCAGAATTGGACTTATAATCATCCACGTCAGACTGGAAACTCGAATCAGTGAATCCTTCGAGCTTCAATTCTCCCCTACTGCCGTAGACCAGAAACATATCCTTAGCCCTTCTCAGGTACTTGAGGATAGCCTTTACGGCGGTCCAGTGTTCCTCTCCTGGATTTGACTGGTAGCGGCTTGTTACACTGAGAGCGTTTGCTACGTCAGGTCTAGTACATAACATTACATATATTATGTTGCCAATGGAAGAGGCATAAGGTATGAGAGACATTCTCTTTCTTTCTTCATCAGTCGTAGGGCACATTGATTTAGAAAGATAGATTTCATGTCTCATGGAAGCAATCATTTCTTGGATTCTTCCATACTGAATCTCTTCAGTATAGTGTTAATGTACTGAGATTGAGATAGACCCAACATCTTCTTCGATCTATCTCTATAGATACGTATGCCTAGTACGTAAGATGCGTCTCCCATATCTTTCATGGAGAATTGCATGGATAACCACGCTTTTGTCTGCGTTAACGTTCTGATATCGTCTCTGATCAACAGAATGTCATCGACATATAACACAATAAATTATCCGAACTCCCATCGAACTTCTTGTACACACATGACTCATATACGTTCTTGATGAAGCCATACCCCTTGACTGTCTCATCAGAACGTTTGTTCCACGTTCGGGACGCCTGTTTTAGGCCATAGATTGACCTCTAAAGTTTGCTAACCTTATGCTCATTTCCTTTAGATGTAAAGCCTTTTGGCTGTTGCATATAAATTTCCATCAATGTCTCCATTGAGAAAGGCGGTCTTTACATCCATTTGCCATATTTCTTAGTCATACCACGCAGCTATGGCTAATAGTATCCGAATGGATTTTGACATTGCCAATGGGAAGAAGGTTTCCTCATAGTCTATACCAGGCCTTTGAGAATAACCTTTTGCCACAAGACGAGCCTTATAATTAAATACTTCTCCATTCATTCCAAGCATGCGCTTGAAGATCCACTTACAGCCTACAGGGATACTTCCCTCAGGTGGATCAACCAAGGTCCATACCTTGTTGGATTGCATGGAAACCATTTTGGATTGCATGGCTTTCGGCCACGCACCCGAGTCTATGTCTGACATAGCTTCTTTATATGTCCTTGGATCACTGTCCAATTGATCGTTTTCGTGGATAAAGCCATACCTTTCAGGCTCTCTACGAACTCGATCGGACCTACGAAGTACTGGTGTACTAGATGGTTCAACGGGCTCAGGATCAACTCCCACTGTTTGTGGGGATGGGTCCACTTCCTGGACTTCATCAAGTTCTACGGATATCCCGCTTCTTTTAGTGAGGAAGTCATCCTCTAAGAAGTGGGCATTCCTGGACACGAACATCTTTCGTTCTGTAGGGTCGTAGAACAGGTATCCAATGGATTCCTTTGGATACCCTACAAATTTGCACATACTAGATCTATTATCTAGTTTATCTCCTTTCTTGTTTCTCACATAAGCAGAAGATCCCCATACTCGTAAATATGAGTATACGGGTGCTTTACCAAACCACTCTTGGTATGGGGTCGTCGGCACTGACTTTGAAGGTACTATATTAAGTATCTTCGAATCAGTTAAGAGGGCTAGGACCCAAAACGAAAAAGAAAGGTCAGTGAAACTCATCATGGAACGAACCATGTCTAACAAAGTTATGTTCCTTCTCTTAGACACACCATTCAACTGCAGTGTTCTAAGAGGAGTTCGCTGCGAGAGAATTCCATTCTCTACAAGATAATCGAGGAATTCTTGACTTAAGCATTCACCACCTCGATCCGACCGAAGTGCCTTGATACTATGTTCAAGTTGATTCTCAACTTCCATTCGAAACTCTTTGAATTTATCAAAAGCTTCGGACTTATACTTCATTAGGTATACATACCTAAAACGACTGTAGTTGTCTGTGAAGGTTATGAAGTATGAGAATCCTCCTCTTGCACTGACACTCAGTGGTCCACAAACATCAGTATGGATTAAATCCAAGGTTTGTTTGGTTTGCTCTGGTTTCCCAGTAAAAGGCGTTTTGGTCATTTTTCCCTTGAGACAGGATTCGCAAGTTGGGAGATCATCTGGGTTCTGTATTTCAAGAGCCTTAGAGGAAACCAGCTTTCGAATTCTACTCTTGGAAATATGTCCAAGCCTAGCGTGCCTGATCTTACGCGTTTTCGTAGGAGATCAAAGTATGATATAATCGAGCCAAAATGCTATATATAAAGGAGAAGATCAAACCCAGATGTTAAGAATCAAAGGGCTTAACTGTTTTGTGCACTAAAAGTCAATTTTATCATAATTAGTAGGGACTTAAAGTGAGAATCAAAGGGTCATTTTAAAGGGGTTTAAAATGATGTTAAGAGATTGTTTTAGAAAGGGGTTTTAAAACTAGAATCTTAAGTATTTTAAAAGGCTGTTTTAAAATAGGAAAAGAAATAAGAAAATGGGTTTTTTCTTGTTTAATGCTCTACGTGAAATTCTTTACGTGGTTTTCGAACGCGCCAAGACTTGACCATTAGGTTAGATGTGATTGGTTAATTTTATCTTGTTGGTTTTATTGGGCATGCGAGCATTAAGTTTTGGGCCACTTTGAGCCATTGTAATAGATAGAGCTTTACTGTTTTATTAGTTTAGAATGGAGGCCCGTTACAAGCAAGGTGGGAGCCCAAGAAGACTAAAGGCCATGTATGCATGGTAAAATGTGTAATAGAGTAGGTCTCTTTGAAACCTAATTGACTGGCCAATAGGACCATTGTCTTTGGCTCGATGGTGGTCCGCATAGGAGGCTCCCGATCGAAAACATATTCTGGTAGCATGCATGCTAGGTGTGTATGAGTTTATTTACGTATTTATATCTGAGCTTGTATGGTGATGCGCGCTATTTATATTTAGATCGTAAATAAAAGATAATGCATAACTGGAACGGTGAGATTTCGTGGAGAGTAACCTCAAACTCTTAAACCCGAAAAACCTCTCTTGAAAATAATATTAAGTCATATAGGGTACATTTAAAATGATGTTTTAAAGGTCCAAGCCTTCCATCAATAGGGACTAGTGTAGGTTGTCTACTTATCGTTGAAGGTGATCCAGAGTCTGGCACCCTAGGCGAAGAAAGGGACAATACATGAAATTCCTTGATTCTTGTTTTTAACTAAACTCGACAAGGGTGGGGACTGGTCGGGATGTGATTATCGACCGATAACCAGTTACGGGGACTTCACGACCGAGCCAGTTGCTCATCATGATTGATGGGTTAGACTTAACGATTAGTAACACTTGTGATGTAGCAGTGCTAGATAAGTGCGAAGACCGAGGCAAAATAGCTTGAAGGTTGTGGAGGAACACAATTGGTAAAAGTATACCTACCTGGGGAGTTAATTGTATGGCCGCGAGTCGTGGGTGCAATTAATGTCTGTTGGGACGTCAAGACCTACTAGGAGATTAGGTTTCCCGAACAATTGAAGGGGTAATTGTTTCGAGAAAATAGTGGGAGAACTTTTTCGATAACAAGTCCAACATCGTTAATTATAAGTATTAATATAGATCAGTCAGCTAAACGTTATCATTTACTTTTGTAGATTAATTCTGCAAAAATGTCTAAGAATCCATTAGCTATCATCCTTGACACTAACAAACTGAACGGATCAAATTTCGTCGACTGGCTTAGAAATCCGAGGATAGTCTTCGACTTCGAGAGAAGGAGTTTGATCTTACGAGTTTTTGTGTGATCGGATTATATGGGGTGGTGTGCTAATCGGACATAAATAAATGCGAATAAATGGAGAAAGATCAATAGTATTAATATTCAATGAGTTTTAACACAAAGTACAAGTAGGATGAGTCCTATTCGAGCATTATTGGATGCCGTACAAGCTAGAGGGCGAAACATGTACAATTAGGCCTATACTAATAATCCGAGCTGTGATCTTAAGCTTGGAGTGTTTTCTGGAAGTCCCCCCAGTGTAATAAATGCATGGAGTATTTATAGCCAACTTTAAGGACTTGGGCCTGGGCTCGGCCCAACAGTGTCCTTCGACCATGTGAGCTCGAAACAATCGTTTTCATGCTTTGGTTCGTCTTTCGGTCCCTGGCGACAGGGTTCATAGCTATTCGAATCGCGTTGAGGCTAAAGAACAGGGAATCCGAATTACCCCTCATCAATACTCCCCCACTTCTCGAGTGTGAAGCGAAGTAAGCGCTCGAAGAAGTATAAAGTACGTTCCATGTTATGGTGAGACGAGCCGCTCAGTATGTTTTCAGAATATGCCTCGTTAAAAACCTGACTCGGAAAAACCCATTGGGATAAAAACCGAGTAAGGGAAAAAGAGTGCATATATGAGAAACATACTTTGGCGCGCTCTGAAATTATCCTCGTCGGGGGATGTTGAAATAGTAATACCCCTTTCGGTTTCATGCTGCGTTGTTCGATCCCTTGATGAATGCTTTCCAGAATTTCCGATTTATAACCAGGAGGGCTTCTGAGAATCTTAAGGATAGATTGCAAGGACATATTCCGCAATTCTAGGGAATGAAGGATCAAAAAGGTAATTTTGAGAGGGACGACCCTAAGCTTTTACCCTTGGTAAGTTCAACCGTCGTGGTTACTCGGGGACCTCTTTGCAATTTTACCTTTTTAACCCTGTATATATACATGTTGACTTCGTTGAAAAATATTTTCACATAACAACTTTCTTGAACTCGAAGCGTTTGAGCTTGAAATAGCATTTTTCTCCTGTATAAATACTTCTTAGTCCATTATGTCGAGCTCTATAAGCGTGAGAGGCAAGAAGAAGGTTGAGGAGAGCCAAGAATCTGATCCCTTGTTTAAGCTTGTAGATGACTTTGAAGACGGGGAATTTCATCGAGACGACGAAGACGACGATCCGAGCGAGGATCTCGAAGAGAAAGAGGTCGACAAACGTAGTATTGGCGAAGGTGCTTTTGTTAGGATTTTTGAACATACGCAAGCCTCACAAGCCGTCACCTCGGGTAAGTCAGAACTTCCTGCTAGTAAAACTTCCAGTTGTTTTTCGAAAAGAGATCGGGCTCGCCTTGAGGCGGATTATGGGAAATTTCTTCCCAAAGGTTTTTCGATTGTCGTTCCTTCTTACGCCGAACGTGCCACTGAGTCTCCCGCTGGATGTCAAGCCTTTTATGAGGGACAATTTTTCTGTGGCTTGCGTATCCCGTTCGCTCCTCTTATCAGAAATATTTTGAATTTCTTTTCGCTTTCCCCGGCTCAGCTTCTCCCGCACTCCGTTGCATATATAATAGCGTTTTGCGCTCTTATGGAGGCGAAAGGAGAAGAAGCTTCTTTTAGCAACTTTTGGCAGATATTCCGAATGGATCCTTGCAAAGGTTCGAATGTAGGCTTTGTGTCCGTTCGTCCGAGGTCTGAACGGCCATTTCTTACGAAAATATCAACAAAGAAAGCTTTAGGTTGGAAGAGGAGATTCTTTTTCGTGAAGGGCCCTGACGTTCCTATTTCGGAGGGTAGTTCGAAAACGAGACCTTATCGATGGGACGGCGCAAATAGTTGGACATACGGTTCTCGCAAAATAAAAGAAAAACTTAGCCATCGTCTTTCTGATGAACTCCTGGGGCGATTGGAGTCTAACCCTTATCAGACCAGATACTTGGTTCAAGAAGGCATTTTGCGACTGGCGGGGTTGAGCTACTGCGATTATCCTGCCCCGGCGATTAAATATCCCGGTCAGTCCTCCGAAGGGCCCCTTCCTCTGTCCGATGTACAGGCAACCTCCAGTGGTTCGAACCCTACTTCTCTTTCTCTGGGTATGCTTCTCACCTTCTGTTTGGTTTTATGTTTATCTAATAAATTTGTTATTTAAGCTCGTCCCGATCCATTTTATCCTTGTAGGCCGGGTTGTTGAGAAATTTCGAGTGTCTGCTGCCGAATTAATTGAAGATAAACCCTTTTATTTTGATCCATTGTCTCATACTTCCGGAAATAGAACTGGTACAAGTAACTTGGGCGAAAATCCTGTTATTATTCCACTCACGATTCCCGAACCAAGAGGTGTCGGTACTTTGAGTTCCTTGAACTCTGCCTCTGCTGGGCCACTCCGAGCCTTATTTTGCCCTGATACTCCTGCCCTTTCATCAGTTGGTTATAGTCAATACTCCTGGAATCGAGTTCTGGGTGTCCAGGAGTACGAGAAACTTTTGAGTCGCAAGAGAAATGCTGAAGGTCCTGGACCCTCTAGGAGGGTAAAACCCTTTGGTGTGAGTTCCGGCCCCGTTCCAAGTCGAGAAGGCAGGTCAGAACCTGATGTAGCGGATTTCATGGATGAGCACCTTCGGGGCAGCAGGGCTGCTGGGTATTCTGAAGATGGTAGTATTTTAACCGATCTGGATTCAGATGGTGAGAACGAGTTCGACAAAGCCACCAGAATTTATTTGGCTAGTCGGTTCAAGCGGGACATCCTGCTTCAGACCGTTAAAAGTGACTTCGAGGTTTTGAGTGACTTTTCCCGAACGTACCACGAGGTAAACGTTTACCTTTGATTTTCCTTTCTTTCTTCTGTGCCCTTGACATTTTGCTGATATGTTTGAACTACTTCGCAGATCGGAGATTTATTTGCTATCCAAACCTATCGCTTAGCTTTATTGGAGCAGGAATCGCAGGATGCTCATGACGCGTGTGCTCAGATTCTCGTTGATAACCAAACTCTTCGAGCTCAGTTAGTAGAAAACCAGCGGGAGCTGTCCCAAGTGAAGAAAGAGCTCGAAAAAGCTAATACGAAACATTCTTCCTCATTAGAAGAGGACTTGCTGGCGTCCGTTAAAGAGAGAAGTGTCCTTGAGGAGGAGCTAAAGAAAATAAAGATAGAACTCGATTTGGCGAAACGGGATTCCGAGCGTGCATATGCCCAAGGTCGGGAAGAAGCCGAGATTCCGGCCATACGAGGATTCTTGGAATCTCCAGTCTTAGATCCTTTAGTTCAAAGAAAAACGGGAGAAATCCTTCAGACGATTTTTTATAAAGGGGTTCAACAGTTGGTCGCGGCCGAGAAAATTCCGAATGACATGGAAGAATATTTCAAGTATATGGACCCTTTTAAAAACGCTGAAGGGAAGGCTTATAAAACTTCTTCCCTTCCCAAGGCGAATACTAATTGGCAAAAACATCGCTTTGCATCCTTAGTCGATGAGTATGGTATTCCGATGCCTAACCCTGATGTGCTCGAGTACTCCTGCGACGATCGTTCTAATGCGTTCGGAGAAGAAGACAAAGATGTCAATACGGGCAATGCCCCGGATAAGGGAGACGGTCGATCTTTTAATCAAGCTGAGTAAGCCGGAGGGGGCGATTCGAGGTTTTCCAGTTAGGAATCAATTGTATTTTCTCATGCAACCCAATTTTGTAAACGACTTAACTTTATATTTCTTGATTTATTTTATGTAACTCATGAATTCTAACTTCATAAATATCGATGATTTTCCATATTTTCTGCTCGAACTTCGTTTATCCGAGTGGGGTTTCTTACCATGGTCGCGTCGATTCGTTATCTCAATCGTAGTGCATAGCGTCTATAAATATTAAGATCTCTTATCATTATTCACACGACATCTTTGCTTATAGAGATCGGAGCTTTCCCAAAATTTTTCTGCATTTTTCGAACTTCCTGCGGGTAGAGATCCGAGCAATTGATCCAAATTCACTCATCATGGAAAACGTGCTAGGCAAAGCTATCGACCCCAGGTCGCTATTTGGTGGTTCGAAAAATAAGAAGTCGAATAAAGAGCAAAAGGCTGATAAGGAGGTCAAACCCTCCAAATCTTCTTCTAAGACCTCCGCCTCTTCCCCAAAAGCACCTAAAGGTGGGGAAAAAACGAAAGAGAAAAGTACTTCATCGAAGCAGAACAAGGGTAGTTCCAGCAAGTCCATTCTGGACGAAGACCTTGAGGCTGAGCTTGGAGGTTCCTCCCCGAAGGTGATTGATTCTAAGAGCGAGGATAGTGTCCGGGAAAAGATTCCTGTTCCCTCTTCGAATAAGAGGCCTTATTCTGATGGGACACCCATTGAGGCTTTGCAAAATCTTGCTATTGGCGGCCAGTCATCCTCCGATGCTTCGATCATTCCTCCCTCAGGGAATCCCAACAAAAAGTCCAAGTCAGAGACTGGTGTGGGGGCTTCCGCTGAGGCTTTAGGAATTGATAATCCTCCCCGATCTTTTGCCGATTCCTCTCCTCAAAAAACTGCTTCTTCCCTGCATGAGGAGTTGAAAGATGGATCTCCTTCTAAAGTTGACCCCATGGGTAACTTGTTGCAAGCTACCTTTACTTCTTCGGAGACTGACATGCCCAAAGGGAGAAATGCGTCTAAGGAGAGGAATGTAGAGGAGTTGTTCGAGTCCGGGCAGAATTTCCTGTTTCAGGTATAATTGTTTTTTTTTTTTTTTTTTTTTTTTTTTTGAAGATTCAATGAAAGAAAGTCTAACTTTTTTGGCAGGCCGGGCAAGATTTTATTGAGCTTAAGACATTTGCTGAGCGGGAGATCAATTATCGTGCTGCTATTTCCCAGGAGCTGGAGGAGAAGAAAACCGAGTTCGATCGTGTCTTTGCGGAGAAACTCGCTCTAGAGAGGGAGAAGTCTGCTAGAGAAAGTGGAGAGGAGGTCCATAAGCAGCTGAGTGAAGAGCTCGAAAAACTGAAGAGTCTTCACGAGCAGGATAAGCAGGAATTCATTCGTCGAGAAAAGGAAGCTTTCGATCGTGGATATAAAGCTGGATATGAGGCTCGTAGTGTCGAGCTTCGGAAGATTCTTTCTGACAATAAGCTCCTCTAGGCGTTGTCTTTTATTTTCTCGGATTTGTAGTACAGCTAAAATATCTTTACCTGTTGTGTAATCCTGAATAATTTTCATACATTATATTTTCTATGGTTTGCAGTAATCTACTTTCTTCTCGAATCGTATGCTTCCCTTGTGTGTTCTTTCTTTGATCATTCTTTAGTTTGCTTTTCCCGAGTTTCCAATCCTGGCATAGTGATTCCCCTTAATTCCCAAAAATAATATCACTTTCTTTTCCTGGTGAAGTTCTTCTGAGTCGTGAAAATCTTTTGACCTGGATCGTTTTCTTCGTTTTGCATTCTTATAATATTTTCTGAATATATATTCCTTCAATCATGCTGAATAGAAGATCTTGTTGCATACCTCATCATTTCGAATTTCATGTTAGGAGCTACTTGCATAATGTAGTCAGATTTATACTTTAATTTCGACTATGGCATCTGCAGGCGAAACTATTTCAACCCTGAAAGTTTCGACCTGGTATGATGCAATTTGCTAGGCTCCCTTTTGAAAATGTTTCGGGCAGTGCTTCGGAGATTGACGTCCTTTATAAAATGTTCACGTTTTTCCTGGTAAAGAGATGTATTGCCCTTCTCCTTTCCGAAGAAGTATGACCACAGTCGGAGACCTGTTGGCTCGATAGGCGTCTCCTTGTTGAGTAAGGACATTATCGTCCGCCGAAAATTTCATTGGCTCGGTCAGTTACGAAGATGTGACGGGGGTTGTTATCTTGTAATTACTTCCTATGCCAAGCTCGGAAAATACTTTTTATCAACATTTCGACGGCTTTACTTATTCTCGGGCCATTATCTGATGACGCTTTCTTTACAAGCTGTATTTAGATCTCTTTATGATTTCTCTTGGATGATAGGTACTGGGACTTCGATGAATTCGGATAGGAATGAACTCGAGTAGAATAATCTTGACATTTCCTTCATTTCTCTTTCGGAATGATTTCTGCAATTTCGGGAATCGTAACGGTCAGCGCATTTACTGCTCATATCTCAGCCGTTAGCACCATCAGATCTTAGTCGTTGATTGCTCTTTCTCCTCACTATATATAGTTCCGTGGAGACCCCCAGATTTTACATTTCAGTAACAATTTTGAACAGTCCTATGACTGAAGATTTACTCTTTCTAGCCATCATGCCTCGTTTCCTTTCTTTGATCAAGTTGTTCGAAGTTCTCCTTCGAACTATTTTTAAATTCCTCTTTCTCATGATGGTAACCCAATTCGACTAGGGTATCGACAGGCGAAAATAATTGCGACTGGGGTACCGGCAGGCGACCTGCTTCTTTGGATTCATCCCTCCTGAGACGGGTTAGAATTCCGGTACCCTGATCTCCATCCAGTCGGATAGTGGGTCGACTGCTGGAGGAGTTTTCCTGCTCTCGATCTCTACTTCTTCAAGATATTTCTTGAAGAATGTTACCTTCGAGACTGCGTGGAATAATTTTTCTAGGGGTTGCCTCGCTATTTTTCGATCTGGATCGGTGTGGAGCAAGTATTAAGGGAGTGATGAATGAAGGGTAGAAGCGTTGTTCTGGCCCAGTCTTACTCCTTCAACCACGGAGAAAATCTAGTGTAGGATTTATTTGTAATAGGGTTACATTAAATGTAAAGTCTTTGCTTGACTTCTCTTATCCTTGTAATTTCGAATTCTTTTGTAACTGTTTGGAATGACATGAATAAGATATTCATTTCTTTATCACCCTTCCTTATTGTCTGTGGAATTGTTTTTGTATGTTGTTATCGAGCGTCAATTTTTCATGCCTCCAAAATATGATCAAGTGACATTCTTTATCTACCTTGAATAATACTTAGATGATAGATGATAATCGATATCTTTCGACTTTGAGTATAGCTTGTAAGAAGCTTTTATTCTCTCGCCATATATTTAAGACATTCAGGTAGAGCAATACAAAATGTTCTTCGAGCGACAAATTCTAATTTGAAGGGCCAAATTCTGTACTCTGGACAAATACTTGTGAAGTAATAATCGAACAGGATCTTGTTCAATCTCGAATAATAGCTTTGATTTAAGTGTTGTGAAGATGGCTACTAGCCTTAGACGATCGAATAATAATAGAATCGAGTACCAGTTGATCTTGGTTGATCGAGGGTAATAGTTTCGATCTAAGGGGCGTAGCAACAGCTTTCACCCTTAGTCGTATCAGAGCATTTTTAGCTCGAGGGTCATAGCAGGGGCTTTCACCCGTTCAATAATTTCGATCTAAGGGGCATCGCAGAGGCTTTCACCCTTCACCCTTAGTCGTTTTTAGAGCATTTTTAGCCCCTTGGGTCATAGCAGAGGCTTTCACCCGATAAATAATTTTGATCTAAGGGGCATAGCAGAGGCTTTCACCCTTAGTCGTTTTTAGAGCATTTTTAGCCCTTGGGTCATAGCAGAGGCTTTCACCCGATAAATAATTTTGATCTAAGGGGCATAGCAGAGGCTTTCACCCTTAGTCGTTTTTAGAGCATTTTTAGCCCTTGGGTCATAGCAGAGGCTTTCACCCGATAAATAATTTTGATCTAAGGGGCATAGCAGAGGCTTTCACCCTTAGTCGTTTTTAGAGCATTTTTAGCCCTTGGGTCATAGCAGAGGCTTTCACCCGATAAATAATTTTGATCTAAGGGGCATAGCAGAGGCTTTCACCCTTAGTCGTTTTTAGAGCATTTTTAGCCCTTGGGTCATAGCAGAGGCTTTCACCCGATAAATAATTTTGATCTAAGGGGCATAGCAGAGGCTTTCACCCTTAGTCGTTTTTAGAGCATTTTTAGCCCTTGGGTCATAGCAGAGGCTTTCACCCGATAAATAATTTTGATCTAAGGGGCATAGCAGAGGCTTTCACCCTTAGTCGTTTTTAGAGCATTTTTAGCCCTTGGGTCATAGCAGAGGCTTTCACCCGATAAATAATTTTGATCTAAGGGGCATAGCAGAGGCTTTCACCCTTATATAATAGTAGACTGAGATAAGTACGGAACAAATAACAAAGATCGATAATATCAGGAGGAGATGAACGAATATGAATTTTGACGGGATCAGTTTCCATTGAATATATATATAACTTTCGATTGCAATAAATACTGAAGAGAAAATAGTCTTCTGCAATTATGGAGAAAGAGGCAGTAGTGAACAGCCTTAGAAAATAATCCTTATGCCTTTGTCGAGAAAATTCTTTGTTCGTAGGTTCCTAATTCTGATAAGTTTGATCTTTTCCAATCGGTTCCCGTTTTACCGGGAATTGCAACGGTCGACAAATCCTGTCCGTTTAATTTGCGAATTATACGTCGTTGGATTCTTTTCTGTTTTTGGCTATAAAAGGCTGGCACATTGCTGAAATTATCTCATTCGTTGCATCGAGAATTTTTTCATCTGATCATGGCGGTCAAGAGAACTATTCGATTAATTCAACTGTTTGAGTTCGGACTTCGGACGGTCTTTAAGCGGAATAGTCGCCGAGCGGAAAAAATTACAGCAACCACGCTTAGAATATCGACAGGCAAACGCGACTTCCATCTTGAAAGCCAATAAGCTAGGCTCATGGCCTTGCTGCTCCAATGCATTTAGGAAGACGTTGGGCCGATAGCATTCGATCCTCTGTCTTCTGAAGAATGCAAATAAAGTTAAAAGCCTGCGGGTTCTAAGGATATTCCTTGTCCGGAGGAAATGATAGGACGGGAGACCGAAAATTTCATAGGATTGTAATAACATATTGATGTAATATATAGGATTATGCTATACTCGATGTATTTTCCCATTTCTTGTAATCTTTCGAGATAATATAAATATATTTCATCTCCCTTTTGTTGATAACCTTAATATAATTAGGTAGAATTTTATCTTGCTCTTCTAACATCGATCGATCAAGAAGTAATCTATCACCACTTGCTCGAGTGGATAATATATAAATATCTTAGCAGATCTGAGACTGACAAGGAAAAATTATGCCCTAAATATCACTGTTGAATTTTCATAATTGCATAACTTCCAGGTCGAGAATTCTGTTCGACTGAATCGATTATATTCCTTCTCAGTTGGCAACGTAAAAGCATAGCAATAATTACTTGTGTAAAAATATCCGAAATAATCGAACATGAATCCGACACGCCGTTCCTTCATAATAATGATATTAATACGTCGTCAAATTCTGTAGAATGTCGTAATTCTTCTACACCCATTGTTGAATAGCGTGTCCTTCGTTACCAAACAGGGCCCTATTTCTCGGGAAATGTAACGGTCCTTCCATTTAATGCGGACATCCAGATCGCTCATAAGATACTATCTGGGCCGTTGATTTTAAATTCCCTACCCCTATAAATAGGTTCCTTCGCGTATTCAACACTTCTTGCTTTTCTCCTTATGCCCCATCCGACCACCATGGGTCGATTTTTAGATTTGATTCGCATTTTGTCCCAAATAAAAGAGTTTGAGATTAGAGTTCGAACTTTGTTTTTCAACCTTGCTTCCCTTGGTATAAGCTTTCCGCTTAGAATATCGACAGGCAAAAGAAATTGCGCCTAGAATACCGGCAGGCAACCTGTTTTGCCTGACATATCATCTCTGGTGCGGGTTAGAGCTCCGGATTCTAGGCGTAGTACTTGATCGGGCAGCTGGTTACTCCGAGCGGAGTTCTTTAAGTCTGAGGCACCAGCTTCCTCGAGGGCTTTCTTGCGAGATAGTTCCTTCGAGCTCCCTTGAAGCGCCTCTGCTGGGATAACCCTTTGCTGCTCCGGTTCGGATCGATCGGTAGATAATGGTTGATTTCGACCATCATTGTTTACCGACGAAGACCTAAGATCGGTTTTAAGTCCTGGAAAGGAAGCTCCGATCCGGCCTTTATCCCGTACGAAGACGGATGTGCGACACGTGGCAAGCGATTGCCGAGAAAGAATCATTGCTGAGTTCTGCATCTGGGGCGATCTTAGGGATGGGAGACCAAGTCGTAATAGCACAGAATTATTCGGATAATTTGTAATAGAGTAGGAATAGTTGTACTTTATTTCTGGAGCTCGAACTCTGTATTCGAAGCTTCGCATTTGTAATTTGTTTGAATGACATCAATAATAAAATTTTGCTCTTGAATGAACTTTGTGTAATTTTCGAGAATTCGCATAACTTCGCATAACTTCCTTTAATTACTCCCAATTGATTTGAGAATTCCCATAATTTTCATTCTCGAAATTAATCGATACCATGATCGGAAAAATAAATTCCGACCATTAATAACCTGTGCATCTATTGAATTCTAGTCAGTGAGGCTCTCTGCTACCACATGTACCTCTCCTCGTAGTAGGCATTTTTCGATCAAATACTCGAATAGGGCCCCTCGGTGGGCGCCAATTGATCTTACGAGTTTTTGTGTGATCGGATTATATGGGGTGGTGTGCTAATCGGACATAAATAAATGCGAATAAATGGAGAAAGATCAATAGTATTAATATTCAATGAGTTTTAACACAAAGTACAAGTAGGATGAGTCCTATTCGAGCATTATTGGATGCCGTACAAGCTAGAGGGCGAAACATGTACAATTAGGCCTATACTAATAATCCGAGCTGTGATCTTAAGCTTGGAGTGTTTTCTGGAAGTCCCCCCAGTGTAATAAATGCATGGAGTATTTATAGCCAACTTTAAGGACTTGGGCCTGGGCTCGGCCCAACAGTGTCCTTCGACCATGTGAGCTCGAAACAATCGTTTTCATGCTTTGGTTCGTCTTTCGGTCCCTGGCGACAGGGTTCATAGCTATTCGAATCGCGTTGAGGCTAAAGAACAGGGAATCCGAATTACCCCTCATCAGAGTTACATTCTCGATGCACCCATGCCTGGTGCACTTCCGAAAGGGGTTTCGGAAGAGGAACGAGCTACCCATCAAAGGTGGGTCGATGATGATATTCAGGTTCATTGCCTCATGCTGGCATCAATGACCAATGAGCTGCAGAAACAACATGCAAAGATGTTGCATGCTGCTGACATAATTCTTCATCTCCGAGAGCTAATTGGAGAGAAGTCTAGGACCGAAAGGTTCAAGACTACGAAAGAATTATTCAATCTGAGAATGGCTGAGGGTTCAAGTGTGAAGGATCATTGTTTGCGTTTCATTAATCTGGTTGAAAAACTGGAGAACTTGGACGTAGACCTGCACGCTGATCTCTCCACTAACCTGCTCCTCCATACTCTACCGCGCTCATTTGATCAGTTCGTGTTGAACTACAACATGGAAGATAGAGAGCACGCTCTACACGAACTGACCAATTTATTGGTCACGGCAGAATCAAACCTGAAAAGGGAGAAGTCTGTCATGATTGCTGAGCAACCCAAGGCTGCAAAGCCTAAGAAGGGCAAGAAAAAGAATAAGAAAGTAATCTCTTCTAAAACAACCAAGAATGTTGTCGAGAAGATAAGAAAAAGCCCAGAAGATGAATTTTTCCACTGCAAGAAAGCAGGGCACTGGAAAAGGAACTGCCCAGACTACCTAAAAGAGGTGGTCAAAGGTATTTTCTTTATTGAAGTTAATATTTATATTAATTGTGCATCATGGGTGTTAGACACCGCAGCCGGTTCTCATATCTGCAATGATTTGCAGGTGATGGGAGCAGTAAGGCCTCTTAAACCTGGGGATAGAATCCTGTGCTTTGGAAACGGAGCTAGGGTTGCGGCAGAGGCCATAGGAAATGTAGAGTTAGTCCTAGGAAATTTTTCTTTGGTTTTGAAAGACTGTTTGTACGTACCGACAATCAACAAAAACATTATTTCTATTCCTTTATTGGATAATGATGGTTTTTGTTTTTCCATTTCTAATGGAAATTTTTGCATAATGAAAGGTTGTTTTACTGATGCTTGTGGTACTTTGATAGATGGTCTTTATTCCTTAGAACCTGCTAATTCTAATGTCATGCACATTCAATCAAAGAAAAGAAAACAAGATGAAAACAATCCACAACTTTGGCACGCTAGGCTTGGACATATTTCCAAGAGTGGAATTCAAAAGTTGGCCTCATCTGGGGCTCTTGAAATACAGAACCTAGATGATCTCCCAACTTGCGAATCCTATCTCAAGGGAAAAACGACCAATGCGCCTTTTACTGGGTAACTGGAGCGAACCAAACAAACCTTGGATTTAATCCATAATGATGTTTGTGGACCACTGAGTGTCAGTACGAGAGGAGGGTTCTCATACTTCATAACCTTCACAGATGACTTCAGTCGTTATGGGTATGTATACCTGATGAAGTATAAGTCCGAAGCTTTTGATAAATTCAAAGAGTTTCGAATGGAAGTTGAGAATTAACTTGGACATAGTATCAAGGCACTTCGGTCGGATCGAGGGGGTGAATACTTAAGTCAAGAATTCCTCGATTATCTTGTAGAGAATGGAATTCTCTCTCAGCGAACTCCTCCTAGAACACCGCAGTTGAATGGTGTGTCTGAGAGAAGGAACAAAACTTTGTTAGACATGGTTCGTTCCATGATGAGTTTTGTTGACCTTCCTTTTTCGTTTTGGGGCCAAGCCCTATTAACTGCTTCGAAGATACTTAATATTGTACCTTCAAAGTCGGTGCCGACTGCGCCATACCAAGAGTGGTTTGGTAAAGCACCCATATAATCATATTTACAAGTATGGGGATCTCCTGCCTATGTAAGAAACAAGAAAGGAGACAAACTAGATAGTAGATCTAGTTTGTGCAAATTTGTGGGGTATCCGAAGGAATCCATTGGATACCTGTTCAACGACCCTAAGGAACAAAAGATGCTTGTGTCCAGGAAAGCCCACTTCTTAGAGGATGACTTCCTCACTAAAAGAAGCGGGATATCCGTAGAACTTGATGAAGTCCAAGAAGTGGACCCATCCCCACAAACAGTGGGAGTTGATCCTGAACCCGTTGAACCATCTAGTACACCAGTACTTCGTAGGTTTGATCGAGTTCGTAGAGAGCCTGAGAGGTATGGCTTTATTCACGAAAACGATCAATTGGACACTGATCCAAGGACATACGAAGAAGCTATGTCAGACATAGATTCGGGTGCATGGCAGGAAGCCATGCAATCCGAAATGAATTCCATGCATTCCAACAAAGTATGGACTTTGGTTGATCCACCTGAGGGAACCATCCCTGTAGGCTGTAAGTGGATCTTCAAGCGCAAGCTAGGAATGAATGGAGAGGTACTAACTCATAAGGCTCGCCTTGTGGCAAAAGGTTATTTTCAAAGGCCTGGAATAGACTATGAGGAAACCTTCTCGCCAGTAGCGATGTCTAAATCCATTCGGATACTATTAGCCATACCCGCGTGGTATGACTACGAGATATGGCAAATGGATGTAAAGACCGCCTTTCTCAATGGCGACATTGATAAGGAAATTTATATGCAACAGCCAAAAGGCTTTACATCTAAAGGAAGTGAGCATAAGGTTTGCAAACTTCAAAGGTCAATCTATGGCCTAAAATAGGCATCCCAAACCTGGAACATACGTTTTGATGAGACAGTCAAGGGGTATGGCTTTATCAAGAACGTTTATGAGTCATGTGTGTACAAGAAGTTCGATGGGAGTTCGGTACAATTTATTGTGTTATATGTCGATGACATTCTGTTGATCGAAGACGATATCAGAACGTTGATGCAGACAAAAGCGTGGCTATCCACGCAATTATCCATGAAGGATATGGGAGACGCATCTTACGTACTAGGCATACATATCTATAGAGATATATCGAAGAAGATATTAGGACTCTCCCAATCCCAGTACATCAACACTATACTGAAAAGATTCAGTATGGAAGAATCCAAGAAAGGATTGCTTCCAATGAGACATGGAATCTATCTTTCGAAATCAATGTGCCCTACGAGTGATGAAGAAAGAAAGAGAATGTCTCTCATACCTTATGCATCTGCCATTGGCAGCATAATGAATGCAATGTTATGTACTAGACCTGACGTAGCTCACGCTCTCAGTGTTACGAGCCGCTACCAGTCAAATCCAGGGGAGGAACACTGGACCGTCGTAAAGGCTATCCTAAAGTACCTGAGAAGGACTAAGGATATATTCTTGGTCTACGGTGGTAGTGGAGAATTGAAGCTCGAAGGATTCACTGATTCGAGTTTCCGGTCTGACGTGAATGATTTTAAATCCAATTCTGGATATATATTCTGCCTCAATGGCGCAGCGGTGAGTTGGAAGAGCTCCAAACAGTAGACAAGTGCAGACTCAACCACTGAAGCAGAATATATCGACGCATCAGATGCAACAAAGGAAAGTGTTTGGATGAGAAACTTCATCCAAGAGCTGGATGTGGTACCTAACTGTTGGTCCCAAGTGGTCAGATGAGGTCTAGGAGGGGGGGTGAATAGACCTCTGAAAATTTTTAGACTTAAAAACTTTTCTGTCGTCTGTCAGCAAACTAAGCTTATGAAGAACAGTAAGCTGACTATGCTGATCGTGAACAAATCTTGAACAGCAGAGTGACCACTAATCTTACAACAACTTAGCTGATTTCAGCAAAATCAGTTTTTCCAAGAGTTTACTTGCAGCGGATAATTAGAAAGTGTTTTTCACAAGTAGACTAAGTCTTTAAAAAGATTTTATCCCCAGTTTAAAAACTCCTTTAAAATCTTTCAATCAATTCAAAGTGTTTACTTATGCAATTTTGAAATATGCAAGGAAAACGTAAATGCAAATCAACACAAAGAATTTTTATAGTGGTTATATGGATGAAAATCCTTTAGTCCACTCTTCCAGATCACTTAGATTCTGGGTTATACTATAAACACAAAGTTTACAATATGTCTCCACTTACACCTAAACAACAAATGAAAAGGCTGTAAGCTCGCAAAGACGGATTTAAACTTCGCACAACACTCAGCTAAATACAAAATCACTCAGAATGTATTTTTCTATTTTCTTCAACTGGGTTTCTGTCAACAGATGACTTCCACCAGACGAGTGAGCTGTTCGAGCTTCTTGAGACTTAGAAATTTTCTGCTTCAAAAATGAAATCTCAGAATTGTTGTTGTGTATATCTCTCTTCGAAATCAGCTCTATTTATACTTGAATTTGAAATTATGACCGTTGAAGCAAATCACACTTCAAATCCATAGCCTTAGCCCAAATTCAGAACGGCTCCCTGCTACAGTACTTTTTCTGCTGTACATTCCTGTAGCTGCATTAAATGCACCATGCTGATCCGAGAATATTCTTCAATCATTTGCCATTACTACCCTTCTCTTGCAGCATTAATTACACCAAGTACATTTATTACCGTTGAACTATTTCATGATCTCTTCTACTCTGCTGATCGATGCAACTCTGCTGATAGATACTCTGCTGATCAAATACTGAACTAATCTGATTTGAGTCAGCTGATGGTCTATCCTTCTGATTGCTGTTTCAGCGTGAGATCAGTAGTCTTCTGGGCTTCGAATCTTGAACTCTTCTGATGTCTTCTTCATTTGTTCAAAATTCTTCTAAGGGACCTAAGCTTTCCATACTTAGCTGATTTTGACGTTTTGGAAATCATCAAAACCTTTCCTTATCTTCTTATCTTCTTTGCAATTCATCTTCATCTTTATCCAACACTAGCATAGCAAATCCCATAGTAGTCTACTACGACAACAATGGGGCAATTGCTCAAGCGAAGGAGCCGAGATCACACCACCAGTCCAAACACGTATTGAGGAAATACCATGTGATCAGGGAGATCATAGGTAGAGGAGATATTCAAATGGAGCGTGTCGACTCAAAGGATAACGTAGCTGATCCACTAACTAAGCCATTATCGCAAAAGGTGTTCGAAGAGCATCTGGGAAGGATGGGTCTTAGAAACGTTTGTGATTGGCTTTAGGGCAAGTGGGAGATTGATAGGATAGTGCCCTGCAAGCCAACAAAATAGCTTGTACTAGGAACATTATTTTATGTTGAAAGAATCTTTGATTTATCAATTAATACGAATTGTTTATTTTATTGAGAATTCATAATATAAACAAATGGCCAACTTCATCTTTCGCGAACACATTTAAGCGATTGGTTGAAACCCTGAGATCACACATGACTACGGGACTATACACTTCACGACTGAGTGCGATCTATCATGAAACAGTCTCAAAGGTCGTGATCTCGAAAATGTTCCAAGTCATAGATTCATGTCGAGACAGGGTATCGAATGAATCATCAAGACTTATACGATTATGCGTGATTCACTTGAAGTGAATTTGTTGTTGTTTCATGAACAAGACATTGTTAATGTCAGTGCATATGAATAGGTGGTTCAATAGGGGATCGGACGCAACGAACGACCCGAACAGAGAGACCCATTGTGGAAGTGCGTAAAAAACATATCGGTGGTGGGATGTCTCTCAAGACTTATAACAGTGTACGATTTAGTCCTTAGACTTGAGGTGCTAGGGCAAATTCGGTATACGGGTGTGCGTACTTTGATTTAGGAGCCGGTCACATAGCTTGTCCATTGTGCGCCCACGTTAGGTACGTATAGTCCTATGCGCGGATGGTTAGCATCAATATAGGATCTACCGACTCATTGTAATGGATGAGGGAATTTCCTGTACATTCTTAGATGATACATTCCGATAAATCCATGGCCATGGTCAATGAAGGATTTGGAAAAGGGTTTCCAGATTTAGCAGTCACACTGGAAGTATTATCCTGAATTAGAAAGTACAGAATCGAGATGATTAGAGGTGCCGACCAATTCACACACCCTAGGTCTCGATCGGGAAATTAGTCGTTAGAGGGACCGTATGTACATGGTACTTATAAGAGGTTTAAGGTTCACTAAAGTCAATTCACCTGAAGTTGGGCCTCATGGGCTTGTGGCTAGACATCGACCATGAAGTGTGGGTACTCCTGAATTGATGGAAGATTAATTATGGAGTGGTCAATTAAAAGTAGTTTAATTGATCGGAGCAATTAATTAAATATTTAATTGCTCATTAATTAAATCACAGAAATGTGAGCCTGCGGCCAATTGATGGTGAACATAGAGGGTCACACACAAAAGCTGGAACTGTGATAGTCAGTTGTAGAACGAATTGATTTAAATGAGTTAAATCAAAGTAAAGAATTAAAGGGTTAATTTTTTTAGAGAGAAAATTAATTAGATTTATCTAATTAATTAAATTAAATTAAATCTTTAATTAGATTTATTGGTTTATTTAATTAAAGTATTAATTAAATAAATGGGCCATTTAATTAAAGTAGTTAATTAAATGACTTGGGCTATTTAATTAAAGGAACTAATTAAATAGAGAGAAGGGCCAACTTATCTGATGGCCCATTAGCTAAGAGAAGATAGGGTTAGGGATAGGGTTTGAACTCTTCTATAAAAAGGAGTCTTTGAGACTCAAAGCCCTAAGGAAACAAAACACTAAAAACCTTAACCTCTCTTCTCTCTTGGCCGTCGCCCCCTCTCCCATTCAGCTCTAGCCGCCGCCGCCGCCGTTGTTGTAGATCGGTCGTGCACCGCCTCTCTCCTTCTTCCGATCTACATCTGGAGTTGGATCTAAATCCAACTCTTGAATCTGAACTGCTTTTCTCCAAGTTCTTAGCCTAAGGATTAAAGTGATTGCAGATCCAGCTGGTGTGGACTATTCTCTAGAGGCACAACACATGGGGTGCTCTAGTGATCCGAAAAGAAGACCGGAGAAACCACCACCTTGCCTGTGGTGAGGTAAAATTGCAATTTTACCACTGTATTTATTTTAGTATTTGTGTGCTGAAATAAATTCAACCTTATTCATATGTGCTAATAAGATCCCTGGGATGTGGAGTATAAAAAAATTTAAAGTCCGCACCGTTTGTTCACAAATATACCCACAAAATCCCAACAACAGAGAATATTTGCGACGATCACGAGGAACGTCTTCCCACTGACTCTGGTGATCATGTTAGTGAAGATAGCAACGGAGGTAGTGATAACTCGAGCAGTGATGAAGACGACTCTGATGATAGTGATTCCGGTGACAAGAATGAAGCAGAAGATGAAGTGGAATAGTCCTTTGAATTTTACCGTGTCTTTGTATTTTAATTCTTCGAATAGGATTTCTTTATAGTTATTCAATCATTTTGGCTTTATTGCAAGCAATGCATGGTTTTATTGTGTTTAACAGAAATGTTTGTTGATATCGTCTTCGTATGTGTATGTTTGATCTTTATTGGGAGTCGTGACTATTCATTAAATGATGTATTAGTTTTGCTATAAATACACGGACCTTTCCAAACCATTATTCCATCAAACTAACTCATCACGATCGGAACCTTTATTTCGGCAAATAAAATTTGAACCCACATATTTTTGTAAAACCGAGATCATGGAGAAAATTCTTGGTCCTTCAATCGACCCTTCATTGCTTTTAGGAAACAGCAAACCTAAGGGTTCCTCCTCCAAAGACCCCAAACCAAACAAGGAGAAGAAAACTATGAAGAACTATGCCAAGTCCCCCAAATCACATCGAAATCTTTCCACCAAATCTGTCTCATTGAAGGAAAATTCCGAGCCCGAGCCTGACAGTTCTCCCGTCAAACCCTTGCATAACTCTAAGCGGGCTCGAATCAGGCAACAATTATCTGAGTCTTCGGGCAAGAGCCTTTGTCTGAGACGATCATTCCCACCGAGACTCTCCAAAAACGTATTAATGAAAACAAGCCTCTTACTGATGCTACTGTGAATAATCCCGAAGGTGGAGGGCCGAGCAAGAAGGCCAAAACATTGCTAGTGAGAGAGATGCGCTCAAGGCGGATACCTTTTCGGGTCAGAATGCTGCGGAAGTTCCTGAGGCTGAAATTTCGAAGGATAAGCCTCCTTCTCCAGGAGGTTCTAAAGAAGAGTCTCGTTCTGAGGAAAAACTCGACAGCGTTCTTGATAATGTCAATCCGAGCCTTCTGCAGGGCCAAATTTTGATTTTCGATGTAGGTTCTTCTGGAGAGAAAAACCCCTTGCAATTGTTTCAGTCAGGGTCGAACTTTCTTGCGCAGGTTCGTCATTCTTTTGTTTTTATTTTTTTTTTTTTTTATTATTATTATACATATAGGATTCGCCCGAATATCAATAGTTTTGACTAAACAATTTTCTTGTTGATAGGCTGAGAAGGAGTTCCTTGAACTCGAACAACAGGCTGAACGGGAGGTCGCTCAACGCGTTGCTCTAACGATGGAGTTGGAGAAAAAGCAAACTGAGCTGACGCGTGCTTTGGAGGCTGTTAAGGCGCTCGACAGTTGGGGAGAGAGCTTGAAGAGCTCAAACTCCGTTTCGAGCAGGATAAAAAGGACTGGGAGCGTCGTGAGAAAGACGCTTATCAACAAGGTTATACCGCCCGTAGTGAAGAAGTTTGGAGGATAATTTCGGTCAACAAACGTTTTTAGACTTTTAGTCCTTTAAATTCTGTCTTTTGTACTTTAGGAATAATTGAAATAATTAGCTGTAATAATCCTGAACAGTTTGTTCCTTGTTTTCCTGTTGAGGGCTCTTCAAATAAATATTCGTTGCTTCGATTTTAACTAATAGTCTTTGTCGTATTTGAGAGTAACCTCGTTGGATGTATCGAATCCCATGAATATCTATCGAACGAATATTATGATCATGAGTTTCGAGTCCGCATGAAAGGGTATGCTGAATTATCGACCAATTTATTGATAAATTGATACTTATACAAATTCCTTTGCCAAACAAGTCGTATTTCATCGGGAAGCGAAATAGTCGTTGAATCTTGTCCGTTCGTTATAACCAATCATGGCCGTTAGATTGAGTCCGTTTGATACTATAAAAGGTGTCTTGATGTCTTTAAGATTATCTATTTCTTCCATTTAGTTCTTCATTTATCCGACTGTGATGATCGAAACCTTTCCCCTAATAACTCAACTTTTTTGAGTTTATACTTCGAACAATCTTTGATAGAAGTAGGATTGCTCCATATTCGCTTAGAATATCGTCAGGCAAATACATTCTCAATCTAGAAGGCCAATAAGCCAAATCCAGATGAGCCAATAGTTACCGATCCTTTGCCCAGATTAGTATGCCGAGAGTTAAATCTTGGTATTGCTGATCACCCGGGTGGTCGGTAGCTTTTTTCATCCCTCTGGCATGGGTTTTCGTTTGGAGGATCTATCGCCACAATGCATTTAGAAAGACGTGCTAGGGGCGGCGTCGGAGGACGAGGTTATTAGAGAAGAATCTCAAGCCCCTATGCCTTTGGGAAACCGCAAATAAAGTTAGAAGCCTATGGGTCCAAAGGAGATTCCATCTGGCAAGCCTAAAGAAGAGCCGGTTTGACCACTCGGCGCGGCATTGCGGATCGAACTGAAATTCTTGCGGAGATAGCAACGCTTGGTTGGAGTATATCATGATTAGTTTGTAGTAGGATTGAAATATTTCTCTTGTATTCTTGAAGTTTTGTACCTTTGTAACAAAATCGAAATTGTAATTAACTTCTTTGTTTGAAATAATATTCGTTATTATCATTGATTCTGGATTGTTGCGTTCGATTTGGATAATCCGATCTATCTTGAATAATTAATCGAACGATGATCTTTGAATTGTACTTTCGAGCGTTAACCATGAAAAACTGATTTTCCTCATCGATGGCCTCAAATTTTTCATCCTTAAACGCTTTGTACAACTCAACTGAAGGACTAACTCCGACCGAACTTTTATAATTTGGGCATTAATGACCTGTTGTAAATTGGTGATGAGCGTGCTGGCCTTCGAGTGCAAATTTGTGATCATAATACTTGCATTGGATTTTCTAAATCTGCGCTCACTTGTTGAATACTACATTCTAAAGATAGAATATAAAGGAATATCTTGATTTGAACATTGGCTTTTAGATCGATCAAACTGTCGAACCATTTTTACGCTTAACACTGCTTAAGCGATTCCTTAGAAATTAATTTCATGTGACGTAACTTTGCCGTCTGTTGTGGACGTTATTCGATCGTGGCGGATAGCTTCCTTTGCCTTAAATTTATCGACTTGGATCGATTAATAATTTGACCATGTTTTGGAAATTTCGATCGTGTGCTCGTAATGATACTACCTCTTCTAACCAAACAGGACGCTATATCTCGGGAAGTTGAACAGTTTGCGTATTTATTGCTGTGATCATAGCCGTCCATGATATATCATCTGTTATGTCGATCTTAAGCCTTCGCTGTTATAAATAGTTCCAATTTTACCGTCACATTTTTCACTCATCACAAATGCCTCGTCCGATCACTACCCCTCGAGTTTTGAATTCTTTTAGCAACATGTTCCAAGATACTTCCAAAATAAAAGAGTTTGAAATTAGGACTCGGACCCTGTTTTCCGATCATAGTCCCTTTGGTACAGCTTCTCTCGTTTAGAATATCGACAGGCAAAAGAAATTGCGCCTAGAATACCGGCAGGCAACCCGCTTTCTTGGATATAATCCATCTGAGCCGGGTTAGAATTCCGATCTTCTGGCGCTGCATTTGGTCGGACTGCGGGTCGACCTTGGTGGAGGTCCTTTCGATCTCGAGCATCGGCTTCTTCAAGGACTTTCTTGAAGTATAGTCCCTTCGAGATTGCTTGGAGTAATGCCGCTAGGGTCGCTTCCCGCTGTCCTGGATTGGATTTGGATGTGAACAATGATTTCTGCAACGATTGGGCATAGCAATCATTGTTTACACATGATGATCTTAGATCAGTTTAAAACTCCTAGGAATGGACTCCAATCCAGCTTTACTGCGTTCCGCAGTACGCCCGTGGATGTGCGCCACGTGGCAAGTGATTGACATGAAGAATCTTTGCTGAGTTTTGCATCTGGTGCCGACGCTTGTGGATCGAACACGCTTAATTTAGCTCGTAGGATTTGTAGTTGGGTAGGAGTGAATGTATTATTCTTTTTGAGCTCGAATTTCACCATTGTACTCGAAAATTCATTTGTAATTTGTCTGAAGAATGAATAAAGATTTTGTTTCCTGCTTATCTTCGTTGCATGTTTGTATGTTTTCTTGACTTCGTTGGTCGAATAATATATTAAACGACCTTTTAAAATAAACGATGTGATCGAACAAAATCGAATTTGGGTGATTATAACCAACTTGTGTAATCAGGCTGAAGTTATTAAAAACCTGACGTTTGGAAGAATAAATTCCTTTGGTGATTGGATAATTCTTCGAAATAGGTTGCAACTTTAAAGACTTGTATAACCCATTGTCTTCCTGCAACTTCAAAGACTTGTATATTCCATTATCGTCGTACTGATAGATTTGCCAATCACTTCGTCGATCGGATCAAACATATGGCTTCATCGGATCAAACATATGGGAATCATGGACGATGAATGGGCCAATTTACGGAAAATAAATCCGTAATAAATAAATCAATAATTTATTAATCTAATAAAGTATATAGAAGTGATTTTTCATCTTATCTTCGAGAATGTTTGATTCAATCGTTGATATTCTTTTTCGCGAATTCGATCTAAGGGGTATAGCAACAACTTTCACCCTTTTCGTTTTGATCGGTCATAGAAACAGCTTTCACCTGAGGGTCGTAGCAACAACTTTCACCCTTTTCATTTTTATCGGTCATAGCAATAGCTTTCACTTGAGGGTCGTAGCAACAACTTTCACCCTTTTCACTTTCATCGGTCATAGCAATAGCTTTCACCTGAGGGGGGAAATGCGTATTACTACCTGTGATATCGGAAACCTTCAAAAAGCTACTCTGTGAAATTTTTTTTTCACTAGACTTTCTTATGTTTTCAAAAACCCTGCAAATTACACCCATTCTCAGTTAATCATTGACTCCGTTAATTTTTAATTGAATTGCCTAAATTACCCCTTATATGTTAATAAAAAATTATACTTTTATTAACGGGGAAAATACATATTACTACGAAAACCTGTAAAAAAACTACCATGTGATATCGAAAACCTGCAAAAAACTACCCTGTGAAATTTTTTTTTGCACCAGACTTCCTTGTGTTTTCAAAAACCTTGCAAATTACACCCATTCTCCGTTAATCATTGACACCGTTAATTTTTAATTGAATTGCCTAAATTACCCCTAATATATTAATAAAAAAAATTATATCTTTACAATTACAAAAACTCTCACTAATTTTTCTCTCTCGCTTCTCATATGGAACAAACAAAGAAAAGAAGAGATATTATGTGCGAAGTTTAAAAGATACAAAATTATGGGTATAGTATAAAAATATAAGGGAGTTTGAACATTCGTTTTAAAGTACAAGAATTTTTTGCGCAAACATTAAAAAATATGAGTTACTTTTCTACAAACATTAAGAAAAACATAGAAGTTTTTTGCAAAGATTTCAAAGTATAAGGAAGTTTGACGCAAACTTCCAAAAGTACAAGGGAGTTTTTTGCAAACGGTGGAAAACACAAGGAACTTTTACGCAAACTTTAAAAAACACAAGGAAGTTTTCTGCAAACTTTAAAAAACACAAGGAGGTTTTATGCAAACTTTAAAAAACACAAGGAAGTTTTCTGCAAAGATTCAAAGGTACAAGGGCATTCTTGTCATTTTGAATGAAAAATGACGTCAGAAACAAAAAAAAAGTCGCATTTTTGGCGCGTAGAATACACGCACGTCAAAAAATTGACGGAGGGAGACGGAATGAGTGTAATTTGCAGGGTTTTTGAAAACACAAGGAAGTCTGGTGCAAAAAAAAATTCACAGGATAGTTATTGCAGGTTTCCGATATCACAGGGTAGTAATATGCATTTCCCCCCATTAGAATGCATTTTATCAAAATTATATGCAGTTTGAAAGTGCAAATGGTTTTAATTTGCGGGTGCAAATGCTAAACTGTTGTATTTTTGTGGTGTAAAGGGTCAATTACTTTTTTTACTTGTTCGAGTAATAATACTAATTTTTATTTTTTTTGGGTATCTCCTTCAAAATAGTAATAACTCTTATATAGTTCCCTTGAACAATGTAAATCATTTTATGAATGCAACCACCTACAACTAATTAGTGTGTAATTTATTGGCCCTGGGAAACATCTGTATGTATTTTTCATGAGACCTTATTGTATATAATTTTCATGAGACCTTATTGTCAAAACATTTGAAGTCGGCACCGAAGAGGAGGCTGCTGGATTGGAACAGGTCAAAATTATTTTTATTTTTTCCTATTTTGGGCGAGATGAGATCATATAAGAGAACATCCCAAGAACCCCCACCCACCCCCACCCCTTTGAGTTTATATGTATGTTAATCAGATGCAATCTCTCCCTCATTCACAGGGTGGGCATCTGGGACTGGATTACGAGTACTTGTCCCGTTCCGATGGGGTTTATCTCAAATAAAAACGGGAAAAAAAAAAATTTGTACCGGGTTTTGGAAAATTCAAAAACCCATTAAAGAATAATCGGGACGGGTTTCTGGTAGTGTCTCCTACCCGATTGGAAAACACAACTTCACAAACACTGTTCATCCCTAAAATCATCACCGCTACAATGATCTGTCTTCATCCTCTCTGACATTGCTCTCCTCTGTCGCCTATCACCATTGACCATTCACATCTTCATTCTCTAATCTCACTTTGATTAGTAATATGTCCAATAGCTTTTAAAATGCTCTTTTGACCGTTTATCACTAAGGACATCTTCAATGGTTGATGCAAAATGGATATGCAAATACCTAACAACCAATTTGCATCCGGATTTTGTATTTTTTTCACCCTCCAATATACGGAAAGGAGAATGCATGCATTCTCATTATTTGAGACTGCATATTTGGATTCTCTGAAGGATAGAGAAAGCGAGAATGGAAAATGGACGGAAAGGAGAAGTTACCGTTGGAGATCCGTTGGAAGAGATATAACCGCCTTTGGTTTAAAAATTTTCCATTAAATACCACTTCTTCTTCAAGTCAAAATTCAACAAATCTTCTGATTTTTAAGTAACAAAATCGAAAATTGATAGAGGGACGTGAAAGATAAGAGAGGAATCTCTGCTGAAGAATACAAACTCCTGCTCTATTTAAGAAGACGACCTTTGCCACTCTTTTTGAAGAAGAAAACCTCCAGTTAAGTAATCAGAAATGTTTTGAAATTGTATTTTGTTATTAAAAAATTACGAAATTAGTGCCACTCATTTTTTTTTCTATAATTAATCATTCATAATATTACTTAAAAGGAAAAACCATTACAATTTACATCATATGAAAATAAAATAACAAAAAAGAGAAATAAGTAAGAAGATCAAACTAAACTCTGGAGAAAAAATTGAAAAGGAAAAAGGAAAAGATAAATAAAGAAAATGAAACATTTAAAGAGATGTGCGTTAGCAATAGCATGAGATCCAGACTAGAGGAAATTCAAACCATTTATTCCACCTGGTCTCATGAAGGAATAATAACATTAACTGCAAAAATTTGGGCCTGTTTGTTTGGCGTTTTCGAAAAAAATTTGTGTTTGAAATAATTTTTTCATCCCTTAATTTTCTTAAACTACTCTCTCAAAATCCAAATTGAGGGAAATTATTGCATTTTGGTTTCGAAAAAAATGATTTAGATTGCTTCAGCGGAACCTTTTAAACCCATTTGGATTGAGTTTGAATGTTGGGCATGGGAGGGAGTATGTTATATGGGTCAAATAAATATTTTTTAGTAAAATTTGGGAGAAAAAAAGTAAGTAGTATGTTTCAAATCAATATTTTACAGAGTTTGAGTATGACTTTGAGAAGAGTTTTATTGATTTTGATCGATACGAAATAGTTGGTATGATCCGGTCACGAAAACCATGTTCATCCCTAACTTGAAGCTCTCAAAGACCTTAACAATAAATCGATGCACACAAACTCAAAAAAGAAAAAAGGAAAAAAATGACTTAACAAAAGTTTTCTCATTTATGATATTCATAATGTTCAATTTACCTCTATATAATTTTAAAAAATTGCATGTCACCTCTCTATGTTCTTATAAAATATTCACAATCCCTCCTTAATATTTTTACACATAAAAAAATATGATTTGACACAAATTCCCCCATTATATATTAAATACTTAAATCAGGGCCGGCCCTTATTTCTTAGTGGCCCTAAGCAAACTTTAAAAGTGTGGCCCTTAAGTTTTCATGTACAATTAATTATCTTAATAACTAATAATTTTTTTGTAAATTAACATATTAAACTAAAAACAAAACTATTAACTAGAAAAATAATGAATCAAATATAATCTCGCTTTGTCAGAAACATCCGTAATACGAGACACAATTTTATTTAATAAGAAAATGATTGCATTCGTGAATGTAACATAAACACATAAACTCTTAGTAAAATATTACTTAAATATTACTCTCATTGCATTTTTAAAGAAAAATCACTAATTGCACTTGCATAAGCAACCTTCTTTACCATATATTTTTCAATCGACAATATGGCTAACTGATTCAATATCTCTTGTGAAAATGGTTGATCAGAGGTAAGACTCAATCAACTTTAACTTCGAAAATGTTCTCTCTGCAGCTGCAACGGAAATAGTTAACAATATTCTATAAGTAATCCATCTATTTGAAAAATGCAATTCAAGTCTTTTAGTTCTTTTGGTAAATACATCTCAAGACTCTCAACTCAGAAGAAAAGTCCATCTCATCTATATTATAAGTATCATTCTTCAAATACTATCCAAGTTTGATACAATAAATACAATAGATAATAGATTTTAACATCATCAAGTCGAACAAAAGATTTTGATATATTCCGATCATCCAATGAATTCCTTGGTTGTATGACTCACAACTCCAAATAAATTTGAAATCACAATATAAAGATTTTTTTTTTTTACTTTTTAATTTAGACAATATCTATCTTAATTTATGGGTCAAATAGTCTAAAAAATATGGGGTTCCGTTGAATTAATTATGAATATATTGGGCCTAATTTCTTTAATAATGCCTTTGGATCATACTAAAATCTTAATTCCACAAACACAAATAACAAAAATTAAATAGTATTTGGAGATGCAAAGAATCGAACCACTTACCTTACATTAACTGCATGAAAGCTTTACCATCTGTGCCACATGCTCTGTTAATACAATTTACACACACACACACACACACACATATATATATATATATATATATATATATATATGTATTATTTTTTTCGGAGGCCCTCGTACATTGGTGGCCCTAAGCGGCCCCATGTGCGGCTTACGCTCAGGGTCGGCCCTGACTTATATTTATTTTAAACCTGAAAAAAATAAGCAAAATGTTGTAGCAACAAAATTTCAAGTCTAAAATAAATTAAACAAGAAATAATTGTACAAATTAAAATTTATTGATTTAATGAAGTGGTTACAATCTCTATGATTCCCCTGATTCTAATCTTAAGGAAAAATAAATGTTTCTTGCACTTGATCTTGGAGAACGTTGATTTGATCTTCTCTAGAGTGAATTTGTGCTCGAATAACGTTAATCCAGGGGCAAATTTGCTTAATCCTGGATCAAACGTGAAATGATTTGAATTTCTTCAACGAACGTCTTGAACTTCGTCGTGGATATTTTGAATTTAGGAGAATTTGATCTTCTTTGGACCGTTGTAGATCTCCAATAACGTTTAAATTAGGGCTTCTTGAATCAAACGCCGGATTTTCCTTTGATCTTCGAAGAATGCCTTGAGTTAATGAAAAATGTTTTGAAGAACGCCTCGTAGAGAGAATTTGCTCCTTCAACTTGTGCTGCTTCAGAAAATGTGTGTTTTTCTTCTAAGAGAGGACCCCAATTTATAGTTGTAGGAAGAAGAGTCCAGGTAGAATTACTTAATTGAATGGTGTGATCTGATTGGCTCTCAGTAGTAGAAGACCTATATACTTATCTTTGTAAAAGAGATATGCATTCTTTTAAATATCTATCACTTGTAGGAGATATGTCTTCTTTTGATTGGTCATGACACATCATCTTGAATACTTGGCATGATTTAATTGGCTCTTTCTATGAAAAGTCAAACCATTATTTGATTGGTTTAGACACTTCAATTTGACACTTGTCACTATTTTATTGGTCAATAAAATGTAGGTGGAATTTAATCAAATTAACTATTTATTTTGAAATTTAATTTAGCAAAAGTCCAGAAATAGTGAATTTAATTTAATTTCCAATATGAGTTCAAATTTATTTTTCGGCAAAAAATTTAAGTGTCTACAAATTGCCCCCTCTTGACTTATTTAAGTAGATAAGTCTCGACCTTTCTTCACGTCCTTCCAAAGTTTGAAAGCTACATTTCCTTTTTCTTTTAAGGAATTTGATTGAGCTTAAAATTAACTTTCAAGTTGCCTACATATCCCAAAAGAAATCAAATCATCTTGTAGTTCAAAATGAAGAGATTTTTTTTTTTTTTTTGTATGACTGAACTTAGAAAATGACTAAGCTGTCTACGTATCCATAAAGGAATCAAGTAAAAACGTAGGTCAAAATGGAGGATTTTTTTTTTTTACGTACACATTTTATACTCATGTGGGCCAGGAGTAACATGAAGTTTGCGTCATGGAGCTTTTTGCACTTTGAAATTTGGTAGATATTTTTTTTCCAACTCATGTACAGGATAAGTTGACTTGAAATTTGTAGACTTTTTCGTCTCGTCTATTGGAGGCTTTGATTTGAAATTTGTGGACTTTTTCGTCTCATGTATTGGAGGCTTTGATTTGAGACTAAATTTGAAATTTGTAGATCTTTTCATCTCATCTACTGGAGGCTTTGATTTGAGATGTGTAAACAGTTTATACTCGTTTTAAGGAGTAATGAATTTTGACTTGTAAACAGTTTATACTCGTGTCAAGGAGTGATGATTTTTGACTTGTAAACAGTTTATACTCGTGTCAAGTAGAGATGAATTTTGACTTGTAAACAGTTTATACTCGTGTAAGAAGTGAATCAAAAGATCTTGATTTGAAGATCTTAGATAGTTTAAGCTCGTAGCTAGGAGCGTGGCACTTACATCATGGATTCTTCAATTGGAGCTTCATTAAAAGATTTGCCCCCTTCTTTGGCTTCTAATTCATCTTTAACATCATTTCCAATTGCACTCATGCTCAATTCCATATCGTATGCTCGAGTGGCCAGATCATCGAAAGTTATCGGCTTTATTCCTTGAAGAATGTAACGAAGACTCCAATGCATTCCTTGGATACACATCTCGATGGATGAAATTTTCGACAATCGATCTTTTCAGTTGAGACTTAAATTTCTCCAACGGTTAATGTAGTCAATGACAGACTCCTCTTTCCACTGACGAGTGTTAATGAGTTCAGGTAGTCGAACTGTCCTTCGGGTGCTGTAGAAGTGATTAATAAACTCTTGCTCTAGTTGGTCACAATTATCAATGGAATTTGCCCCCCAGTCAGAATACCAGTCAAATGCATTGTCTTTTAGCGAACGTACGAATTGTTTGACAAGTTGATCTCCATATGTTCCAGCATCATTGCACGTTTCGACAAAATGCGCCACATGTTGCTTTGGATTGCCCTTCCCATCAAATTGCTGGAATTTTGGTGGTTGGTAGCCAATTGGCATCTCCAAATTTTCAATCCTTCGAGTGTATGGCTTGGAATAGGTGAGGCAAGACGTTGAGCTTCCTTTCATCTTGCTTTTGATGGCTCCAAAATGAACTCCTTTAGTTGAGCAGTTTGAATCTTGCCATCAGATGAGATTTGAATCTTATTGGTTAAAGATTTATTCTTTGAATCCGATTGTTGCTTTATGGGTGTCTCATTGTCATCAAACTCCTCGGGCAATTTTTCCATCAGGTGATTCGTCTCGGTATGGCCTCCATTGCTCGATAGTTGCTTTGTAGATATATCGCTCTCTTCAAGCTCCTCGAATTGCTTTACCTCCATGTGGATGGCATCGGTATTGCCCACTTTGTTCAATAGCTCATCTAGCTTCGTGTCTTGCTCTTGAATGTGCTTCGTGAGCTTGTCAATGGCGTTAGTTAACGTTGCAAGTTGTCCCTTCATGGTTGTAGGCTTTATCGCCATAGCCTCCGTTGTATTTAATGAAGAAAAGAGATGAAAGGTAGAGATTGTTCCACTGGGCGTGCCAGAAATTTGTAGCAACAAAATTTCAAGTCTAAAATAAATTAAACAAGAAATAATTGTACAAATTAAAATTTATTGATTTAATGAAGTGGTTACAATCTCTATGATTCCCCTGATTCTAATCTTAAGGAAAAATAAATGTTTCTTGCACTTGATCTTGGAGAACGTTGATTTGATCTTCTCTAGAGTGAACTTGTTCTCGAATAATATTAATCCAGGGGCAAATTTGCTTAATCCTGTGTAACACCCCGTAAATTTAAAATATTTTAAAATAAAGTTATTGAATTAATAACCCGATTTTGTGTGGCGTATTTTATTTTTAATAAACATAGTATTTCTTTAAACCTAAACGTACAATTAAAATTTTCGAGCACAAAAAATTGAACTCTCTTTTGTGCTTTGTGTGCATTAATTATTCCTTATGGAATATTGGACTTAGAAATAATTTAGAAAACATGTCTAATGCATTTTAAAAACATTGGGGTAATTTTGTAATTAGTTTGGACCAAAGTGTGCGAAATTTTTGATTTAGGGGTCATTTTGCACTTTTTGAAATTTTGGGGGTCAAAAGTGCAAAAACGCCCCTTCTCATCCATTGGCTAAGCATGCAATGATTTCTTCTCCTTGGTAAGCCAAGAAATTAGCCATGGCATAGGGAATAGACCATACCCCTTTGTCCCTTCACCATACCCCTTTCTCCATTCAAACACTCCACCCATTTCTCCATTCAAACACTTCACTACCCTCTCTATTAGCTCCCTAAATCAGATTTTTGTCTCCCCTACACCATTTACCTTCTTGAAGTAAAAATCTAAGTGGGTAAGATAGAGAGAGATGCAAGAGGAAACACATTTAGAAAGATAGTTTTCGGGTATACTCAGCACAGTCTCGGTTTTTTGATCATTCCGCCTTCGTCCACCGTTGGATCGTGCCCAAATATTTTCTGAAGATCCTACACACATGGGGCTACATATTGACCGTTCGGATCGTCGTTTGGATCTCCCAAAGTGAATCTCCAGTCGTTACAAGTTGGTGAAAAGTAAGGAGAGGGCTCTCGTCATGAACCACCATAGGAGCCGCCACCACTACCACCGGAGCCGCCACCACCACCGTCGGAGGTCTGAAAGTGAAGAGAGCTTCCTACCCTTCTTTGCTTTGGGTAAAGATCCACATATGCTTGTGTTCTTTAATTGATTGGATTTTATTTTATTCTTTTTTTAAAAAGTGTCTTCAAAGAAAAATGGAGAAAAACTTACATGCATATATAAAGAGTAATAGATTTAAGTTATTGCATTATAAAACAGATTTCATTTTCATGTTTGGGTTGAGTTTATGGATTTTCTTTCAAGACTTAGAAATTTGTGTTCATTTGCACAAAATATGAATATTCAAGAACTTTATTCTATCCATTTTAGTTTTATGAAAAGTTGTTTAGTTTATATTCAACATCATATTTTAATGTAGTTTTGCTTGGTTTAAATAAATGTTTACTAGATATTTGGATCTTGATTTATTTGTGTAAGAAAGTTAATGTTTTTTTTAAATATTCAAACTTTGGGGTATTTTTGAAAGATTTTAAAAGTTGAAGGGTTGAGGGTTGAGATTTCTGTTGGGAGTAAAAGGGGACTGAAAATATAACTTTTGTTTGATATTTGGTTAGGGTTGCTTGAAAAATATTTGTTTTAAAGTTTGTTTCGATATTTTGCAAAAATGGGAGTTTTTGAAACATTTGGGGTTATTTTCGTAAATCTGAAAATAAGGGGGCAAAGGTGCTGTTTTGTCACTGTTTTTACATATTAACTTTTATTAACTTTTGATTAATTAATTTGATGTAGTGCTTTGTTTGCTTTTGTTTTAAGATTGAAAATTTGTAATTTTTACGAAGAAAATTTATGATTAAAGAACTTTTGTTTCTCATTGTTAGATTGGAGTAAAGTTATTTAAACTTGTTTTCAATCTCAGTTATATATTGAAATTATGCATGATTATTTTTAATATTGCTTAAATGCTTGGATCTTGAATTATTTTTTCAAGAAAGTTGATTTTCCTAAGTTTTGAAAACTATGGGGGTGTTTTTGAAAAGTTTAAAACATGTGGGGTTTTTTAAAGCTTTGACTTTTGAAGTAACAAGATACTTAATACTCTTTTTTTTTATTTGATTTTTGATATGAGTCTAGTTAAAAATCTTATGATTTAATGTTCGTTGCAAATTTTTGAAAATATGGAGGTTTTTAAAAACTTAGGGGCTGTTTTGTAAATCTGAAAAATGAAGGGAAGAATCTGAGATGTTAATTTAGAAAATCCTTGTGATAGAATTTTCTTTAATTATATTTAAGTAAGATTATAAGATAATTTATTAGTCGTATACGCATATGCTCAGGTTTCGGATACACTTCATTGAGGAATACAAAGTTACTTGGAAGTAATAACTTAACTTAAAATCTTTAATTAAATATTTTAAAGCTCAATTAGAATGGTTTTGTTCTAGTTTAACTCTTTCATGGCTATGTTTACCTCGGTTCATGAACGAACCATAGAACATTTAGATCGGACGTAAATGTCCAAGTTTTGATCGTGGCTTCGATATTGAACAACCACGATTCAATTATTTCCTCGACTAAAGCATTGCTTTAGTCACTCTAGAATCCTTGTAGGTGTGATTAGATTCTAAGATCGTTACATAAACGTGTACAGGAACCGAAGACGCTACTTTTCCGCATTTTCTCGAGAATCGTAAGCTACACAGGTGAGTGCTGTGTGTTACTTGTGTGTAAGTCCGAATGTGCTAGTAGGTCGAGTCATAACTGCAACTTAGTCCCTGAAACGAACGAGCATGCGATGTATGATACAATGAAAACCTAAACTTTTAGGACAAAATATACACCTTGAATTATATGATAATGCCTATGTGCTTACGAGTCCTGGATATCATATATTGAACCATTTTAATGATTGTTATTGAGTTGGTTGCTGATTTCATGTTACTAGATTGTCAATGTACTGCCTTCTTATTGGATTGTTATTGTACTGTATCGTTACCGTACTGTACTGCTTGCTATTATTGTGTGGGCCCTATTTTGGTGTGCGGAATCATAGGTAACCCGGAAGGTTAGGGCCGGAGGGTTACCTTGATCCACCGTAGACCCGGCTTCACAAACCAAGTGTGGAGGTTACACTTGGGGAGTGAAGTCAAACTCTTGGCATTAGACGTCTATGCGCACAGATAGTAAGGTAGCTCCTTACTTGGAGTGTTCGGTGGGGGCGTCATAAAATGGACTGGAGGGTAAGAGAAGGACGGCATCAGCAACTGTTGGTTACTTGTTTACGTGCTTAAAATTGTTATTGCATGTGTTTATTGATTGCACTGTTATATATGCTCACGTATATTATGTTGCATCCACGCATCACACGCACATGTGCACTACAGCCTCACTAAGTTGGACGATCAACTTATGCATTCCATGTTTCAATCTTTTCAGCTACAGGTGCGATAGTTCATGTTGCGGTTAGGTCATCACGGTTGCGGTCCCACCCTAGTTTCAGAGAGTAGTAGATCTTTCGTTTAAATTCTTATTTTAATTTAAGATTTTCGTTTGTTTTTAATTTCCTATAATGTCTAAGTTGATTCTTATTATACCTTGCTAAATATCTTGGTATTTTAGCTAATTTTATAAAATGGGAATATCTATCGAAAATGATTTTAGATTTTATCAAATATTAATCTTAATCTTCTTGTAATCCTTTTGGGTCCAACAAGTTTTTCTCACCATGTCATGTCATCCGTTAAAACTTATTTTAATTACTTCCGCCTTAAACTTAGTAATTCAAAATGTTCTTATTTCGTTTTAAACCGCTTCCGCATTTAGATTTTTAATTTATCGTTTTCCGTAAAAATAAATAAATAAAGTTTCAGTATTTAATACTTTTCAAAATAATAATAATTTTTCGACCGTTATCCGACGGACCCGCGGAGCCGGGCCGTCACATCCTGGATCAAACGTGAAATGATTTGAATTTCTTCAACGAACGTCTTGAACTTCGTCGTGGATATTTTGAATTTAGGAGAATTTGATCTTCTTTGGACCGTCGTAGATCTCCATTAATGTTTAAATGATGGCTTCTTAGCTTGTTCTCGAATCAAACGCCGGATTTTCCTTTGATCTTCGAAAAATTCCTTGAGTTAATGAAAAATATTTTGAAGAACGCCTCGTAGAGAGAATTTGCTCCTTCAACTTGTGCTCCTTCAGATAATGTGTGTTTTTCTTCTGAGAGAGGACCCCAATTTATAGTGGTAGGAAGAAGATTCCAGGTAGAATTAGTTAATTGAATGATATGATCTGATTGGCTCTCAGTAGTAGAAGACCTATATACTTCTCTTTGTAAAAGAGATATGCATTCTTTTAAATATATATCACTTGTAGGAGATATGCCTTCTTTTGATTGGTCATGACACATCATCTTGAACACTTGGCATGATTTAATTGGCTCTTTCTATGAAAAGTCAAATCATTATTTGATTGGTTTAGACACTTCAATTTGACACATGTCACTATTTTATTGGTCAATAAAATGTAGGTGGAATTTAATCAAATTAACTATTTATTTTGGAATTTAAATTAGCAAAAGTCCAGAAATAGTGAATTTTAATTTAATTTCCAATATGAGTTCAAATTTATTTTTCGGCATAAAATTTAAGTGTCTACAAATGCACCTTTTCAGGCCTCTGCATCTAGTTTAATTCCCTATTCGAGGCAATTTAATTTGACTTCGTTATTTTGTAGGAACTAGTCTGTACGCGAGTCCAAACATTCCTAATTTTTTTTAAATAAATAAATAAATCAAATTATACTTCTGCACGGTTGTCGCGTGCACCACATTCCTGTCCTTAAACATTCAACAACCTACGATCCCCTTTTAACTGGCATCACATCACTACAGCCCAAACATAACAAGAAAAAGTCGAGAACCAAAAAAAAAAAAAAAAAAAGAGAAAAAAAACATAGATTGATCCATCTCAAAATCAAAACAATGGGTGCTCTTCTCAAGCTAATTGATGCAGCACTGTTCATCTATTTCCTCTTCGTCTCCATTGTAGCCCCGTTAATTGACGGCCAAACATGCCTTCCGAAACACCTTTACCCATCCCCTGTGGTGGAGCTCAAGACCTGGTACACAAACGAATACAATGATTATTTGATTTCTGAGAAACCCCATTTCTTCGTAGGCCTTGTTTGGTTGGAGCTTCTTCTCCAGTGGCCTCTTTCTGTGGCCTCTGCATATGGCATTGCCACGGGCAAGTCTTGGATGAACACCACCTGTTTGATGTATGGCGTCTCCGCTTTCACTTCAATGGTACGATTCTTTTGATATGATTTGTTTTATATTTATGTTTTAATTGAATTATTGTGATCTTTTTTCTTGTGGGTGGCTTGATTTTTGGTATATTAGATTATCAAGGTGTCGTTTGGTAGGCACGATAGACTGTGTTAATATGGGATAATATGGTGTTTCACAGGACAGCATAGCTACGACCTGTCATTGGGGCTTGATTATGTAATCCATGCGATCATGAGTCCGTTAGCTAATCTGGGTTAAGATAGATTCGGTGGAGTGGCATTTGTAATCTCACGTTTTCAGAGGAATTATAAGATAGTCCTCTTTCAAATAACATAAAAAGATAACTAAATTCTTCTCGGGAAATTCTTACCCAAACTGGGTTTGGCCGAACCCAAAGTAACTAAAAAGCAAGTGCAATACACTTGCTTTGGGATTGGATGTAACTCCCAGGAGAGTGACCAATCACAAAGCAAGTGCAATACACTTGCTTGGTAGTTGGATGGCTTTGGCCAAGCTAGGCTTGGACAAGAATTTCCATTCTTCTCATTAGAAAATCTTGTAATGATCCAATTCAATATACCAAATGCTAGATTAATATCTTTAATATGACCTGTCATCAGCCTCAAGTCTAATCCAATCTTAATCCTATAGACCCTGCCAAATGGGCCCTTAGTTGATTAGGATAACTATGTGAGTGAGATTGGATTGGATCACATTGGATTGGATCGGATTGTTTAGTAATACATAACAGCGACACAGGATTTCTTGATCTGCTCTATAAAAAAACATATAGTCTATAGTTTGTACATTTACTCGATAATGACTTTGACTAGGAGTCTCATGCAATTGGTTTTAGTCATTACTATGATTTGCTAAAATGGATAACAAAAAGTTCTGTTTTTGTAAGAGTATTTTGATGAGGGCGTGGCATATTTTCTGAAACTGTAACCTTTTTTGTTTTCTTGATCTCTTTTAAGAGGACATTACTGTTTTCTTTTTAATTCTAGTTCAAGTTGTGTGTCGGCTAGAGGGCAATGAAAGATTTTTTGAAAGTTTTATTCTTTATAATTTTTTGAACACGTTCTGGAGGTCGATCCCTTACATTTTGGTTATTTTCATTATTCTATTCAATCACTCTTTTGAATGAGCTCTATCGTCAATATAGAAACAATCCCTGGTTCTTTTTAGTAATGTATCACCTCGATAATATCTTCCTGGTCATCCATATATGGCCGTTTAGTTTATAGACACTGTGTATACCTATTAGTTCATCAGATAATTTAGCTATTGAAATGAATATACCCTTTATTAGTTCACTTGAGAGATGAATTTATGGTAAATTGACAGAGAAGACTTCACTTAGTTGATTCCAAATGAAAATATGATAAAAGTTTTTTGAGTTATATGAGATAAGCTTTAAGTTTGACAAAGTCCGTTAATAAAAATTGGTTCCCTTTATCTATTCGCCATGTTATTAGACCTCAAATGAAATCACCAGTTATATTTATAATCGATGTGTAACGGGAAATCTTCATTTAGATTAAAGTATTTGTCTTTGAGTGAAATTTCAAATGTACCCATGTGAATATATTCTTTCTCACCCTACTTGTGTGCGATTTCAGGTTGCTATACTATCAGAAATGACATTGTCTACCCGAGCCTCGGATCAGCTATTGATGATGTACTACCCATTTCTGGGATTTGCTCTTTTGGCTTTGTTGCGTGGTTTGCTAACTCAATCGGGGAAGTCTATGACAATCGGAAAAAGACCTCTACTTAATAGGAAAAAGAGGGCTTGAATTCAAGATTGTACTCTTCAATGATCGGCTAAGAATTCGTTTCCAATTTTCTCTAGTTTTTGAGAAATTATTTTGCTTTTGGTTGGTTTATTTAAAAAAGATGACTTAGTTTCATAATTTTGTGAGCTGTAGATTGAAGTTTATATGATGTTGTATTTTGTTTTACAATATTGCTCTAGTGTTTGAAATTCAAGGCATGACAAAATGGATAGTATCTCTCAGATTATTCGGTAATTTATTTGTAATATTAATATGTTGAATTTCTCTCCAATTCGCATTAATAAATCAGAACATTACATATATGTTGAAAACTATAGGATCCCATGTGTTATTTCTCATTTTAAATACTATCTTCTATGTTATTCTATGTAGCAAAATAATCTATGTTATTCAACCAGTATCGAACTTAAAAAAAAGAAAAAAAAAACTTTACTATCTAGACTAATAAATTAACAAAATTGACAAATTTATCTTCATATACAAATAAGAAAGCCCTTCATAAAAAAAATACTCCTACATGTTTTGTTTGACATGGTACCCCTCTTGAGATGTCTATGGGGTGATTTCTAGTACCCCTCGTGAGATGTCTATGGGGTGATTTAAGGGTTTATTTGTAAGATTTTTGACTCTATTTCACGGGTTTCGCGAAACTGGCCAGAACTCTTTCAAATAAAGTTTAGCAAAATTAACGAGTTTCAGCTCAAACCAATTTACAAATTAATATCCGAGCTCTTGAAACCCATTTGGAAGTTACAATCTATAAAATTTTGATTTGATACCAAATTACAATCTAACTTTTTCTCTCAAACTCTATAATAAAAATAAACATTGGTTTGATACATACTAACTAATTTTGCCCCCAAAATCCCAACATCCAAACACAATTTGAATAGTGTTTCAATCTTTTCAAAACTACAAAACTCATCATCCAAATTCAATCCAAATGAAGTTTCAACGAAATCACCCAAACTATTTTTTTAAAATCAAAAACCACGAAATCGAACCAAAACTCTTCCATATAGACCCTTATCTCTCTATCATATAAAATTATAAAAATAGACATACTACCTCCTTACGAAAGATAATAACTAGAAGGGAAATACATATCTTTACTGGAAGAGGAGCACACATACTCAAACTTGCGTCTAAGACTTATTTTCATACAAAAAATGACAAATTTAACCCTCCAATAATAACATACTGTACTATTTTTATTTTACAACTGCGATATGCCTAATGAACATATTTTATGTGATATTCCTCAATTGGGTACTTTAGCCCATATGATATTCCATAATGAATAAATAATCTTTATACCAAATTTAAAATTAAATAAACAAGTGAAAGTAAAATCTATGATATATTTTGGTTTGGACAGTATTAAAATTATCATAAGTAAATCATCCAATGGCAAGAGTTGCATAATTCTTAAATAACCACATCTTAATATTTCACAACAGAGATACAAGTATTTCAACATTAACATGGTAATCTTAATTTCTTGAAAATCTGCTCAAGAAAATAAAATAAAATATTTTTTTCTTAAAATTACTCTTCCTATACATGAGAAGTCATGATTGGACATTACTAATTCTCTCAACAACCACTCATTTTAACGGTACAAAATACAAATGTACAAATGCTTAAATATTTGTCCTTTTCAACTCTTATTTAAAAGTTCGTGTCAAAAGTCAATGGAACAAGAACAATGAGACGACCTATGGGGTAATAAACATTTGATTTAAAAAAAATGCTAAAAAATATAGTTGGACAAGTAACAGCATGTACCTTAACATAATTTTGAGCCACTAATCCAAAAATGTTTCAGCATAGTGACATCTTTTCCTCTTCTTCTTTTCATCATCAAATAATTAATTCATATATTTAAATATGTGAAAGTGACTTTAAAACTAATGGTGATAATCTGTCTAAAATATATAACAAGAATTGGGGAAAAAAGGAAAAAAAAGGGGGGGGGGGGGGCGTGGGTTCTATTCTTGTCATATAATTTATGGAAACAACTTGTACTTTTTTGTTGTTACATTATTTGACACTGAAATATCTCATAAATTCTAAAATTGTACCATTTCCATAGAATTTATGAGAAATTTCAGTGTCCAATAATGTAGCAACAAAAAATGACAAGCCCTTTCATGCCAACTATTAATAATAGGCCTTAACTGGTCAAATCATTTCAAATTTTCAAAAAAGGAAGGCTATATTCACCTCAAATTAAGGTAAGTGAAAAATCAAAGGTTGCAAATTGCAATTGCAGCCGTCAGGATTCACTATTTGAGAAAGAATGTGTAGTGCGTGTATAGACTCTTATAAAGACAAAGACAGCATCAATTTCAAAGAACAAATATTTGACGAACCAAAATAGCGGTGCTTAATTGACATTTCTTCAGGGCAAACCTGGTTTATGTATTTATTTTGTAATTAAATAAAAAAAAAACTAACTTTTGCAGAATTGTGATTCGAGATAAATACATTTTATAGATTTTGAAAAATATCGAAATTTGGATTTAGATAACCAAAAGTGATTACGGTTTGGGTGTTGGTTTGCATTTTGGGAGTTTTTTTGGAAATGAAAATATTTATAATTTTTTCAGGAAAATGTGTAAAATACTTAGGGTAAACACCATTTTTGATTCCTCTTATCATTATTTCTTTACAAAATGATTCCACTTATTTTTTTTTCACTTTAATTCTTACTATAAATGATTAAATAAAATACACTATGCACGCATTAGGCACGCGGTTTGTAGACTGGTATTTGTCACACACAAACCTCAAGAAACATAAGGCATGTATGAAAATGACATGAACGAGTGCCATTTATTTCCTTTCAATTATATAGATTGTGACAATGATTTCAACGACTGCAATGCAATAGTAAAGCTGTACCCGCAAACCTTACAAAATTATTATGATGTTTCCTTTCCATTTCTCGTAAGTAAAAGTTAGATGGTTTACTTTAGTACATCAAAATATGGTCTCCTTCACCTAATTTAGTTGTGGTTCTATCATATGGTCTTCCCCACCTAATTCTATTGTTAACGGAAAATGATAGTCCGGAGGCTAAATAATTAAAATGAGACCTAGTTCATGATTTAAATTTTTTTTTGGGTTTTCAAAGGTTTAACCCATTTCGAGGCGCATCAGATACATTGTAAGAACATCTCCAGTGGTGTAGCTACGTAGCTACGCCTTGTTGAGTGGGGTGCAATGACTCCTAACTCAACTTTTGCACTTTCTATGGAAATTATATGTATAATACTTGTAAAAATTAAATATATCTTATAATTGCTTTAAATGCCACTCAATAAAACTAAAATTTATATGCTACTGGGGCCATATTATAATGAAAATACGGAGTATATATTAATCTTCCACTAATATTTTTTTTTTGGTTTTCCAAGAGTTTAATCCCTTTCGAGGCGTGTCGGGTACATAATGTGAGAACCTCTCCCAACAGGGATTCGAACCTGAGTCCGCTACTTCGTAGTGACTAGTCCCTTCCACTAGACCAATCACCTGTTGGTTCCACTAATATTTTATGAATTAATTAGTTAATAGTAAAAGAAAAATCACAATTTATGGATTTTTTTTTTGGTTTCCCAAGGGTTTAATCGCTTTCGAGGCGCGTCAGACACATAAAATGGGAACCTCTCCCAACAGATGTTCGAACCTGAGTCCGCTACTTTGTAGTGTCTAGTCCCTTTCACTAGATCAATCACCTGTTGATACAATTTATGGAATTGTGAAATACTTTTTCTATATAAAAATCATACAAACTTCACAACAATTATTTCATCTTTATTTCTAATATTTTATCAAAACTGTGAGTCTTTCTCTAATTTAATATTAGTAATGTGAATGATCATTTGTAAATATAATGTGCATGTAATCATCATTTTTACTAAAAAGAAAAGAAAAAAATACAAAAAGCCCAATTGATGCACAAATTCAAAATATCCTAAGAATATTCCAAGAAATTCACTACCCTTTCCATTCTTAACTGCCTTTTGCTACCCTTAAACAGGCACCAAAACTTACATACAAACAAACAAACCCAACCCAACCCAACCTTAACCGGCTCCAGAGGTCGGTCCGGGTTTCCGTGGGCCCCACAGGCTCATAAACAGCTACTATATATACACACATTCATAAATTCCTAGAATTTCATCAAGCAATATAACAATAGTCTTTTGTGTTCAACTCTTCTCTAGTGCTAATTGCTTCTACAATGGCTTTCTCCCCAAATCAATATTCCTACGCAACATTCTCTAAAAATATAACCAAAACACGCTTTCTCCCTTCAAAACCATTAATCAACTATACACCCCCAATCAATAAGAAAAACACGACTTTATCACATAACAAACCTCTCTACATTTCGTCACTAAGTAAATTTAGCTACATTTCGGAGCCAGATGACTCGTCGTCCTCGATTCGATGCAATGCGTACGAAGCTAGTCGATCGCAATCCATCCCGATAAACATCGAATTCGATCAAGAAAACGCAGGCCAGAAGCTCAAAATCGGAGCTTATTTCGCTACTTGGTGGGCTCTAAATGTAGTCTTTAATATATATAACAAAAAAGTGTTAAATGCTTTTCCTTTTCCATGGCTTACTTCAACTCTTTCACTTGCGGCTGGGTCGTTAATTATGTTGGTTTCGTGGGCTACTAGAATTGCGGAAGCTCCGGAAACTGATTTTGAGTTTTGGAAAACTCTGTTTCCGGTAAGTTTTTTTAGTCACGGAAAGTTTTGTAAGTGTCGGTAAAAGATTAGGAAAGTGACTTTTTAGTGACGTTTTTGTAGGTTGCCGTGGCGCATACTATTGGTCATGTGGCTGCGACGGTGAGCATGTCGAAAGTTGCTGTTTCGTTTACTCATATTATTAAGAGTGGAGAGCCTGCTGTTAGTGTATTGGTTTCGAGATTTGTTCTCGGGGAAACGTTCCCTTTGCCGGTGTATCTGTCATTGTTGCCTATAATCGGAGGTTGCGCGCTTTCTGCGGCTACTGAACTCAACTTCAATCTCATCGGTAAGAAGAGATATACCGACTTCTCGTTTATTGAATTCTGACGGATCAAAATAAATCGGATCGAATATGAAATATTTTCGAATAATTGAATTATGAAATGTGTTAATTAATCATGGCGTACATTTAGAAGCATATTTCCGAATATAAGAAAATATGGTTTTAAGATATCTACATATGGATTAAAGAAGGCAAATTGAATTCTTAGTCCAATACTTTGACTTGAAAATATTTTGCACTTTTGGTCCCACAATTTATATTACTCTCAATTCTTGAAATACTTTGTATTGTTCTTGTATAGGGCTAAAATTTAACTTTACCAATGTATATACTTTTAAGACTAACTACTTAGGGGGGGAAATGCAAACTAATTTTTCTCATTGAGTATCTTTTTGGTTTTATTTTGTGCAGGATTCATGGGGGCAATGTTGTCAAACTTGGCATTTGTTTTTAGGAACATATTTTCGAAAAAAGGAATGAAGGGAAAATCTGTAGGAGGGATGAATTACTACGCTTGTCTCTCAATGTTGTCACTTTTAATACTCACTCCCTTTGCTTTTGCTGTGGAGGGTCCTCAATTATGGGCTGTTGGATGGCAAAAAGCACTTTCTCAAATTGGACCAAATTTCGTATGGTTAGTACAATAAACCCCCAATTTTTTTTAAATTTTACATGATTATAAATTAACTTTTCATGTTTTAGGGCTAGTTTATCGTAAACTTTGACTGTTTCCTTGATTTTGATGTGAAAAACGATCAACACAGACACTCTGCTTTGTTTGTAAAATTACACTTTAGGTCCAAAATTTATAAAATATTACGCATTTAGTCCCATCGCTTTTTTCGTGCCCTTTTCTTTAGAATACATTTACCATCAGTCATTACATCAGCAATTATTTCTATAATTGCACAAATACAAAGAATTACAAATAATAAATCACTACGAGTCAACACCGAATATTTGCATTTGGCCTTAGCTTTGTTGCACTATTAATCTCATAGGAAATTATACATCTTTTATCCTAAATTGAATGAATATTGGGCAATAAGAGTAAAAGTATTAAAATATTCGGATAAAGATACAATTTTACATTTCCTTATTGTTTTCCTACTTTCTTGTCTAATTTATAAATTGTCCCAAATCAAGAAAACAAAAAAAAAAAAATCCCACCAAGAAAATGACTGGGGCATGGAGACTTCTTGTCATGGGATTTCAAGATCTGTATTTTTTCTGTCAACATTTAAATATTGTTATTGATTTTGTCCGAATTTTTTGAGAATCTTATCAATTTGTTGTTTCTCATTAAAATTGCAGGTGGGTTGTGGCCCAAAGTGTCTTTTACCATCTTTACAACCAAGTTTCTTACATGTCTTTAAATGAGATTTCACCATTGACTTTTAGCATCGGAAATACAATGAAGAGAATTTCCGTCATTGTTGCCTCTATTATCATTTTCCAAACACCTCTTCAACCAATCACTGCTCTTGGTGCTGCAATTGCAATTTCCGGCACTTTTCTCTACTCTCAGGTACGTATTAATATTATTTATTTTTCCTTGAAATTTATTTTTATTTTTTAATCTCGATATTTGGGTATTTTATCCACCTTTATTATATTCATAATGTTCAGTTTATCTCTTTGTGATTTGAAAAATAGCATTTTACCTAATGTGTTATGATAAATGTGACAATTTACCCCTGCAAATGTTACAAAATGATTTTCATGCCACTCTCAATTTCGGCAAGTGAATTACTTACACTCTTCGGCTGAAGAAGACACATATATTGCTTCTTTAAAATTTTCACATGGGGTAATATCCTATTTTTTCAAATCACAAGCGGGATAAATTGAACATTATACATCTCACATAGGAATAAATTAACATTAGCTCAATTTTATAATGTCCCATTCCATATTTTTTTTTCTTTTCCTCTTTCAGTATTTTTAATGTTATCTATACACACGTTCACACACTTTAGAACAAAAAAAAAAAAAAAAAAAAATCTTTCTTTTAAGTGTAACATGTGAGCTAGCTAGCAATATTGCAACTTGTTACATGAATTTCATGCACTAAATTTGTCATTTTTTGGACCATTGTTTTTCATTCACCAAACATTTGGACGAGACAATAGAGACGCGTATTTAGAGCTAAATGCAAAAATATCCCCTGTACTTTAATTTGTCTAATCAACAAAAAAATTCCAGTGTTATTTTTTATGAGCAAAAAATTCCATTTGAAATTTCTTCACAAATTTAAGTGGACATAGGGGTTATTGTCAGTTTTCAAAGTTAATATGGGGGTTAATATCAATTTTTATGTGAATAAGAGTGTGTTTGCATCTTTTGCTTGGGTATAATTGTCATTTCGATTTTTTGCTAAAAATGTTAGCACAAGGGAAATTTTTGGTAATAAAAATAACAGAGATTTTTTTTTTTTTTTGCTAATTAAGCAAAGTATAGGGGGTATTTTTACATTTCACTTTATCTCCAAATTATGGAGTATCTTGTTTAACCAACATCTGTCCCTTACTTCCTTTGTGCAGGCAAAGCAGTAAAAGTTAAAAGTTGTATATTAAAAGCTCTAAGAAGATTCAGACGTTTAACGACGGACCAGCTTTCTACCGTTGCTAAATCATTGCTATTGCTACACATTATCAAAACTGTCTTGGATTGCGGCATGTTTGGATGCTGCTGCATTTATGGAGCTTGAGGCAACTTGGATGAACATGTATTGAAGATCGTGAATATTATTTAATTCGTTAAAATTGTAGGAAATTTTGTACTACTAGAGATGCATATGAATTAATGAATATATATACAAAATCAATAATTATTTATGATTATGCTTTTGAAGTCAGTTGATTGTTGTTAAAATTTGATTGAAATATATTTGAAATAATTTCGTGAGATCGATAGTCATTACAAAAAATTAAATTTTAGTGATAAACTTTTATGTGACAATGTTAAAGTTGTCATTTATTATATATATTAAGTGACAATAACTCAAATATTATCACTGAAATGGTTATCATAAATATACTAGTGACAAGAATTGTAAAAAAAATTGTCACTATTGACATTTAGCGATAACAAAAAATGACATTTAAAAAGTTGTTACTAAAACCAGAGTGACAATATTTATTGTCATTAGGTTGTCACTAAAAGGGTGTCGCTAATTGTCAATAATGATAACTTAAGTCACCCAATATTTGTCATTAGTAGCTATTAGTGACAACTTAAGAACATATTTTGTCACTATTACATTTGTGACCATTATAATTATGACAAAATTAATATTTTTATCACTAAATGCATACAAAGAGTGATAATTTTCACATTATCACTTAATTTTTTGTCACATAAGTTCAATTTTCTTATAGTGAGTGAAGATTAGTATCTCATATTATTGAAGTAGTGTCGGGCTCCCTCCATTTATAAATACATGTCGTTTTAGTGAAAACAAAATATTTTGAAATACATGTCGATTAAAAATTCAAGAGAGATTTAATTTTTCTTTTGACAATTTTACCTTTTCCCGTAAATGAAAAAGAGAGAATGAATTTGGGAAGTTGTAGATTTTTTATTTCTTTTAAAGGATACTTTGGTACAATAATACTTTAATTCTCCTAAAATTTAGGTAATTAATAGTTTTCTTAATGGTTATGCAATGTATCTAGGATGGAGAGAGTAGTAATTAAGAAATAAGTTTGTAATTACACTTATTTTAGAAGTGATTATGTAAGTATGCCCATCCCTTGTACCCCTAGGAATAATTTATTGGCTAACGTAACTCTCTATCTCTATTTCTCTATTTTTTTTTTTTATTATAAAAGCATGAATATTTCTTAACTTTTTTGCGGACTAAAATGCCCTTATTTAAATTGTAAAGTGATATTAATTTAATGATAAATATGTAAAGTAATTAAAGAGGTATAATTAGACATGGAGTCTTGTTATATTTAATTTATATCCTATATAAACTCCTAAAATTTATAAATTCTACATCAATGTTTATAATTTTAATCTTCTTCACTTATAGATAAAAATGAACTATAAAAATACTATTATTTTAAATAACCCCTAAAATATATATAAAATTATTATATTTTAGCATCAATAATTATTGGAGTAAGAAAAAGTTAATTTAAAGATTTAGTACACCATAAGTCACAAGCACTCTAAATATAAAATTTAAAATAAAATTCTCTTAATTATCGTTATGAAAAAAAAATTAAGATTGAAACACATCTTACTATGAAAGAATTAAAAATACTTATGACTTAGCTAACTATGTAATTTTAATTTGGCTAGAATAGAAAAATATAAAGAATATTCAATATTATCAAGACATGCATAACCTCAAAATTTCATGGAATTCTTTTTGTGAAAAACGGGTGAAATTGGTGAAAATGGTGAAATCGATGAAAATTCGGGTGAAATCGATAAAAAACAAGGTTCCACTAAAATCGATAATTTCATGTGAAATTGATGAAAATTTGGGTGAAGTTCGTGAAAATGATGAAAGTGGGGAAACAACAACATATAAATAAAGCTGGTGAAATCAGTGAAAAATTAATGAAGTATGTGAAAACGCGTCACATCAATGAAAATTCAGGTGAAATTGATAAAGTTCCACTGAAATCGATAATTTCATGTTAAATTAATGAAAATTTGGGTGAAATTCGTGAAAAATGATGAAACTAGTGAAACAACAACAATATAAAGCTGGTGAAATCGGTGAAAAATTTATAAAGTATGTGAAAACGTGTCAAATCAATGAAAATTCAGGTGAAATTGGTGAAAAGAACATGTGAAATCAATGAAATAGATGAAAATGGGTTAATATGAAAATAATGTTTACAAGCGGGTTAATATGATAAAAACATGTGAATTCAGTAAAAAAAAATAGAGTTTAACCGACAAAAGAAGGTGAAATCAGTAGAAAAATGGTTTAAAACTGAAAAAATTAAAAGGACAAAATCGTAAAAATAGTGAAAATAGCGTATAACTGATTAAAAAAAGGGTAAAAATATTAATGGTAAAAATAAATAAAATTGGCTAAAAAAAGATTAAACTGGTGAATAATTAAATAGGTAATAACAGGTTAATTTGCTCTATTTTATAACATAATAAAATTAATTTTACTCTAATTTACAAAAAAATATCAATGAAATTAACTAGACACGTACGTCGTACGTGCACTTTCCTAGTTATCTAAAATAGGCAAATTACTTCCTGTGGAAACAAATAACCGGCAAAAGCAATTTAGTATCCACCAAAAAAAGAAAAAAAATATAGTTTGAAGGGCTACATGAAGTTGTAAGATATATTTTTAAAAACATTAAGGAGAATTTTCAAGACGGAAGAGGAGGGGATGTTCAGGGCCGACCCAACATATTAGGGAGTTTTAGGCAAAATAAACATGTGAGGATGTTGGAAATGAATGAAAAATGAAGATGTCTATGAAATTTAAAACTCTCCAAGCATGGTGGTCATAATTAGCATTATTTTTAATGGGTATTGATACCCTCGAATAATTGTCGAGTCCCTTAACGAGGATGCTCATTTGCAACTATAACAAGGTGGACATATATATAAATATGGATTATTTCAAATAAAATTATAAAATGTCATCATATAGGAAATGGAAAATTAGTTTATCCTTAGATATAGTTTATGAAGATTAAAAATAAATCTTCGTTTATTATATGTCGCAATTCATTCATCGGGATCAACTAAGAAAACTCCCGGCATCTTATTAATTGGGTCCTCCAAATTAAAAACAATTAACCACTTTCTCTTGAACTTGTCCTTGTCCAAATCAAGCACTGGGGTTTGCAAATGACTTTCCAACATAATTTGCTGCTATTATTGAGATGCGATCAATCTGCACAAAATGGTGGTAAATTATCACTTTTATCATAACACAGAGGTAAGCTGCTACATTTATAAATATAGGGGGTAAATTGTCACATTATTATAACATAAGGAGGGTAAAGTGCCACATATAAAAATATCAGGGAGACGGAGTGAAATTTTTATAAAATTACAGATGGTAAAATGCTCTTTTTCAAATCATATGGAGGTAAATGAACATTATGAATATTACGGGGTGTAAATTACCATTAACTCTAAAAGATATAGATTGTAAAGTAATTTATGTATTTGGTTAATTGTAGGTTGTAGGTTTTTTTTTATGAGTAATAGGGTTATCTTTTTTTTTAAAAAAAAAAAAAAAAAGAATAGTTTGTAGTTTGAGAGAGTATGAATCTACATAGAGAAATTTTAAAAGATAATAATAATTTTTGAAAGGCTTTGTGAGGATGTTAGAAGGAAAAACTCTCTCTAAAAGCAAACCAAACAAGGCCGTAATATTTAAAAGATGAAATGACACTTTTAATTTTTTAATTCATCTTGAGGATAGATTAAATTTCTTAACAACTACCAATATAATTGTTCTGTGTTGTGTTACCGATAGAGTAAAACATGAAATTTTCATTATAAAATTACACAAATTTTTTTTTTTAACAATTACAAATAAATTCGGCAACCATGACAATATTTACAACTTTTAATCTCAAACAATGTGATATATTTTATTGAGAAAGGTTAAAATTTACTTTTGAAAAAAAACAAAATTAAATATTTTTATATATATATATATAAAGTCACTACCTCTTGTTTCAACCGAGCATTTTCTGATCTCAACTGAAATTCATCAAGAGACATTTTTGCTACAATAGCTGCGCTACCACATTTAGGGCATGTAGCATTGCTGAGAGCTTCTTTGTACCTCAAGTTTTCATTGTGAAGTTTTTCATTCTCAATTCGAAGCTGTGAATTTTCCTTGTGCTCATATTGTGTCTGTAAACAATTAAGGTAAATAAATATATATTTCTAAACTATGAACAAAGAAAACCATCATACAATGAGATATAATTAATTTAGAGAAATAACTTAATTCGGATCGTCCAAATGAAAAATAGAAGTAACATTTTCGGGACATAACGTGTATTAATAAAATCTGACAATCGGGCAACACAATTCAATCCGTTTGCACAAAACACCCTTGTATTTTAATTACATCTAAGTCTAATTTAGACAATTCAGTAAAAAGTTAACTGTTAATTAGTAACTAACGGAGATTGGTTGTTTTATGCAGGATTTTTGAAAGTACAAATAAGTTTAGTGAAAAAAAATTACACAGGATATTTTTTTGCAGGTTTCGTATATATAACACAAGTATAGTATAAATCTAAATTTCATTATCGAAAGATTTGCAAATTAACTTATTCTTATATAAAAATAAAATAAAATAAAAAAGTTTCACAAGTATTGCAAAATAAAAGTGTTGCACCTTCATTTGGTTACGCTTGTTTTGGAACCAAAACTTGACTTGCAATTGTTCCATGCCGAGTTCACGGCTAAGTTCCTTTCTTTGCTTATCAGTCGGGTGTCGACATTCCTTGTAAAACCTGTTACCATTCATGAAGAATATATATTTACAAATAACAAATTGAATAAATTAACGTGACAATTTTTCTTATAAATTAATATTAGTAAAAGTCTTATAAAAATTCTTATTAACTAATTAGAACTTACTCTTCGAGATTGCGGATTTGGTGCAAAGTGTGTCGGTAACAACGTTTTCTCTTTGGTTGTTCGTCCTTTGCCTTCTCATTTTCGGATTTGGTCGCCTTTCCCTATAAAATTCAATGAATAATGTTTCATTTTTATTCCTCATTTAACATGACTTATTTGTATATAATTTAACAAAATAATTTGTATTATTCTTTGTATAAAATATTCATACATTAAATGCTTCCATAACTTGATTTTTGAGATATGAAAAGACTACATTAATTAAATAAGAATATTTAAATTTTATCTAATAGATGAAATTTAAAAAATAAAAATAAAGTCCATGATTGGAGTTGGCAAAATGGTGGATTAATTTTTCAATGTCAAGCAAAGTGCAATTTAGTCCTAATGAGAAAAAAAATTGTTTAAAGTAATTACATGACAAGTGTAATATACTTGTTTTAGGATTGAATGTAATTATTAGGAGTGTGACCAATCACAAAGCAAGTGCAATACACTTGCTTGGTGGTTGAATGGGTTTGGTCAAGTCAGACTTGGACAAAAAAAATTCGTAATTTTCTTGCTTTTCTAATAATGAACAAGGTAAAAATATTCATTAAACATATCACATAAAGTCATAAAAAGATTGAGACATTAAGTTATGCAGTCGTAAAAAAAACGCTAAACACCCAAAACAGTTCAATTATTAATTTTTAATTTCAATGACTTATATCAATTTTTTATGGTTTTTGACATAAATCCAATGCTAAAACAAGTGGGGTTTTAGATTTTTTTTTTAATGCTCTTCTTTATATTCCGTGGAACTTCCTATATATAATCCAAGTTAAATTGATTTTGCAAGATGGACACAAAGGCTTTGTGTACATCAAACACAATAACTTGACATCTATAAAGCTGAAATGCAAACATGCACAAACACGCATAGTAAAATTAATTTATCCAAAGAAAAGGTGAATATATTTAACTACATACATAAGTACTAATATAAATTATTTTAGGCTTTTTTCCCCCAAAAAAAAAAAGAAAAGAAAAAAGAAACAAGTAACACACCTTTGCCATGATGCTTACCTGCAAGGTAGACATAGAAATGTATTATTAAATGTTTTTGATGTTGATATGTTATACAAACATGTAAGAAATTTGTAATTCAGAATATATATAAAGATGAACAAACATTCGTAAAAAATATGTTTGATAACCTTGAATCCACTTACTGTAAAGGATTCTTGCAATTCTCAACAAATATTTGGGACTTTTGTCAGATATATATAGGGGATATATTTTTGAAGTCATTATTAAGGTGATTTTCTTTTTAGGAAAATATTAAATAATGGAGGGTAAAAGGGGAACAAATAAAAAAATGGAGCTTAAAAAGGGAAATAAAGGAAGAGAGTAGATTGAGGGTATATGGAGATGGGCAATTACATTAAATATAGTGGTGGCAATAATATAATGTGGGGAAAAAAAGAATTTTCATGTCAAAATCTTATTTCGATATACAGTGGTTAATAAATGTTCTTGTTAGTAAAAATTTTAAAATAAAATAAAAATAATAAAAGGTAGGGTGCAAGGAATATATATAATAAATTTGTGTTACCTTACTAGAATTGCTTCTAGAAGAAATTTGAAGCCGATTAGTTCACATCTTTGGAAATTTCTATGGTGACGTCACGTTATATGACGTTATGTAACGTCACTTCATGACGTAATGTCACTTTAGACGTAACGTCACTATAGAATTTTTACATATTTTTCAGTTAGATAATAAAACAATTGACTAACAAATTCATTCCCAATTATATGATTATAGAAAGTTAATACACTATTTACTTACTGAGTTTTTCCTTTTTGGTTTTTTTTAGTTACTTATTGATATCCTCGAAAGTAAGACGCTAGCAACATACATTTGTTATAGAATAATAATTACAAATTAAAGTATATAGCAATTGCTAATGTTAAAAGAAGCTCTCTAAAATTAAATTAGTATTATTCTTGATCAATTATGTCACAATGATTAAGTGAACAAGTCATTTTATTTATTAAGAAAAATATTTCAAAAAACAAAATATTACAATTTAACATTTGAAGACATAGGGTCTCAATTTTAAATTTCACTTAATGTTTTAAATCAGCAAATGTAGGCTTTGTGATGTCCGTAACAATCTTAGATGCTAATTGCAATGATTTTAACAGAAGTTGATATTATGTTAAAAATCCTAATGAGCTTAAAAAAAATTTACGGAGATTTTTTTTTTTTTTTTCCTTACAGATTTGCAAGCTAAAAAATCTTAATCATACATGCGAATAAAATGTCATTTAAAAGATACGAGAGACAAATTGTGCCCCAAAAAAATAAAAAATAAAAATTATGTTAGTATTGTGCCAGGTCCTGGACTGGCCGAAGGCCTTTTAGTGGACAGTATGAAAGAGAAGTTAAGAACCTTTTCTTTTATTAATGGGTTCTAAGGCCCATCGTAGTTGGGCCAATGAATAAAGTAAACTGGGGCCTGCAACAATTGGAGACTTTAACTAGAAGATTATGGGCTTGTTTGTTTGGCGTTTGGGAGAGTGGTTTGGGAAAGTGGTAGAGGTTTGAGAAATAATCTCGATTTGCGTAATATTGTTTGTTTGGATTTTGGGAGAGTTGTTTGGGAAAAAAGTAGGTGTAGGTTTTTTTTGTATGTTTGAGTTATTTAATTAGGTGTAAGATAATGTAAGACTTTATGTCACATCAGTTAATTATATATAATTAATTTATTGGTGTATATATTATATGTAAATATGTGGTAAATAATATTTTATAATTAGTTATTTGCGCTTTCTAAAATAAAAAAATAAAGTAGATTAATTTTTATTTTTTTGAAGTTTTTTTTATAAAATATTATACTAAAAATCTTTTAATTATTTTATCTCACCGACGAATTCATTCAAATGACATATTATATATGCTATAAATTACACAATATTCTTAAAATTCATTCTTTTAATAGTTTGTAAGATATTATATTATTATTTTTTATATAATTGTCAACTATGTAATCAATTATATAAGAAAAAACTGCACGAAAAAAGTTTGTTCGAAAAAACCACAAAACCGTACAGTACCGTATCGGAACCGCATAAAATCGAGTTTGTTGGTATGGTTCATAAAACATTAATTTAGTTTTGAGTTTTTAAAAATCGCACTAATTGGGACGATACAAATTTTGTAAAAAATACCGCAGAACCGTACCATGTGCACCCCTAACTATATATATATATATATATATATATATATATATATATATATATATATATATATATATATATATATATATATTAAATATTAGTATTATATATAGTGGAAGTAGTATAACCAACAGGTGATTGATATAGTGGAAGGGACTAGTCACTACAAAGTAGCGGACTCAGGTTCGAATCTCTGTTGGGAGAGATTCCCACTTTATGTGCCCGACGCGCCTCGAAAGGGATTAAATCCTTAGGAAAAAAAAAGTAGCATAGTATAAATATCAGAAATTTTATAAGAAAAGATGACAAGGATGAGTTCCCAACCAAATAATTAATTGGGCCCCACATCCCCTCCCTCTCTCCTCTGTCGTATGAGTGAGACAGAGGAGAGTAGTAGCCCTTTTTCTTTCAAAATGGGCTGCAGCCCAGATTCTGAAATGAGTTTCAGAAAAAAGAATTGGTAGCCGCAATTTTGGGAAATGGATTGCCGTGTTTGTCTCGCATTTCGAAAATGGGAAATAATTTTTCCAAATGCGAGACAAACAGGCCCATATTTTTTACTAATAAGTCTTAATTATTAGGGTGTTTTTCAAGTTAATTTCATGTGATATATCTACTAGGTAATTTATTTCGATGTGATATGAAAATAGACAATGTATCTTTCTCTGGAATAAAATAATTAATTACAATTTACCTCCTTGATTGTGGAAGTTTTGCACACACCCCTATAATGCGACTAAGACTTCATTTTCATTAACCTAATTCTTGACAACTTATTCACCTCATTTTGCCCCATGTGATAAGTATTAATAGATAATTTACATACTTGTGATATGTGTAAAAGAACACTTTATCTATCTGTGATATTACATAATGTACATTTTACCCCCTTGTAAAAATGTAAAAATTAAAAGGAAGACAATGTGCTTCTTTTATAAAAACACGGAGGGGTATATATTTTGCCATTTTATTTATCACATGAAATTAAACTGCCTATTTAGAATAACACATGAAGTTAATTTGCAATTCGCTCTAATTATTAACTAGATAACTAAAAATTATCACAAAAAAGAAAAAGAAAACTAGAGAACTAAATAAAGAAATTATTTATATGCAAGATAAGTATAATGTTATCTCTTAGTCAAGAAATAATGAAAAGTTTGTTATATATTGACTTAATTTACTAGTATAATTAATGCCTTTAGAAGCTCTATTTTGCGTTATTAATTTGATTTATTTGTGTTGATCTTTTAACATGTATGATTAAGTGATTAACCATTTTCATGAAAAAAAATGCAAATCTTCCGGTTAAAAGCTTACATTCAAATGAAAAAAGAAAAGACGACTTTTATTTTATATATGTTATGTACTGTTTCTTCAAATGCCTTGTCTGAAGACAAGGCTAAAATCAGTTGAAACAATATTTAAAAACATAATAAAATAATGTTTTGCCTCAAATTGGTAGTTTTTCAGATGAAATGTTGTTATCCAAAGAGCCATTTCTTAAAAATTAAATAATGATGCGTACAATATTTGCTAAACTTCTAACAGTTCAAAGTCAAGGCAAAAGTCTAAACCCTTATCCTCACCTCACATGCAACCATTTTTTTTTCTTCCTTTTTTTGAGCTTTTTAAAAAAAATTCCTAAAATTTGTGTATTATTTAGAGATGATAATTTAGTTATAAAAATATAACTTTCTTTTAATTTAATTAACATTATTATTTTAATAATTTTGGGGTTGTATTTATCACCCAAAATAATTATTTTAAAAAAAAATCCTATAATTTATGTATTATTTCAAAATAATTATCTATGCAATGTATATATTTTATTTTGGTCAATATTCTTTTGTTTTTGATTTTTTATTTATGAAAAACATATGAATTAAAATATTTGTGCTGAAAAAAAATGATGAATTAAAACATATGTATCAGGCAGGTGAATTGCAATTTAGTCCATACTAGTGATAATTTAGAAAATTTTATTTAGACGCCTCAAGATTATTTAATTTACACAAAACATGAGTGTTTATAATAAAATATCGTATTTTTTCTTTATTTAACTTTAAATTTTAAAATTTTGATAAAAATTTGTAATTTCACCTGAGTCAAGCACTGCTTAAGTAATTTTTCCAACAATCACATCATCCATCGAATGATCATATGACACGTACGAGCAAATATATTACAATGAGTAAATATGTTGCAAAATTTTGGATAATATTACAAGGCAAAATTGTATTTTTAGTCCCAAAAGATTGAATCTTAAGTTTTTTGGTCTCGATAGTATTTTAAAATACATTTCATTTTTGGTCTCATATTTTATAAAGTTATATTTTGGGGTCTGATTTTTATAATATTTTTCACTTTTAGTATCAAAGTTTACAAATTTACACTTTTGATCCCTATACTTTAAAATATTTAACATTTTTGTTCATAAATAGTCTTTATTTAGCACTTTTGACCTCATAGAATTGCACTATGATAGAAGGCGACAAGACAGAAACCGTAAAACAATTTACCAAATTCGGGAGACTCAAATGCAGTTTTGTTAAATGCGTACTAAAATAACGAATCGAAATTACCAATTAATCGATTCTTTAGGATTGGCAATTTAATTTTGCATTTTGTAATTATGAAGTGGTTGAATACTTCTGGGACACATTTAAGACTTTTTATTTGTTTTTTTGAGATAAAGACAAATTTAGGACTTAATAATAGAGATTAGAGAACTATAATTACGTAATCTATTTTCAATAATGCTCGTCATCCACACCAAAGATTCCACGTTGTGCCCGTAGGTACCTACTTTTCCAAAATTCAAACCTTTAAATAAAAACAAAAAATAAATTATCAAAAATATATATAAAATCCCTCTTCACAATTAATCATCCATAATTCATCAACCACCATTTTCTTAAATTCCCAAACCTTACTTTCTTCTTCCAATGAATAATTCATCCATGAACCAATATAACGGTTCAGAAATTACAATTTCAGAGGAAAGTGGATGGACAGATTATTTGGTTGATTTTTCAGAAATCCAGAAAGGAAACATGAGCTCAATTTCATCTTCTTCTTTGATTTCTGATGCTGCAAATAATAATAATAATAATAATAATTATAATTATAATAATCCTGTACTCAAGAGATTGAATTGCAATAAGAAGAATAATTGTAAGAAATATTCGTACGATGAAGATTTAGAAGATACTGCAAGTTCTCCTGTGAATAGCCCCAAGGTATGTGAATATGTGATGATAATTAATAGTTAATGAATGATTTTTTTATTTTCACAACATTTGATTTTTTATTTATTTAATTTTGTTATAAATTTGATATGTGAACTTCTTTTTGTGTGTCAATTTAAATAGGTCAGTGGTACTGGTATGAAGCAGATGGAGGTCAAATATAGAAAAAATGGTGTTACTTTTGGTGATGTTATGGTAAGGTTATCCGTTATTTATCTAATAATAAATAATTTGAATGAACTAAATGAAAAAAAAATTTATTTGTGGTTTGTCTAATTGACGAAAATTGCACTGTCTTATTTTAATTAGCAAAACCTCTCATGTGTTCTTCTTTTTTTTCTTAGCAAAACCTCTCATGTGTTCTTCTTTTTTTCTTAGCAAAAAATCTCGTTTAATATTTTTTATAAATCAATAGAGAGTTATTGTCAGTTTTTTTCGGTGAACCGGGGAGTTATTTCAAATTCTTTAAGTTAAGAAGGGTGTTTTGGCAATTTTTTTGAGAATATAATTGTCATTTTTCCTATAAAATCTGTATTCCGGCCATAGATCGAAATTTTCATTTTTTTCGTCGAAAACATCGAAAAGTTTTCGTTTTTTAATCAAGCAAAACGAAAACAAGATGTAATTCCGAAACTATTTGTTTGCCTTAAACTCTGTTATTTTTCTAAATTTAATAATTTTTTTTACAATTTTTCTTTAGTGTTTTCGTAACACTTCCGAAAAGTCTCAAAACATTTTCAATATTTGGCTGACCGAAATATATACTCGAAACGAAATTTTGATCCATGATTCCGGCATGAGATTTTTTTTTTTTTTTTTGATAAGTCGATTGCATATGTCCATTGTATTCAAGTGGTCGAGCTTACGTCACAATTTATAGCATAAAAGTGCTGTTTTTTTCTTTGGAAGAAAAAAAAATCTTTATATTAATTCTTTTGTAGTGAAATTTTTATTTTATTTTATTTTTGTAGGGAAAAGAAGAAGCCGGATCCAGTTATTTTTCAGGCCTAAGTAGAGAAGAGGTTAAAAATGGAAATAATATGAATATGATTGATAGCAGTACTATTGTTGATTTGAAGAAGAGGGGACTGTGTCTGATGCCCATTTCTGCTTTCATCAACTACATTCAGTGAATATCAAATTAAGTTTTTATTATTGTATATATTATACTTGTCAATTTAATATGCAGTGTGAATAAGTTAGGCAAAAAGTAAGTTTATTTGAATTGGATTAACTATTGATGTAATTACATGTAGCAAAATTTGAAGGATTTGTAAAGAGAATTTTCCTTTCAAGTTAATAAAATCATATATGCTGATATATATATATATAAATAAAGTTGAAATTCTAAATGGAGCTCTTTTTAGTCAGAATTCATTATTCAAGCAAGCTTATTAAGATTTTTTATGTTGTTTAACGGATTAAATATTCAATTAAGAAGATTTGTAATTTGAATATGTATAACAAATAAGGGTATAAATTAATCCAATTGGTTAAAGATCAATAATTTAGATTAATCCGCTCGGGTAAATATATATAATACTAGCTGCAAAAGGATTTTAGGTAGAATATCGAGACCATATCTAGTAAAAAGAAAATTTTAAGTTATTTAGTTTCTAAATCAAAACAACCTAAAAACAGCAGTGACAAGACATATGTTCTTTTTTTTGGTCTTAACAAGACATATGTTCATTTGCTATAAAAATTAACTTTCTTCACCTCAATCCCACCAAAATTCTACCTGAATTCTTGAATGTCAATAAATTAACAATACAAACTGGTACTAGTGGTCAAGAATTCATGTAATTGTTTTTAACCGTAACTACTAAACAACTCGGCGACAAATTAATCAAATTAAAATATTTCTTCAAATTAAAAAATAAGTATATCCTAATACCAATTAATTAAATAATATGGAGTATTTTATAACAACATGTGCAAATATTGTTTTAATTGATTGTTATTAATTCAATTTCACAAAACGGCGAAACTATTCCAAAATCAAGTCAAATGGGTCTGACACCCTTAGATTATTGGTATAATCACATGAAGGATGTATATAAAGCCACTCATTGTATAATTAGTTTCACAACTACAATGGTATAGACAAGACTTTATTTTCGAGGATATATGTTGGGAACTATTTTTTTTTGGTGTATGTTTCGATCAGTTAAAATTTGAAGAAAAAATAAAAAACTTTCGGAAATGAAAACATTAGAAAAATTTGTGAAGATATTACTAAATTATTAAAAATAAAGAGTTTCAAGGCAAACAAATTTTTGAAAATTACATCTTATTTGATTACTTGAATTAGAAACATATTTTTTTTTGATGTTATCGACAGACAAACGTGCATGATTGATATTATAATCCATGTCCATAGTTTAATACTGAAGTATTTTCTTTTTTCTGAAAATAAAATATTAAATACACAAATCTTGACTTCCATATTTGAGATAAATGCATGTTACTATCTTGTGTTATGCATAACATGAAAAAAACTACCATGTGAATTTTTTTCGTACCAAACGCCCTTGTACTTTCATAAATCCTGCATAAAACACTCAATCTCCGTTAACTACTAACACAGTTCATTTTTGCATAATTTTGTTTCAGTAAAACTCTCTTGTACTTTTGAATATTTACGCAAAATTTCCTTGTATTTTTCAACGTTTGCTCAAAACTTCCTTGTAATTTTTAATATTTGCATAAAACTCTCTTGTACATTTGAACGTTTGAACAAAACTCCCTTGTACCTTTAGATATATCTAGGGTAATTTAAGAAATTTAATTAAAAATTAACGGAATTAGTAACTAACGGAGATTGGGTGTGCTATACAGAGTTTTTGAAAGTACAAGGAAGTTTGATACAAAAAAATTCACAGGTTAATTTGGTGCAAGTTTCGCATAACACAGAATAATATCGTGCATTTTTCCCTCCCTATTTACAAAGCAAACTTACAAGTGTTGATCAAATACTCCAGAAGATCTATTAATATTTACTTCCGAAACAAATTGGTACGAGGATAATTAATCAATTAATATAAATTGACTGGGCATAATGTGACAATGATTGAATTATAACTAGACATTTTACTACTTCAAGTCAAAATACACAAGTCATTTTTAACTATTAATCTTTTTTTTACCAAAAGTAGTTGCATATAAAGTCTTTAAGTTCCGACACAATTTTTCGAAGTCTTCACCCGTGACAAAAATAATTCCCGATTGAACCTAGCTAGGAAGAACATTTCATATTAATTGTTTTTTTTAATTATTAATCATTAACACTATGATTATTTTAGCCCAATTATCCTGTGATAAGATTCTTTTTATATCATGCTAAACCAAGTCTTAACAAACTTAATTTTAGAAGATGCGTATCTAAAGGAGAATAAAATATTTGGACCGTATTCCGTATATTTTATTTATACTATAATTATAATAAAAATAATTGAGGTTTAAAAAAAAAAAGAGCATAAGAAATCTACAATTATTGAGTATCCGTTAGCCGGCAAAAACTATGGGAAATATATAAAATAAGAACCACTAGCTAGCTAGCTAATGTACTTAGACTCTTCATGTTTTGATTGATGATAATTAATATTTAATCTATCAGCAAATTGTCTTTAGTGGTCCGTTTAATTGTCAAATATCATATTTAGATAATTTAATAGCAAATACCGATTTTGTCAATGATACGGTCTAGATATATGACTATAAGAAAAAATTGTGTATTATTATTTTTTTTTATTATTATAATCCAGGTATTCAAGCTTACACTAAACCATTCATGGATCTCACTCTGCGCACAAAGGGGTTTTCACCACAAATGACCATTAGACAGACTCATTAAAATGCTTCCATCCAAGTTCCAAATGGGATTCAAACCCCCACCCTTGCCGCTGAAGCAAGCCTTATGAATTGTTGGCCAGCCAATTGGAGATATGTCTTGGGGGAAAAAAATTTGTGTATTATTGATATTATAAAAGTTGTTGCTATTTGCAAATTTCACTATAATATTTGACAACAACAACAACAATGAGAATACTTGTTTTTACGTTGTCCTTAATAACTATAAATAACAAGTATGGTAATTTAAGTGATCACTATTAATAATAGATAACATTTTTTATTGACAATCTAATAACAATAAACATGGCCAATAAACATGGCCACAATGATTTAATGACAATAGTTTGGAAAGATGTGATTCCGTCAACATAAATCTCGACTCTTGCTAATGTAAGTCGAGATGGATGAATGAGAAAAGTATGCTCACTCAATCTGAATAACTAAGTGCTTTCCAAAAATCAATGAAGCTGGATTTTGTTGGCGACTATCTCGAATATCTGGAAGACACGCAATTTTCGAATTTTTAGGGGGATAAAGGGGCAAAACATACGACCTTCTTCAGGGTGAATAAACATTCAAATATCACACTCGTTGGTTATCTCAAGTGTGGACCCGATCCAATATAGATTGGGTAAAGCTTAATATAGATGGGAGTTGGGTGGAGAGATTGATGTCAACCGCAATTGGAGGCTGTTGAGGAATGAAGAAGGTATGTGGACATTTGGCTTTTGTTATAAAGTGGGCACTAGCTCTATTGCCCAGACTAAACTTTTGACCCTTCGAGATGGTTTGAGATTTGCATGGAAGAGGCGGATCCCACAATTTGGTTGTGAAAATTGATTAATAGGTTATCTACAACTTACTTCAATATATATATAATCGACATATCAGAAGATCGACAAATTCAGTGGATAACGCCTTGGCCAAGTTAGGACACACATTGTGGGAGAAGGATTGCATTGGATGGAAGTAGGGTTGAGCAAGGTACAATAAACTGACCATACCGAAGTGATACTGAAAAATTTTCGTTCAAGAACCGAAACATGTAAGCTTCCGAATTCCGTATTGCAGACCGGTAATACCGAATTTTTTTTAGTTTATATTTTGAATAAAAGAAATAACAACTTTAATTTTAAATTTCTTAATCTAAACAAAACAGAGCTCATCTTCAATTTTATTCCTACACGTACAAAATTGAGATATCAAAAAACCAAAACAAACCAATCTACCCGCCGTCCAATCTTCCCACAGCGCCGCCTCCGCCGCTGCCGTGCGCCTCTTGGTTTTAAAGCTTGGGAATTTCTGATGTTTCAAACCCATCATCTTTTCTTTCTAATTAGTAGCTATTTGAGAAGTGATTTCTTCAATTTTGACTGCTTTATTCTTTGTTTAGCTTAATGGTTATGGGTTAGGACCATAACTGATAAATTATCAGCAGCCAAATACCACATTTTCAGAAAAATTCAAAAGCCCAATTTTTTTTTAACCGAATCATATCGATCGGTAATTTACCTTACTTTACGGAACCGAAATTTTCTGTTTGTCAACCGATACACGATATGAAAAAATAAAAACCGATCTGAATATTGAAATTCGGTTCGAATTTACCATTTGCTCAGTCCTAAATAGAAGAAACCACCGAATTTCATTCGATAGCTTGTCGAGCACGATAGATATTGATAGCACCTTTCGAATTAAAAAATTAATTAATAGTGATAATTTTTTTACTATTCTTTTTAGTAATGTATATCTTGGTGATAAAATTTATATAATCATAACATCACTTCACATAAGTTAATAGTTGATAATTTTGACATTGTCACTTAATATTTTTATCACTAAAATATATCTTTCTTGTAATCTCTGTACTCGAACCCTAAAGAATTTTTGTATTGGTTCTGGTCAAACAATCATTAGCGAAAAAATTAAAATATAATTTTCTCTAATCAATTAATACATGTTTATAATGATTATTCAAATATTAATATTTAATATTTTTATCATTGAAAATAATAAAGTACAATCACACAAATAATCCAACGAGTAGTTGCAACTTAATCAAGAAAATTTGTCTTATAAAACATCCAAATACAAACAATCACACAAGTTAGGGCCAAAAATTGCCCAAGAGAAAACCAACCATTCAACAATGGAATTATTGCAAAATCAAAAACTTTTATTTCTTAATCCCACATCTATATAGAATGCATCAATAATTAATTCCCCTACATCCTTGATTTTGCAATCACAACACTCCCATCAGTCTCCACACCTGTCGCCCCATCCCTAGTCCATGTCTCCTGAAATTGCTCCTCAGTCACCCCTACAAAATTTATTTTCATCACAAGAAATTAGTAAATATTTATAAAAATTAACATAATTAAAATCAAATTCAAAGCTCCTTCCTTTCGCGTTACACAATCAGGCGACCCAGCGGCTGCTAGGTAGCCACTGAAGACCTGCTCCCAGTTCAGTCTATATGCTATGTAATTGTGCACGATTCATCTGACCACTCTTCTTTAAGCATGTGTATAACAGTGTCGAGTGCTTTTTATTGACCACGTGGCGGTCAGTGAAGACAGATGAATGGTGCACAACTGTACAGCACCTAATAAACTTTTTGAAGTAAAAATTCACCTTTGCCCATTGCAGCAGTAGAAGTAATGCCACCCTGTACAGTCCTCAACACTCTATCATAATAATTAGCACCAGACCATTTTTGATGAGCCAAAGTATCAACTCCATGTTTCCTTTCTTCCCTTTGTATCTTCTCCACATAAGCAAGCATGCCTCTTTGTGCAAAGTCCTTAGCAAATGTATCAGTAATCAAAGCATTAGCATGAAAGCCAGCAAGAGTGATGAACTGCCAACAATATCCGAGTTTTGCGATTCTTGGGATGAAATCCGTCATTTGTTGACTGTTCATTCCAGACGCGTCCCAGTTGAAAGACGGGGAGAGATTGTAGGCCAACATTATCTGCGGCTGCATTGACTTAACGCCTTGTGCGAATTCGGTGCACTCAACCATGTCAGGGCTGCCGGTCTCCATCCAGATCATGTCAGCGTGTGAGGCGAAAGCCCAGCCGCGAACTATGGCTGCGTTCACCGACCCCTTGAACCTGTTTGTTTCGCAAAACATAATATAAGCATGGATTAAGATACCGTTTCACCATATAATTTGACAAAATTTACCTATATTTTCTCGAAAAATAACGTATGGAAATTTTGATCCATCGGTAAATTATCAAAATAAAATCAATAGTATAAAATACCTGTAAAACCCTTCTCTTGTTCTAGGCAAGTCCCAATCCCAGAACAAATTGGTAAGGCCAAGCCTAGCAGCAATCTCACGCCCTTGCTCATTAGAAAGACACTTATCAAAGCTAGAGAAATTCATCCACTCATTCAATTTCCTCTGTTTCTCACCCTCTCCAATTCTCATCCCATTAATACCATCCACCACGCAATCGGAAAACGTCTTCAACCTCGCCATTGCTATCCAATTATCCTCAATCGTCTGAAGCTCGGGCCCCGTCTTACCAGCCGCCATTGCATCCGCCATAATCGTGGCCAAGCCCTTACCCCTAAGGTTCGGGTTCGTGACACCAAGTATAAACTGATGATCCCTTGTGTCCACATTGGTTTGGATCAACGTGGCCGCAACTGCATCTGTACGGGCGACCAGGACGGTCTCGACTCCCATGATGTCGAACTGTAGCCGTGCGGCAACTAGCCTGTTGATGTGTTCGCTGACGCTTACGAGGACTTTGCCCGCCATGTGGCCGCATTTTTTGGTGACGGAGGATTGGTCCTCAATGTGGACCCCGGCTGCGCCACGCTCTACGAAGAGCTTGCAGAGTTTTACGGTGGCAGTGGCCCCACCGAAACCGGTGTCGCCGTCGGCGATGATGGGCTTCAAGTAATCTATATAGGGAGTTTTGGCTCTTTCCTCACGGCTCATGCCCATTCTTGCCTCTCTTTGCTTCCTGAAAATGGTGAAGAACCATTCAAAACACACATAGATCAAGGTTTTTGTTTATGGTCAATTAAAACGAAAATTTTCAATGATTTACAAAAAAAATTCAAAATGTTTCGGACTTTTTTTGTCCAAAAATTATCAAAATTAAAGTTTCTAATATTTATGACCGAAATAACTAAGAAACCAAAATTTTAGTCCATGAACACAATTCGAATTCTTTAAACTTGACCCCTAAATTCATAGTCCCATTAAAATATTCTATTAGAGTGAAATATTTTTTTTCTCAAATGTGCTACATAAAATAGCGATTTGAAACTATGAATCATCAACCACTACCCCTTAATGAGTATAAATGTAAAAATATCATAAAATTTCACTTTTTTTAACTAATTACTTAAAAATATGCGTCAAATCGGAAAGGGACATAAAGGGTAAAACTACTTTTATGTTACATTTTAATGTCAAATGATGGATCCACCGTACAAGTGTATACGTGGGTTTATATAAATTTTAAATTTGAACACTTGTCAATAAATCTACATATGTATAACACAAAAAGTGACATCGAATGACATAGATGATCCACGTCGAAAATAAAGGGACAAAGAAAATAACTAATGAAGTGTCTTTGTTCTTGCCTGTCGTGATATTGTTGAGCAAAGAAGAGGTGTTCGACTTTGTTCGGGACAGTATCATAAGGGTAATCGGCAAGATCTGGGCCGGGCTCGTTGGTGGAGGTGTGGGTGGAGGAGCACTGCCAACCCGAGACGTAAATGGTGTCCAAATGTTTAGCCATCATAGTGACTTGAACAGGGTCTAGTGAGCCAAAAGTCCTGGAGGCAGTCCCATTGGCTTGATGAGTTTTCAGGGTCCTCCACAGCTTCTTCGCAAGTTCATTCGAGCCATAGCTTTGGCGAAGGTTGCCACGCAGCGACACCACGTCTCTGGCGGAGTAAGGGCGTCGCGTGAGATTAAATCTCTCCGAGTTCCACCATGCTTGCACCTCAGCTACTTCTGCTTCAAATCTCCCTTCTTCCTCCATTATCTGTTCGGGAAAAACGAAAATGAACAAGTAAATAAGTAATGTTTTACTCGGACGAAAATTGAAAAAACTAAGATACATATAAATTGAGAAATGGGAATTAGTTAATTAGCATTTACCATTGAAGGGACAGAGTAAGATGTAGCCATGGCAAGAACTCAATAAATTTTCTGAATAAATATTTATTTCTTTTGTTTTCTATACAAATGAGCAAGTAATAAATTTTGAATGAAATGGTTGAGGCAAGAAGGGACAATTTATAACAATTGAAGGGATAACAATTTGGAAGGATCAGAGCAGTAAAAGCCTACCCAGAAAAAAGATAAGAAAAACCAAAATCCAAGAAAATTCCAATTCATATATGATCTTATCTATAATATAGTATTTTATAAAAATAAAATGTCATCGGCGGATCAAAAGCTCATTAATGGAGCGCTCATTTCGATCAGAACGGATTTTGTCCTGTTTCTTGTGGGTGACATCATTCATTTGTATTAGTAACTGATTCTGTTGTTTCTTGAAAGAAAAAAATTCAGTGTTATCTTATGACGAACAAGGTGACTTACTATCATTTAATTTTTAGAAACGAGGGATTTATGTTGAAGTGAGCTGTTAATTTTCTATTTTTGTGCAATTTTTTTTTTTCTAACAATAACAAAATTGTAAGGGAAGGGACTAGTCACTACAAAGTAGCGGACTCAGGTTCGAATCCCTGTTGGGAGAGGTTCCCACTTTATGTGTCCGACGCGCCTCGAAAGGGATTAAACCCTTGGGAAACCAAAAAAAAAAAACAAAATTGTAAGAAAAATTACACCATGACATACCCTTAACTTTCCTATTATTTCGTATTGAGCTAAATGCAAAAACACTTACAATATTTGAGATAAAATGACAACTTAATAAAAATACGTAATTTTGTATATTTATCTAATAAAAGGTGAAAAATATATTAGTAATTTTTTTTAAAGAGTTTTATTGAACAAATGGTCCAAGATATTGAATAATCTTAAAACACATAAATATTTTTACAACATAAACCCAGTTCTGTAAAAAAATGCTATAAAAAATATCAAAATTTATATTAGAACTTTTTTTTTATTGTAATGCATTTTATAAAATCAAATATTTTTATCATAAAATATGATGATTATAATTAAGACACTAATAAATTATTAACATAAAATATTTACAATAATCTTAGTACACATGCCACGTTAATGTTTATAAATTGGTCCATATATTTATAATAAACTGGAGGAACGAAAAAAAATAGATTATAACTAAAAAAAATTAACAACTAAGTAGATCAAGAGGTTCAAACCCAAGCCTCCTTGTTGGAAAAATAGTGCATCATCCACTGCACTATTGATTACATTTGTACATACTTGACAAATATATCTATAAAAGTATTTCTTTCAGATTTTCTAGGGGACCGCCCCCAGCCCCTTAAGCGGTCCGCCCCTGCATGCTCTACTATGAAAAAAAAAACGTTTATACATGCGGCAGTTTAATCTTTGATTACACTTCCAAAAAGTTCCAAAAAAATGATAGGTTCATAATTAAAAAAAAATATAAAAAATTATTAATTTTTATCGTACCCTAGTGAACTTTCTATATTATTGTGTCATTTTATAATTTACTAGCTTTTAATTACCAAAGTGGCAATGAACATTTAACCACACCACTATAATTAACATTTTAATAGTGATACTTTTAACTCAAAAAAAAAAAATTTATGTAGAACAATATTTTTAACATACAACTTGTAGCGGTGTGACTAAATGTTAAATTTTATTATTAATCAGGTGTTTGCCAGGAATTGTCTCATGGCAGAGACTCGATATCTCAACTTGTGAGTCAAGGATATATCTTTTCTATCACATAATGCTTTTGGGGCGTAGGTCATGAGGTCCTGCAAATGGTAACATAGCAAATGTCACAAGTTCGATTTCTAGGGAGCAATCACATGTTGTCAATGTACGCTTGTATTTATAAATATACTATATGGCTAAAGTATGCAGCTTTCGTAAAACTAATATAACTAAAAATAACATTATAAAATGCTAGAACAATTCAAAGAAGAAGAAAAAAAACACTAAACAATATGATTAGGGTTTTTGTTTTCCAGAGATTTAATTCCTTTCGAAACGTGTCCAACGCCCTTACTTATTACTTATTAAGGCTATTCCATCCTAATTAAGGTGCTATTAAATGGATGGATCTTATCAACGTCCATGAATGATAAATCAAAATCCATCTCGCCGTTCAGTGGCAACGTCCGTCTTTTTGATTGGTGATAAATCAAAATCCATCTCGCCGTTCAGTGGCAACGTCTGTCTTTTTGATTGGTACCATAGTCGCTTTTTGATTAAATATTAGTGCAACATTACATTAAGTGTAAACCTCTCCCAAGATAGATTACATTGATGCCCCTGGCCTTATACTGACAAGTGAATTATACATTCTGTAAACTTTGATTATTATAGACAAAAGTAAAGTCAAAAGAGGCAGCTCAATCAAATCCAAACTATAAAGATTACCAAAAGTATTGCATGCAAATATGATCAAGCTATTCTTTTAATGACGGAAGATTATTTGCGACGGACAACACTGTCTGATAAACACGTTGAAACATGTAAAACCATCACCGCCACAAGTGGCTGTTTCTTCTTCTTCCACGTTAATCTTTTTCTATCAAACACAACAAGCAGCTGCCAACAATGCAGATTACTTAACTGTTTGTTGACATTTCTGTTTTAGTCTTTTAGAAGATATAGTACTCCCTCCGTCCCGTCTTTTTTCACTTTTTATCATTTTATTTTTGACACCTCGTTTTAGATGCGAGTTAAAAATGTACTCCATCCGTCTCAAAGTTTTTGCTTCTTTTAGATTTGACACGGAGTTTTAGACAATTTGTTAAAAAAGTAAATTTTTGTTGTTCTTTGAGAGAGAAAGGAAATTATATTTTGAAACATCCCAAAAAGAAAATAAGAGCAAAAACAATGAGACGGATGGAGTATAATTTTTTGGTATTGTTATATATATATGTCCTTAAGTATAGTGATTGGGAATATTTAGTAGTGCAAATAATTGCTTTATGTGAAAGGGTATTTTGGAAATAAATTATTTTATTATAGAAAGATAGTGTTATTTTGAGACATCACAAAAAGAAAACAGTAGTAAAAAATTTAGGAATAGAGGGAGTATAAAGTTTATTTAATTGGTAATCTTGCTTCGCTTTCTTGGCACCATGCAATAGAGAGAATTGTAGATTTAGTGTTAAAACATATCGAATTGTACGTTTCATACCATAATTTTATACTCGAATTGTACATTTCATGCATCCAACTCAACATTTGACGAGGCGGGAATTATATATTTAAACATGTAAGAAACTCAATAAATATTTCATCCAAATGAAAAACTCCATTTCCGTCTTAAAATAAAATAAAATTAGCACTCTATGTGAAAGTATTTTTCTTAAAACATCTGAGATAATATAATGATTTGATATCACTAATTCTCAACTACTACTTTTAAGGATTTAAATGTATAAATAATTAAAATTTTCACTATTTTTGTACTTTTATCTAAAACTTTGAACTAAAAGTAAAAGATTAATTAAGAAAAGGGAACATAGGGAACAAGAAAAAATACTCCATCTATTCCTAAATACATATTGTTTAATGTAACATGAGAATTAAGGAAACTATTAATTACCTAAATTTTAGGAGAATCAAAAGTCTTATGATACAAAATCACCCTTCCAATGAATTAAAAAATCCGCAACTTCCTATATCCATCTCTTTCATTAATGAGAAATGATAAAATTGTCATAATAAAATTGAAGTCTTTATTGAATTTCTAAAATGACATACTTAAGAATATTTTCTTTTTACTAAAATGATATGTATTTAAAACTTAAGGGAGTATATATATATAACTTTTTTAACACTTTTTTTTTTATCAATTAGAAAAATTATTAATCATAAAAAAGTGTCATAGCATATCACTCCGAAAAGTTGCATGCAGGGTTGCCCCTAGCTTTTTGGGGGAAAATTCTTGTATAGACTTGGTCTATAAGATTTTCATAGACCTTGTGGTAGTAAATAAGCCACATCATACATTTTGATGATGTCATGCTCTCAAAATGTATGATGTGGCTTATTTACCACCACAAGGTCTATAAAAATTTTATAGACCAGATCTATGCAAGAATATTCCCTTTTTGGGGGCCCTAGGCGAAATTAGAAAATGAGGCCCTCAAACAAATTATATATTTTTAAGTTTTTTTTTACCCCATGGAACAAGGGTATATGTGTTGCAGAGAATATCAAGTTTTGGGATATTGGTTCAAGATCTCTGTCCACGGAGATTGTTTTGCAGCATTTGTTAGTCCTGTGCGGGCTCAGGTGGAAGAAATGGTTTGAATTTCCTCTCAGTCGAAATTTCATGCTAACGCACACCTCTGTGCCATAGCTCATTTTCTCCTATTATTTTTCTATCATTTGTTTTTCTTTTTGTTTCTTGTTCCCAAAACTTGGTTTGATCTGTTTGCTAGCTTAACTCTTGGCTTTTACCTACTTTCAGTTGTAATTGTAATGTATCTTTGTAATTAGTATTTTATGATGTTTAATTATAAAATAAAATTAGATATTTCATTTTTATAACATTTTCTTCCCTAAATAAAAATATTTTTGTGATTTGGTCAATCACAAATATGTTCTCTTAGTTTTAGTTTGAGGGAATTGTATTTTTCATACTAAATTTTTACCTACTTTAGATATTTGGTACTAAACCATAAAAAAGACACATTTAATATCAAAATTGAAGAACTTTTTTCAAATTTTATTGACCTTTGATGGTGATTTTTTTTTATGCTTAAAATTATATGCTCCAAAACTTTTACCATAGCAAGCTTGTGTGTCCTATATCATATCTGAAAATTATTGTAGCATGATTTCTTGTAATTATGAGATATGATTTAATTTTGAGTAATGTCCTGAAACTTTGTTAATTTCTACGGATTATTTATTGTGTTTCATGAACTGAAACTTAATTATACCATTAGAAAGCTCTCGTCAAGATATTTCCATTCTTATAAAGAACACAAAAATTGACCCTCAAAAATTGACGGAGAAAGGAAATGTAAAAAAAGTTCTTCAATTTTGATATTAAATGTGTCTTTTCTGAAGGTTTGATACAAAATATCTAAAGCAGGTAAAATCTTAATATAAAAAATGTAATTCCCTTGTTTTAATTTTCAAAAACTTCTTTACCATAGATATTTGTTAGATTATGTTATGAATATTATCTTATAATGAAATTATCAAAAATAATTAATGTCTATAATAAATGAATTGATAATCATATAGAGATAGACCATGATACGAAGAACATAAATCTCTCCATATGATTACATTTATATTTAGTTTCTATATTAGTCCATTAAATTTACAAAACAATATTATCAACTTAAAAAAATAAATACTTTATAAAATTTGGGGTCCTCTACAGAGGGCCCCTAGGCATTGGCCTAGTTTGCCTTATTCTTAAGCCGGGCCGTGGTTGCATGCATTGGCAATAATCCATTATGGGAGGCAGGGGCGGAGCTATGTGTAGACTGGGGGGGGCGACCGCCCCCCCAAAATATTTGGAATAAATATTATTAGTAGTAATATTTTGTGTACTGATTGTGTTGGTCGGATGGTTAGAGTATTTGAAAGTTCATTGTGGAGACCCGTGTTCGAATCCAGCTTTGTGCAAATGATTTTCATTTCAATTCTTAAGCCATTTTTCTTTCTTTTTTTTCAATTTTTAAGCTATTTTTAAAAAAAATTCTTTCTTTCTCAATAGTTAAGCTTTTCTTTAAATTTTCTCTTTCTTCTTAATGATTATATAAGGAATATAATATTTTATTGTTATTAAAATACAAGATTTTATAATATTCTTTATTTAGTGCATATCCAAAAAAAAAAATCTGAATAATTGTAAGAAAAATAAGATTTTTATTTTTTTATAACATATAAGGTTTTCTCCTTATAATTATATTTATTTAGTATTCTTTATATAATATTCTTTATTTATTGTAATGTACATTTTAAAAAAAAAATCTTTGTTAATAATTATAAAAGGATATATTTTTTCCTAATTATTTATTTTATTTAATGCATCCCTCGAAAAAATTTCGCCCCCCCAAGTAAATCGGTCTAGCTCCGCCACTGATGGGAGGGATTTAATTTGTATGAAAGATGGGCAATGCATTATTGAGATTAGTTGGTCATATTTGTGGAGGTCATAAATCCAACGTGACTATATACATAAACGTAAGTGTTAACAGCAATCATAGTATTATTTTACTAAAAAAAAAAAGTAATAATTAATATTATTGGGTATGGGCTACTATAATAATTGTGGAAAATAGTTGCATCGAAATTCGTAAAACGCAGCGGTTTTGGCGTCTCCATCAAGCAAGGCTTGAAGATCAAAAGTTCAAAACTCAATTTTGTCAATCTTGTTGTTGGATGTGGTTTGCTAGCTTTTGAGTTCTTCGAGGAAACAATTTACTTCTTTTATTTTGTCTTCTTATAGTAATTTCATAAGCGGGATATGACCCTCGTATAAGAATTTATCTGCCGCAAAAGAATTGGAAAGTGTTCGGGTACGTTGTTGGGCCTGTTTGTTTGGCGTTTTGGAAAGTAGTTTGAGAGAGTAATGGATATTTGTGAAATAATCTCGATTTGCGTAATGTTGTTTGTTTGAATTTTGAGAGTGTGGTTTGAGAAATAAAATAGGTGTAAATTTTTTTTGGAAGAGGGAGATTGTAGGTGAAAGATATGTAAGACTTTATGTCAAATTATGTTTGTTATGTGAGATAAATAGTGTAAGAGATATGTTACTTTATGTCAAATCAGAATATAGTTTGTATAGGTTTTATTTGAAAATTGTAGTTTGTTTGGCTTTTGAGAGAGTAGTTAGAGAAAATTGAGAGATAAAAAATTTATTTGAGAAAGTAGAAAACATGCTTGTTTGGCATTTCCCAAACACAAATTTTTTTTGGGAAACGCCAAACAAACAGGCCCGTTATGTTTTTGTGAAAGTAATTTAGGGCCTATTTGAAAGGATTTTAGCTTGGTTTTGTGGGTCTCGAATTCAAAAAAATGATTTGAGTGATTTTGCTGAAACTTTTGAAATCTCATTTGGTTATAGGTTTTGGATGTCGGGTTTCGGGCAAAAAGTAAGTGGTAGGTGTCAAATCAATATTTTATAGGTTTCAAGAGTTTGAAAGTGTGTTTCTGAATAAGTTTTTGATGAGTTTCATGGGTTTTGTCAAACTCTATTTGGAAGAGTTCTGACTCAGTTTTGCGAGATTGGCCAGAACCCAACCAAATAGGCTCTTAGGATTAATATGGAAGTAGTTTGACTGAGTTTAGTCCCAGTTTGGTCACAAAAAGTGATTTTAGAGGTTTCGACGAAATCTTTGAAACTCGATTTAGATAATGGTTTCAAAAGAATATTGAGATTGTAAAATATTATTAAATAATAGTTATTGAGATTTGAAAATTGAGACTTGATTTGGATTGTGGTTATTTTGGTTGATGGGGTTTGGGGGAGATAAAAATAGGATATGTATCAAATCAATAACTTTATAAAATTTGAGATATTATATTATACTATGTAATGATTAAATGATGAATCGTTGATATATTGTAGAAATGATATTTAATTAATTGTAATTAGTGTTCTTGTGATAATGATTTAGATTATTATAAATAATAGACTATATATTTAAAAGAAATAGTTAATAATTTTGTTATTTAGTATATTAGAAAATATATACAATACTAAAAGTAAAAAAAAAAAAATTCAACTAATATGACAAAATAAAACGTTCAAAATTGTAACTAAATATTTTGATAACCTTAATATATACAAAAATTAATAATACATATCAACCATTTTGATAAAAACTGATAATGTAATTACTAATTACAATTAATTACAAACTACTAAGGAAACGTAGGGGAGAAGATTAACATTAGGGTTTTTTTTTAAAAAAAAATAAAAAAAAATAAAGGGGTGCTGACAAATTTCTCTGCCACAAGCCTCATCAAGCTGAAACCTGGCCTGGCAGGTTTCGTTATTGGGTTGAAATTTGATCTGGGCCAAAACTTGCCCAACCCTTTTTCGAAGAAGGTTTGGCTCAGTCTGGGTGAGATAATACTGGGCCAAACTACTTTCATATACAACCTTAGTGATTGAAGGGTTTACATGTTTAGACTTTTATTCGAATTCACGATTTCGTTGAAATTGGGCCTAAGATTTTTTTAAATGAAAGAATGACCACTAGTCGAGAAATTGAAGGTTCAACTTATAAAAGATAGTGATATGAACCAATTCGATTTCTAACTCTTGTATAATAGTGTCGTATGAACTTAAGAGTGGGATTTTAGTTTAATAAAATTCGAAATAAATTAGAGATTAATTGTAGGCATAAAATAAAGATCAAAATTACCCGAATAACAATCAAGAAAATAAATTCGAAGACAGGTTCAAAATTAGTCCAAAGACAAGCTAAATGGGCAGTAAAGGCAAACAAGTAAACATATGTCAAAAATGGCAAAAACGAAAATTTAGACCAATTTAAAGTGCAAAATAAAATAAGACATTCGGCCAAAATTTGGCTTAAATCGAGTTCAAACCGACTTCCTAATTAATTAAACGAAAATTACCAACAAAAAAAAAAAGACAAAAAATATAACAAAACCTCACTTTTGTGGGGAATGAAGGAATTTGAGGTTGCAAGTGATGTCGTCGAGAACTTTTCAGATTGGGGTCTTAATCATGATTTTGATAATTGTAGCAAAAGTTAACATGCCCAAAAAAGCCCAATTCGAAAAAGAATTTCGTTTATTTCCTATTTTTACTACCAATCCATCTAAACTCATAATATTAAAGTTCAGTCAAAGAGTTCATCTTCGTCTGAGTCAAATCTTCCAACATCACTAGTTAAGCTCAAATAGTTTCAGAAATAATTTGAGATTTATGAAATAATCTCGGTTTTCGTAATAATATTTGTTTACGTTCTGAAAGCTTTTTAAAAAATTAAATTTTGTACATTCTTTTGGAGATTATGGAAAAAAGAGAAATAGTGTAAAATTCATGTTATTTTGTATTTAATCATATTTGTTATATGAGGTAACTTATGTAAGAGATATATTACTTTATGTTAAATTAAATTAAATTTGTAATTACATTATTTAATTTTTCAGATATTTGTTTATGAAAATAAAAAATGTGGTTTATTTGACTTTTCAAATAAGCATGTGGGCTGAGACAGACCTTTAATAAAACCCAACCTTGCCAGGACGAGGCCCAAGCTCAGCCCAGGTTATTATACATTTCAAATTCCCAAATTTATCTTATTATTATTATTATTATTATTATGAGTTTGCATGTATAACTTATATGATAAAGTTAAATAAAATCGATGTTCAATTACAGGCGTATTTAAATTTGATTTAATAGTTAAACCTGTCTCATAATTTTGTATCAATTGGTACGGTTGGACGGTCAACTTCACTAAATTTCAAGAAATTATATTAAATAATTTCATCCATGTATTTCAAATTCTAATAATTAATTGATAATATTACTATATTACACTTCTTAAATTAATATTTGAAAAATATAAAACAACATAAATGTAAAATATTCGACTTGATAAATATTTAGCTAATTGAATTATGAATTCAACGAGCCCAGAAATATTAGTACTAATTATTGGTTTAGAGTTATAATCAATAAATGTTTGGTGCAGTACAAAAATACTAATCTTCACAATGTGACGAGTTCAAATTCGATTTTTGCTCATTCATATATTTTCAAAAGAAATTAAGTTAGTAATAGTAGTAATTAAGTCAATATATAACATGTTCCAGGTACAGTACAGTTTTGAGAGTTGACTTGTTAATCCAGCACAAATTGATTGGACAACAAAGCATTAATAATAGAGAGAATAGGCTGTTAATTTCATGAAGGAGCAATGTCTCCAGCAACTATGAACGTCCTCCTCCCAACATCTAAAGGGGACATGTATTGTACGAATTTTTAATAATGCTTTCGATTTTAAATGATTTGGGTCTCGCACTTTATAAAATGCACTTTTGGTTCCATGATTTTATGATATTTTGTATTTTCGGTCTCATGGGTCGTCTTTGTGTAACATTTTTGATTCTATTGGGCACGTATTTGCACATTGAGTCTCAAATTAATTGGATGAAAATGAGTCGGATATATATGACCAACTTTTGTAAGATTAAAATCAACTCTATTGACAAATTATTAAGATACAAATATTAAACTTGTCACTTTTATTAAGTGACGATAACTTCAAATTGTCGGTGATATGATTTTCGTTAGTGACAAGAATTATAAAGGTATCGTCACTATTGACACTTAGTGATACACAAAAACGACAACCAATTAAATAGTCATTAAATCAAAGAGATAATATTTACTGTTACTAAAAAAATTGTCATTAATTATTCGTAACAACTTATATTTCCATACATTTGTCACTATATAATAGCTATCAAATATCAATGAAAACTTACAAGCTATTACTATTGTATACATACTAAGCAAAACTTTCATATTGTCACTAAATGTACAATATTCATATTAGACTTTTTTTCCTATAACTTTTCTGCCAACATTCTAATAATCATTAAATTATTGAAACTAAATGTTCCACGTTGGTTGAAAACAATAGTTAATTCCACCTTATCCATTGGACAATCCTCACCTTACAAGCTAGCTTTTGAGGTTGAGTTAGGCCTACGCCAAGTAAGTGGACTTAGCCCAATCCATGTGGTGAATTTCAATATGGTATCAGAGCCTCAGGTTGAAGTGGGCCACCTCCTTCCGTGCGTGATGGGTTCTTCCTTGCGCGCATGATGGGATTTATTCTTCATCCACACGGTCTGGAAAATCCGCGTGTTGGGATCCACTCTGTCCGGTCACATTCGCGTGTTGGACTCTTACCCACATGTTAATTTTCGCAAATATTGGACTTTAATATGTCACGTGTTGGGCTTGTTTCACCCACACATTCAGCCCGCCCACACGTGAAGGGGAAGTATTGAAACTAAATGTCCCACATTGGTTGAAAACAAAAATTAAGTCCACCTTATGAGGCATTTGACAACCCTCACCTTACAAGCTGGCTTTTAAGGTTAAGTTAGGTCCAAGTCAAGTAAGTGGACTTAGCCCAATCTATGTGGTGAATTCTAATATAAATGGACTCTAAATGCACAACTCTGAATAAGAACATCGTTCTCCATGAAGCAATATTCTTAATATTTGTGAAGAACTAAGGCAACATTGGAGCGAAATCGAATCAAAATGGATTCATAAACACCCTGGTTACGTTAAGCAAGTTACTTGGTTATTTATTTTCAAATTAAATAACACGTAATTATATATATTGATCGTTGACTCCAGTATATATGTCGTGTTAAATTATTAAAAGTAAATTTTTGTAGAGAGCAATAAAACTTGAAGAAATTAAATAAATGAGAATTACACACAATGTTAGTCATACATGATCTTCTAATTAACATCTTAATTGTTTCAATTGTTGTCGTGATTCAATATGACGAGGAGATAATTATAAAATAAATTATTAATATCAGATTAGTTATCGGCTGCTCGCACATGAGGATGACTGGTTGGCATTTATAGAATATTAAATAGTATTTTTTTTACTTACTTCATATGATTGATAATAAAAGATTAAAGATTCCATTGGACCAGATCATAATGCTGCATCAGTTACTAGCTTCTTTCCGATATTGCATTGTTTTAATTAGCTATAAGTACAAGTATTTTTTATGATATGATTTGAAGGGGAACGAACAAATATTGAAATATACTTGTAAATGTTATATTTTATTTGGAATAAAATGTGAAACACAAATTTTCACTTAAAAGGATTAACAATAAAAATCTTGTAAACTTAAAAATTGAAAATTATCCTCTGCAAATTTAGAAAATGGACTATAATTTCCAGAGTCAACTCTTAATTTTTAAGTTGATGCAGTTAGCTAATATAATGCCATCAAGTTTGATACCATTTAAGATCATTTTTGTTGTAGTGTGAACGCATTTTTAAGCACTTAATTCATTCGATTTCGTATGAAACTTGAAAATGTCTTCGAATTTGATCTAATTTTTAAAAGGACCAAACTTAAACGACCCAAAATCACTGGGTAACAAAATTAGGGACCAAAATAGAGGTTTTTAATAAGACGAAGGCTACCCAATGCTTAATTAAGTAAGATGATAGTAATCTTGAATTTGAAAGCAAAAATGAGAACAACAGGTGATTGGTCTAGTGGAAGGGACTAGTCACTACAAAGTAGCGGACTCAGGTCCGAATCCCTATTGGGAGAAGTTCCCACATTATGTGTCCGACGCGCCTCGAAAGAGATTAAACCATTGGAAAACCAAAAAAAAAAAAAGCAAAAATGAGAGAGTATTTTTCAAGACATTTGGAGTATGTGTTGTTGTGTTTACTTGAATGGTAAAACATTCGATTATGTTATGTATCTGACATCACTCGAAGTGTGTCCAGGCTCGCGGCCGTACTAAAAGTGTTATACCATTTTGTCGTGTATTCGATGAAATTGTCCCTTCCCTAGACGGTAGAGGTCGAGTTTCACTTTTTACAGCCTATGATGACGGGGAATGTGGTTCTCTAGACGAGCCTCTTGATGGGCCTTAAGTCTAGCGATCTAAAATTGTCTAGAAGTTTGTCCACACGGACTAGGAGCTAGGTTGATACGATATCGATTCTTCGGATTGATGGCATTGAATGCCCTTAATCTGAAAGTTGTCCCGCGAGCTATTATAGACATTCGAGAAGGTCATTTGGGACGACATTGCGTGAATTAGACCCACTAGTGGTTTGGACCTTATTTGGATCCGATTTCAATATCCCATGTCCATGTCAGCTTAGTCTAATTTTGATCCTTAAAATTAGTAAAGAAAAATTAAAATAGAATACATAGAAATATCTTTTAGTCAACTTTGAATAATCTTTCTTAACATGATAATCATAATTTGCTACTAACTCCAGTACTGATGACAACTATTATATGACATATTAAAATCCACAAATCTAGTATAAGTACATGCATGATCGATCCAAAGTTAGACACCACAACAAACATTTGAAGACTAAACAATATTCAGTCTAAGATTTCTCTTTTGGAGAATTGAAATGGCTTTCAAAATTAGTGCAGTTTTTGTTCTCTTTCTTGCCGTTTTAACAATATCATGTAATGCTCAAAGTTTGAAAGTTGGATTCTATGAAAAAACTTGTCCAAATGTGGAGGCAATTGTGAAAGAGACGACCAACACCATATTTTCTAGAGCTCCAACTCTTGCTGCTCCTATACTCAGAATGCATTTCCATGATTGCTTTGTTAGAGTATGTTTTTACTACATTTATCCGACTATATGTTCATTTATTTTTTATCTTAAATTAATATTATTATTTTGCAGGGTTGCGATGGTTCTGTTCTATTGAATGCAACAGGTAACGGTCAATCTGAAAAGAATGCAATTCCAAATCAATCTCTTAGAGGATTCGGGTCGATTGATAGAGTAAAATCTGCCGTCGAAAAGAAATGTCCTGGTGTTGTATCATGTGCTGATATCTTAGCTTTGGCAGCTCGAGATGCGGTTGCATTTGTAAGAAATTATTTCAATTCCATTATTTTTTATGAGATTTGAAAATACTTATATTTTCTTCATAATTTAATATTAGTGTTTAATTTGAGTGTGATTCAATAGATTTCGGATTCAGTAAAATTAATGTAATAATCTTTTCTATAGAGAATAAAAAAAAAAAAAAAAAAAAGGAGCAATGACTATATTCTAATTAATATGCATATTGATCATTTGAACAGCTAAATGGACCTTCATGGAAAGTACCCTTGGGAAGAAGAGATGGAAGAGTGTCAAATTTTTCTGAAGTTTTATCCAATTTGCCACCACCATTTTTCAACATCACTCAATTGATAGCATCATTTGCCGCCAAGGGTCTAAATTCAAAAGACCTTGTAGTTTTATCTGGTATAGTTTTATTTATGATCAACATTTATTCTCATATCAATTGTAATTTTTTATTTAAAAATTTTCATTTATTCATATAATAACTAAAATCCAATTTATTATTAAAAATCTTGCACAGGGGGACACACTATAGGAACATCGCACTGTAACGCTTTCTCCAACCGCCTGTACAACTTCACTGGTAGGGGCGATAGCGACCCTTCATTGGATTCCGAGTATGTTCCTCGATTGATGAGCAAATGTAGGCCAGGAGATCTAACCACATTGGCTGAAATGGATCCAGGAAGTTTTAAGACATTCGACGAAGATTATTACACACTTGTAGCCAAAAGACGAGGTTTATTTACAAGTGATTCAGCCCTTCTTGATGACAATGTGACAAGAGCTTATGTTAGACGTCATGCCATTTCTTCACAGAGATTAAAATTCTTCGAGGATTTTGCTGTTTCCATGGTGAAAATGGGAAACATTGAAGTTCTCACGGGAAACAATGGTGAAATCAGGAGGCAATGTGCTTTTGTTAATTAATGATTTGTTTAATTTTTAAATTGTGTCACGTTCATAGTTTTTATGTGGGTTTTTTACAAGTTAACTCCTTGTGATCTGTGAAATAAAAAAGGCAATTTAATTCCCTGTGAAATGAATCAAGAACAATTTATCTCCTTGTGATATAAAAATAGATAATTTACCTCCCTGTGAAATGAAATAATAAGCAATTTACCTCCCTGTGATATGAATAAATGAGCAATTTAGAGGGAGGCAATGTGCTCTTTTATAAAAACACAGGGAGTTAAATTGCCTATTTAAGATATCACATGGAGGTATTTTGCCCTTTTATTTATCACAGAGAGTTAAATTGCCTATTTAGAATAACACGGGGAGTTAATTTGCTATTCACTCGTTTTTATGTTCTGTCTTTTTCTTTTGAAATAATTGTTTACTCTCTACATTAGATTCATTTTTGTTGTTGTTGCTTTTCTTTTACTGGAACTTTTAATTTGTTAAGAATAAATTTGAAATATAGTGAGTTTTTTCTTGTGGTTCAACTACAAGATTATCTCAGTTACGCAAGTTCGGCTCTAAAGGAATTTAAAGGATCAGAAGTGTTAAATATAAAAAAAATTGAAACCAAAAATTGAAACAAAAAATATTATGGACACACTATTCCATTTTTTTAGTGTTAAATATAAACTTTGTAAATTGCGGGAGTAAAATTATTGAAGGTACTCCAATTAATTTTGAGGAACTAAATTTACCTATAAATATATTTGAATACGTAAAGTATACACTCATTATACACTGCTTATGAACTATCTATTATTTAATTTATGAACATTCTATTATTTAATTTATGTATAAAATATTAAATAACTTTGGTTCAAATAAGTATGTAAATAATGTTAAATAATAAAAGTAAAATGATGATTGGATAGAAAAATTAACAATGTTAGTGATACAAACGAGGAAGGGGAGACAATTTATAATACCAGAAGTGAATTTGGTGAAATATATTCAAAACATGGTAGTTTCATGAAAATTTTCTATAACACACGGGGTTTCGCGCAATTATCCCATTGTTTTATCGTTTAACATGTTCTCACCGGTTTAACCTATTTACATCTATTTTCCTTGTTTTTTGTCGATTTAAAGCGTTTTTGTTGGTTTAACTTGTATTTGTTTTCTTTTTGCCACTTAAAGCCATTTTTTTCCTACCGATTTCACACCTTCAAGTGGTTTAGATCCTTTTAATGTTTTACCCCTTTATTTTTACCAACATTCATTTTTTTTTCTGATTTAACCTATTTATTCATCAATTTCATATGTATCCTATTTTAAACCAATGTCATCCATTTTTGTCGTTTGATACGTTATTTTACCATTGCACCATTTTTGCTAGTTTAATATATTTTTAACATAGATATCATCCATTTTATGTTGAGCTAAATCATTTTTCACCAGCTTAATCCATTTTTTATGGTTTCTCCATTTTTCGTCAATATCACTCATTTTTTTACCACATTAACCCAATTATTTCTCAACCTATTTTTAATAATCCACACTTTACTCTGGTCGAATCCATTTTCTTCATTAGTTTCATTCATTTTTTGTGGTTATCCCGACTTTTTTTTACCTATTTCATCTGTGTTTGCAGTTTAATTTATTAATCAGAAAATGAATCTGAAATATATTAAATGGAAATTCCTATTTCAAATATGTGAATTTGAAATCATATGAATTTTATTCATCCATTTCAAATCTCTTGTCTAGAAGTCGTCAATGGAATTTTGGGATCTAATTTTCAGCATTACTTCCACCCGATAGGCCACATTTTTATCACATTAGTTGCATAGCTAGAAGCTTAGATTCGTTTGCTTGCGCCCATGTGTTTAGGGAAAGCAATTTCGTTGCTTATGCCCTTCAAAATTAGCTTTTAGCATTTCCCCATTTATTATTGCTCTCCCGAGCTTTATCCATGTCTTTGTAATTGCATATTCGAATCATTATTGAATTTGCCCGGTTTGAGTTTCCCTCCCAAAAAAATAAAATAAAATCCACTTAGAGCCAAAAGGTTGCACGGATACTCCGAAATTATACACCGTGCAGTATCGTATGCGTATTGGATACTCGGATATTCAGATACTCGTACGATACTTGTGAAATACTCCACCGTGTCGATTTCAATAATAAAAAAATAAGAATTAAAAAAGATACGTATCGGATACAAAGTAAGGCATATCGGAAACACCCAGAATACTTGAGAGCATGTATTTCTACAAATAATTTCTAGATTATGTATATTATCAAAGTAAATCTACATAAAATGCTTGAAAATCTGTATAGGGCCAAAGACTTTGCCTATGATATTAATACTATAGTTTTACTTGAACACTTATATAAGAGGTAGATAGAATTATTTATTTTAATATGGAATAAAAGTGAACTAAATATATATTACATATACATTTTTAAATATACAAACACGTATTTTTACCGTATCGAACCCTATAAATTTCAAAAATCCGTATCCCCATACTCGTATCGCATTATACCGTATCGACGTAACCGTATCCGTGCAATCTAGCCAAACATAATCTCATGAAGTAATAATTCATATGCGATGTAGGAATTAATTAAATTCCACGTCTTAACATATAATATTTACAACTTCACACACGAACAATTCATAACTCGGGATGATTGGAGTGTTGAACGGGGATCAATGCGTATATCCCGAAAGATATAACGTGTGTCCACCGCGCACTTTGCCATTGGGCATGAATGTTTCAAATCTAATTAACCTAAGATAATCCTTTTTTAATCTTCATTAGGAGTAAATCAAAATAATATTATATTAAAAAAATAACTAAGAGTTTCTTAACAATTCATACAATATTTTTTACACATTATCAAATTAGTAATTTCAGATTAGTGCTCGGCTGCTCGCACATGAACATGACCGGTTGGCATTTATAGAACACTAAATAGCATTTTTTTTACTTACTTCATATTTAATTAATATGATTAATTAAATATTCCATTAAACCAGGTCATAATGCTACATCAGTAACGTGCTAAGATTACTCCAACTTTTAATTTAATTAATCAAGCTAGAGAAATAGTTAATTTGTTAGATACATACATTCTACCTGCCAGTCTGCCACCATTAAGTGAGATATATTTCATATATAAATGAATATTTAAATTAGTATGTAAGTGAGATTGCACTGGCCGCACAAATTGAAACATAGGATATAATTTAATTAATTATCTATGCTATTTAAAAAAATGTTCTTTTCACATAAATGATTTTAGAAAATTTTACCAGATCGTTATTTGTGACTTTTGGAAAATATTATTTTGCTTTTGGTGCCAAATGTCATGAAAAAATAGAGTGAAATGCAAAATTCTCTTATGCTTTGTTTAATTAGCAAAAAATTACTTGTTAGTTTTATTAATAAAAATCTCTTATGCTTTGAAAGAAAAATAACAATTATACCCCGCCATAAAATATAAAAACACACATATCCACCCAAAAAATGACAATAATTTTTTGTTGACTTTGAAATTGGCAATAACTCCCCTGCTCACTTAAAAATTGATAATAACCTTTCGATCAACTTATGAAGTTGTTTCAAATGGATTTTTAGCTAATAACAAAGTATTTTTTGCCAATTAGGCAAAACATAGGGATGTTTTTACATTTAGGTCATGAAAAATAAAACTCATAAGAAGTTTTATGAGTGAAATGCAAAAACACCCTTTTATTATTTTTAATTGACAAAAAACTCCCTATGTGTTATTTTATTAGCAAAATACTCATGTTTTAACATGTCAAAGGTATTTACCCTCTCCGAGCATCAATGTGTTTTACTGACTTCAAGTGCTAGTATTCTTCATGATTTGTAGGGAAAGAGACAAATATATCCCTATATATACTTGGAATAAAATCTGAAAACCTGATTATTGACATAATTTAACAATAAAACCCCCTCTATAAACTAAAAACTTTGAAATAAACCCCTTCGTAAATTTAAAAATTTAAAATAACCCCCATTGTCAACTCCGAATTTTCAAATGAGTGTAGTGAACTAATAAAATGATAATATGAGATATTCTAATAAAATATTAATCTAGAAATTTTTTTGTTAATAATAATAGCACGGGGTTTCATGCAAACTTGAAATTACATAGACGATGTTTTAGTATTTTGCTCAGATTTCTTGTTTTGGGTTACTAAATGTGAATTTAAAAACATTTCCTTTAGTGAAGCGGTGAATGTATTATCACATTTTCTTTTTATGGTGAACATGTCATTACATCAATTATTATATCCAGAAATCTTTTCAAAAGCATTTTATTAGTATCAAAGTACAAAAATAAACGAATTACAAAGACTAATACTAAACTAAAAAAATACCACACTAATGAGAGTTAAACTCGTAACATTAATTCTTTATGAATGTATTGTCATATCAATAATTACTAAATCAGAAAATCTACATAAATTTATTTGATTACATCTAACCAAACTACAAAAATGAAGTAACTAATATACTATAATAATTATTGCAAAAAAAAAATACGAATATTTTATAAAGTCAACTCGAATAATCTTTCTCAACTTGACCATAATTCACAAATGATAATTGGCTACTAACTAGTAATGACAACTATTGTATGACATATTAAAACCCAAAAATCTACTATAAATACATGAAAAATCCAAAATTAGAAAAGTACCAAACAAACACTAAATACTTAATTAACTAAGCATTCTCTTTTGGGGAATTGAAATGGCTTTCAAAGTTAGTGCAGTTTTTGTTCTCTTTGTTGCCGTTTTAACAATATCATGTAATGCTCAAAGTTTGAAAGTTGGATTCTATGAAAAAACTTGTCCAAATGTGGAGGCAATTGTGAAAGAGACGACCAACACCATATTTTCTAGAGCTCCAACTCTAGCTGCTCCTATACTCAGAATGCATTTCCATGATTGTTTTGTTAGAGTATGTTTTCACTACATTTATCCAATTATATGTTCATTTATTTTTTCTCTTAAATTAGTCTACTTTCTAATTTTTTAAATTTACTATTTAATCAATGATCGAATTAGGCAATTGTAAGAATAAAGCCGTTATTAATATTATAATTTTGCAGGGTTGCGACGGTTCTATTCTATTGAATGCAACAGGGAACGGTCAAGCTGAAAAGAATGCAATTCCCAATCTATCTCTAAGAGGATTCGGGTCAATTGATAGAGTAAAATCTGCTGTGGAAAAGAAGTGTCCTGGTGTCGTTTCATGTGCTGATATTTTGACTTTGGCTGCTCGAGATGCAGTTTCATTTGTAAGTATTAATTATGCAATGACGAAATAAAATTTTTTTTTTTTATAATTAAACCAATATATATTTGATATCCATATTGATTATCTCAATATAGCTAAATGGACCTTCATGGAAAGTACCCTTGGGAAGAAGAGATGGAAGAGTGTCAAATTTTTCTGAAGTTTTATCCAATTTGCCACCTCCATTTTTCAACATTACTCAATTGATAGCATCATTTGCCGCCAAGGGTCTAAACTCAAAAGACCTTGTAGTTTTATCTGGTATAGTTTTATTTATGATCAACATATATTCTCATATCAATTGTAATTTTTTATTTAAAAATTTTCATTTATTCATATAATAACTAAACTCAAGTTATTATAGAAAAAACATTAAAAATATATGTTATATCATATAACATATTTTCATATCAATAGTAATTATTTATTTAAAATTTTCATTTATTCATAAATAACTAAAATCCAAGTTATTATAAAATCATTAAAAAAATATATATTTCTTGCACAGGGGGACACACTATAGGAACATCGCAGTGCGCCAGCTTCTCCAACCGTTTGTACAACTTCACCGGTAGGGGCGATAGCGACCCTTCATTGGATTCCGAGTATGTTCCTCGTTTGATGAGCAAATGTAGGCCAGGAGATCAAACCACATTGGTTGAAATGGATCCAGGAAGTTTTAAGACATTCGACGAAGATTATTACACACTTGTAGCCAAAAGAAGAGGTTTATTTACATCTGATTCAGCCCTTCTTGATGACAATGAGACAAGAGCTTATGTTAGACGTCATGCCATTTCTTCACAAAGATCAAAATTCTTCGAGGATTTCGCTGTGTCCATGGTGAAAATGGGAAACATTGAAGTTCTTACAGGCAACAATGGTGAAATCAGGAAGCAATGTGCTTTTGTTAATTAATGATTTTTTTTTTCATTTTTGTATGGCATATTCATATTTTTTTATGTTGTCTTATTTATTTTTGGTTTTCGTATGACCATTTTTTTTTCTTCTTTGTTATATTCAATTTTGTCGTTGATTTTCTTGTATTGATTTTCTCCTGGATAATTAAAACCTCAACTTTGTTGTGCATGACTTTGTCTTGGTCCTCTTTCTTCAATGTCAAGCTAAGGGTTGAAAACAGGGGGTTGGGTTGGGTTATGGCGGGTAAAAAATGGGTTAGGTATAAAATGAACCGCTTAATACGAATCAAAAAATGATTCATGTTGGCATGGGAAAGAAGAATAGAGAAAATAGAGGTGGAGATTGATTCACAGGTAATCAAAGGGTCGGACACTGTATTACACCCCCTCGGGCTGATTATCGAGGACTGTAGGAGACTAATTCGAAATCCATGGACGTGTATTTTAAAGCATACACTAAGAAATGGTAACAGAAGTGCGGATGCTTTGGCGAAATTGGGACATGACCAGGCCATTGGTTGTTGTTTAAATTGGGATTTCCCATCGGAAGGCTTGAATGAGTTATTGAAAGACGATTTTGGATAGTTTTTTTTTCTTCCTCTGTTACCAAAAGAAAAAAAAAAATGATTCATGTGAAAATGGGCTGGGTCAAAACGAAATGGATCAGGTCGAGTCTATTCGACTTGTTTTATGTTTGCGAATGTTATGTATATTGCTAATTCAAAAGTAAATTAAATGCACCATACTTATAAACAAATATTATTTAAATATTCAATTAATAAATAACTATTAAATCATTTTAATTATATGAAGGTTTTTCTTTTTTTGTTTAATTTTTTAAAACAATATTTAATATGATTATATTTATTTTGAAATTTAAATAAATTTAATATTATAACTAAAATTTTCATGAATTTAAGAGAGAAAACCAAAATAATGTATTTGAGTGTAAATATTAACTAGTGGGATCATTAATATATTTTTCAGGTTAATAGGTGTTTATATATATATTTTTGTTTTTGGTGATATAATTGTCATATTTTCTACAATATATGTAGTCCGACATGAGAATTTTTTTTTACCAATAATAAATAGCATGAGGTGTTTTTCTAATAAAATGAACACATAATTTTTTTTTTATTTAAAAATTGTATTGAAGGTATTTTTACATTTCACTCTTAATTTCTAATGAAAACATATTGAAAATTTCATTCATCCCTTTAATTGGTTGGACCACAGCATTTTAGGGGCAGTCTAATTTAATATTGGCAGAGTAATGCTGCAATACTAATTAAGGTATTGGGCCTATTCCACTTTAAAAGAAACGAAAATTACCCTAATTACCTCTGATTTATGTTGCACGGATATAGATATAGGGATACGGATACGACGATACGGATTTTTTAAATTTATTGAATACGATACGGCATGGATACGGAAGCAACTAGATCTTTCAATTCAAGCTCTAGAAGAAAAGATGATCCAATTTAACATAAACAAAAGTTATATAACTACAAAATCAAACATAATTTATTCTTAACATATAGCAACAATAGAATAAATTCGTCTTTGAAATTTCATGACCTAGGAGAGAGACTTGAATAAGAGACTGAGTAGTGGTACTAGTCGTTTATGTTTAGTCCTAGAGGCTTTATCATTTTATTATAATTTAAATTTGACCCATAATATTACATAAAAATACCCCCGGAGTGTCCTGATATCCAATTAGTGAATTCGATACGTATCTATTTTAATATTTATTACCGATATGCCACATGTATCCCACGCTTATCCTATGCGTATCCATACCCCCCGTGTATCCGATACAGTACTTTGTAATTTTTTGGAGTCTTCGAGTATCATAGCCTCTGATGTTTGGTTTAATTACATTGAACATACTTCATGTTTGAAAAATTACTCAAACTATTCTTGTTGGGATTCTTACGGGAAAACGAGCATCATGCAGCGGAAATATAAAAAACTTTTTAGGCTTCCCTTGGGAATTCTGTCAGGATAGTATCCGGTATATATTTAAATTAATATAAAATAAAAACATATAAATAGACCTAGTTTATACATCGTTCCTTGCTAATCCAAACCAAACTCTGACTTTGTAGAAGTAGATCCCTGAGATCCACGAACTTGCCCTCAAGATTGCACTTTTTGTCCCAAGCTTTTGCTTAGCGCCCCACTTGTTGCGCCTATATGGTTCAGTACACCACATGCACTCTGATCGGCTATAACACAGAAGAAATCAAGATGCAAAACTCGAGAAGAAAAGGCAGAAGTCGATCGACTTCTGTCAGAGTAGGAGCGGCGGCGGCTAGGACTTAGGGAAGAAAGAGAGTTTTCTTTTTCTTGCTTTTGAAGATTTATACAAAGTGTTTACTTAATATTGTGTTGTGTTTTTTTCTTCCAAGACTAAATGAGACTTATTTATAGATCTTTTAATCCTACCCCTACTAGGACTCCAAACAAAATCTAAGTTCTAAATGGGCTAAGTGTTGGATGAAGATGAAGATGAAAGAAGTCAAAATTTAAGGGAAGGTTTTGATGATTTCCAAAACATCATAATCAGCTAAGTATGGAAAGCTTAGTTCCCTTAGAAAGATCTTTGAACAAGCAAAGAAGATATCAGAAGAGTTCAAGGACCAGAAGACTAGTGATCTCTTGCTGAAACAGCAAACAGAAGGGTAGGTCATCAGCCGAGTCAAATCAGATGAGTTCAGTATTTGATCAGCAGAGTACCTATCAGAAGGGTTGCTTCGATCAGCAGAGTGGAAGAGATCATGAGATCAGTTCAACGGTAATAAATGCACCTGGATGTAATAAATGCTGAAAGAGAAGGGTAGTAATGGCAAATGATTGAAGATATCCTCGGATCAGCAGAGTGCATTTAATGCAGCATTAAATGTGATGGACAGAAAAGTACTGTACACTGTACGGTCTGCTGCAGAGAGCCGTTTCAAAAGAGCTGAAGAATGGATTTGATTTGTGACTTGCCTTCAACGGTCATATTTTCATCTCCATGTATAAATAGAGCTGAATTTCAATCGAGCAAAAACACAACAACAATCAGAGATCGAAATTTTGAAGCAGAATTTCTCTAAGTCTCAAAAGCTCGAACAGCTCACTCGTCTGGTGGAAGTCATCTGTTGACAGAAACCCAGTTGAAGAAATTAGAAAAACATTATCTGAGTGATTTTGTAATAGCTGAGTGTTGTGCGAAGTTAGAATCCGTCTTTGTGAGTGATTCTACTTTAGAGGATAGGTTTTCTTTGTGAACTCCTATTGTGAGCTTACAGCCTTTTCATTAGTTGTTTAGGTGTAAGTGGAGAAATATTGTAATCTAAGTGATTATAGTATAACCCAGAATCTGTGTGATCTGGAAGAGTGGACTAAAGGATTTCCATCCATATAACCACTATAAAAATTCTTTGTGTTATCTTGCATTTAAAGTTTTCTTGCATATTTTAAAGTTTGCATTTTAAACACTTTGAATCAAAACAAAAGATTTTATAAGGAGTTTGAAAACTGGGGATAAAATCTTTTTGAGAACTTAGTTTACTTGTGAAAAACACTTTAAAACAATCCGCTGCAAGTATACTCTTTGGAAAACTGTTTTGCTGAAAAACAGCTAAGTATTTATAAGAAGAGTGGTCAGTCTGCTGTTCAAGATTTGTTCACGAACAGATTAGTCTGCTTACTGTTCTTCATCAGCTTAGTCTGCTGACAGAAGACTGAAAAGTTTTTAAGTTCAAAAATTTTCAGAGGTCTATTCACCCCCCCCCCTCTAGACCTCATCTGACCACTTGGGACCAACAAGTGGTATCAGAGCAGATGGTTCATTAGAATCAGCTGCCTGATCAACGAGCTTGATCCGAGTGTTTTTCAAAGGTTTTCAAAACTTTTCAAAAGAGCATCTTTTTGAAAAATAAAAACTTTTTGAAAAATGGATTGTATCAGCCATGTTCCCCACATTGCTGGTATGTCCTTTGAGGACTGGAAGATTAGAATGGAAATCTTTCTAGCAGCCTACAATGACAACATGTACACATGTATTATTAAAGGTCCATTCAGATTCACAAAGACCATCAAAATAAATGAAGTAGATACGGTTGTGGAAAAAGACCTTCATGAGATGACTCCTGAAGAAATTAAGCTTTTCAATCTTGATAAAGTTGGGAGATTCATCATGACTAAAGCCCTGGATAATGATCGGTTTGACAAGGTCAAACATTGCAAGACTGCAAAGGAGATGTGGGACAAAGTCAGAGATATGAGCGAAGGCAATGATGCAATAAAGGAGCATCAGCTCACTGTTGCCTTGGAGAAACTTGACAACTTCAAGATGAAGTCTGGAGAAACCATTGATCAAATGGATACCACACCAGAACTCTGAATGAAGTTTTAAAGCTGGGAAAGACCTTCACTGAAAAGGAGATCACTGTCAGAGTACTAAAGGCTCTACCTCCAAAGTTCAACATGAAAGTAACAGCAATGGAAGAATCAAGGGATTTGGGAAAAATCTCTCTTACAGAGCTATTTTCTGTACTCAAGGCATTCGAGTATAAACTGCCTAGGATGGGAATTGAAGAAACCTCAACTTCAGGACCCACAGCTGCACTGGTTGCTGCTGAAAACCAAAGAAGACCAGCACAGAAAAGCAAAGAGGTGGACTCATCTGATGAAGCCACTCTACTCAACAAAAAGGAGTACACTGCTGGAGATGTTGCACCGTTGATGAATAATTTCAAGAAGTTCTACAAAAGAAAAATGAAGAACAAATACAACAATGCTTCTACTTCTAAACCTAACTTTTCTTCTCAAGATAAAGATGATTATAAAGCAAAACTAATGTGTTACAACTGCAGGAAACTGGGACACTTCATCAAAGACTGTCCATATCCAAAAGCAGAGAAGTACACTGAAGAGGAGAAGAAAATGAGAAAAGAAAGAAAGCATCAGAGAGGCAAGGCTATGATGGCAGAAGCAGAAAAGCTAGCTGCTGTCTACTCATCTGATTCAGACTCAGACTCGTCTGATGAAGAATCTTCTGATGAAGAAAAACCTGCTCTCCTGTGCCTGATGGCAAAGGAATCTGATGACTCTGAGGATGAGGTAACTCCTCAAGAAAATGAACTGTTTAATTCTCTAGAGCAAATGATGTTGAATAATACTACTATTGCTGGAGAATTTGTTAAGCTTAAGGAAGAGATGAACTTGCTAAAAGAGCAAAATAGTTCACTGAAACTCTTAGCTGAAAAGCCAAGGGAATCAGCTGAATATAAACAGCTTGAGCAAGAGCATGAATCTCTGAAAGCTGAGTGTGAGGTTTATAAAGGAAAAATCATGGAACTTGAGAAAATCATTGAGTCTCATGATAAGTCAACTGTTGCATCCATGCATACATCTAGTAAACAGGAGACACCTTTAGAAAAGGATAAACTAGAATTGAATCATACTGAAAAATTCATATCAGCTGACAATAGTAAGGTCATTCTGTATGTTCAAACTTCTAAACCTACCTCATCTGAGAAAGTGGTAAAGGAGAAGAAATCTCCTAAGGCTAAAAAGAGCAAAGAGCCTAGTGTAGGAAATCAGACTAGTAAGACCAAACAGCAGAGTCCTAAGAAGTCTGCTGATAAAACTAAAGTCAATCAGACTAGTGGTAAAACTAAGTCAAAACCATCTGAGCAAGCATCTAGTAAACCAAAGAAGCATAAAAACAAGAAAAATCAAAATGCTTGGTATGGAAATGAGTCATATTATGTGCAACCTGCTGCATATCATCCTATGTATCATGCACCTCAATTTCCTAGTTACTATGCACCTTACCCTGCTCATCCAATGCATGCATATCCTGCATATCATGCACCTTACCCTGCTTATGAACATTACTCTTATCATACTGATCATCAACATGACTTATCTGATAATTATGATAGAAATGAAACTGTTCATGCTCCTGTCAAAACTCAAAAGCCTAAGAAGCCTAAGACATCAACATCTTGGGTTGTCAAAGGTGGAACTAATCCTTCAGGACCCTCTCAATAAGGGTACCTAAAACAATTTTACTTTTGTTTTGTAGGTTAGGATTAGGAGTAGGAGTAAAGTAGAGAAGATTTGGTACTTGGACAGTGAATGTTCAAGACACATGTGTGGAAACATACATGAGTTGACTGATGCAGCTGCTGTGGATGGTCCAAGTGTTACATTTGGAGACAGCAAAGAAGGCAAGATTAAAGCTAAAGGAAGATTAATCAAGGGAAACATAGAGATTTCTGACGTCTCATATGTTAAAGGCCTAAAATATAATCTGCTGAGCATAAGTCAATTTTGTGACAAAGGATATTCAGTCATCTTCTCAACAGATAAGTGCTATGTTGAACAAATTGGTACAAAGAAGGTAATTTTATCTGGAAGACGACAAGGAAATGTCTACATAGTCGACTGGAATTCTGCTGACAAGAACTCAAGTGTTTGTTTGGTGGCATCTGCACCAAGTGAAGTTAGCTGGCTATGGCACAAAAGAATGAATCATTTAAACTTCAAGACCATAAACCGATTAATCAAGAATGATTTGGTAGAAGGGATTCCAAAAGCAGTCATGAGCAAAGACAAGCTCTGTGATGCATGTCAGAAGGGGAAACAAATCAAGTCATCATTCAAAGAAAAGAAGCACCAATCATCTGGAAGAATATTGGAGCTACTGCATATGGACTTATTTGGACCCATTGATCCAGTCAGCAATGGTGGAAAGAAATACTGCCTAGCTGTTGTGGATGATTATTCAAGATATACTTGGGTGATTTTCATGAAAAAGAAAAGTGAAACCAAGGAACATCTTACCAATCTGATGGAACTGATCAAAAATGAGAAGAGCATCAAAATATTGAAGATCAGATCAGATAGAGGGACAGAGTTTACAAACTCTACTGTTGAAGAGTATTGTAGCATAAAAGGAATACATCATGAGTATTCAGCTGCTAGGACCCCTCAACAGAATGGTGTTGCTGAAAGGAGAAACAGAACACTAAAGGAAACTGTCAGAACCATGATAGCTGAAGCTAAACTGCCTCAAAGATTTTGGGCAGAAGCAACAAATACAGCATGCTTTACCCAAAACAGATGTATGATCAACAAAAATCAGAACAAGACTCCATATGAAGTTTGGAACAACAGAAAACCAAACATTCATTACTTCAAGATTTTTGGTTGTAAATGTTTTGTATTGAATAATGGGAAAAATCACCTTACTGCATTTGCAGAAAAGGCTGATGAAGCTGTCTTTGTAGGATACTCTACTGTTAGTAAAGCTTATAGAGTGTTTAACAAAAGAACATTACTAATAGAAGAATCTATACATGTAGTATTTGATGAGCCAAGTCAATCTTCTGAAAAGAATCAAAGTATTAACCAAGACCTGTCTGCTGATTTACAGAAGTTAGATGTTGGAAAAAATGAAGAATACGTTCCCATCATACTACCTAATCTAAGTTCAGCTGCAAACTCAAGTGCTGTTCAAAATCACAGTGCTGATTGTCTAACAGACGAGTTGATAACAGCTGACAGACCAGAGACTGTTCAACAGACTACAAATGTTCAACAGACTACTACTGGAACTCCAACAGTAGTGTTGCAAGATCAAGACAGAGGACAACATCCTGATTTGCAACCTGATCTCAGATGGCTCAAGAATCACCCACCTGAATTAGTCATTGGTGATCCTTTAGATAGAGTGAAAACAAGAAGAGCTGCTGCACAAGATGCTATGTTTGTCACATTTCTATCTCAAATAGAGCCTAAGCAAATTGAAGAAGCTCTCAATGATTCCTTCTGGATTGAAGCCATGCAAGAAGAGTTAAATCAATTTGAAAGGAATGAAGTCTGGTACTTAGTTCCTAGACCAAGTCATCAAAGAGTCATTGGCACTAAGTGGGTTTTCAGGAATAAGATGAATGAAGATGGTGTTGTCACCAGAAATAAAGCAAGACTAGTGGCCAAGGGTTATTGTCAAGAAGAAGGAATTGACTTCGATGAAACTTTTGCACCAGTAGCAAGACTTGAAGCAATCAGACTGTTTCTAGCCTATGCTGCTTACAAGAACTTCACTGTCTATCAGATGGATGTGAAGTCTGCTTTTCTCAATGGAGAACTGCAAGAAGAGGTATATGTTGAACAACCTCCTGGATTTTAAGTCTATCAAGAAGAGGACAAAGTATATCGTCTGAAGAAAGCCCTTTATGGACTGAAGCAGGCTCCAAGAGCATGGTATGATACCCTATCTGATTTTCTTTTAATTAAAGGATTTCGTAAAGGTAAGGTAGATAAAACCTTGTTTACAATTGAATGGGAAAATCATATATTACTTGTGCAAATATATGTGGACGATATTATTTTTGGTTCAACTAACCAACAGATGTGTGATAAGTTCTCCAAGCTAATGCAGAACAAGTTTGAAATGAGCATGATGGGTGAACTTAACTATTTTCTTGGATTGCAAGTTAGACAGTTGCCTGATGGAATATTCATCAGCCAAGCAAAATACACAAGAGATCTGTTCAAGAAATTTGGTATGGAAACTAGCTCTACTGCTACAATTCCTATGTCTACAAGTCTTCGTTTGGATAAAGATGAAGATGGCAAATCAGTGGACATAACCAAATATAGAGGCATTATTGGTTCATTGTTGTATCTAACAGCAAGTAGACCTGATATAATGTACTCAGTTGGAGTCTGTGCAAGATTCCAATCAAACCCCAAAGAATCTCATCTCTTAGCTGCCAAGAGGATATTGAAGTATGTTAAAGGCACTCAAGAATTGGGATTGTGGTATCCTAGAGAACCTGGATTTGAACTAGTTGGCTACTCAGATTCAGACCTTGCTGGCTGCAAGATTGACAGAAAGAGCACAACAGGTGCCTGTCAATTCTTAGGTAGTCGTCTGATCTCATGGATGAGTAAGAAACAAACTTCAGTTTCTATATCTACTGTTGAAGCTGAATATATAGCTGCTGGAGCTTGCTGTGCACAGATACTATGGTTGAAACATCAACTAGAAGATTACAACATCAAGATCAGTGGAATTCCAATCTACTGTGACAATACAAGTGCAATTTCACTTACTCAGAACACTACAAGTCATTCAAGGACTAAACATATTGAGATCAAGCATCATTTCATTAGAGACCATGTGGAAAAAGGCAATGTTTTGATTGAGTATGTTCATACAGACAATCAGATTGCTGACATTTTCACTAAACCTCTGAGTGAAGCAAGGTTCTCAACTCTAAGAGCTGAGTTAGGACTACTTAATTTGGATGCATAAGCTGAGGGGGAACTCATCAGAAGACTGGAGTTCAACAGCTTAGTCATCAGTTACTTTATTCAAGGATTAACCTTCAACAGACTAGTTAACTTATGAAATCTTAAAGACAGGGGGAACGTGTAAGACTAGCGGTACTTCTGTTCTAAAGATGAAATCTGTTAATGTCAGTTAGTTGAAGTTAAGATTATTAAGAAGACGTGTTCTTAATTCTTGAAGATTGAAGATTATTTTATCTTGCTGGATTGACAAACAGCAGAGGAAGATTACTAGCTATTGGCATTCTCTAGTAATATCAGATAACAGATCACTCGTCTGTCAGATAAGTTAAACTCTACTCATCTGATATCTTATATAAGCATGGTCATAAAACGTATCTTCAGAAACGCACTTTTATAAGTAACAGATTAGTGTCGATAGAGTTTCCCGCCCATCTGACATTAGAATAATAAAATTGAAATCCGCGACTCTCATCCGCACGATTAAAAACTGTCAGATTAGATCAACGGTTCTGATAAATCACGAAAACCTAATCAAAAGGAAACCTATAAAATCCGATCTAAACAGTTTAGTCGTCTTACGCACACAAACACTCTCAAACTCTCTAACTCTCAAACCCTCTTGCTTCGAAAGTTCACTGTTCTTTTGCAGAATCCACTCACTAATCTCAGAAATGGACAAGATTATTGACGGAAGATATCTAAACTACAGCAAATTCCACTTTTCGGGTACTAATTTGATGCGCTCATTGATGGAGAAAATCAAAGAGGCTTCTCTGGTCCCAGTGTTGGAAGCACACGAAGATAGGGTCTACCTTGAAGATGTATACCATTTCTACATGACCAGAAAATTCAACAGTGATGACACCGTCATGACTGCTGTTATCGGTGGTAAGAAAGTTGTTGTATCTGCTGCTGTTCTTAGTGAAATTTATAAGCTGACGAACAAGGGAGGAGATGTGACAGACCTTGGGTCTGAAAAAGAAGAAGAGTTTTGGGCTATTTGTGCGAAGGAAGGAGAAGAGATGACTGGGACTTTGATGAAGACCCAGCTGAAGGATGAATATCAGAGGTTTGCTGATATTATTGCCAAGGTACTGGATTGCAGCACAAGCTCTCTGGATGGGTTACCCAGAAGGAGATACTACACAATGGTGTGTATCTATTACGGTTTAAAGGTTAACTGGGCTGCTCACGTTTATGAGCTGCTAAGTGATAAGAGGCATTCTCATGCCATTTTACTGAGTAATCTGTTTGCCTCACTACAATGCCCTATGGGTGGTGGGAAGCAAACTCATGGCAGTAAAGAGTTCAAACTCTACGAGCCAGTGAGACAAATAGTGGAGAAACCTAAAAGAAAAGCCCCTGCAAAATCCAAAAAGACCCCTTCTAAGAAGAGCAAGAAGGTGGGTCAGACAAGTCAATCTGCTGAGCCAACAGCACAGTCTGCTGTTGTGACTGGATCAGCACAACCTGAAGTTGAAGTCCCTGAGAAGGTGATAGATGACTTCACAGCTGAAGTTGAGAACATGGAGACAGGCTCATCTTCTGAAAAGACAGAGTCTGAAGAAGAAATTCCTCTTCAAAGGTTGAAAAGATTAAGGACTAGGAGTGAGGCAAGGGGACCTCCTGTTGCAAAACCTCCTGCCAAGAAAATTCCTAAGTCCAAGGCAAAGAGAAAGGTAAATTTCTCTGAAGAACCTGTAGCAACAGTAAGAAAAACAACAACAGAAGCAGAAAGGCCACTGACAATTGAAGAACCTGCTGTTGAAGCTGCTAAAGTTGTTGCTGCTGAAGCTAAAGTTGTTTCTGAAGTTGGAGTGTCAACAGAAGACTCGACTGCTGCACTATCTGCTGATGTAGAAAAGGAACAGCAGACTAGTACAACACAAGAGGGAGAAATACTGTTGCTGCACCCTACTCCAGTTGCTGCAACCCCTATTCAAGCAGTTGAGAGCCCTGAATCTAGAAGAAAGAGGATTGGCAAAACTGCAACTTATGTAACTGCTGCAGAAAAGAAAAGATTGGATGCTGCTGAGAAGCAAAGGATAGCTGCAGAGAAAGCAGAGGAGGAAAGGCTGAAGAGCCTAGAACTAAAAAGGCTGGAGGAAGAAGCCAGCAAAATGACCCAAGAGCAAAGGGATGCTGTTGAGGCAGCAGAGTTGGCTGCTGCTATTGAGGCAAGCACCAAGGATGCTCATGGACATCAGCATACTGGTGGAATAGCTATTGGTGAACCAAGGGATCCAAACAAACCAATACCAGCTATGCCTGCACCTAAGACAAAGCCAAAGAGGAGAGAAGAAATTAGACTGTCTTTGGAGATTGTCAGGAAAGATCCTGCTATCTTTGAAGAATTCCTAAAAAGGCTTGATGCTGAGAATGAAAGGGTCAACCGCCTGACACAGTTCAATAATGAGAAGATCAGATACAACAGGTGGAGGGAATTCAGACTGACAAAGAGTCCAGCTGAAATGACCAAATGGAAAGCCTTTGCTGCTGAAGAAGCATGGGTATTGAAGTGGCTTGAGACAGGTTCTCTCATTCAAGCACTTGATTTAGAATTCTTTTTGGACAGGTTAAGAATGAGAATAAGCCACATAGTCAAGGCTGAAGCTAAGAAGATCTTTGAGTCTATTGGGCAAAGAAATCAAGGAAGTTAAGGGGACAACCAAGCTCATTGGTCCCTCTTCCTAACATCAAACACATTGTCTACGGGCCAAATATCAAACCTTATGAAGAGCTGCCTGAGGAACCTACATCCACTTTTATTCCTCTTGATAATTTTACTTGGATTTCTAACAGGTCAGCAGTGGACAATGAAGGACTGATGAAGACAGTTGAGACTGTCAAGAAGATTATATCACCTGCTGATAAAGAGAAAGCAGAGTCTTCTGATCAACCAAAGCAAATAGAGGGTACATCAGAACCATCTGATCAGAACAAAGCACAAGGTGATAAGTCTGAAGCTGCTGATGACTCAAAGAAAGAAGAAGAAATTCCAGCAGATCAGATCAAGGACAAAGAAGTTGCTGCTGAAGGAGATGATCAAGCTAAGGAGAAGGAAAGCACTCCAAGCCATGCTGATGGATCAGCAGATCAATCTCTTGCATTGACAACTCAACCATCAGAGCAACTTATGAAAGATACACCTGCTGCTACATCAGATATGCCTTCAACTTCTCATGGTGTTCAGACAAATCTGTTGGACTCCATCCAACAAATGATCACCAATTCTCTGAAGGATATGAAGAAAGAATTAGCTGCAGAAGTGATAGATGCTGTTAAACAACCAAATCAGAAAGCTGCTGCTGTCCCAACCGATCTGATAGAAGACACTGCTCAGAATGTTAAATCCATCTGTCAAGATATGGATATACTCAGGAGACGGACTCAGAGCACTACTGAAGGTTGGAAACAGATTGAACAAACTGTTGAATTGGCTCTCCAAGCAGAGGATGAAGTCATGGGCAACATGATGAAAGACTTCAAGGCTTCATCAAATTGGATACTGGGAACTCAAATCCAATTGGGTGATCAAGGAGAAGATCTGCTCAAATAAATGAGAGCTTTAAAAGCCAATCAACTCAAACAACAAGCTCAGATCAATGCTATGGAAGAGAACATCAAACTTCTATGTGATTCACTTCTAATTACACCAGTTGTGCCACAATATCCATCTGTCCCTGCTGATGATGACAAAAAGGGGGAAGAAAGGGTATTTGGACAGCAAAGAGTTGGAACTTCTTTTGCATTAGAAGATGCTGAAGCAACTGAAGTGTTGGAAGAATCTGCTGGTGAGACTGAAAGAAATATGGGAGAATCAAGCAGACCAACAGATAAGAGAATTACAGAAGAAGAAGAGCAAGCTGATTTTGAAGAATCTGAAGCAAAAGCCAAGTCTGATAAGGAACTAGCTGCTGCCAAAGATTCAGCTGAAGAACAGCTTGATCCAGATGTCAAGAAAATGAAGTTAGAGCTGTTGAAGAAAAGATTCGTTGAAAACCTGGAAGCTGAGACTTCTAAGTTATCTGATGAAGAATCTGAAAAAGAAAACAAGGAAGCTGAAGAAGAGAAGAAGGGAGAAGACTAGCTTAGACTAGATCCTTTTATCTTAAAACCCTTGTAATCTTTTAAAGTATTTTGTATCTTTTACTCTTCAAAACTTGTAATATGTAATCAGTTCAATCATTTATAAAATTGCAAGTTTAAATCCAACATACTATTTCTATCTCAGAAATTTTTTAGGATCAAAACTTTAGTCTAGGTACAGGTACTTAGCTGAAGTTTTGTCATCATCAAAAAGGGGGAAATTGTTGGATGAAGATGAAGATGAAAGAAGTCAAAATTTAAGGGAAGGTTTTGATGATTTCCAAAACATCATAATCAGCTAAGTATGGAAAGCTTAGTTCCCTTAGAAAGATCTTTGAACAAGCAAAGAAGATATCAGAAGAGTTCAAGGACCAGAAGACTAGTGATCTCTTGCTGAAACAGCAAACAGAAGGGTAGGTCATCAGCCGAGTCAAATCAGATGAGTTCAGTATTTGATCAGCAGAGTACCTATCAAAAGGGTTGCTTCGATCAGCAGAGTGGAAGAGATCATGAGATCAGTTCAACGGTAATAAATGCACCTGGATGTAATAAATGCTGAAAGAGAAGGGTAGTAATGGCAAATGATTGAAGATATCCTCGGATCAGCAGAGTGCATTTAATGCAGCATTAAATGTGATGGACAGAAAAGTACTGTACACTGTACGGTCTGCTGCAGAGAGCCGTTTCAAAAGAGCTGAAGAATGGATTTGATTTGTGACTTGCCTTCAACGGTCATATTTTCATCTCCATGTATAAATAGAGCTGAATTTCAATCGAGCAAAAACACAACAACAATCAGAGATCGAAATTTTGAAGCAGAATTTCTCTAAGTCTCAAAAGCTCGAACAGCTCACTCGTCTGGTGGAAGTCATCTGTTGACAGAAACCCAGTTGAAGAAATTAGAAAAACATTATCTGAGTGATTTTGTAATAGCTGAGTGTTGTGCGAAGTTAGAATCCGTCTTTGTGAGTGATTCTACTTTAGAGGATAGGTTTTCTTTGTGAACTCCTATTGTGAGCTTACAGCCTTTTCATTAGTTGTTTAGGTGTAAGTGGAGAAATATTGTAATCTAAGTGATTATAGTATAACCCAGAATCTGTGTGATCTGGAAGAGTGGACTAAAGGATTTCCATCCATATAACCACTATAAAAATTCTTTGTGTTATCTTGCATTTAAAGTTTTCTTGCATATTTTAAAGTTTGCATTTTAAACACTTTGAATCAAAACAAAAGATTTTATAAGGAGTTTGAAAACTGGGGATAAAATCTTTTTGAGAACTTAGTTTACTTGTGAAAAACACTTTAAAACAATCCGCTGCAAGTATACTCTTTGGAAAACTGTTTTGCTGAAAAACAGCTAAGTATTTATAAGAAGAGTGGTCAGTCTGCTGTTCAAGATTTGTTCACGAACAGATTAGTCTGCTTATTGTTCTTCATCAGCTTAGTCTGCTGACAGAAGACTGAAAAGTTTTTAAGTTCAAAAATTTTCAGAGGTCTATTCACCCCCCCCTCTAGACCTCATCTGACCACTTGGGACCAACACTAAGCCTTTTAATTAATGCAAGACTTCATTAATTAAATGATCTTGTCTTTTAATTAGTATTGAGCCCATCTAAATCTCCAAGATTAGTTGGCCCACTAATTAAAAACCATTTATCCTAATTAATTAAATTGGAATCCTAGCCCAATTAATTAATTTCCATTAATTTTTATTTAATTAAATTAAACTTCATTTTAACTAATTAAATCTTCTCTCTCCTCAATTAATTAAATATAATTTAATTAACTATTCTTATCAAATTAAAAATCTATTTAATTTGACATCTCGATTTAATTCAATTGGATTGAATATCGCGCCCAAATTTATCGACCCAGTCGAGTCCAACTTTCTTCGTTTGCAGTTTTCGCTCGATGTGTTTGTGTATGTCCCCATAGGTTTACCACATAATTGACCGCGGGTTATAATTAAATATACATTTAATTATTCGAGTAAACATATACTCTCAATTAATCGAACACTCTGTCGATTGCTCATTACAAAATTAGCACCCCTGCTAATTTGAAAATTCTCCCACACTCCACAGTCGATGTCTGGCCACAAGCCCATGGAACCCAATCACTGGTGAATTAATTCAGTGAACTTTTAACATTTACAATTACCATGTACGCATTAATCCTTCCATTAGTTGATCTCCAAATAAAGACTAAGGTTATGGACTTTCATCGGTTTCCTTACTTGTCTTGACTATATGTATTCTGGTCTTGAAACTATTCCCTTTGACTTAACTTTTATGAGCTACTTTCATAAAGTCGTCAGATACCATGGCCAATGATTTACCGGAATAAGTTTCTCACAGAGATTCTTAGTAGAAACTCCCAATCTATCAAGTCGGGTCAACGGATCCTCTGTTGATGATATGAACCTGCATACATGTTCCTCAATACCCAACATGAACCTGCGACCATCTGGTAGACTCCGGTCAGTCGGGACTCATATCAAAGCATAGAAGTTCGTGCACCAGATAAACCCTATCACCTCAAGTAATAAGGATCGTTCCTCGTACACTATTGTAAATAGAAATAACTTCTTCCCCGATATGCGACTACCGCTTCCATGGTGAGTTATTTCCTAGTTGGGGTATTCAGTGCGCTTGCCATCCCAGCAAGCCACCCACTCGTGTGTATCGACTATCCCAGTCATGCTCATGGACCCCAACATCCTCCAGTTCATCGGAGTATACACACTCGTGAGGGTCTAACCGAATCCATTAATGTTCCATCTCAAATGAATTTTACGACCCTTGAATTAGTTTTAGATCACGTCATCAGAGATTAGTCCAAGGGTTTTCTCATAGCCCTGTGATCTAAGGACTTTCATCCTTATGCTAGATAATTATTCATAAGATGAAGATGACCGTATAAATAAATGCATTTATTAATGGAATTGAATGGTCCTTTTAATTATAATAATTTAAATGCAGCCAAAACAGTTGGTTTGCAGGACATTATTCTATCAATTCATGGGGTTAGGGGGTGGGCAAGGAACGGGTTTAGGGGTAGAGATATGGGTATAGTAAATTTCGGGATTGACACATTTCATCCCAAACCCGTCCAGTAATAATTTGGGTACCCGAAAATGGAAATCCGAATTATTGCGGGATCGAACATGATGGGATTACGGGTCCTATAATTTTTTTAAATCAGCAATTCTTCATGAATCTAACAAAATTAAATTACAATATTTCATATAAAATTTCGTATATAATAGACTAGTAGTTGTAGTAATTTAATTCGTAGAGCAAAATAAAACAAAAAAAAATTATTTTATGCCTTGGCATAGGTGGGAAGAAGAAGAAGTGGTGGAGCCGTAGAGACTATAAAAGGTTTTAGAACTGAGGCAAACTTGATGTATTTATAACTAATGTAAGATATAGACGGGTTCTGGTATTCGGGGTTGGAGAGGCCAGTCTTAACCCTGTCCCGTGTTCCTTTGATAAAATATGAATTTTCAAGTTCGGGTACTCAAATCCAAAAAATACTCGTCCGATTCGGGTATTTTAACCGATCAGGTTTGGCTTACCCGAACCCAATGCCCATCCATACTTGGGGTATTGGACTCATTACAATAAACCACTTACGGCCTTAATTTCATCAAAAATATTTGAATTCCAGAAATCTCCCTTAGTACCAGTTAAGAAATCACAAATATCAAGGGTGGAACATTGATTTCACCTTTTTATTCATTAATGTCAACTTTTTTTTGATCGAGTTAACCTAATTTCACCCTTTTTTTTTTAACCAACTTCACCTGCTTTTTCAAATTAATATTTTTTTTATGACATAGTCATGCGTCATGAGGAATTATTGTAATGAATTCAATATCTAAAGAATAATTTGTGTAATTTTCAAATATTGAGGATGATGTAATTATAATAAATTTTTAGGGGTAGTTTAAGTAATTCTCCCCTATGAACAAGCCACATTCTGTTTATACATAAACTTTATTGGGCCAAATTTTAATTCTATTTCCATTCTTAAGTTCTTATCTTTGAGTGGGGCTTGAGTACATCAGTATGTGATGACGATGAGCCCAATATATTTTTGGATGAAGAACAGAGAACTTTTGAGTTTATCTCCATAAAACCAACAAGGAATGGTTCATTTTGAATTGAAAGATAAAAACACTTCATATATTTTGTTTAAATTCTAAAAAAAAATCATGTGCTATTTTAACTTCTCAAAATCTTTATGTGTTTGATTTTAATTATCATATTCGACCCAAGTAGAATTTGACTTTTGGTTTTTAGCAAAATGACAAGATTAGCCCTATAGATTATTTATTTATTTATTCCTTTTGAAGATTCAAGTTTATACTACTTGAGTTGAGTGTGGTAATTAAAATTAAACACAGAGGATTTTGGGAGTTATAAGTATACAGGATTTTGTTTTGGAGTTAGACAAAGCATAGGGGGTGGCTTTGTCTTTCGCTGTCAGCAATTAAATTGTCATATCAAAAACAAAATATGAATAATTACTTGCAATTTTTTCGTTTGGATCACACTCTTTTTTCTGTTTGGGGGGTGGGGGTGGGGGAGAATTTGACGCTGACTTGAGAGCAAAGGAGAAATTTTTAGAGTTAAATAATATAGAAATCTTTTAGAAAGTTAAACAACGCATAAAAGATGTTATTGTTTATCGCTGATTTCAAATTTTATATACGATACATAATATTTTCTTTACATGTATTAAACTATTAATTGGTGAGAAGTTGTAACTTATCTACTTAGGGCCCGTTTGGTTTTGTGGACTTGACTAGATAGAATTGTGGGCTTTAATCCGGCCCAGAGTGACTAAGTTGGGGCCTTCTTTATCATGGGTAATTTTGGCCATCTGATTGGATCATTTTTGCAGCCCAAGATTTAACATATGATCCACAACTCCACATTTACACAACAGCCCAATAGCACGAAATGACGTTTATGCCCCTGTATATACCTCAACGTTAAATATAGAACACTTCCTAACAAAAGTTTCTCTCCCTTTCTTTCTCCATAGGCCGACGGCCCAAATTGGACGGATTTTTTCTGTGATTTAAATATTCAAGTCTTTTCTCAAAAAAAAAAAAAAAAAAAAAATTTCAAGTCCAAATCATTGTCCAATTTGAGATTAAACGGTGCAGCATCGACTTAAAGTTTTTCAAATGACAAATTATTTGGGAGGATCAAGACGTTCTTAATAGATCAGGTGATTAATAGAGATGAATCAATACATATTAAGGATGGTTCGAATTAATTTTTGATCGAGCTTGAAAGTATATTTGAGCTTGGATTGATTTTCTTATGAACCAATTTGGTTAATCTTTAATCGAGTTGAACATGAGTCGATATAAAGTATATTTATATTTTAATTTAAATACATTCTTTCGATTTTAATTTATCGGGCCAAGCTCTAGCCATATTTCAAAAGTTATGAAAAAATATCACATAATTATTGATATATATATATATATATATAACAACACCATGCATTAAACAACTTGTCATTGTTGACGCTCTTGATTTTAATATACAATTTTATTATTACTATAAAATTAGTCAGAAATCGACATTTAATATTGAAAAAACTTTATAATTACTAATCGTGGTTAAGTGTTGCTTTGAATTCGATAATTATTTAACCGTCACTGATGAACATTATTCAATTAAAAACTAATTATTAATCATTAAAATTAATTAATATTTCCTTTAAAACAAATATTGAGTTTAGGTTTAATATTAACATGGTTGTGATGATTTATAGAGGTGAAGAAAGTCAGAAATCTAGTTGCGGTTGTGGATTCATCGTGACAATTTATGTGTTAAATATATATAGATTATATTGTAAATTAAAGATTCCAACTTATTGATTTTGCTTCAAAATTGCAAGGTCAACTTCCAGACTGTTGAAGTTAATTATTTTGTTTTTCGTACATTGTTACAATAATGCAATTTTGGAGAAAAAACTCTAATCTTTTATTCACTAACTCAAATCAAATGGAAGCAAATGTCAATTGATCCGAAAAATGAGTTTGTAAGTTGTAATAGAATATTAAGAACTATAGTACCCTAATAAAAAAATAAAAAAAAACTATAGTACCCTAATTCTTACCAAAAGCAATAAACACAATATTGTAATTTGTATGTGTAAATTTATTGCAAGTTTTAAAGCAAGACTTGTAATAAGGATCGGCTTAGGCAAGTGCCTTGTACCCAAGTTTTTGGAGTCTATAACCCCCATAATATTCATTTTATTGCATTATTAAAAAAAATCAACAACTTAAATTAGCAAAAAGGTTACAATATAAAGATATCACTGCTATGTCAATTAAAATTGTTGTATGGATTTAATTATGCAATGTGTGTTATTAGAGAAAGTGCTTTAAAATGAGAATTAAACCAACATTCCGTGAAAAAAGTATAATTCAAGGGAAATATAATTTTAGAGATATATGTCCAAAATAATAATGCTAAATTATCACTTGGGGAATCTTATAGAATTTAGCATTTCGTAAATATACTTTAGATCGATCTTTTTCTCTATTAATATTAAATTAGAACTATTTAAGAATTACTCAATTTTTGGGTATTTTTTAGATGTTACAATTTTAAAGTCTTTAGATGGCAAAATTTTTGTAATTAAGAACATCGTATCAATCTTGAAAAATATAAATCATAACCATTTATATATATTGATTGATAATTCTGATCATATAAAAGTATTTACGTCGTATTCAAATATGTGTATTTACTATAAAATAAAATCACTATGAATATAACGGTTGTTTATGCTGAAATAAATTTTTTAAAACTAGAATTGATAAAATTGTATGTACGATTAATTCGATTAATTATATCAAATGAAAATTTTAATGATTTGATCATTTAATCTATAGAAAAACATATTTACAAAAATTATAATATGATGATTTAATCAAAAATTTCCTCTAATGAAACAATAAAAAAAAACTTACATTAAATCTTCCTTTTTTTAGGATATAGGCACAAACAAAATGAAAGAAGAATACAAAATCAATCGCATAACGTGTTGCATGTTTGGTAGGAATTAAGGAATCAATCACAGATCCAACCATGAACTCTAAGTCAACCCAACTTTTTGTAGTAAGTAACATAAGTAAACGTTTTAATCAGCAATTAATTAATAGTGGTTGCGGTGATTTAACTATATAAGTATATTTTAAAACTCAAGTTGAATATATTCTCCCACTATTTAAAGAGCCTTCATTCCTAGGAAAAAAACCTAAGTCACACACAAATAATTAACCTCTGCAAATACAAAATTAATATGGCAATTCCAAAGCTTGTTTTGGTTTGCATTCTACTCCTTGTCTTCCAACATGCTAATTCACAAAGTTTGAAAGCTAATTTTTACAGGAGAACATGTCCTTCATTAGAGACTATTGTGAATGCAACGACGGCTACATTCATTTCTCGTGCACCGTCGCTCGCTCCAGCATTGCTCAGGATGCATTTCCATGATTGCTTTGTTCGGGTATGTGTATAAATAATTAACCGATATAGTTTGGGAAAAAAAATTATATACATTTGTAGTACTATAGTTCACCATTCATGAACAACTTCATGATATGTTAAGTGTTAGGGAATCGTTTTATCCATTTTTTATTTTTATTTTTGTAGGGTGATAAATCGCATATTTTTATATGACGACAAGTTAAATCGCTCAATAAATATTTTTTATGGAGTAGCCAGAAAAAAACATACGAGCGTATAAATCCATTTTAGACCATTGCACTATTGGAAGATAGTGAAAAATTTACTCACATTCCATATTTAAGATTTTACTATTTTAGTTTATTTCTTGTCCATGCACATAACAATGAAAAATGAAAATGACAATTTTATAGGCCGAGGAGGCCTAGTCTGACCCCAAGGCTATTTGTGAGTCTTTCTTTAGTTTAATACTAATCATCTTGTTAGCGAATATTCATTGGATTTGTTAGTTTACTAGCAATGAAATAGATTTTTCAACGTAATGATCGTTTCACTCAAAAAAAGAAAATGATAATTTCATTGTAGTTCAAACACATAAACAAATATATGACTACATATATGTCAAATATTAATCGATTAAAGGGGTGTGATGGATCTGTGCTCATAAACTCAACAAGCAACAACACAGCTGAGAAAGCTGCAATCCCAAATCAGAGCCTCAGGGGTTTTCAAGTAATTGATGCTGTAAAATCTGCAGTCGAGAGACAATGCCCTGGTCGAGTATCGTGTGCAGATATCCTGGCCTTAGTTGCCCGAGATGCAGTTTCACTTGTAATATATTAATTAATTAATCTTGCTACTTTTGAAATTAACATCTACTATATGATATCTAATTTATTTTTGTATGTGTTTAGATCAATGGACCATTCTGGTCGGTTCCTTTAGGACGAAGGGATGGAAGAGTGTCGAATTCGACTGAGGCCTTGAATCAATTGCCGCCTCCTTTTTTCAACTCCACACAGTTGATAGCATCATTTGCTGCTAAGAATTTAACTGTAAAAGATCTCGTTGTTCTGTCAGGTAATCAAAATGATATACTATTAGCAAATAGCAATTTCGATTTAGAGTGGGATGTCTATGTATCGGTAATGATTAAAATAATTTTGTGAACAATGATTCAATATATTAGGGGAGGGGGAATGGACCTCTTGGCTTCAATTCACATATGAACTATCAGAATTTAGCATTTTACACCCAACGATTAAACATTAGCAGTTATTAATTTCTTTAAAATGATAATGACACATATGCATGCAGTTAAATATGAAAATAAATTTTTTTATTAATTTAAATATCTAATTAATATTAAATATTTATAAACTAGAATAATATTTATTATTCAAAAGTTGTTAACCAAGGCATAAGAGAATTCTAATTTATATTTAGGACAATATTTGAAATATATTTATTAAATTATTATTCAATTAAATAGTATTAATTTCATATTTCTTAACTAATAAAAAGATATTTTGATTTCCAATTTTTGGGTTTAAAATGCAAAAGTGTTACAGTTTTGAGGTGTCTAATGCGAATTACCCTATCAAAAATATCCCTAAATTGAAGTCAAGAGGCCCACAAGTGACAAAATTGGGGCCAATTTTTTTAGTTGGGTTCAACCTGGACTAAAATTGCCGGGAATCGGTAGATATAGAGTAATTTTGTCAATTTAAATATATATGGTTTTTCAAAAAAATATTGATGATATATATATGAAGAAACAGATTTTTTGGTTCACTATCAATTTCAATATTCATCATAAAATGTTGATATCTTTTCTGACATATAAATAAACAGGAAGCCATACCATAGGAGTTGCACATTGTTCTAGCATCACGAGCCGCTTGTACAACTTTACGGGCCGAGGCGACTCCGATCCAAGCATGGATCCAAACTACGTAGCTGCATTGAGGAGAAGATGTTCCCCTACAGACGCAAATTCAATAATTCAAATGGATCCGGGTAGCTCCCAAGTTTTCGACGAAGATTACTACTCGATTGTAAGCAAAAGAAGAGGTTTGTTTCAATCTGATGGTGCTCTGTTGACCAACAATGTGACAAATGCATATGTACAAAGACACTCTACTTCTTCGAGGTTGTCGAGTTTTTTAAACGATTTTAGTAAATCGATGGTGAAAATGGGAAAGATTGAAGTTCTCACGGGGAGTGCAGGTGAAATTAGGAGGGTTTGTTCTGTCATTAATTGATAATTTTAATTTGTCGAGTTAGTCTTTGTTATTCTCATTAATTGATAATTATATATAATTTGTTGAGTTAGTCTTTGTTATTCTTATTAATTCTATGTACGTAGTTCATTGATTGTATTCTCATGTTCTTTTTATTTATGTTGTTTTGAATTGTTATTTCTGTAATATTTGTTTAGTTCAACTTTGTAAGGTTGTATTGTTCGAGAAAGTAATTAATTCATTTGTATTATCACAATTGAATAAAGGTTTGGGATTATGTATTCGTAATGTATTAATTTTATGTTTTCTTCTTGAAAAATTTCTAAAAAGGTTATTTGGATACATAACTTTCATTTGAGTGTAGTTCACTTCAAAAATTACCTTAAGATCGAGTGAAGATTGTCTTAAATCTTATAAGAAATATTTAGTCGTGATGTCCAATCGGTGTCGGACATGTTAGTCTCAATATACTTCTTCATCAGTCTAGAGCTGGAATCAAGCAAAGTTACGTTAGCTCCTTCCATAAAAACTCGTTTGAGCTCGGATCATTAAGAAATCAAACTAAGTTCAAATACAATCTCAGGCTCGATACAAAATTCAAACATAGCTTGAATAATGTATAGTTCGATGCTGCTCGACTCATTTATACCCTACTCTTCACCGAAGTGTAGACGGACTGATGCAATATTTATGCATCATAAAGGGAAGTTTTACATTCGGATAAAAATATAATAATCTTCTCTTCACTGTTTTGGTTTTTCGTCTGTGCATTTTGAGTTCTATTTATCAAATTTCATCAAAGTTGATAATGATAGGTTTGGATCTTTTGATTCTGTAAAAGTTAATAGTCTTGTACTTTTTTTTTTAGAGAGAATTGCATTTTTGGTACACAGCTATAGGCCAATTCCCATTTTTGGTACACAGTTTTATGTGTCCAACACATTTGGTACACCTCTTTAACAAAGTTCGACACATTTGGTACAACCGTTAAATAAATTGCAAAATCACCGTTAATTCCGTTAGTTCGACACATTTGGTACACCTCTTTTACAAAATTGGCACATGCGCGGCACATGGCTGCCCAAAAAAAAATTAAACTTGATAAACTTTTATAAAAATTATCATATGTATTTATTATATTTATCATATCATATTTATATAATGATAAAAAAATATGTATTTATTATTTATATGACATGTACAATATAATAAACTATATAATGTCATTTATAGTTTAATATTGGAAGAAGAATAAAATATAATAAACAAGTTTATCAAGTTTCAATTTTTAAAAACTATTTATAAAATAGTTTATTATTTTTATAGTTTATTATTTATAAAAAATATTAAAAAATATGTCTTTATTATTTATATGACATGTAAAATATAATAAACTATATAATGTCATTTATAGTTTAATATTGGAAGAAGAATAAAATATAATAAAAAAGTTTATCAAGTTTCAATTTTTAAAAATTATTTATAAAAATAGTTTATTATTTTTATAGTTTATTATTTATAAAAATTATTAAAAAAATATGTATTTATTATTTATATGACATGTAAAATATGATAAACTATATAATGTCATTTATAGTTTAATATTACAAGAAGAATAAAATATAATAAACAAGTTACTTTAATTTATCATATTTATAAAAATTATTAAAAAATATGTATTTATTATTTATATGACATGTAAAATATAATAAACTATAATGTCATTTATAGTTTAATATTGGAAGAAGAATAAAATATAATAAAAAAGTTTATCAAGTTTCAATTTTTTCTTTTTCTTTTTTTATTTTTTTCTGGGCAGCCATGTGCCGCGCGCATGCCAATTTTGTAAAAGAGGTGTACCAAATGTGTCGAACTAACGGAATTAACGGTGATTTTGCAATTTATTTAACGGTTGTACCAAATGTGTCGAACTTTGTTAAAGAGGTGTACCAAATGTGTTGGACACATAAAGCTGTGTACCAAAAATGAGAATTGACATATAGCTATGTACCAAAAATGCAATTCTCTTTTTTTTTTTATATCTTGTTGATAGAAATATAAATTTAACTTTATCAAAAAAAAAAAAAAAAAAAAAGAGTTAACCGCACTTTTGGTCCCTCTTATGATTTGACTTTATCACTTTCATCCCTTTTAAATTTTTTGTAGCAGTTGCGTACCTCTTATCAATATAGTGTATCACATTAGTCCCTCTTATCATTGTAATGTAACACATTCGTCACTCTTAACTTTTTCGTAGCAGATTCGTCCCTCTTATCATTGTAGTATAACACATTGGTCCCTCTTAAATCAAAAATACATCCATTTTAGGAGGTAAAATTTATTTTTGGCCCTCTAAAGTGGTAGCATTTCAAAATTGGCCATTTTATTGTGTTACCTCGACAAAATACGTCATTTATTGTGTCATCATCTTCAATTTCAGTCCTTATCACCGATTTTTTTTAATTAAAGCCGAAAATCATCAATTTATGTCTTATTTGACCGAAAAATTAAATTGTTTACCGAAAATCACCAATTTATGTTTAATCTAATCGAAAAATTTAATTTTAGAGTGCCACTTAAAATTTAAGAATTTCATATTCTTAATCCAATTTACACGTCCAATTCATGTGGTAGGTCTATAGCTTAAATTTTTTATGAAAAACGGTTAAAGTTCGTTTTCTCCATAAATGGAAGATACCTATTTTTATTTATAAACAAATAAATAGGTCAAATTCACATTACATTTGCCTCAAATTTATACAAATTCATTGTACAATTATAATCAAAAATAAAAATTAAAGTTATAGACCTATCACGTGATTAAGACTTGAAATTTTTGTTGGATAAGGATGAAGATGAAGGCACGGAAGACAATTTGTAAAGGGAGGTTTTGATGAATTCCAAAACTTCAAAATCTGCTAAGTATGGATTAATTTAGCTGATGTCCCTTTGAAGAATTTTTGACTAAGTAAAGAAGATATCAGAAGAGTCAAAATTCAAGGTCCAAGACTTCTGATCCGCTGATGGAAAGAAACCAGACTGATGAAGATCAGCCGACTCAAAACAGATTTGTTCAACCTTGAGATCAGCTTAGTTCGCCATCAGACTTGTCCTTTCGTCAGCCAAGTGGAAAAGATCAAGAAGCCTTTGCAACGGTAATAAATGCCCCTGGAAGTAATAAATGCTGAAGTACAAGGCTATTAAAGACAAATGATTGAAGAAATGCTTCGCATCAGCTGGGTGCATTTAATGCTGCCTGCAGAAAAGTACTGTTGACAGTATGGACAGCTGCAGAGAGCCGTTCGCGGAAATTAAGGACCAGTCCTCGAGGAATTTGAATATTGTCTCTCTTCAACGGACATTTTTCAAACCTCAAGTATAAATAGCTGAAAGAGACGAAGAGAAAAACAACAACACACAATCTCTGAGAAATTTTCGAAGCAGAATTATTTAAGTCTCAAGAACAGCTCACTCATCAGCTTAGTCATTTGTTGACGAAAAGCGAAGTTGAAGACCAACGATAAATTACATATTCTGAGTGACTTTGTAAACGTGAGTGTTGTGCGAAGTGTAGATCCATCTTTGTGAGTGATCTAACTTCAGAGGATAGGAGTTTCTTTGTGATTCCCTATTGTGAGCTTACGGCCATATTCATTTGTTGTTTTGGCGTAAGTGGAGTGTACTAATTACTTTGTGTTCTTAGTATAACCCAAGATCTTTGTGACTTGGAAGAGTGGACTAAAGGATATTCAAATCCATATAACCACTATAAAAATTACTTGTGTTTTTACTTGCATTTTTACTTGCATATTTTCAGTTGCATAAAAACACTTTGATTTAACTGTTTGAAAAGTTCATAAGAAAAGGAGTTTTATAAAACTGGGGAACAAACTTTCAAACTACTAAGTTTACTTGTGAAAAACACTTTACAAATCCGCTACAAGTACTCTAAGTATTGAAACTGATTTTAACAAAATCAGCTAAGTAATTATCAGATTAGTGGTCACCGAAGCTATTCAAAGATTTGTTCGCGATCAGGCAAGTAACTTACTGTTCGGTAACAGCTTAGTCTGTTCAAAGTTAGAACAAAAGTTTTAAAGTTAAAAATTGAGCAAAAAGATTAGAGGTCTATTCAACCCCCCCCCCCCTAGACCTCATCTGACCACTTGGGACCAACAATTTTGGAGTCATAACATGAATTTTTCAATCTTAAAGTGTCACTTGACGAATGATATTTTTTGCTAAAATTAAAATTTCAGTCAGATTGGACATAAATTGATGATTTCCAGTGATAATTAAATTTTTATGATGATAAGGACTGAAGTTGATAACGACGACACAATAAATGACATATATTGTCGAGGTACCACAATAAAGGGCCAATTTTGAAAAGCAGCCACTTATATGGTCAAAAATGAAATTTTGCTCCTATTTTAGGATGTATTTTAAATTTAAGAGGGACCAATGTGTTACACTACATTGATAAGAGAGACGAATCTGCTATGAAAAATTTAAGAGGGATGAATGTATTCCACTATATTGATAAGAGGAATGCATCTGCTAAGAAAAATTTAAAAGGGATGAAAGTGATAAAGTCGGACCATAAGAGGGACCAAAAGTGCAATTCACTCAAAATAATAATAATAATAGTAATAATAATAATTGGGTCCAACTGTCCAAGCCGAATCTTGAACAATAATTTTAAATTTGACATCATTTGGACTCCTTAAATTAAGTATATGTCATTAATTGTTACCTTACACATAGATGATCATCTAAGAAAAAGTGAGTTATATAAGATAACATCTGTAATCGTTAATTATAAATAAAACACTACAATATATTAATCAAAAAATACATCATGTTGTTCATACAAATATACACAAAACCACCTATGCTTAAATTTTTTTAATTTATATATAATGAGATATGCAACGTCTAAATTATTTGCAAATATTTACTATGATTGAAATATACACCATTTTTATTTCTTTTCGAAATTCAATGGTGTTATATTAATCACATCATCTTAATAGAAATGTAGCAATTAAATTCATCCATGCAACAAGTGCCCTTAGATATGCAATTAATCCCAAGTGCTAATTCATATACATATATGATTGAAATTGTGTTGTTAAACAAGTTAATTTAATTGGAAAATCCTAATGTGCCGTCACATGACGTGACAAATTATAACCAACAAAATTATGACAACTTCTTAATGAGTTACGGAGAATTTTAAGGTGCCGTCACGTCATGTAACATAAATTATCACCAATAAAATTATGACCCCTCATTATTTTGTTATATGATCTTATGCCAATTATGACTGAACAACATTGACCACTAGAACAAATTTTCAAAGTATGCCAATTATGACTGAACAACATTGACCACTAGAGAAAATTTTCAAAATCCTTTGTACAATTTCTTTTCCCAGTTCAATTTTGTAAAATAACAAAAGGAGATACTATAATTGAATAATAACTTAGATGGATGCTATTAAATTGCTTCCGAAAGTTAGGCATCATCATCAGATAAGCAAACAACATCATTTCCTCCAGACGAAGAGGAAGTTGTACGATTACCCTGTACATTACTACCTAGTCTTTCCATGTCTCCTGGTCCCAGTGAACCGAAAATTGAACCAATATCAGGTAAACCTGAAGTACGATTTCTAACTCCACGAAGCCAAGCATCCTTGCTCATTAGCGACTCACGTGCAGAGAGAGGTGGATTAGGAGGCACGGATGAGGCTGCAGAAGCAGGCCTGGATGAGGCTGCAGAAGCAGGCCTGGACGGTTGAAGGTGTGGAGGGGCCACGGGTGAGACTGGAGAAGGAGGTCTGAATGGTTGAAGGTGCGGAGCTCGAGCTCGAATTCCCCCACCAATACTGGGACTACGGGCAGGAGTGATGGCTCTGATGACTGGGGGTCTAGAAGAGGGTGTGCCTGAGAACCGAGCAGCTGGATTATGTGCAGGAGCAGCAGGAGGAGGAGGAGGTGTAACGTTTTGAACTGTAACAGGGGAAGGTCTCGTAGAATGTGACAGTGATGTCTGCTGCTGCTGCATGGTTCGAGCTTGTACGGGTGGACGCGCAATCTGCTGTGGACGCGAAACTTGGTAACTTGAAGACCCCATGGAAGGTCTAACTGAAGGTTGCATTGATGATAGCTGATGCAGGTGCCGCTGCATGTCACTTGGCCGCATACCTGCAATGATTGAATAACAGCATTAATTATAAGACAGTCCATTAAGTATCAAATAAACATAATTTTCCAAAAAAAAAAAAAAGTATCATATAAACATAATTATCAAAAAAAAATAGTATCAAATAAACTGATCTTCCAAGTCTGGAACCAAATTTGGATTATGCAAATGGCCATGTGGTTTAATTTCATCTCATAGTTTATCCATTAAGAAGAGTTTCAGTTTCAGTGTGCTATAATTTAAGCTTGCTTGCTTTGAAACATATGGGTATTTCCAAAATTTAATTTCAATTTATCTGGACACAAACACGCACATCGACACATGACACATGAATGTAAGATTGGTTTAAGAGTGATGTGAAATCTTTTCCAAGACATGCTACAGAAGATATAAGGCTTGGACAATCAGGGTTATAAATCATAGACAGCAGGGTAAGATTGATTAGGAGTGTCTTTACTTATTCATAAGACTTTTAGGTCCTCTACAACGGTGGCATTACGGAACAACCATCCCTCTCTGCCCCAAGATAAAGAAAACAAAGGTAATATACAAAAAAAAAAAAAAGAAATAACAAAACATATTAGACTCCCAAGTTTCGAATAATATTGATACTCTAACATTTCTATACTTCATCTAACACCTAAAAAGAGAGAGAGAGAGAGACGATGGAGAACTTCAAGAATGAGCATGACAATATTTGTGCTATTTTTGAACTACATCTTCAGTCACATGGTTTATACACAAATCATAATGGATCCTTTCAGATTAGATACAGTACGCGCCCCTATTGACAATATGAAATCCCAAGTTTCGAATAATATTGATACTCTAACATTTCTATACTTCATCTAACACCTAAAAAGAGAGAGAGAGAGACGATGGAGAACTTCAAGAATGATCATGACAATATTTGTGCTATTTTTGAACTACATCTTCAGTCACATGGTTTATACACAAATCATAATGGATCCTTTCAGATTAGATACAGCACGCGCCCCTATTGACAATATGAAATCCACACTTTGACACCTAAGATCCCCTAACGAGTAGATACTTCTGCAGGAGATTAAAAAAAAAGTGCAGATATTCTTGAATTATATTTCTTAAAAGGTATTGCCAGTATTATATACCTTGTTGCTTTCCTGGAATCCCAGTAGATCTGTAATCCGAGCACTTACGTCTGAAAACCTCGGCCAATATTTTATTCATGAGAACTTTCTTCTGATTCTTCTCAAGTTCATTTTTTTTCAATTTATTTTCTGCTTCATTATCCTGAAGTTTCACCTCATATTTACTACGTATTTGAGCAACCATCTCCTGAATCTCCTTCTCACAGTCAGATTTCAGCCGTGATGCCTGTTTAAAGAGAAAAGGCTTTATTACAATTGAAGCAAAAATAGTTTGATTATTTTCAAGAAGAAATTCAGACCACTAACCGTTTCTTCACGGCTTTTCTCCAACTGTTCCTTTTCTTTGCATATCCTATCTAGTTCATTTTTTAGGGGGTCAGCAGACAAAGGTGGAGTTGAGTTCCGAGAGGCCACATGATTTTGGCGAGTAGGATGGACAATGGAGCTGGATCCCTGAAGATGATTGGCATCATTTCTCAGCTGCAGAACAGCTTGATTTGGAAGTGCAGCTGCACTCAACATGCCCTGGGAGATGGCCACATTATTCTGGGAAGAGACCGGAGACTCAGCACTTTGTTCATGAGCAACATTAACACTACTCAGTGATATTGAATCAACACGATTGCTCGGTGTTACCAAATTCTCCACAGTTAGAGTAACAGGTTGATGCGAAAGCACTACAGTCTCTGCAGCTTCAGCAGCTTGGAGGGTTCTTCTTCCTTGATCTGAGTTTGGATGTTCAACCTCAACAGCTGGAGAAAGATTGCAGCTGGAGGCTACTTCAATAGACCCACAAACCATCTGCTCACAATTCTCATCCACTGGTGCTTCAATGTTTGACTGCACAGGAACTCCAGTGTTGACGAGTTCTGAAGTGGCAACTTCACTTGGCATGGTACTATGAATTTGCATAGCTGGTGCATCTTGTTCTTGCTGCTCCATGGCAGAAACTTCACTAGGCATGGTAGTTTGAATTTGTATTTCTGGTGCATCTTGGTCTTGCTGTTCCATAACAGACTGCACGGGGTTTACACTGTCAACAAGTTCTGAATTTGCACTCTGCAATGTACTTTGATTTTCTAACGGTGGTGCATCTTCCTCTTGCAGTTCGGAATTGGACTGCAAAGCAGCTACAGTGTCAACTGGTTCAGAGGCAGCAACTTCAATCCGCGAAGTACATTGATTTTCATCCACCAGTGTATTTGGGTCTAGCAGTTCAGCAGAACTTTGGTGAGCTCTATCTTGTGGTACCTGCATCACAATTTTACTGATCGTTCTACAGCAATATTTACAAAAAAAACTCAAGCATATGCAGCACAAACTATTATATTCAGATGGATTGGTGGTTAGTGAACTACTTCCACATCCATTTGGATTTTATTAAAAAACTATGAACCCCAAGGTAAAAGATGAATGAGCTATTAGCTATTAACCAATAGAAAGTTAGACTCTATATAAGGACAGGTAAATAAAATAGAAAATGTTAATGACATCATAAGTGAACAGGTACATACCTGCAACTGAAGCAAGCCAAATTGATCTTGGGAAGTTATTGTCTGCTCCGAATGTCCCAATACTTGTCCTGTTAAAAGTACACCACCAGTGTTTGACTCATCAAGCCCACCTCTCTCCCTCACCATTGTGTCAGTAACTGTGTTCGACTCATCAAGCCGAGCTCGCTCGCTCACCACAGAGTTAGTAACTGTAACTCCGTCAGTTACACCACCAGTGTTTGACTCATCAAGCCCACCTCTCTCCCTCACCATTATGTCAGTAACTGTGTTCGACTCATCAAGCCGAGCTCGCTCGCTCACCACAGAGTTAGTAACTGTAACTCCATCAGTATTCCCTTCATTAGATGATACATTACTGAATTCCTTAGGGTGAACATTACTTATACTTCCGAGTGGAACATTTTCAGGCACACCTGTTGGAACCTCTTTGTTTCGCTCTACCGGTAGAGTTTCATTGCAAACTCGTTCTTCAGAAGCGGGCAATTTCGCGCAAACAATTTCTCCATTATCACTGGACTGCTCTGATTGATTAAGCTGCTCAACCACATTCAGTGATGAACTCTGTGAGGATGTTACCACTTCATTTTGACAATTGACAGTTACCAAATTACTTGGAGATTCAATAGGATCATTACAATCTACTGCATCAGCTGGAGTAACAGATGCTTTGGAAGGTGACACATCAATTCTCAGCGGACGCGCACTGTTGATAGGATTTTGGTCTTCTATATGCTGACTTGACAGGGAAACTACATCCGTGTTGTCAATGCTAGTATATGTAGCAAACTGAGAGCATCCAGCATCATCCTCAGATTGAGAATCAAGTAACCGTGGCCCATTTACAGCCCTTAGTTCAGTAGAGCAGGCTTTTGCTTCAGCCAGCCAGTGAGATGCTTTCCTTTTCTCCTCATCCCTAGCTGCTAACTGCTCTGCCTCAAGATCTTTAAGCTCTGTGTTCTTTAAAAGGTTGTGCTCTTCCACTTTCTTTGCATAATCATCAATCGAAAGCTTGAGTTTTTCCATTCTAGTTGAACCTTGACCATATAAAGACCGAATAATAGCCAAATCTATTTGGTGATTCTTCTCCAATTTTAGTCTTTTTTCCTCCCACATTTCTTGGAACACCTTAATTTTCTCCTGCTGTCTCCGTATAAGTTTCTTCATCCGCTTGGCACACATTTTGTGTATTTGCTTTATCTTACTATCAATTTCACTCCCGCCACCTTTATCTTTCAATGCCGCTTTCTGCTGTAAAGGGATCTGGCCTGCAGCATGCTCTTCACTAGCTGAGTGTTCTTCAATCTCCATTATCACATTTTGCGTTTCAAATGATGCTAACTTTGAACCCCCTTCATCAACATTAGATGGTTCTCTGCTGATGTTTCCTTCAGCTAACAAGCCCGACTCAATAGTGTTCCCTGAACATTGCAAATACATTCTCTTCAAAGATTGCATTTTCGAATAAACTGAGAGTGCTTGTTCTTCTGTGCATTGATAATCCAAAAGCTGTTTCGCTAAGAGAAGAGAAGCCTTCTTATCAACTTCTTGCTTAGTGATGGAGGCAGCAATCCAACACTGCCAGAATAAAGGTATAATAAGATTGGTCAGGCTGAGCATGAGTCAGAAGAGACATCTCCTTTTTAGTTGAATCAAGGACAAAGTAAAAGAAGTTTGGATATCCACATAATATTAGAGCACTGGAATAAAAAGTGTGAAAATATATAAGCTGACTGAAATTAGGTGTCTAATCATGAAAATCAAGCCGATTGCTTTATGCTGTGCATTAAAAGAAGAAAACGGTAGATACTAAGGAAAAGGAAATCGGAGCGGCACATTGATACTCTGTCTTAACCAACTAGAAATGATCATTATGTAAAGGAGAGAATTTCACTTTAGGTATCACAAGTAATGGTACCATAACTTTAAAAACATACACATTTGGTACCACATGTTAACTGTCCTCGACATATCTCCGTCAATTTTTGGACAGAAAATTCAATTTCGGTCGGAAAGTTGATGGAAAATTTGCATAATTAGTCCTATAGTTATAGATTGCTGCCAAAGTTTGCCCCACATATTTTCTGGCCCATAAATTTACCCCAAAGTTCACAAGTTTTATAAATTTTATATAATATTATTATTAAATATCTTAATCAATTAGATTATATACATAAACTAAATAATATTTTATAAAAAATCTAATAAATAAATTAAATTTATTAGCATTTTTTTATTTCGAAAAATAATCTTTTAAACTAATTAGATTTTATATATAGTATATATAAATTAAATAATATTTTATATAAAATCTGAAAAATAAATATACTTATTACATTTTTAAAATTTAAAAAAAAATCTTTTAAACTAATTTAGGGTTTTTTGTTTATTTTTATTTTTTTAATTACAATAATTTAATAATTAGAATTATTTTTATTTGTATAATTATAAAAGATTTTTTTCAGGTTTATAATATATATTATTTAATTTGTTTATATAATTATCTAATTAGTTTAAAAGGTTTTTTGTCAATTTAAAAAATTTAATAAGTTTAATTGATCTTTAGTTTTCAAATTTAATATAAAATATCATTTAATTTATATGTGTTTTATATAAAATCTAATTAGTTTAAAAGAGTTTTTTTAAATTTAAAAAATCCATTAAATTTAATCGAGTTTTTTTTTTTTTAAATTTATATAAAATATTATTTAGTTTATATATATTATATATAAAATATAATTAGTGTAAGAGATTTAATAATTAAAATTTATAATTAATTATATCTGTGAATGGGATCGAAATGCTTCGAATTTGTGAATTGTGGGGTAAATATGTGGGCCAAAGTTTGGCAACAAGTCTATAACTATAGGACCAATCTGTAAATTTTCAATCAATTTTCCATCTAAAATTGAATTTTCCGTACAAAAATTGACAAAAGTACCAAATGTGTCGAGGGCAGTTAACATGTGGTGCCAAATGTGTATGTTTTTAAAGTTATGGTACCGTAACCTTAAATTAGGGTTACTTGTGGTACCAAAAGTGAAATTCTCTCTCATGTAAAGAGTAGCTTGTCATATCATTTGAGCAAGCAACATATGCAACCTAAGCACAATTCAAGTAAAGCATGCTAAGACATTTTTAAAACAAAGTCGATTTTAGCATGTGCACAAACCAAAAGTTTCTCCAGATCAATGAGCAAGCATGGACAAGAAATATAAAGAATCTGGTAATTAAACTTAGATTTCTCTAGAAAAACTCTAGAACCGGATTTTCCAACATAATGTTCACGAATTTCTTATCCAAAGCAAAAACTTCAAATTATACCATTCACCCAAGAATATCATATACCAATAGAAACTTCATATCTTTCAAGCATAGAGACATGTTTGTAAACAAAGGAATGAAATATGACTTATTTAATTACAGCAATTCAATTGGGGTTGTGTATGGTAAGAAAATACCCCTTTTTGTGGATTTATCTTACTGACTCTAAATTAACATTATGTCCTCTGCTTGGAAGACCAAAGTAACTTTACAAGAAGTAAAATTTTAACGACTTTCTAGTAGACCATATCTCATTAATCCAGTATAGCACCATTGTAAAAATTTGATATTGTAATGCAAATGTTATTGCTTCGACAATAACACCACATTTTTAAAAGAAAGGGCACTACATGCACTTCAACAACACTGTTACATGTTTATACATTTTACACCTATGCATCAGTCGATGATATGCACGGAAAAGAAACTCACTAGAGATATTTGAAAAGCCTGCACCATTGTTGGTGAGTCATTGCTGACATGGTGATTCTCGATGGCATATTGCAGAAATCTTCTGATGGTATGAGTAACATCTTCCTGCATTTGAGGCCATATAGATACATTAAATAGTAATACATAGGGTGACCTTATTGACACTAGTAATATGCCAGTTTGGTTTTAAATTCATATAGCTAACATATTATAAAGAAGGGTCATCTTCACATTTCTAATTAAAAATAAAAATCCAGATGAAAAAACAGTTCCATGCGTGTTAAGTAAAACTGCAGGAAAGATAATGCAAAATTGAATAGGATTAGAAAAGTTATAAATAAATCCCTCAAGAATGATATTCCTACTTTTGTAAAGAAAACTGGAACAGTGTCAAGTTGACACTCATCCAAGAGACTATAACCAGTAGATAATGGACAGACTAAAATTCATTCATTTTGCAGGGTTCATTAACAACAACTAGCTTCTAGGAACAGATTCAAAAAGTCTTTACTTTGAATATGGATGTGTATCAATTAATTTTTGCATCCACTTTATCTTCATATACAGCAGCCTCATGTCCAAAAAAAAAAAAAAAACCCTCATGTCATGTCTAGAACAAGCTTTGTCGTTGTATTTTCTTCTATATAGCAAAAAAGGAGCCACGCAATTGGTAAATCAAAATACACAATTTTAGCTCTTTTAATTCAATGTAAGAGTGGGGCACAAACAGTGGTTTAACTAAACATTATTGATGCTTATCTTTGTTAGAATATATAATTACTTAGTCTTAGTCTTGTTCTTCATTAATCTGACTTTGGTGCTAGCATGACGCCTGAAAGCACCCGAAATGTCATAAGCGACTAATGCCAAGGAATTAACAGGAGATTGACTCATGACCTAGATGGGTTTGTGTAGCTGAACTTTGGGAGGCAGTCGACACAGATAACGGCATATATATATATATATATATATATATATATATATATACACATGCATTGTACTCAAAACAAGAACACAGTTCTCACAATTAATGAGCTACACATGTATACGACCATTTGGAACTAAAGTAAATGGCACTGACATTTCCAGTCTTTGTCAGACTGAGTACTCTAACAATACAATCTGGAACTTTGATAGATAAAGAAGGCAAAATTAGAGATTGGTACCGGAAGTTTAAGAATATGACACAGTTTCGTCAATTCTCCTTGCATGGAAGTATGGAGGCTCTTCTGCTCAATGGATAATTCAAGTCTTTCCTCTGACTCTGAAGCAACCTCAGCAACCAAAGAGTTATGATCGGACATGCGATTGGGACCATTTTTAGAAGCTATGCTGTCTAGTTGCAATGATTGAGATTGATTACAAGCTATAATTGTAAGAGGCCCTGCATATCAGAAAATTGAAGTAATTGGGTGTGTATGTATTTCAAGGAAAGTACAACTATAATGTGCATATCCAACATCTTTCTCTTTTTTAAAAGTGGAAGTCTTTCATGGTATCTATTACCTCCCTCGGGACCAGCAACTTGAGTCATCTGATGTCCACCTAATTCAACTAGAACCGATGGTGGGTCCATATTTTCATTCACTTCACTTCTAAGATTTTTTCCTACATGTTCATGTTCATACAATTTTTCTTTGAAACCTGGACTAGTTTGAGAGTCTTTTAAGACATCGTCATCTGGAGGCTCATCCACAACATTATCCATAGGAGTTGCATCCACGGATCGCTTATCTGGTCCTTGAAGTTTACTATCTAAGGGAAGATTGGTGAAAGAAATCCTATTAGGATCAAAGTTCAATGATATCTTTAATGACTTTTTCTTGGTAGTTTCTAATAGAATGGTAAGTGGCAAGAACTAGATTGGCATGCCTTAATTTTTCGTAACACATTGAACTTTGATTCTAATAGGATTTCTTTCACCAATCTTCCCTTAGATAGGAAACTTCAAGGACCAGATAAGCGATCCGTGGATGCAACTCCTATGGATAATGTTGTGGATGAGCCTCCAGATGACGATGTCTTAAAAGACTCTCAAACTAGTCCAGGTTTCAAAGAAAAATTGTATGCACATGAACATGTAGGAAAAAATCTTAGAAGTGAAGTGAATGAAAATATGGATCCACCATCGGTTCTAGTTGAATTAGGTGGACATCAGATGACTCAAGTTGCTGGTCCCGAGGGAGGTAATAGATACCATGAAAGACTTCCACTTTTAAAAAAAGAGAAAGATGTTGGATATGCACATAATTAATAAAATAAGAGAAAGTTACTGGTCATTAAATCATGTTTTTTGTAGAATGAGCATATAACAAACAGATGTAATGGGCTAAAATAATAATAGTAAAAAAAATCAAGAATTATCTCCCAATAGGAACGTTGCGATTGACTAGAGGAAGAATATGGAAAGATTAGTTTACCTGATACATTTTCCTGAACTCGTGGTTTCTTAAATAGAGCCTTGAAAGAACGACCAGTTGTTGTCTTTCTCTTCCAACAACCTGACTCCCGTTCAACTGGAGCTTCCATCGTCACTTGTATCAAGTTCTTCCCTTTCTTCGTCTTCTCCTCTGAGAAACTAAGTTTTTTTGCAGATTGGGAGCCGAAAGAACTTAAAGGTAAATCTTTCTTACCCCTATCAGATCTCCTCAAAGGACTTGGTGTGTTATGCTTCTCAAGTCTTTCAGATTTCCGGTTTACGGGAGAAGTTGAAGGTAGTGTCTTCTTCCCTAGATGCTTAGGTTCCTGCCTAGATGTTTTCCTACCCGATCTTCTTAGACCTAAGATATCAGCTTCACCCAAGCTAGCATTTTCCGTATCTTTTCCATAATTTCTTTTATTCTTCAGACTATTGTCATCCACATCATTTCTAATTTTCCGTCCAGATCGAGTATCACTGACCATCCTCCTCAGCTGCAATAGTAATCACAAATTCGACAAAATTAATTATATACTTTATATAACTTCAGCACGTGATAATAATCATAACAAGAATACTTAAGCCTAGTCTATAAATCGAAACGAGAAGACTAAGTAATTCTTAAACTTAATGCTTCCAAATATGGATCCCTTTATGCCAGTAGATAACTTAGTAATAAATTGTTCCCAAGTTCCACCAAAAACAACTTACTTGTCGAAATTACCAAACTATCAGAGCAATGCCAGTAATCCTTTGTTACAGTTAGTACAATGAAACATAAAAAAGCATTTTATAATTCAACCAGCAGAAACTAACCCCAAATGGAATATAGCCCATATTCAAAATAAAGAATTATTTCTTCAAGTCAATATCGAAATTCTAGATTCAGGCATCAATACAATGCCAATAATGAGCAACCCTCTAGTAGAGATAAGTACAATGCATGCAATGCCCAAATAAACATGAATATCAGATTTCAACCAGCAGAAATTACAGCAGAAATTAACACATAGTGGAATACATCCCAATTATTTTAAAATGAAAAAATCTACCTTTAAAACGAAACCCTGATTCTGACATCAGGGGTTGTAAAGAGCGAATTCTGAAAATACTTGGATAAAATTCATCAATTTCCCATGTAATTTGCTGTCGACAAATGTTTCTGATAACAATTGTTGTGAATAACAGGAACGTAAAATTGAATTGGAAAATTAGTTCATGGGATGATGGGAAAACGAAGAAGCACTATGGCATTTCTCGATTCCCTCGCCTTCGCAATCTTCGTGACAGTCTTATTTCCTGGGTTGACGGCGGAATTCTCTATTTTTTTTTATTTAGGGTAATATATAAATATCAAATTACAGATTACATTAATATATTGGATTCTTACATGTAAATTTATTCTGAGCATAAGTTTCCGTCCTAGAAAGATTAGTTATTTATTTCATGAGGTATTTTATTTCTTGTTCCAACTTTCTCCTCTGAGACCAGTTGAGCTGTCCATGCGGACGAGGTATTTTATTTCTTTCTCGTCGTAAGTGTTGCATAGTATAAAGTCTCAAACGTTGAGGCTATCAACTTAATATCGTCAATAATCAGGGTTTTTGGCATTTTTCACCCTGGAATTATAGGGTTTTGGCACTTTGCACCCTGACTTAAAAGTTTTGGCACTTTACACCCTGAAAATATAATTTGTTTGGCACTTTGCACCCTAGTATGTGTTTTTGTGAGAAAATTCAATGATAGAAGGTAGAATAGTTATTTTCAATTTTCTTTTAACTTTGCACCTTGGCAATATAGATTTTCACCCTTAAAATATAGAATGTTGGCATTTTGCACCGTAAAATTATAAAATATTAACATTTTTCACCCTGATTTAAATTTTTTGGCACTCTGCACCCTAAAAATATAATTTGTATGATATTTTGCACCCTAATGTATTTTTTTTTTAAAACAGACTCGTGAATGTCGACGATGTAGAGATAAAATGTCATTTCTATGCACAACAATCATAAACTTGTTATTCTAAATTTATTTTACTTTATAATAACTTATTTTAACATTTTCTCTCTGTAAGATTAAAAAAAAAGACATTGTCTTTATTTTATTTTCAAGTATTCTCAAGATTATTTACTTTATATCTAAAATACACGTTTACATATCTAACATATTATTATATTGCAATTCATTTACATAATTTAGATTATCATATTAAGTCGGGGTTGAAAATGCCAGAAATTACATTTTTTGGGTGCAAAGTGCTAATATTCTATATTTCAGAGTGCAAAGTGTCAAAATCTATACTTTTAGGATTTAAAGTGCCAAAAATAATCGAAACTAACTATTATACTTTTCAATCAATTAATTTTTTCTTCAAAACACACACTAGGGTGCAAAGTGCCAACTAAATTGTATTTACAGGGTGCAAAATGCTAAAACTTTTAAGTTAGGGTGCAAAGTGCCAAAATCCTATAATTCCAGGGTGCAAAGTGCCAAAAGCCCCAATAATCACTACATAATTTAAAATGTTCTAGATTCTGAAGAACATATCACCGCTTTAATCACAACAATCGAATCCCCTTCAACTATCACTTTATTATAGTTTTGTATTTTGCGAATTAAACCGCAAATAACATTACGTAAATTATTTAACAATTATGGCTTCGATCGGTCATTTAATTTATTTAAATAAAAGAAAAATTGCCAAATAAATTATCAAATATTACAATGTCATCGAAGTATTTTGGGCATTAAGATTCTAATTGATTGTGATTAAATGAAAATTTCAAAGATTTGAATACTTCAGAGTGATTTTATAGATTTGCATGATTTATGCATGTCTATTTTTCAAGAGAAGTTGTCTTTTAAGGAAAGTAATATTTATCAAATTATGTTAGGGCAAGCTTTGATCAGTAGGGGTGGGCGTTGGGTTCGGGTAACGTCAAATCTAGTTGTCTACAATCTTGATTGAGTTCTTTGGAATTAAAAAGATACAGAGAAGAAAGGGAATCGCCACCTAATAAAATCACTATCTCATAATTGCGCAGATAATCGCAGTGGCTATCTAAAGTCAAGAGAGAGGATCGAGAAACTATCGCCCAAAGGTGCTTTTACGAAATCCGGTCATCGGGCGCTAAGAAACTCGTTTTGCTATTGAAGCCGTGAAAAGCTACTTGGATAAGTTATTAAGTTTTATCTAAAAAGATATAGACCCCATGCCCAATATCTCTCTTCAGTCGGAATTGCGGAGATGTTAGTTGCAGAGCTACATAGCTACAAGAAGATATCTTTTTCTAAAAAAATGTACGCCCCATATCCAATTCCTCTCTTCAGTCGGAATTGATGGGGTGTTAGCTGCAGAGCTACGTAGCTACAAGCAAGTAGCTCATTACTCCATTCCTCAAGATACTCTCGGAATGGTCGGAGCCCCATCCCTCTCGTTCAGTAGTCTCACCCGAGGCTCCTTCATTGCCAGTATTCTCAATCGCCGAAGGCTCACTCCGAGTTAAGCTCTTAAAGCATACGTTCGCATTTCTTCTTTTCCAGCGAGAGAGGGGAGAGAAATAAGTTATCTTTGAATCCCAGTTGTTCTCATATAGTAGAAAGCCATACGCCAAGGCAAATACGTAATGACACAATACTCGAACAGGATGAGTATTTTTTAGGTTTTGGGCACCAAAGACTTAAAAATTCGTAGGGTTTGGGATTAGCCTCTCTAACCCTATATACCAAACCCTTCTATTGTTATGTACTTTCGAATTCTAGATGACGATTCCAGTGTGACTGATAAATTTGGAAACCCCTTTCCTAATCCGTCATTGACCACGGTCGTGGGTTTCTCGGAAGATATTATCTAAGAACGACAGGAAATTCCCTCATCTTATGAGGATGAGTCGATAGATCATTGATTAGTACTAACCATCCGTATACACGGTCATACATACCCAAAGTAGTCACACAACGATCAGCTACGTGATCGGCTCTTAAATCAAGCACGTATGCTCGTGCACCGAATTCGCCTTAGTCCTCGAGTCGAAGGACTAAATCGTACACTATTCTAAGTCTTGAGAAATAATATTTCATCACCGATATGCATCATGCGCTTCCACAATGGGAGTTCGGGTCATTTAATGTGATCAATCTCCTATCGAACCACCTACTCATATTCATTAGCATCAAATGTCTAGCTCATGAAACACTACAAATTCACTTCACGTGAATCATGCATATTCGTACAAGTCATAGCGATTCCTTCGATAAAAAAATTGAGAGATTTTTGCGAATAAAAATAATATAGGGGAGTTTTTGAGGTGTTAGACAAAACATAGGGAGTATTCTGCATTTCACTCTATGTATATCGTGTAATACAGTAATACAATACATAAAGTATTACTTTACATTATACATAATTATATATAATTAATAGCACATTTTATAAATAATATATATGTGTAAGGGGTATTATTGTAAAATTTTTAAACATGACTCCGCTCCTTAATATTATCAAACATTAAAAAAAGAATCTGTTTGCTCAAATTCCAGATGTTACCCATACATTTTAATGGAATAATATTTCTGTAATCAAATTTTTAAAATCATATTACCAGATTTATGTAATCAAATTTTTAAAATCATATTACCAGATTTATATTCTATTCCTGTCAAACAAACTGATCCTTAACGATATCTCATTCCATGATTATCTCCTTTGTTCCTTATCATACTAGGAATCCTAATGTCCCATCATTGTGGACTATTCTTCTTAAGTTTGGCATTAATTAATTAAACTTATTTAATTAATTAATTCAGCCCATTATTTAAATTAATCCAATTAAATAAATAAACTCTCTATTTTATTAATTAATATTTTAATTATTAATTAGGTATTCTAATTAATTATTCTCTATTTTGAAGTAACACTTTAATTCAAACTTTTCTTATTGATTGTTGGCGTCCAATTGCATTGTGTGTGACCCTAGGTTCACCATAAATAGTTCGTAGGCCCACGACTTTCATGGTTTAATTAATGAGCAACTAATTATTTCGATCAATTAAATACTTTTAATTGGCGCTCCATAATCAATCTCAATATCTCATACTAATTTAGGCGTTTCCACACCTCATGGTCGATGTCTAGCCACAAACTCATGAGGCCCAACTTTATGTGAATTGATCTTGTGAACATCACCTCTCATAACTATCATATACATACAATCCATCTAGCGAGTAATTTTCCGATCAAGACTTAAGGTGTGTGAATTGATCAGCACCTCTAATTATCTCAATTATGTAATTTCGAATTCTAGATGACGATTCCAGTGTGACTGATAAATTTGGAAACCCCTTTCCTAATCCGTCATTGACCACGGTCGTGGGTTTCTCGAAATATATTATCTAAGAACGACAGGAAATTCCCTCATCTTATTAGGATGAGTTGATAGATCATTGATTAGTACTAACCATCCGCATACACAGTCATACATACCCAAAGTAGTCACACAAAGATCAGCTACGTGATCGGCTCCTAAATCAAGCACGTATGCTCGTGCACCGAATTCGCCTTAGTCCTCAAGTCGAAGGACTAAATCGTACACTATTATAAGTCTTGAGAATTAATATTTCATCACCGATATGCATCATGCGCTTCCACAATGGGAGTTCGGGTCATTTAATGTGTTCAATCCCCTATCGAACCACCTAATCATATGCATTAGCATCAAATGTCTAGCTCATAAAACACTACAAATTCACTTCACGTGAATCATGCATATTCGTACAAGTCATAGCGATTCCTTCGATTTCGTTTAAAATCTATACTTATAACGTATTTTAAGATCAGGACCTTAGAGACTATTTCTTGATTGCATTCATACTGAAATCTCATAGTCATAATGTGATCTTAGAATTTCATCCAATCGTTTAGGTACATTCGTGTGAGATAAAGTTGGTCATTCTTTAATTTGCATACCATAAATAAACAAAACGTATTAATTATTAAACCAACAAATTTATACAAGACCTATATCTATTTATTATTATTATATAATTATACAGTACTTTACTTATATATCAATTAATTAATTAATTAGCATCACCTAATAAAGAATGTTTTTACTTTACCCTAATATTATTTAAATCGTACACTAGTTATTAATACATAGGGGTGTTCAACGAAACCGTTAGACCGCCCCAACCGATCTACCCAACCAAACCGACCGCAATTTTACGGGTTGAAGGTTTGATGGGTTGATCTTGGGCTTCATGAAAAAAAGACCGCAATTTTTGATCGGGTTTGGTTTTACACTTTTTTAGACTGCATAACCGCATTCGACCGCACTTTATATAAATGATGATGTATATATGTTTTATTTTATTTTATTATTTAATTTAGTCCTAAATTTAAGAAAATGAGAAATATAATATAACTATATACTTTAACAAATTAGTCGTGTTCCACATTCCAAACCCCAATTATATTAGATAAACCCTACAATCTTACGTAAATCTCCAATTTTAAGTGTAAAAAATATAAAAAAATAGATCCAAAACTAGAATAAATTAGTTAAAAAATATTCTGCGAAAATCAAAAAGTAAAGTGAAAAAAAAATATATCAATCAAACTTCTCATTGGCCATTAACCACCAACACCAAGTTCGAATATAAAGATATTTTTCTCTTTTGTTTATTCTTCGGGAACAATTTGATTTTTGTGTAACGAAAACTTGTTAATTTAGTGTTCGGGTTTATTTTTAGCTTTCATTAAATTATGTATTCATTGAAAATCATATTTTAATTGATATTTTCTACCATCTTCATTATTGTTGGATAAGGATGAAGATGAAGGCACTAAAGGAAGTTTGATAAGGGAGGTTTTGATGCACTCCAAAACTTCATATTTGGCTAAGTATGGAGTAACTTAGCTGATAAACTTATCAAAGAATTTTGACTAAGTAAAGAAGACATCAGAAGAGTCAAAATTTCAAGGTCCAAAACTTCTGATCTGCTGAAGAAAAGTTATCAGACTGATGAAGATCAGCCGACTCAAATCAGATTTGTTCAAGTTTGAGATCAACTTTGTTCGCCATCAGACGCGTACTTTTATCAGCCAAGTGAAGAAGATCATAAAGTCTTCCCAACGGTAATAAATGCCCCTTGGAGTAATAAATACTGAAGTACAAGGTTATTAAAGATAAATGATTGAAGAAATGCTTCGCATCAGCTGGGTGCATTTAATGCTGCCTGCAGAATAGTACTGTTCACAGTACGGACAGACTGCAAAAGAGCCGTTCGCGGATTTTAAGGACCAGTACTCGAGGAATTTGAATCTTGTCTCTCTTCAACGGACATTTTTCAATCCTCAAGTATAAATAGCTGAAAGAGACGAAGAGAAAATAAGCAACACAATCTCTGAGAAATTTTCGAAGCAAAATTCTTTAAGTCTCAAGAACAGCTCACTCATCAGCTGAGTCATTTGTTGACAAAAGCAGAGTTGAAGAATCAAGCCAAATACATCTTCTGAGTGAATTTGTAAACATTGAGTGTTGTGAGAAGTAGATATCCATCTAAGTGAGTGATATTACTTCAGAGAAGTAGGATTTCTTTGTGATTTCTTACTGCGAACTTACGGCCTGTTCATTTGTTGTAAGGCGTAAGCAGAGTATACTGATTACTGTGTGTTTTTAGTATAACCCAAGATCTTTGTGACTTGGAATAGTGGACTAAAGGATATTCAAATCCATATAACCACTATAAAAATTGCTTGTGTTTTTTATTTGCATTTTACCTGCATATTTTCAGTTGCATAAAACACATTAAGTTAACTGTTTGAAAAATGATTTAAAAAGAGGTTTTACAAAATTGGGGAAACATTTTTCAAACTGCTAATACTACTTGTGAAAAACACTTTGAAAATCCGCTGCAAGTACTCTAAGTATTAAAACTGATTTTAACAAAATCAGCTAAGTAACAATCAGACGAGTGGTCAACAAAGCTGTTCAAATATTTGTTCGCGAACAGAATTGTAACTAACAAATCTGATCAGCTTAGTCTGTTCAGTTAGAGTAAAGTTTTAAAGTTAAATTTGAAGAAAATTTTTAAAGAGGTCTATTCACCCTCCCCCCCTCTAGACCTCATCTGACCACTTGGGACCAATGTTGGATAAAGATGAAGATAAAGGCACTGAAGACAATTTTAGAAGGGAGGTTTTGATGCATTCCAAAACTTCAATATTGGCTAAGTATGGAGTAACTTAGCTGATGATCCCTTTGGAAGAAATTTTGACTAAGTACAAGAAGACATCAGAAGAGTCAAAGTTTCAAGGTCCAAGACTTCTGGTCTGCTGAAGTAAAGTTATCAGACTGATGAAGATCAGCCGACTCAAATCAGATTTGTTCAAGATTGAGATCAGCCGAGTTCGCCATCAGACTTATACTTTCGTCAGCTAAGTGAAGAAGATCATGAAGTGTTCCCAACGGTAATAAATGCCACTTGGAGTAATAAATGCTGAAGTACGAGGTTATTTAAGGCAAATGATTGAAGATTTACTTCGCATCAGCTGGGTGCATTTAATGCTGCATTTAATGCTGCCTGCAGAATAGTACTGTTCATAGTACGGACAGACTGCAAAAGAGCCGTTCGCGGATTTTAAGGACCAGTACTCGAGGAATTTGAATCCTGTCTCTCTTCAACGGACATTTTTCTATCCTCAAGTATAAATAGCTGAAAGAGACGAAGAAGGAAAAAAAAAACACACTTTCTGAGAGAAAATCTTCGAAGCAAAATTCTTTAAGTCTCAAGAACAGCTCACTCATCAGCTGAGTCATTTGTTGACGAAAGCAGAGTTGAAGAACAAAGAAAAATACATCTTCTGAGTGATTTTGTAATCAAGAGTGTTGTGCGGAGTTGTGATCCATCTTTGTGAGTGATCAAACTTCAGAGAATAGGTCTTCTGTGTGATTTCCTATTGCGAACTTGTGGTCGTTTCATTTGTTGTTCGACGCAAGCAGAGTATACTGTAAACTTTGTGATTATAGTATAACCCAAGATCTGTGTGACTTGGAAGAGTGGACTAAAGGATATTCAAATCCATATAACCACTATAAAAATTGCTTGTGTTTTTACATTGCTTTTAAATCTGCATATCTTCTGTTTGCATAAAAACACATTAAGTTAACTGTTTGAAAAAGAGATAAAAAGGAGTTTATAAAACTGGGGAAGCACTTTTCAAACTGCTAAGATTACTTGTGAAAAACACTTTTAAAATCCGCTGCAAGTACTCTAAGTATTAAAACTGATTTTAACAAAATCAGCTAAGTAACTATCAGACGAGTGGTCAACAAAGCTGTTCAAAGATTTGTTCGCGAGCAGATTTGTAACTAACTAATCTGATCAGCTTAGTCTGTTCAGTTTAAAGTAAAAGTTTTAAAGTTAAACTTGAAGAAAATTTTTAAAGAGGTTTATTCACCCCCCCCCCCCTTCTAAACCTCTTCTGACCACTTGGGACCAACAAGTGGTATCAGAGCGGGTGGTTCATTAGAATCAGCTGCCTGATCAACGAGCTTGATCCAAGTGTTTTTCAAAGGTTTTCAAAACTTTTCAAAAGAGCATCCTTTTGAAAAACTAAAACTTTTTGAAAAATGGATTGTATCACCCTTGTTCCCCACATTGCTGGTATGTCCTTTGAGGACTGGAAGATTAGAATGTAAATCTTTCTAGCAGCCTACAATGACAACATGTACACATGTATCATTAAAGGTCCATTCAGATTCACAAAGACCATCAAAATCAATGAAGTAGATACGGTTGTGGAAAAAGACCTTCATGAGATGACTCCTGAAGAAATAAAACTTTACAATCTTGATAAAGTTGGGAGATTCATCATGACTAAAGCCCTGGATAATGATCGGTTTGACAAGGTCAAACATTGCAAGACTGCAAAGGAAATGTGGGACAAAGTCAGAGATATGAGCGAAGGCAATGATGCAATAAAGGAGCATCAGCTCACTGTTGCCTTGGAGAAACTTGACAACTTCAAGATGAAGTCTGGAGAAACCATTGATCAAATGGATACCAGATTCACCAGAACTCTGAATGAAGTTTTAAAGCTGGGAAAGACCTTCACTGACAAGGAGATCACTGTCAGAGTACTAAAGGCTCTACCTCCAAAGTTCAACATGAAAGTAACAGCAATGGAAGAATCAAGGGATTTGGGAAAAATCTCTCTTACTGAGCTATTTTCTGTACTCAAGGCATTCGAGTATAAACTGCCTAGGATGGGAATTGAAGAAACCTCAACTTCAGGACCCACAGCTGCACTGGTTGCTGCTGAAAACCAAAGAAGACCAGCACAGAAAAGCAAAGAAGTGGACTCATCTGATGAAGCCACTCTACTCAACAAAAAGGAGTACACTGCTGGAGATGTTGCACTGTTGATGAATAATTTCAAGAAGTTCTACAAAAGAAAAATGAAGAACAAATACAACAATGCTTCTACTTCTAAACCTAACTTTTCTTCTCAGGATAAAGATGACTATAAAGCAAAACTAATGTGTTACAACTGCAGGAAATTGGGACATTTCATCAAAGATTGTCCATATCCAAAAGCAGAGAAGTACACTGAAGAGGAGAAGAAAATGAGAAAAGAAAGAAAGCATCAGAGAGGCAAGGCTATGATGGCAGAAGCAGAAAAGCTAGCTGCTGTCTACTCATCTGATTCAGACTCAGACTCGTCTGATGAAGAATCGTCTGATGAAGAAAAACCTGCTCTCCTGTGCCTGATGGCAAAGGAATCTGATGACTCTGAGGATGAGGTAACTCCTTAAGAAAATGAACTGTTTAATTCTCTAGAGCAAATGATGTTGAACAATACTACTATTGCTGGAGAATTTGTTAAGCTTAAAGAAGAGATGAACTTGCTAAAAGAGCAAAATAGTTCACTGAAACTTTTAGCTGAAAAGCCAAAAGGATCAGCTGAATATAAACAGCTTGAGCAAGAGCATGAATCTCTGAAAGCTGAATGTGAGGTTTATAAAGGAAAAATCATGGAACTTGAGAAAATTATTGAGTCTCATGATAAGTCAACTGTTGCATCCATGCATACATCTAGTAAACAGGAGACACCTTTAGGAAAGGATAAACTAGAATTGAATCATACTGAAAAATTCATATCAGCTGACAATAGTAAGGTCATTCTGTATGTTCAAACTTCTAAACCTACCTCATCTGAGAATGTGGTAAAGGAGAAGAAATCTCCTAAGGCTAAAAAGAGCAAAGAGCCTAGTATAGAAAAACAGACTAGTAAACCCAAACAAAAGAGTCCTAGGAAGTCTTCTGATAAGGTTAAGACTAATCAGACCAGTGATAAAGCTAAGTCGTCTGTTAAAGAGCAAGCATCTAGTAAACCAAAGAAGCATAAAAACAAGAAAAATCAAAATGCTTGGTATGGAAATGAGTCATATTATGTGCAACCTGTTGCATATCATCCTATGTATCATGCACCTCAATTTCCTAGTTACTATGCACCTTACCCTGCTCACCCAATGCATGCATATCCTGCATATCATGCACCTTACCCTGCTTATGAACATTATTCATATCATACTGATCATCAACATGACTTATCTGATAATTATGATAAAAATGAAACTGTTCATGCTCCTGCTAAATCTCAAAAGCCTAAGAAGCCTAAGACATCAACATCTTGGGTTGTCAAAGGTGGAACTAATCCTTCAGGACCCTCTCAATAAGGGTACCTAAAACAATTTTACTTTTGTTTTGTAGGTTAGGATTAGGAGTAGGAGTAAAGTAGAGAAGATTTGGTACTTGGACAGTGGATGTTCAAGACACATGTGTGGAAACATACATGAGCTGACTGATGCAGTTACTGTGGATGGTCCAAGTGTTACATTTGGAGACAACAAAGAAGGCAAGATTAAAGCTAAAGGAAGATTAATCAAGGGAAACATTGAGATATCTGACGTCTCATATGTTAAAGGCCTCAAGTATAATCTGCTGAGCATAAGTCAATTTTGTGACAAAGGATATTCAGTCATCTTCTCAACAGATAAGTGCTACGTTGAACAGATTGGTACAAAGAAGGTAATTTTATTTGGAAGACGACAAGGGAATGTCTACATAGTCGACTGGAATTCTGCTGACAAGAATTCAAGTGTTTGTTTGGTTGCATCTGCACCAAGTGAAGTTAGTTGGCAATGGCACAAAAGAATGAATCATTTAAACTTCAAGACCATAAACAGATTAATCAAGAATGAATTGGTAGAAGGGATTCCAAAAGCAGTCATGAGCAAAGACAAGCTCTGTGATGCATGTCAGAAGGGGAAACAAATCAAGTCATCATTCAAAGAAAAGAAGCACCAATCATCTGGAAGAATATTGGAGCTACTGCATATGGACTTATTTGGACCCATTGATCCAGTCAGCAATGGTGGAAAGAAATACTGCCTAGCTGTTGTGGATGATTATTCAAGATATACTTGGGTGATTTTCATGAAAAAGAAAAGTGAAACCAAGGAACATCTTACCAATCTGATGGAACTGATCCAAAATGAGAAGAGCATCAAAATATTGAAGATCAGATCAGATAGAGGGACAGAGTTTACAAACTCTACTGTTGAAGAGTATTGTAGCATAAAAGGAATACATCATGAGTATTCAGCTGCTAGGACCCCTCAACAGAATGGTGTTGCTGAAAGGAGAAACAGAACACTAAAGGAAGCTGTCAGAACCATGATAGCTGAAGCTAAACTGCCTCAAAGATTTTGGGCAGAAGCAACAAATACAGCATGCTTTACCCAAAACAGATGTATGATCAACAAAAATCAGAACAAGACTCCATATGAAGTTTGGAACAACAGAAAACCAAACATTCATTACTTCAAGATTTTTGGTTGTAAATGTTTTGTATTGAATAATGGGAAAAATCACCTTACTGCATTTGCAGAAAAGGCTGATGAAGTTGTCTTTGTAGGATACTCTACTGTTAGTAAAGCTTATAGAGTGTTTAACAAAAGAACATTACTAATAGAAGAATCTATCCATGTAGTATTTGATGAGCCAAGTCAATCTTCTGAAAAAAATCAAAGTGTTAACCAAGAACTGTCTGCTGATTTACAGAAGTTAGACATTGGAAGAAATGAAGAATATGTTCCCATCATACTACCTAATTTAAGTTCAGCTGCTAACTCAAGTGCTGTTCAAAATCACAGTGCTGATTGTCTAACAGACGAGTTGCAAACAGCTGACAGACCAGAGACTGTTCAACAAACTGCAAATGTTCAACAGACTACTACTGGATCTCCAACAGTAGTGTTGCAAGATCAAGACAAATGACAACATTATGATTTGCAACCTGATCTTAGATGGCTCAAAAATCACCCACCTGAGTTAGTGATTGGTGATCCATTAGATAGAGTGAAAACAAGAAGAGCTACGGCACAAGATGCAATGTTTGTCACCTTTCTATCTCAAATAGAGCCTAAGCAAATTGAAGAAGCTCTAAATGATTTCTTCTGGATTGAAGCTATGCAAGAAGAGTTGAATCAATTTGAAAGGAATGAAGTCTGGTACTTAGTTCCTAGACCAAGTCATCAAAGAGTAATTGGCACTAAGTGGGTTTTCAGAAATAAGATGAATGAAGATGGTATTGTTACCAGAAACAAAGCAAGACTAGTGGCCAAGGGTTATTGTCAAGAAGAAGGAATTGACTTTGATGAAACTTTTGCACCAGTAGCAAGACTTGAAGCAATCAGATTGTTTCTAGCTTATGCTGCTTACAAGAACTTCACTGTCTATCAGATGGATGTGAAGTCTGCTTTTCTCAATGGAGAATTGCAAGAAGAAGTGTACGTTGAACAACCTCTTGGATTTGAAGTCTATCAAGAAGAGGACAAAGTATATCGTCTGAAGAAAGCCCTTTATGGACTGAAACAGGCTCCAAGAGCATGGTATGATACCCTATCTGATTTTCTTTTAATCAAAGGATTTCGTAAAGGTAAAGTAGATAAAACCTTGTTTACAATTGAATGGGAAAATCATATATTACTTGTGCAAATATATGTGGACGATATTATTTTTGGTTCAACTAACCAACAGATGTGTGATAAGTTCTCCAAGCTGATGCAGAATAAGTTTGAAATGAGCATGATGGGTGAACTTAACTATTTTCTTGGATTGCAAGTTAGACAGTTGCCTGATGGAATATTCATCAGCCAAGCAAAATACACAAGAGATCTGTTCAAGAAGTTTGGTATGGAAACTAGCTCAACTGCTACAATTCCTATGTCTACAAGTCTTCGTTTGGATAAAGATGAAGATGGAAAATCAGTGGACATAACCAAATATAGAGGCATTATTGGTTCATTGTTGTATCTAACAGCAAGTAGACCTGATATAATGTACTCAGTTGGAGTCTGTGCAAGATTTCAATCAAACCCCAAAGAATCTCATCTCTTAGCTGCCAAAAGGATATTGAAGTATGTTAAAGGCACTCAAGAATTGGGATTGTGGTATCCTAGAGAATCTGGATTTGAGCTTATTGGTTATTCAGATTCAGACCTTGCTGGCTGCAAGATTGACAGAAAGAGCACAACAGGTGCCTGTCAGTTCTTAGGTAGTCGTCTGATCTCATGGATGAGTAAGAAACAGACTTCAGTTTCTATATCTACTGCTGAAGCTGAATATATAGCTGCTGGAGCTTGCTGTGCACAGATACTTTGGTTGAAGCACCAACTAGAAGACTACAACATCAAGATCAGTGGAATACCAATCTACTGTGATAATACAAGTGCAATCTCTCTTACTCAGAACACTACAAGTCATTCAAGGACTAAGCATATTGAGATCAAGCATCACTTCATTAGAGATCATGTGGAAAAAGGCAATGTTCTGATTGAGCATGTTCATACTGACAATCAGATTGCTGATATTTTCACAAAACCTTTAAGCGAAGTAAGGTTCTCAACTCTAAGAGCTGAGCTAGGACTACTTAATTTGGATGCATAAGCTGAGGGGGAACTCATCAGAAGACTGGAGTTCAACAGCTTACTCATCACCGTTATCTTCAAGGATTAACTTTCAACAGACTAGTTAACTTATGAATTCTTAAACTCAGGGGGAACGTGTAAGACTAGCGGTACTTCTGAATTAAAGATGAAATTTGTTGATGACAGTTAGTTGAAGTTATGTTTTCATCAGAAGACTCAACTATCGAAGATTAAAGTTATTTTATCTAGCTGGATTGACAAATAGCTGAGGAAGGTTATCAGCTATTGGCATTCTCTGATAACAGCATTGTCATCAGGACAGTAGTCCATCAGATAAGTATTTATGTTACTCATCTGATTACTTAAATAAAAGCGAACTATTTAAAACGTCTTACCCAAAACACGCTTTTATAAAGTAACTATTGGGCGGTACATATTCCCGCTCTTCATTAAATATCTTTTGAATTCGAAAAGTCGTAACTGACGCCGCACGATCAGCACTGACAGAAAAACGGATCTAACGGTTGGCGGATATCACGGAAACCGAAAAACCCCAACTCTATAAATCCACATCTGATCAGTCGTGTAGTTCTTTACGCACTCTAAGCATTCAAAAGTACTTGTGAGAAAATCTATCTGCAATTCTCTGCAAATTTCTCTCTGTTTTTCCTAACCTTCAACAGATTAACAATGGCCGCTGAAGGTATGTTTCTCGTATATGATTCCTACTACCAATCCGGCACAACACTGATGAAAGAACTTCTGGAGAAGTTCAAATCTGCGAACTTGGTAAACTTTATGGAATATAATGAGGGAGTTATCTGGACTGACCAAGTGATGGAGTACTATAACACAGCAAAGGCTGACTACAACTCACTGGAGATTAAGGCTACAGTGGGAGGTAAATCTATCACTGTTACTCCTGCTGTTCTGCACGAAACGTTTGGACTTCCTAACAGTGGACGACATGACGTCACTGTACTGACGGAAGATAAGCACCAACAATTCTGGGCGATCTGCGCCAAGGAGGGAGAAGTTATGTCTGGAAACATAAGGAAGAAACAACTGAGGGATGAATATCAGCGGATGGCTGATATGGTGTCTAAGCTGATTGAGAACTGCACCTTCTCACTGGATGCTGTTACTATGAAAAGGTTCAGCATCATGGCTGCCATATACTATGGACTGGAGGTAAACTGGTCAATTATAGTCTGGTACATATTGGCTGATTTTCTTGATGATAAGAAAGGAAAAGGCCCCTCCACCAACCACAGAATCACACTCAGTTATCTGCTGTCAAAACAGGGTTGTGACATGAAAAATGGGAAAGAGATCCACAAATCAAAGGCACTGTCCAAGTACATGCCTGTTCAAAAGAGGAAGGCTGGTGAGCCTGAAGAAGCTGATATTGAGGAATCAAAAGAGGTTCCTGCCAAAAGGCAAAGGAAGTTAGTCAAAACAGCCAGCCTAGCTGTTGAGACTAAAAAGAAGAAGGCTGCTGATGAGCCTAAGAAGAAAGACAAGATGGAGAAAGTGACTTCTACTGCTGAAGCCACTAAAATTGTTGAAAACATAATTGCTGATGTAAGGACTGGATCCCCTGCATCACCATCAAGAACTCCATCTGCTGAAAGACCTGCTGAAAATGTCTCCTACAGGACAAGGAGCCAATTAAGGGATTCAGCTGCATCAAGGCCTATTCAGGGTCTGTCAAAGAAGTCTGCCAGAAAGCAGATGACTTTCATTGAAAAACCGACTGAATTGGAAAATGTGGTTAGAGAAAGCCCTGAAGCTGCTGAAAGGCCAGTTGCAACAGATGAGACTGCTGCTGCCAACAAAGCTGATGAGCAACAGCAAAGTCAAGTCACACAAACAGCTGAGGTTGCTCAACCTCAAGATGATCCGGATGTCATGATCATCGAACCTATAGCTGCTGATCCTATATCATCTGCTGGACCAGCCCCTGCTGATAAAGGCAAGAGAAAGATAGTGCTTAAGAGAAAGAAAATCTCTAAAGCAGATAAGAGAGCAAGGGAGGAAGCTGAACAGAGAAAGCAGGATGAACTGGAAGAACAGAAGGCACTTGAGCTAAGCAAAGCTCAAGAGGCTAAGGATGAAGCCAGAAGGCACTTGTCTGAAGCAGAAAGAAAAGCTGCTGAAGATGCTGAACTGGCCACGGTGATTGAATTGAGCAAAGTTGATGCCTATGGACCTGTCCATGGAGGTGGCATCAAGATTGGAGAAGGCAAGGATGATGAAGAAGATAAGAAGAAGATATTGCTGCCTGCCCCCAAAGTCAAGTCAAAGGACAAATTTGAAGTGAGAAAAGCCTTTGAAATAGTATATGCTGATAAGGAGCTTTTCAAGAAGTTTGAGAAGTCTCTAGCATACTATGATCAGAAGCTTATGTTGAAGACTCTGTTCAACCAAGAAAAGCCAAGGTATATCAGTTGGAGAGACAACAGGCTGAACAAGTCAATAACAGAACTTCAAAGCATGAAGGAGTTAGCTGATGAAGAACGATGGGTTCTGACTTGGCTGAAAACAAACTCCATTCAAAAGGCCCTTGATCCAAGCTATGTAAGAGATGTCATGCATAGTTATGCAAAAGGCTTTGCATTGGAAGAGGCCAAGAAAATTAAAAACACCTTGCCTGACAAGAAGAAAAAGTCAGAAGATGCTGAAGAAAGGGCAATTAAGTTTGCTGTTATGACAGCTCTGAAGAGATGGGCTAAAAAGTCAAAATATCAGCAAGGATGTTCAAGTGACTTGCCACTGCTGCCAAGTATTCAACAGATCATTTTTGGCAATGAAGTACAACCGTACTATGAAGTCCCTAAGGGAAACAATGCTTTTGTCAACCCTTGGATTATTGTAAGGCAGATTAGACAGACAACATGCTTTAATGATGATGGAACCATTACTAATCTGTTCTACGATGATGTCACTGATGAGCACAAGTCTGCTGACAAGCTTTTAGCTATTGAAGGGCAAGCTAAGACTTCTGAAGATCATCAGATGACGGATATGCAAGATGTCCCTGTTCATCAGGAGACTAAAGAGAACGAAGTTGCTGCTTCTACTTCATCAGGTGATGAACACTCATCACTGATGGAAGCCTTCCAATTACTTATTGAAAATCAAATGACAGAGATGGAAGAGAGGAACAGTCTGCAGTTACAGAAGATGAAGAAAGAATTGGTTGAATCAAACACTCAACAGATGGAAAGAATGCACCTTCTAACTGCCAGTACTATCAAATTGGCTATTGATAGTCTACCTATTCCTCAAGATCATTCCTTGCAGTTAGTACACAGCCTAAGAGAATTGAGCAAGAATGTTGAAGATGTGAAGGGTGATGTAAATCATCTTCACACTGCATTGCAAAGAGCTGAGCACAAGATTGCTGACTTAACTGCAACCTTCATTAAAGTCAGTGAAGAGGAAAAGGCAGTCAACTTAGGGATGTTGCAAGAAGTAGCAAAGGCTTCACAGGAAATTCAGAATGAAATTGCAACTATCAACCTTAATATTGACTACTTCAATGACAAGACTGACGTCATTAGCACTGACATTCATCATCTTACAGCAAGTCATGATGTTGTAAATCAGAATCTGAAGGCTTTATGTGCTGAAGTGAAGATTCCAACAGTTGCGCTCAACCCTACTGTTACACCTTCAAATGTCATCAGTTCTGATGATGACAAAAAGGGGGAAGATATAGAAGGAGAACCAGCTAAGGAAACTGCTGATGCATCTATTGAAGCCAAGGAAACTGAAGACACTGCTGACAAGGCTAAAGAGCTTGGAAAGGTAGAAGAAGAAGAAAAGATTGAAAAAGAAGAAACTACCAAGTACAAAAATACTGAATCTGCCAAGAAAGCAATGGAGCTGATCAAAGAGCAGCAACTCAAAGAAAAGATGGATGCTGCCAAAGCAATCTTGGAAGAGGAAGCTGATGATGAAGAAGATGACGAAGAGTCATCTTATGAATATGAAGAAGTGCTTGAAGGATCAGATGAAGAAGCTGATAGTTAGAAATTGTAAAATCCTTGTAATCAGTTTACTTTATCTATTTCTTCAGAAATCTCATCTGATGAACTTGTACTCTGTAACTCTTTTTCAATATTAATGAAAAGTCAAGTTCAATCCAATAAACTTTTTCTATCTCAGAAAATTTTGAGGATTACAATCTTTAGCCTAGGTATTTGTCAGGTACTTAGCTGAAGTTTTGTCATCATCAAAAAGGGGGAAATTGTTGGATAAAGATGAAGATGAAGGCACTGAAGACAATTTTAGAAGGGAGGTTTTGATGCATTCCAAAACTTCAATATTGGCTAAGTATGGAGTAACTTAGGTGATGATCCCTTTGGAAGAAATTTTGACTAAGTACAAGAAGACATCAGAAGAGTCAAAGTTTCAAGGTCCAAGACTTCTGGTCTGCTGAAGTAAAGTTATCAGACTGATGAAGATCAGCCGACTCAAATCAGATTTGTTCAAGATTGAGATCAGCCGAGTTCGCCATCAGACTTATACTTTCGTCAGCTAAGTGAAGAAGATCATGAAGTGTTCCCAACGGTAATAAATGCCACTTGGAGTAATAAATGCTGAAGTACGAGGTTATTTAAGGCAAATGATTGAAGATTTACTTCGCATCAGCTGGGTGCATTTAATGCTGCATTTAATGCTGCCTGCAGAATAATACTGTTCATAGTACGGACAGACTGCAAAAGAGCCGTTCGCGGATTTTAAGGACCAGTACTCGAGGAATTTGAATCCTGTCTCTCTTCAACGGACATTTTTCTATCCTCAAGTATAAATAGCTGAAAGAGACGAAGAAGGAAAAAAAAACACACTTTCTGAGAGAAAATCTTCGAAGCAAAATTCTTTAAGTCTCAAGAACAGCTCACTCATCAGCTGAGTCATTTGTTGACGAAAGCAGAGTTGAAGAACAAAGAAAAATACATCTTCTGAGTGATTTTGTAATCAAGAGTGTTGTGCGGAGTTGTGATCCATCTTTGTGAGTGATCAAACTTCAGAGAATAGGTCTTCTGTGTGATTTCCTATTGCGAACTTGTGGTCGTTTCATTTGTTGTTCGACGCAAGCAGAGTATACTGTAAACTTTGTGATTATAGTATAACCCAAGATCTGTGTGACTTGGAAGAGTGGACTAAAGGATATTCAAATCCATATAACCACTATAAAAATTGCTTGTGTTTTTACATTGCTTTTAAATCTGCATATCTTCTGTTTGCATAAAAACACATTAAGTTAACTGTTTGAAAAAGAGATAAAAAGGAGTTTATAAAACTGGGGAAGCACTTTTCAAACTGCTAAGATTACTTGTGAAAAACACTTTTAAAATCCGCTGCAAGTACTCTAAGTATTAAAACTGATTTTAACAAAATCAGCTAAGTAACTATCAGACGAGTGGTCAACAAAGCTGTTCAAAGATTTGTTCGCGAGCAGATTTGTAACTAACTAATCTGATCAGCTTAGTCTGTTCAGTTTAAAGTAAAAGTTTTAAAGTTAAACTTGAAGAAAATTTTTAAAGAGGTTTATTCACCCCCCCCCCCCCTCTAAACCTCTTCTGACCACTTGGGACCAACAACCAACAAGTGGTATCAGAGCGGGTGGTTCATTAGAATCAGTTGCCTGATCAACGAGCTTGATCCGAGTGTTTTTCAAAGGTTTTCAAAAAATTTCAAAAGAGCATCTTTTTGAAGAAAAAAAAAACTTTTTGAAAAATGGATTGTATTAGCCATGTTCCCCACATTGCTGGTATGTCTTTCGAAGATTGGAAAATCAGAATGGAGATTTTCCTAGCTGCTTATAATGACAACATGTACACATGTATCATTAAAGGTCCATTCAGATTCACAAAGACCATAAAAATCAATGAAGTTGATACGGTTGTGGAGAAAGACTTACACGAGATGACTGCGGAAGAAATAAAGCTCGGAAGATTCATCATGACTAAAGCCCTGGACAATGATCGGTTTGACAAAGTCAAACATTGCAAAACTGCAAAGGAGATGTGGAATAAAGTCAGAGATATGAGCGAAGGAAACGACGCCATAAAAGAGCATCAGCTGAGTGTTGCTCTAGAAAAGTTGGACAACTTCAAGATGAAGTCTGCAGAAACCATTGATCAGATGGATACAAGGTTTACAAGGACGCTGAATGAAGTTCTGAAGCTTGGAAAAACCTTCACAGACAAGGAGATAACCGTCAGAGTTCTGAAGGCTCTACCTCTCAAGTTCAACATGAAGGTGACAGCTATGGAAGAATCAAGAGATCTGGGCAAGATTTCTCTTACAGAGCTGTTCTCAGTACTCAAGGAGTAACTTAGCTGATAAACTTATCAAGGAATTTTGACTAAGTAAAGAAGACATCAGAAGAGTCAAAATTTCAAGGTCCAAGACTTCTGATCTGCTGAAGAAAAGTTATCAGACTGATGAAGATCAGCCGACTCAAATCAGATTTGTTCAAGTTTGAGATCAGCTTTGTTCGCCATCAGACGCGTACTTTTATCAGCCAAGTGAAGAAGATCATAAAGTCTTCTCAACGGTAATAAATGCCCCTTGGAGTAATAAATGCTGAAGTACAAGGTTATTAAAGACAAATGATTGAAGAAATGCTTCGCATCAGCTGGGTGCATTTAATGCTGAATTTAATGCTGCCTGCAGAATAGTACTGTTCACAGTATGGACAGACTGCAAAAGAGCCGTTCGTTGATTTTAAGGACCAGTACCCGAGGAATTTGAATCTTGTCTCTCTTCAACGGACATTTTTCAATCCTCAAGTATAAATAGCTAAAAGAGACGAAGAGAAAATAAGCAACACAATCTCTGAGAAATTTTCGAAGCAAAATTCTTTAAGTCTCAAGAACAGCTCACTCATCAGCTGAGTCATTTGTTGACAAAAGCAGAGTTGAAGAATCAAGCCAAATACATCTTCTGAGTGAATTTGTAAACATTGAGTGTTGTGAGAAGTAGATATCCATCTAAGTGAGTGATATTACTTCAGAGAAGTAGGATTTCTTTGTGATTTCTTACTGCGAACTTACGGCCTGTTCATTTGTTGTAAGGCGTAAGCAGAGTATACTGATTACTGTGTGTTTTTAGTATAACCCAAGATCTTTGTGACTTGGAAGAGTGGACTAAAGGATATTCAAATCCATATAACCACTATAAAAATTGCTTGTGTTTTTTATTTGCATTTTACCTGCATATTTTCAGTTGCATAAAACACATTAAGTTAACTGTTTGAAAAAGGATTTAAAAAGAGGTTTTACAAAACTGGGAAAACATTTTTCAAACTGCTAAGACTACTTGTGAAAAATACTTTGAAAATACGCTGCAAGTACTCTAAGTATTAAAACTGATTTTAACAAAATCAGCTAAGTAACAATCAGACGAGTGGTCAACAAAGTTGTTCAAAGATTTGTTCGCGAACAGAATTGTAACTAACAAATCTGATCAGCTTAGTCTGTTCAGTTAGAGTAAAGTTTTAAAGTTAAATTTGAAGAAAATTTTTAAAGAGGTCTATTCACCCCCCATCTAGACCTCATCTGATCACTTGGGACCAACAAGTGGTATCAGAGCGGGTGGTTCATTAGAATCAGTTGCCTGATCAACGAGCTTGATCCGAGTGTTTTTCAAAGGTTTACAAAAAATTTCAAAAGAGCATATTTTTTAAAAAAAAAAATTAAAACTTTTTGAAAAATGGATTGTATCAGCCATGTTCCCCACATTGCTGGTATGTCTTTCGAAGATTGGAAAATCAGAATGGAGATTTTCCTAGCTGCTTATAATGACAACATGTACACATGTATCATTAAAGGTCCATTCAGATTCACAAAGACCATAAAAATCAATGAAGTTGATACGGTTGTGGAGAAAGACTTACACGAGATGACTGCGGAAGAAATAAAGATGTTCAATCTTGACAAAGTCAGAAGATTCATCATGACTAAAGCCCTGGACAATGATCGGTTTGACAAAGTCAAACATTGCAAAACTGCAAAGGAGATGTGGGATAAAGTCAGAGATATGAGCGAAGGAAACGACGCCATAAAAGAGCATCAGCTGAGTGTTGCTCTAGAAAAGCTGGACAACTTCAAGATGAAGTATGCAGAAACCATTGATCAGATGGATACAAGGTTTACAAGGACGCTGAATGAAGTTCTGAAGCTTGGAAAAACCTTCACAGACAAGGAGATAACCGTCAGAGTTCTGAAGGCTCTACCTCTCAAGTTCAACATGAAGGTGACAGCTATGGAAGAATCAAGAGATCTGGGCAAGATTTCTCTTACAGAGCTGTTCTCAGTACTCAAGGAGTATGAGTATAAACTGCCTAGGATGGGTGTTGAAGAAACCTCAACTTCAAGTCCCACAGCTGCACTGGTTGCTGCTGAAAACCCAAGAAGGCCAGCCTACAGAAGTAAAGATGTGGACTCATCTGATGAAGCCACACTGCTCAACAAAAAAGAGTACACTGCTGGAGACGTTGCATTGCTGATAAACAATTTCAAGAAGTTCTACAAGAGAAAATTGAAGAACAAATATAACAATGCTTCTACTTCTAAACCTAACTTTTCTTCTCAAGATAAAGATGATTATAAAGCAAAACTAATGTGTTACAACTGCAGGAAATTGGGACACTTCATCAAAGACTGCCCATATCCAAAAGCAGAAAAGTACACTGAAGAAGAGAAGAAAATGAGAAGAGAAAGAAAGCATCAGAAAGGCAAGGCTATGATAGCGGAAGCAGAAAAGCTGGCTGCTGTCTACTCATCTGATTCAGATTCAGACACGTCTGATGAAGAATCTTCTGATGAAGGAAACCCTGCTCTCATGTGCCTGATGGCAAAGGAATCTGATGACTCTGAGGATGAGGTAACTCCTCTTGACAATGAATTGTTTAATTCATTTGAAAAAATGATGCTCAACAATACTGGTATTGCTGAAGCATACAAAAAGCTTAAGGAAGAGATGATATTGCTAAAAGAGCAAAACAGTTCACTAAAACTTTTAGCTGAAAAGCCAAAGGAATCAGCCGAATATAAACAGCTTGAGCAAGAACATGAATCTCTGAAAGCTGAATGTGAAGTCTTTAAAGGAAAAATCATGGAACTTGAAAAAGTTATTGAATCTCATGAAAAATCATCTGTTGCATCCACTCATATGTCTAGTAAACAGAAGATACCTTTAGAACAGGATAAGTTTGAACTGAATCATACTGAAAAATTTGTATCAGCTGACAACAGTAAGGTCATTCTTTATGTTCAGACAACTAAACCTGCTTCACCTGAGAAAGTAGTAAATGAGAAGAAAACTCCTAAGGCTGAAAAGAGCAAAGAGTCTAGTTTAGGTAAAAAGACTAGTAAGACCAAACAGCAGAGTCCTAAGAAGTCTGCTGATAAAGCTAAACTGAATCAAACTGTTGGTAAAACTAAGTCAAATTCAAATGAGCAAGCATCAAGTAAACAAAAGAAGCATAAACATAAGAATAATCAAAATGCTTGGTATGGAAATGAGTCCTACTATGTGCAACCTGCTGCATATCATCCTATGTATCATGCACCTCAATTTCCAGGTTACTATGCACCTTATCCTGCTCATCCAATGCATGCATATCCTGCTTATCATGCACCTTACCCTGCTTATAAACATTATTCTTATCATACTGATCATCAACGTGACTTATCTGACAACTATGATGAAAATAAAACTGTTCATGCTCCTGTCAAAACTCAGAAGCCTAAGAAGCCTAAGACATCAACATCTTGGGTTGTCAAAGGTGGAACTAATCCTTCAGGACCCTCTCAATAAGGGTACCTAAAACAATTTTATTTTTGTTTTGTAGGTTAGGATTAGGAGTAGGAGTAAAGTAGAGAAGATTTGGTACTTGGACAGTGGATGTTCAAGGCACATGTGTGGAAGCATACATGAGCTGACTGATGCAGTTGCTGTGGATGGTCCAAGTGTTACATTTGGAGACAGCAAAGAAGGCAAGATTGTAGCTAAAGGAAGGATAATCAAAGGAAACATTGAGATAGCTGACGTCTCATATGTTAAAGGCCTAAAGTACAACCTGCTGAGCATAAGTCAATTTTGTGACAAAGGATATTCAGTCATCTTCTCAACAGATAAGTGCTACGTTGAACAGATTGGTAGAAAGAAGGTAATTTTATCTGGAAGAAGACAGGGAATGTCTACATAGTCGACTGGAATTCTGCTGACAAGAATTCAAATGTTTGTTTGGTGGCTTCTACACCAAGTGAAGTTAGTTGGCTATGGCACAAGAGAATAAATCATTTAAACTTCAAGACCTTCAACAGATTAATCAAGAATGATCTGGTAGAAGGGATTCCTAAAACAGTCATTAGCAAAGATAAGCTCTGTGACGCTTGTCAGAAGGGTAAACAAATCAAGTTATCATTCAAAAGCAAGAAGCATCAATCTTCTGGAAGAATATTGGAGCTACTACATATGGACTTATTTGGACCCATTGATCCAGTCAGCAATGGTGGAAAGAAATACTGACTGGCTGTTGTGGATGATTATTCAAGATATACTTGGGTGATATTCATGAAAAAGAAAAGTGAAACCAAGGAACATCTTACTAATCTGATGGAACTGATCCAGAATGAGAAAAGCATAAAGATATTGAAGATCAGATCAGATAGAGGGACAGAGTTTACAAACTCCACTGTTGAAGAGTACTGTAACATGAAAGGAATACATCATGAGTATTCAGCTGCTAGAACCCCTCAACAAAATGGTGTTGCTGAAAGGAGAAACAGAACACTAAAGGAAGCTGTCAGAACCATGATAGCTGAAGCAAAGCTGCCACAAAAATTTTGGGCAGAAGCAACAAACACAGCATGCTTTACCCAAAACAGATGCATGATCAACAAAAATCAGAACAAGACTCCATATGATGTTTGGAACAACAGAAAACCAAACATTCATTACTTTAAAATTTTTGGTTGTAAATGCTTTGTATTGAATAATGGGAAAAATCACCTTACTGCTTTTGCAGAAAAGGCTGATGAAGTTATTTTTGTAGGATACTCTACTGTTAGTAAAGCTTACAGAGTTTTTAACAAAAGAACATTACTGATAGAAGAATCCATTCGTGTAGTATTTGATGAGCCAAGTCAATCTTCTGAAAAGAATCAAAATGTTAATCAAGATCTATCTACTGATTTACAGAAGATGAATGTTGGAAGGAATGAAGAATATGTTCCCATCATACTACCTGATCTCAACCCAGCTGATAACTCAAGTGCTGTTCAAATTCACAGTGCTGATTGTCTAACAGACGAGTTGCAAACAGCTGACAGACCATAGACTATTCAACAGACGACAAATGTTCAACAGACTACTACTGGAACTCCAACAGTAGTGTTGCAAGATCATAACAGAGGACAACATTCAGACCTGCAACCTGATCTAAGATGGCTCAAGAATCACCCACCTGAGTTAGTGATTGGTGATCCTTTGGATAGAGTGAAAACAAGAAGTGCTGCTGCACAAGATGCCATGTTTGTCACTTTCCTATCTCAAATAGAGCCTAAGCAAATTGAAGAAGCTCTCAGTGATTCCTTTTGGATAGAAGCTATGCAAGAAGAGTTGAATCAATTTGAAAGGAATGAAGTCTGGTACTTAGTTCCTAGACCAAGTCATCAAAGAGTCATTGGCACTAAATGGGTATTCAGAAATAAGATGAATGAAGATGGTATTGTTACCAGAAACAAAGCAAGATTAGTAGCCAAGGGATATTGTCAAGAAGAATGGATTGACTTTGATGAGACTTTTGCACCTGTAGCAAGACTTGAAGCAATCAGACTGTTTCTAGCCTATGCTGCTTACAAGAACTTCACTGTCTATCAGATGGATGTGAAGTATGCTTTTCTCAATGGAGAATTGCAAGAAGAAGTTTATGTTGAACAACCTCCTGGATTTGAAGTCTATCAAGAAGAGGATAAGGTATATCGTCTGAAAAAAGCCCTCTATGGACTGAAACAGGCTCCAAGAGCATGGTATGATACCCTATTTGATTTTCTTTTAATTAAAGGATTTCATAAAGGTAAGATAGATATATAAAACCTTGTTCACTATTGAATGGGAGAGTCATATATTGATTGTGCAAATATATGTAGACGATATTATTTTTGGTTCAACTAACCAACAGATGTGTGATAAGTTCTCAAAGCTGATGCAGAATAAGTTTGAAATGAGCATGATGGGAGAACTTAATTATTTTCTTGGTTTACAAGTTAAACAGCTGCCTGATGAAATCTTTATAAATCAAGCTAAATACACAAGAGATCTGTTTAAAAAGTTTGGTATGGAAACTAGCTCTACTGCTAATATTCCAATGTCTACAAGTCTTCGTTTGGATAAAGATGAAGATGGCAAATCAGTAGACATAACCAAATACAGAGGCATTATAGGGTCACTGTTATATCTAACAGCAAGCAGACCTGATATAATGTACTCAGTCGGGGTTTGTGCAAGATTTCAATCAAATCACATGGAATCTCATCTCTTAGCTGCCAAGAGGATATTGAAATATGTTAAAGGCACTCAAGAATTGGGATTGTGGTATCCTAGAGAATCTGGATTTGAGCTTATTGGTTATTCAGATTCAGACCTTGCTGGCTGCAAGATTGACAGAAAAAGCACAACAGGTGCCTGTCAGTTCTTAGGCAGTCGTCTGATCTCATGGATGAGTAAGAAACAGACTTCAGTATCCATATCTACTGTTGAAGCTGAGTATATAGCTGCTGGAGCATGCTGTGCACAGATTTTATGGTTGAAGCATCAACTAGAAGATTACAACATCAAAATTAGTGGAATTTCAATCTACTGTGACAATACAAGTGCAATCTCTCTTACTCAGAACACTACAAGTCATTCAAGAACTAAGCATATTGAGATCAAGCATCACTTCATTAGAGATCATGTGGAAAAAGGCAATGTTGTGATTGAGTATGTTCATACTGACAATCAGATTGCTGATATTTTCACTAAACCTTTAAGTGAAGTAAGGTTTTCAACCTTAAGAGCTGAACTAGGATTACTTAATCTGGATGAATAAGCTGAGGGGGAACTTATCAGAAGACTTAAGTTCAACAGCTTAATCACCACTGTTATCTTCAAGGATTAACTTTCAACAGACTAGTTAACTTATGAATTCTTAAACTCAGGGGGAACGTGTAAGACTAGCGGTACTTCTGAATTAAAGATGAAATTTGTTAATGTCAGTTAATTGAAGTTATGTTTTTAACAGAAGACTCAACTGTCGAAGAATAAAGTTATATTATCTAGCTGGATTGACAAACAGCTGAGGAAGGTTATCAGCTATTGGCATTCTGTGATAACAACTATGTCATCAGGACAGTAGTCCATCAGATAAGTATTTATTTTACTCATCTGATTACTGAAATAAAAGCGGAACTACTTAAAATGTTTATTCAAAAATACGCTTTTATAAGTAACTGAAGGACGGTATATATTCCCGCTCCTCATTAAATATCTTTTGAATTTGAAAAGTCGTAACTGACGCCGCACGATCAGCACTGACCGAAAAACGGATCTAACGGTTGGCGGATATCACGGAAACCAACATACCCCAACTCTATAAATCCCAATCTGATCAGTCGTGTAGTTCTTTACGCACCCTAGATTTTCAAAAGTACTTGTGAGAAATTTGAGCAATTTTTCTGCAAAAATCTCTTCGTTTTTCTCTCTAATCTCTACAGATCTGCAATGGCTATTGAAGGTATGTTCCTAGTTTATGAATCCTACTACCAATCTGGTACGGATTTGATGAAGGAACTGTTGGAGAAATTCAAATCTGCTCAGTTGGTGAATTTCATGGAGTACAACGAAGGCATAATCTGGACTGACCAGGTTTTGGAATATTACAAGACGGCATCTGCTGATTACAACTCTATGGAAATCAAGGCGACAGTCGGTGACAAATCTATTGTCATCACACCTGCTGTTCTTCACGAGACGTTTGGTCTCCCAAACAAAGGAAGACACGATGTTACTGTGTTGACTGAAGAAAAACACCAACAATTCTGGGCGATCTGCGCCAAGGAAGGAGAAATGTTGACTGGCAACATTAGGAAGAAATAGCTGAAGGACGAATATCAGAGGATGGCTGATATGGTCTCTAAGCTGATAGAGAACTGTACCTTTTCTCTAGATGCTGTTACCATGAAGTGGTTCAGCATCATGGCTGCTATTTACTATGGAATGGAAGTCAACTGGTCCATCATAGTATGGTACATCTTCGCTGATTTCCTGGAAGTGAAGAAAGGAAAAGGCCCCTCCACCAACCACAATATCACACTCAGTTATCTTCTGTCAAAACTGGGTTGTGTTATGCTGAATGGAAAAGAGATTCACAAGTCCAAGGCAATGTCCAAGTACTTGCCTGTTATGAAGAGAAAGGCTGATGAGCCTGAAGAGGATGAAGAAGAGGAAACAAAGGAGGCTCCTGCCAAAAGGCAAAGGAGATTAGTCAAAACAGCCAGCTTAGCTGTTGAGACTAAAAAGAAGAAGGCTGCTAATGAGCCTAAAAAGAAGGAAACCAAGCAGATGGAGAAAGTGACTTCTGCTGCTGAAGCCACTAGAATCATAGAAACTATAACTGCTGCTGTAAGGACTGGATCCCCTGCATCACCATCAAGAACTCCATCAGCAGAGAGGCCTGCTGAAGGTATCTCTCAAAGAACAAGAAGCCAACAGAGAGATACAGCTACTTCTACCTACCGTGAAGGAAGAACCAAAAAGTCTGCTAGAAAGCAGATGACCTTTATAAAAGAACCCACGGATTTAGAAAATGTAGCTAGAGAAAGCCCAGAAAATGCTGAAACTGACAAAGCTGATAAGCAACAGCCAAGTTCAGTTACTCAATCAGTTGAGACCTCAAAATCTCAAGAAGATCCAGATGTCCAAATCATACATCCAATTGCTGCAAATCCTATCTCATCTGCTGGACCAGCCCCTGTTGATAAAGGCAAAAGGAAAATAGTGCTGAGGAAAAAGAAAATTTCCAAGGCTGACAAGAAAGCTAGGGAAGAAGCTGAACAGAGGAAACAAGATGAGTTGGAGGAAAAGAAGGCACTTGAGCTGAGCAAAGCTCAAGAAGCAAAGGATAAGGCCAGAAGGCAAATGTCTGAAGCAGAGAGGAAAGCTGCTGAGGATGCTGAAATGGCCATGGTTTTGGAAATGAGCAAAGTTGATGCCTATGGACCTGTCCATGGAGGTGGCATCAAGATTAAAGAGGCTGAAGGAGAAAAAGAACCCCCAAAAGTGAAAATGCCTGCTGGGGAAGTAAAACCAAAAGAAAAGTTTGAAGTTAAGAAAGCTTTCAAGATTATATATGACAACAAAGAGCTTTTCCAGAAGTTTGAAAAATCCTTAGCCTACTACAACCAGAAGTTAATGCTGAAGACCATGTTCACACAAGAGAAGCCTAGATATATCAGATGGAGAGACAATAGGCTGAACAAGTCCATCATTGAACTTCAGAATCTGAAGGATTTAGCTGCTGAAGAGGAATGGGTACTAAAGTGGCTAAAGACAGATTCTATCCAAAAAGCCTTAGATCCTCATTATGTTAGGGATGCTATGCATCACTATGCCAGGGAATTTGCCCTTGAGGAAGCCAAGCTGATACAGAGCACCTTGCCTGACAAAAGGAAGAAGACTGACAATGTTGAAGAAATGGCTGTGAAGATTGTTGTTATCACTGCACTGAATAAGTGGGCAGAAAAGTCCAGATATCAGCAAGGGCATTCAAGCGAACTCCCTCAACTGCCAAGTATTCAACATGTAATTTTTGGCAAGGAAATGAAAGATTTTAGTGAAGTGCCAGAGGGTAACAACACGTTTGTCAACCCTTGGATCATTGTGAGGCAAATTCGTCAGACAACCTGCTTCAATGATGATGGCACCATCACTAATCTGGTGTATGAAGATGTCACTGATGAACAAAAGAAGCATGAAGAAAAGAAAGCTGAAGAGCCTCTAGCAATAGATTGGAATGCTAAAGACTCTGAAGACCATCAGATGACAGATATGGAAGAAGTCCCTGTTCAACAGGCGACTGAAGAGAAGGAAGCTGATGCTGCTGCTTCTGCTTCATCAGCTGATCAACATTCATCACTGATGGAAGCATTCCAGATGCTTATGGAAAATTCACTGAAGGAACTGGAAGAGAAGCATAATCAACAGCTATTAAAGGTCAAAGATGAGCTGAAGAATGAACTTAAAGCAGAATTGGGAGAATCAAATAAACTTCAGCTGGAAACTGTGCAACAGTCTACTGAAAAGATCATCAAGAAAGAAATTGACAGTATTCCTATTCCTCAAGACAATTCCTTGCAGTTAGTGCACAACTTAAGAGATTTGAACAAGAATGTTGAAGATGTGAAGGGTGATGTGAATCACCTTCATACTGCATTAAAAACAGCTGAGCACAAGATTGCTGATCTAACTGCAACCTTCATAAAAGTCAGTGAAGAAGAGAAGGCAGTCAACTTAGGGTTCTTGCAAGAAGTATCAAATGCTACACAAGAACTCCAAAATGAGATTGCAACCATAAACCTGAACATTGACTACTTCAATGATCAGACTGACGCCATCAGCACTGATATTCTTAATCTTACAGCAAGCCATGATGTTACAAATCAAAATTTGAAGGCTTTGTGCACTGAATTGAAGGTTCCAACAGTTGCTCTCAACCCTGCTGCTAAACCTGCAGAAGTCATCAGATCTGATGATGACAAAAAGGGGGAAGGAAAAGGGGAAGAAACAACTAAGGAAACTAATGCTGCTGCTGTTGAAGAACTTGGAAAAGTACAAGGCAAAGACAAGTCTGAAGAAGAGACCAAGGAAAAAGCCAAAATTGATGAAGTAATGGCTGAATCCAAAGACTCTGCTGCTAATCAATCAGAGCCTTTGACCAAGTACAAAAATACAGAATCAGCCAGGAAGGCCATGGAAGCTTTGAAGGAACAAAAACTTAAAGAGAAAATGGAAGCTGCCAAAGCAAACATGGACCTGGATGATGAAGCTGATGAAGAAGGAGAAGAAGACGACGATGAGTCTTCTTATGAGTATGAAGAAGTGCTTGAAGGATCAAATGAAGGAGCTGATAGTTAGAATTTATAAAATCCTGTAATCAGTTTACTTTTATCTATCTTTCAGACATCTCATCTGAAGAACTTGTACTTGTACTTGTAACAATCTTGTCATATCAATAAAAAGTCAAGTTCATTCCAACATACTATTTTCTATCTCAGAAAATTTTTGAGGATTACATTCTTTAGTTTAGGTATTCAACAGGTACTTAGCTGAAGTTTTGTCATCATCAGAAAGGGGGAAATTGTTGGATAAGGATGAAGATGAAGGCACTAAAGGAAGTTTGATAAGGGAGGTTTTGATGCACTCCAAAACTTCATATTTGGCTAAGTATGGAGTAACTTAGCTGATAAACTTATCAAGGAATTTTGACTAAGTAAAGAAGACATCAGAAGAGTCAAAATTTCAAGGTCCAAGACTTCTGATCTGCTGAAGAAAAGTTATCAGACTGATGAAGATCAGCCGACTCAAATCAGATTTGTTCAAGTTTGAGATCAGCTTTGTTCGCCATCAGACGCGTACTTTTATCAGCCAAGTGAAGAAGATCATAAAGTCTTCTCAACGGTAATAAATGCCCCTTGGAGTAATAAATGCTGAAGTACAAGGTTATTAAAGACAAATGATTGAAGAAATGCTTCGCATCAGCTGGGTGCATTTAATGCTAAATTTAATGCTGCCTGCAGAATAGTACTGTTCACAGTATGGACAGACTGCAAAAGAGCCGTTCGTTGATTTTAAGGACCAGTACCCGAGGAATTTGAATCTTGTCTCTCTTCAACGGACATTTTTCAATCCTCAAGTATAAATAGCTAAAAGAGACGAAGAGAAAATAAGCAACACAATCTCTGAGAAATTTTCGAAGCAAAATTCTTTAAGTCTCAAGAACAGCTCACTCATCAGCTGAGTCATTTGTTGACAAAAGCAGAGTTGAAGAATCAAGCCAAATACATCTTCTGAGTGAATTTGTAAACATTGAGTGTTGTGAGAAGTAGATATCCATCTAAGTGAGTGATATTACTTCAGAGAAGTAGGATTTCTTTGTGATTTCTTACTGCGAACTTACGGCCTGTTCATTTGTTGTAAGGCGTAAGCAGAGTATACTGATTACTGTGTGTTTTTAGTATAACCCAAGATCTTTGTGACTTGGAAGAGTGGACTAAAGGATATTCAAATCCATATAACCACTATAAAAATTGCTTGTGTTTTTTATTTGCATTTTACCTGCATATTTTCAGTTGCATAAAACACATTAAGTTAACTGTTTGAAAAAGGATTTAAAAAGAGGTTTTACAAAACTGGGAAAACATTTTTCAAACTGCTAAGACTACTTGTGAAAAATACTTTGAAAATACGCTGCAAGTACTCTAAGTATTAAAACTGATTTTAACAAAATCAGCTAAGTAACAATCAGACGAGTGGTCAACAAAGTTGTTCAAAGATTTGTTCGCGAACAGAATTGTAACTAACAAATCTGATCAGCTTAGTCTGTTCAGTTAGAGTAAAGTTTTAAAGTTAAATTTGAAGAAAATTTTTAAAGAGGTCTATTCACCCCCCCTCTAGACCTCATCTGATCACTTGGGACCAACAAGTGGTATCAGAGCGGGTGGTTCATTAGAATCAGTTGCCTGATCAACGAGCTTGATCCGAGTGTTTTTCAAAGGTTTACAAAAAATTTCAAAAGAGCATCTTTTTAAAAAAAAAAAATTAAAACTTTTTGAAAAATGGATTGTATCAGCCATGTTCCCCACATTGCTGGTATGTCTTTCGAAGATTGGAAAATCAGAATGGAGATTTTCCTAGCTGCTTATAATGACAACATGTACACATGTATCATTAAAGGTCCATTCAGATTCACAAAGACCATAAAAATCAATGAAGTTGATACGGTTGTGGAGAAAGACTTACACGAGATGACTGCGGAAGAAATAAAGATGTTCAATATTGACAAAGTCAGAAGATTCATCATGACTAAAGCCCTGGACAATGATCGGTTTGACAAAGTCAAACATTGCAAAACTGCAAAGGAGATGTGGGATAAAGTCAGAGATATGAGCGAAGGAAACGACGCCATAAAAGAGCATCAGCTGAGTGTTGCTCTAGAAAAGCTGGACAACTTCAAGATGAAGTATGCAGAAACCATTGATCAGATGGATACAAGGTTTACAAGGACGCTGAATGAAGTTCTGAAGCTTGGAAAAACCTTCACAGACAAGGAGATAACCGTCAGAGTTCTGAAGGCTCTACCTCTCAAGTTCAACATGAAGGTGACAGCTATGGAAGAATCAAGAGATCTGGGCAAGATTTCTCTTACAGAGCTGTTCTCAGTACTCAAGGAGTATGAGTATAAACTGCCTAGGATGGGTGTTGAAGAAACCTCAACTTCAAGTCCCACAGCTGCACTGGTTGCTGCTGAAAACCCAAGAAGGCCAGCCTACAGAAGTAAAGATGTGGACTCATCTGATGAAGCCACACTGCTCAACAAAAAAGAGTACACTGCTGGAGACGTTGCATTGCTGATAAACAATTTCAAGAAGTTCTACAAGAGAAAATTGAAGAACAAATATAACAATGCTTCTACTTCTAAACCTAACTTTTCTTCTCAAGATAAAGATGATTATAAAGCAAAACTAATGTGTTACAACTGCAGGAAATTGGGACACTTCATCAAAGACTGCCCATATCCAAAAGCAGAAAAGTACACTGAAGAAGAGAAGAAAATGAGAAGAGAAAGAAAGCATCAGAAAGGCAAGGCTATGATAGCGGAAGCAGAAAAGCTGGCTGCTGTCTACTCATCTGATTCAGATTCAGACACGTCTGATGAAGAATCTTCTGATGAAGGAAACCCTGCTCTCATGTGCCTGATGGCAAAGGAATCTGATGACTCTGAGGATGAGGTAACTCCTCTTGACAATGAATTGTTTAATTCATTTGAAAAAATGATGCTCAACAATACTGGTATTGCTGAAGCATACAAAAAGCTTAAGGAAGAGATGATATTGCTAAAAGAGCAAAACAGTTCACTAAAACTTTTAGCTGAAAAGCCAAAGGAATCAGCCGAATATAAACAGCTTGAGCAAGAACATGAATCTCTGAAAGCTGAATGTGAAGTCTTTAAAGGAAAAATCATGGAACTTGAAAAAGTTATTGAATCTCATGAAAAATCATCTGTTGCATCCACTCATATGTCTAGTAAACAGAAGATACCTTTAGAACATGATAAGTTTGAACTGAATCATACTGAAAAATTTGTATCAGCTGACAACAGTAAGGTCATTCTTTATGTTCAGACAACTAAACCTGCTTCACCTGAGAAAGTAGTAAATGAGAAGAAAACTCCTAAGGCTGAAAAGAGCAAAGAGTCTAGTTTAGGTAAAAAGACTAGTAAGACCAAACAGCAGAGTCCTAAGAAGTCTGCTGATAAAGCTAAACTGAATCAAACTGTTGGTAAAACTAAGTCAAATTCAAATGAGCAAGCATCAAGTAAACAAAAGAAGCATAAACATAAGAATAATCAAAATGCTTGGTATGGAAATGAGTCCTACTATGTGCAACCTGCTGCATATCATCCTATGTATCATGCACCTCAATTTCCAGGTTACTATGCACCTTATCCTGCTCATCCAATGCATGCATATCCTGCTTATCATGCACCTTACCCTGCTTATAAACATTATTCTTATCATACTGATCATCAACGTGACTTATCTGACAACTATGATGAAAATAAAACTGTTCATGCTCCTGTCAAAACTCAGAAGCCTAAGAAGCCTAAGACATCAACATCTTGGGTTGTCAAAGGTGGAACTAATCCTTCAGGACCCTCTCAATAAGGGTACCTAAAACAATTTTATTTTTGTTTTGTAGGTTAGGATTAGGAGTAGGAGTAAAGTAGAGAAGATTTGGTACTTGGACAGTGGATGTTCAAGGCACATGTGTGGAAGCATACATGAGCTGACTGATGCAGTTGCTGTGGATGGTCCAAGTGTTACATTTGGAGACAGCAAAGAAGGCAAGATTGTAGCTAAAGGAAGGATAATCAAAGGAAACATTGAGATAGCTGACGTCTCATATGTTAAAGGCCTAAAGTACAACCTGCTGAGCATAAGTCAATTTTGTGACAAAGGATATTCAGTCATCTTCTCAACAGATAAGTGCTACGTTGAACAGATTGGTAGAAAGAAGGTAATTTTATCTGGAAGAAGACAAGGGAATGTCTACATAGTCGACTGGAATTCTGCTGACAAGAATTCAAATGTTTGTTTGGTGGCTTCTACACCAAGTGAAGTTAGTTGGCTATGGCACAAGAGAATAAATCATTTAAACTTCAAGACCTTCAACAGATTAATCAAGAATGATCTGGTAGAAGGGATTCCTAAAACAGTCATTAGCAAAGATAAGCTCTGTGACGCTTGTCAGAAGGGTAAACAAATCAAGTTATCATTCAAAAGCAAGAAGCATCAATCTTCTGGAAGAATATTGGAGCTACTACATATGGACTTATTTGGACCCATTGATCCAGTCAGCAATGGTGGAAAGAAATACTGACTGGCTGTTGTGGATGATTATTCAAGATATACTTGGGTGATATTCATGAAAAAGAAAAGTGAAACCAAGGAACATCTTACTAATCTGATGGAACTGATCCAGAATGAGAAAAGCATAAAGATATTGAAGATCAGATCAGATAGAGGGACAGAGTTTACAAACTCCACTGTTGAAGAGTACTGTAACATGAAAGGAATACATCATGAGTATTCAGCTGCTAGAACCCCTCAACAAAATGGTGTTGCTGAAAGGAGAAACAGAACACTAAAGGAAGCTGTCAGAACCATGATAGCTGAAGCAAAGCTACCACAAAGATTTTGGGCAGAAGCAACAAACACAGCATGCTTTACCCAAAACAGATGCATGATCAACAAAAATCAGAACAAGACTCCATATGATGTTTGGAACAACAGAAAACCAAACATTCATTACTTTAAAATTTTTGGTTGTAAATGCTTTGTATTGAATAATGGGAAAAATCACCTTACTGCTTTTGCAGAAAAGGCTGATGAAGTTATTTTTGTAGGATACTAAACTGTTAGTAAAGCTTACAGAGTTTTTAACAAAAGAACATTACTGATAGAAGAATCCATTCGTGTAGTATTTGATGAGCCAAGTCAATCTTCTGAAAAGAATCAAAATGTTAATCAAGATCTATCTACTGATTTACAGAAGATGAATGTTGGAAGGAATGAAGAATATGTTCCCATCATACTACCTGATCTCAACCCAGCTGATAACTCAAGTGCTGTTCAAAATCACAGTGCTGATTGTCTAACAGACGAGTTGCAAACAGCTGACAGACCAGAGACTGTTCAACAGACGACAAATGTTCAACAGACTACTACTGGAACTCCAACAGTAGTGTTGCAAGATCATAACAGAGGACAACATTCAGACCTGCAACCTGATCTAAGATGGCTCAAGAATCACCAACCTGAGTTAGTGATTGGTGATCCTTTGGATAGAGTGAAAACAAGAAGGGCTGCTGCACAAGATGCCATGTTTGTCACTTTCCTATCTCAAATAGAGCCTAAGCAAATTGAAGAAGCTCTCAGTGATTCCTTTTGGATAGAAGCTATGCAAGAAAAGTTGAATCAATTTGAAAGGAATGAAGTCTGGTGCTTAGTTCCTAGACCAAGTCATCAAAGAGTCATTGGCACTAAATGGGTATTCAGAAATAAGATGAATGAAGATGGTATTGTTACCAGAAACAAAGCAAGATTAGTAGCCAAGGGATATTGTCAAGAAGAAGGGATTGACTTTGATGAGACTTTTGCACCTGTAGCAAGACTTGAAGCAATCAGACTGTTTCTAGCCTATGCTGCTTACAAGAACTTCACTGTCTATCAGATGGATGTGAAGTCTGCTTTTCTCAATGGAGAATTGCAAGAAGAAGTTTATGTTGAACAACCTCCTGGATTTGAAGTCTATCAAGAAGAGGATAAGGTATATCGTCTGAAGAAAGCCCTCTATGGACTGAAACAGGCTCCAATAGCATAGTATGATACCCTATTTGATTTTCTTTTAATTAAAGGATTTCACAAAGGTAAGATAGATAAAACCTTGTTCACTATTGAATGGGAGAGTCATATATTTATTGTGCAAATATATGTAGACGATATTATTTTTGGTTCAACTAACCAACAGATGTGTGATAAGTTCTCAAAGCTGATGCAGAATAAGTTTGAAATGAGCATGATGGGAGAACTTAATTATTTTCTTGGTTTACAAGTTAAACAGCTGCCTGATGAAATCTTTATAAATCAAGCTAAATACACAAGAGATCTGTTTAAAAAGTTTGGTATGGAAACTAGCTCTACTGCTAATATTCCAATGTCTACAAGTCTTCGTTTGGATAAAGATGAAGATGGCAAATCAGTAGACATAACCAAATACAGAGGCATTATAGGGTCACTGTTATATCTAACAGCAAGCAGACCTGATATAATGTACTCAGTCGGGGTTTGTGCAAGATTTCAATCAAATCCCATGGAATCTCATCTCTTAGCTGCCAAGAGAATATTGAAATATGTTAAAGGCACTCAAGAATTGGGATTGTGTTATCCTAGAGATTCTGGATTTGAGCTTATTGGTTATTCAGATTCAGACCTTGCTGGCTGCAAGATTGACAGAAAAAGCACAACAGGTGCCTGTCAGTTCTTAGGCAGTCGTCTGATCTCATGGATGAGTAAGAAACAGACTTCAGTATCCATATCTACTGTTGAAGCTGAGTATATAGCTGCTGGAACATGCTGTGCACAGATTTTATGGTTGAAGCATCAACTAGAAGATTACAACATCAAAATCAGTGGAATTTCAATCTACTGTGACAATACAAGTGCAATCTCTCTTACTCAGAACACTACAAGTCATTCAAGAACTAAGCATATTGAGATCAAGCATCACTTCATTAGAGATCATGTGGAAAAAGGCAATGTTGTGATTGAGTATGTTCATACTGACAATCAGATTGCTGATATTTTCACTAAACCTTTAAGTGAAGTAAGGTTTTCAACCTTAAGAGCTGAACTAGGATTACTTAATCTGGATGAATAAGCTGAGGGGGAACTTATCAGAAGACTTAAGTTCAACAGCTTAATCACCACTGTTATCTTCAAGGATTAACTTTCAACAGACTAGTTAACTTATGAATTCTTAAACTCAGGGGGAACGTGTAAGACTAGCGGTACTTCTGAATTAAAGATGAAATTTGTTAATGTCAGTTAATTGAAGTTATGTTTTTAACAGAAGACTCAACTGTCGAAGAATAAAGTTATATTATCTAGCTGGATTGACAAACAGCTGAGGAAGGTTATCAGCTATTGGCATTCTGTGATAACAACTATGTCATCAGGACAGTAGTCCATCAGATAAGTATTTATTTTACTCATCTGATTACTGAAATAAAAGCGGAACTACTTAAAACGTTTATTCAAAAATACGCTTTTATAAGTAACTGAAGGACGGTATATATTCCCGCTCCTCATTAAATATCTTTTGAATTTGAAAAGTCGTAACTGATTATTAAAATCCTTTGAAAATTTGAAAATCCTCATTAAAGTTTATTAAAAATCCTTTGAAAATCCGCTGCAAGTACTCTAAGTATTAAAACTGATTTTAACAAAATCAGCTAAGTAACAATCAGACGAGTGGTCAACAAAGCTGTTCAAAGATTTGTTCGCGAACAGAATTGTAACTAACAAATCTGATCAGCTTATTCTGTTCTGTTAGAGTAAAGTTTTAAAGTTAAATTTGAAGAAAATTTTTAAAGAGGTCTATTCACCCCCCCCTCTCTAGACCTCATCTGACCACTTGGGACCAACAATTATATTATCTATGAAAGTTTACTAAATTTATTAATAAAAACAAAAAAATGTAATTAACTACTGCATTTATATTTAACTCATCAAATAATAAAAATACAAGAAAATTGATAATTGAGACCGCAAAACCCGCCCCAAACTGCCCCAACCCAAATGAACCGCATAGTGCAATCTCAATACTTGTTGGGTTGAGTTTGGACTAAAGATTTTAAAACCCGCAAATATTGGGTTGGGTATGAGCAAGTACAAAATCGCGCTAGACCGCACCGCGACCACCCCTATTAATACATTAAGTTTGCTTCAGTTCTAAAAATTCTCATTGTATCTACGACTCTACCATTTCTTCTTCTTCCCACCTATGCCACGACATACAATATTTTTTTCTCTATAAATTAAATTACTACTACTAGTAGTCTATTACATACAAAATTTTATACGAAATATTGTAATTTAATTTTGTTCAGTGCATAAAAAGCTGATGATTAAAAATAATATTGAATCCGTAATCACATTTTATCCCGCAATAATTCATGTACCCGCTTTCCATTATCCAAATTATTACGGGACGAATTTGTGATGAAATGTATCTGACCCCAAAATTTACTATACCTATATGTCTAACCCCAACTCCTCCCCAAACCCGCCCGGGTCCACCTTTATTGATCAGCCACTTAGTTTCTTAATTAAAAAGAAAAGTATTGCCAGGAAAATTATTAAAATATTGTCATATATTCTTTGAGAAAAGTAATTTTACATAAATCCGGTTAATAATTTGGGAAAGCTTTGATCAGTCATCTAATTTTTTAGATTAAAGAAAGTTTTTCAATTCTTTTAGGGTCCATTTGAATGGATGGATTTGGGTTGGGTGAATTTAAAATTCATTGTCAAATCCATCATGCTATTTGGATACAAAATTAAATTCATTCATTTGAAATCTTGGATTTTAGTCCAATTTTAAGTGAATTTGAAATTCCTCCTAAAACTAGTCATTTCAAATCCACTTAAAAAAAGTCCAAATTGTATGTTTTAAAAAATTACAATTTGATGCCAGATTTTCAAAAAACCTAGAATGTAATTCAGTCTAGAATTTTCAAAAAATCAAACTTTGCAATTCGGCTATTATTTTCAGAAATTCAAATTCCACTTTTGGTCCCTTCATTTTCAAAAATTGCAATTTTGACCCTAGATTTTTGAAGAACCCATAATTACAATTCAGTCCAGAATTTAATAAATTAAAATTTTTAATTCGGACCCTGATTTTCAGGAACAAAATTTGCACTTTTGGTCCCTCAATTTTTGGATATTGCAATTTTGACCTAATTTTTCGAAAAATCAAGAATTGCAATTCAGTCTAATGTTTTAAGAAAATTAAAAATTTCAATTCGGTCCCTGATTTTCAGAAATTCAAATTTACACTTTTGGTCCCTCAATTTTAAGAAATTACAATTTGACCCTAGGTTTTTGGAAAAACCCAGTATTACAATTCAGTTTATTTCGGAAGATTAAAATTTTCATCTCGGCCCCTGATTTTCAGAAATCCAAATTCTCACTTTTGGTCCCTTAGTTTTCAAAAATTACAATTTGACCCCATAATTAAAAAAATAAAAACTGCAATTCAGTCCATAATTTTCAGAAGATTAAAATTTTAAATTTGGCACCTGATTTTCAAATATCCAAATTTGTACTTTTGGTCCCTTAATTTTCAAAAATTGCCATTTGACCCCAGATTTTCGAAAAACCCAGTGTTCCAATTGAGTCCAGAATTTTCAAAAAATTACGAATTTCAATTCGGCCCCAGATTTTCTGAAAATTTGCACTTTTCGTCCCTCGATTTTCAAAAATTATAATTTTGCCCCAAATCAATTCATGCGATTTTAACTCGATATCAACAACAAGAATTAACTCATAGAACAAATTATAAGGCACGATTGAGAATTTCAAATAACACAAATAATATATACCAAACAATGGATTTGAAATTCTTTGTAAAAAAATTATCCAAACAAGAGATTACAAATGAATGGATTTCAAATCATTGGAATTTCAAATCCATTCATTTGAAATTCTTCTTCATTTCAAATCCACCCATTAGAGAATATTACCTTGTCATATCGAAGTTCATTTTAGCAATAAGGATTTAATTGAACATTCAATAATATTATCGGATTCTAGCTACTAGATTGAGCCAAAAACAATGGCTTTTATACCCGTAAGAGCGGATTAGGAGCAAGCCAAAGGTTTTCCTTATTTGGTGTATCAAGGTTAACGACTTAAGTGGTGTTTGCAATTGCTTTCGAAAAATCAGAAGCATTTGTTTAAAGCTGAATCATAAAATAAATACTTTTACTTAAAAGTCATCGGCGTTTGCAAATAATTAAAAAAAAAAAAAAAAACTTTAACCATCTATTCTAATGTTTGCACACCAAAAAGGCTTTGTGCTTCTAATATATATCTATACTAGCCTACAACTCGTGCTATGCACGGAGCAAATATAAAATACTTTCATGTTGCTAAACTTACAAGAAACCACCCTGTGAAATTTTTATTGCGCCAAACTTCCTTGTGTTTTCAAAAATCCTGCAAAAAACACCCAATTTGTGAAAAATAGCCCGTTTTGGACCGACATTTTTCACGAAATAATTATAAAAATATAACACGTGAAGTTGTAGGGACCAACTTGAAGTGTTTTAAAAATTATTTATTGAAATATGTCGATCCAAAACGACTTATTTTTTACAAATTGGATGATTTTTGCTGGGTTTTTTAAAACACAAGGAAGTTTGACGCAATAAAAATTTCACAGGATAGTTTCTTGTAGGTTAAGCATAACACAGGGGAGTATCTTGAATTTTTCTCGCTATGCACGAATCAAAATTAATATACAATTTGTATCCTAGAAATAAAATAAAAAGTATGTTTGTTTGCATTATTACTTTATCCACATTTATGAATAATTGCAACTTGAGTACTTTAAATGTTTGAAAATTATTATTATATGAGAGTATAAATAATATCTAATTGAGAAGTTGAATTTGTTGATAGGTTGTTTTATGTCATGTCAAATCTCAATTTTGATTATATCAACTTCAACTAATTAGTTCATATAAGAATGTATGCATTCAATACTCAATATCACGAGATAAATGCATTCACATTTGAGATAAATGTATGTATGGTTATCTAATTTTCGCTTAGCAAAAAAAAAATTGATAAATGAGAAAAAGAAGTAATTGTAATTTACAATGGATATAATTAAGTTAATCAAACTAATTAATATAAAGGTCAAACATGTAAACCATATATCTGAAGCTTGTGAATATCCTCTTCCCAAAAAATTATCTAATGACATTATAACTATAAAAAAAATGACAACATAATCAAGTACATATATTTTTCTTTCTGCATCTTCTCTAATAATAAAATATATTTATATAAATTTAAAAGTAAAATTACAATTAATCATAATTTTAGAAAATTAAGAATAATACAAATATACTCATTGGAATCAGAATATAACACGTAATTAAAATTGCATTCACATATAACAAAGACACAATTTTAAGATAAATTTATCACAATTAAAAATGAAACAATTTAATAAAAAACTAACAAGTCTAGATGAAATTAAAAAAGGGAAAAGCTGTAAACAAAAAATATAAGAAATGCATTATATAAAAAAATGAAAATTCAAAATGAATTTAATCAAATAAAAGAAATCAATGTATATCAAATCACATTAAATCAAATATGAAACAAAAAGAGACAAAATATGAAAATATAGTGTTAACCAAAACAATGACAATGCAAAATATTTTTGACAAATTTGTCATGATTCAAGATGAAATACATGAAAAAGTAATAATATTAAATAGATAAAATAACATAAAATATATACAATCTTCTAAATATTATTCAAAGTCTAACTTTTTATTGCTAAGTAAATTCCAAACACTTTGAATTTAAAAAGTTTTTTTTTCTCGAAAAACAAAAATTAAGAAAATTACTTTACAGTATTACCAAATTCTAAGCGGATGTGCATTATTATCACACATTCCCTGTATCAGTTCAAATTTTGAATTGTTCAAAGTATCGCTCTGCGAAAAACAAAAATTCCAAATAAAAAAATTGTTATGGATTTAAGGATTAACTAATTCAAAACTTAAAAACACTTACGCAAACATGCGCAACAATACCTTCTGTTTATTCACTTCTAAGAAAATATCCTACCATCACATTAATAAGTGGGAAATAATAAGAATTGCATTATGATTGATAGTATTATATATGCACGCACCTGAAATAAAAATTTAACATCATGAAGCTCATTGTAGAAGTTGACATCAGAGAACATAAAAAATTAAAATGCTTACCTTCTTGTTTAACACATTTGTGGCAGGTGCAAATGGATCAAAAGGGACTAAACAATACTTGTACATATGAATCATAAATGAAAATTTTAAATGTGCATGATTAAATAGTAAAAAATAAAATCGTAAAAGCTTACACTTCCTGTTTAGTGCATTCGCAATTGTTCAAATGGACCTACTACATCAAGAAAAATAAGGTTGGCATTCAAGATCGTCTTGTGCTTGTACCTACAAAGCAAAAAAATTATTAAAAGTATACATAGAAAAATTATATAGAGATGCACAATAGTTATTTTTTTAAGCTCACCGGTACCGTCTTTATATAGTTAATTAAAAAAAATCTGAATCACATAGCTACAAATTTAATGAAAATGACGGACGATTAAAGAATGTAGATGATTTTTAGGAACTAATGCATATTAAAAAGGGTTTTTTTTTTGGGGGGGGGGGGTGCTTTGCAAATTATTCAAATAATTATTTAATGAGAGGTAATAATTACTAATAATTGAATTATATATAGACTTGTAACTGACCATATAATATAAAGAGGTAAACACCACTTTTGGTCCCTCCTATCATTAACTTTTTACAGAGTGGTCCCTCTTATATTTTATTTCCCACTTTAGTTCCTCCTATGAATTATTTGTTTCACAATAGTCCCTTTCAAGTGGTCCAAGGCGATTCCGATAACATGTGATATGGTCATGAGGGCAATTTTGTCATTTCAAGTAAAATAATAGGGATATTTTCGTCTTTCTAATTATTTAAAAAAACCTAAATATATAATCTCTTCCAAACTAGGCTTTTATTCCAGCCCAACTTAATCGTACATTTCGTTCCAAACTAAAGTTTTTTCCTAAAATCTTTTTCAAACACCAAAATTGCTCACCAATTAAATAATGTTGGTCCCAAGTGGTCAGATGAGGTCTGGGGGGGTGAATAGACCTCTGAAAATTTTAATCAAATTTTAACTTTAAAACTGTTACTTAAACTTAAACAGACTAAGCTATTACAGAACAGTATGTTTACAAGGCTGATCGCGAACTAATCTTTGAACAGCTTTGTTGACCACTAATCTGATAGTTACTTAGCTGATTTTGGTGAAAATCAGTTTTAATACAGAATACTTGCAGCGGATGTTTAAAGTGTTTTTAACAAGTATACTTAGTAGTTTGAAAATTTTGTCCCTAGTTTTGTAAACTCCTTTAAATTAATTTTCAAACAGTTTTATAATGCGTTTTATGCAGATCTGAAAATATGCAAGTAAAAGCAATGTAAAAACACAAGAATTTTTATAGTGGTTATATGGATTTAAATATTATTTAATCCACTCTTCCAAGTCACACAGATCTTGGGTTATACTAAGAACACAAAGTAATTAGTATACTCTGCTTGTGCTTCACAACAAATGATCAGCCACAAGTTCGCAATAGGAAATCACAAAGAAACTCCTACTCTCCGAAGTAATATTACTCACTAAGATGGATATCTACTTCTCATAACTTTTCTCTCTTACAGATTCACTCAGAAAATGTATTATCTTGAACTTCAACGGCTTCTGTCAACAAATGACTTTCAGCAGATGAGTGAGCTGTTATTGAGCTTTGAGACTTAGAAAATATTTTGCTTCGAATTCAATCTCTCAGAGTTGTGTGTTTCTTCTCTTCGTCTCTTCAGCTATTTATAGTCATTCTTTGAATTATCTCCGTTGAAGAGAGACAAAATTCAAATCTCTTGATTTCTGGTCCTTAATTTCTGCGAACGGCTCTCTGCACAGTGACAGTACTGCAGACTGTACTTTCTGTCATGCAGCATTAAATGCACCAAGCTGATACGAGTCTTTTCTTCAATCATTTGTCATTAATAACCTTAGACTTCAGCATTTATTACTCCAGTGGCATTTATTACCGTTGGGACGACTTCTTGATCTTTCCACTTGGCTGATGAAAGTGCAAGTCTGATGATGAACTGAGCTGATCCCAAACTTGAACAAATCTGATTTGAGTCGGCTGATCTTCACCAATCTGATTTCTTTCCTTCAGCAGATCAGTAGTCTTCTGGACCTTGAATATGTGACCCGTCTGATATGTCTTCTTACTTGGTCAAAATTCTTCCAAGGGATTTCAAACTAAGTTGTCTTTACTTAGCTGATCTTTAAGTTTTGGAAATCATCAAAACCTCCCTTAATTAACTAACTTCAGTGCACTCAATCTTCATCTTTATCCAATAATTTCCCCCTTTTTGATGATGACAAAACTTCAGCTTGGTACCTGTTTACCTATACTAAAGTTTTGATCCTCAAAATTTTCTGAGTTAGAAAAGATATGTTGGAAACAGAACTGAACTTTTATTTATAATATGGAAATTATTACAAGTACAATTCTGTTAAGATGAGATGTCTGTCAGAAGATAAAGAAAAACTGATTACAAGGAATTATCTATTCTAATCGTCAGCTTCTTCACTTCCTTCAACTTCTTCATAGTATTCATATGAAGATTCTTCATCATCATCTTCGCCTTCATCAGCTTCATCATCCAAGAGTAAATTAGACTTAATAGCTTCCATCCTCTCTTTGATTTCTTGCTCATTGGCTATCTCGTCTATCTTCCTCTTAAGTCTTTCTTCATCTTTATAATTGGTATAGGGCTCTGATTTTTCTCCATCAGAATCCTTGGATGTAGCCTTTTCCTCATCAGTCTTGGCTTTTTCCTTGGGTTCTTCAGCAGCTTCTTCTTTGCCTTCAACCTTTCCAGTTTCTTCAGTAGCTTCAGTCTTCTTGGTTTCAATAACAGCAGCTTCCTCAGCTTTTTCTTCAAGTTTCTGACTTTCATCAGCAGCCTGAAGAGTTGGCTCCTCTTCCCTTTTCTCTTCCCCCTTTTTGTCATCATCAGAATTGGTGACATTAGCACGTTTGGTAGGAGGGTTGAGTGCAACAGACTGAATCTTCATTGCCGCACATAAAGCCTTGATGTTCTGATTTGCTACATCATGACTGGCAGTTAGATGATTGAGAGATGTGCTGATGGTGTCATTCTGATTATTCAGACAGTCAACATTTATTTGCATTGTGGCAAGTTCTTCTTGAATAACAGTTTCAGCTTTACTGACTTCTTGCAAGAGTGCTACGTTTACTGCATTCTCTTCTTCACTGACATTGATGAAAGATGCAGTGAGATCAACAATGTTGTGCTCAGCTCTTTTCAGTGCAGTATGAAGATGATCTACATCTGCCTTAATGTCTTCAACATTCCTGTTCATCTCCAGTACACTTCTCTTCAGTGTACTGTCATCTGGCAGTGGGATATTTTCAACAGCATCTTGGACAATCTTTGCAGTGGCGCCTGTTGGATTCCTCCAAGGCTTGCTGCATCATTTCCAGCTGTTGTCTGTTCCTTTCTTCCATTTCCTTTAAGTTGTTCTCTAACAGCATCTGGAAGGCTTCCATCAGTGATGAGTGCATATCAGCTGATGAAGCAGAAGGATCAGCAGTCTGGTCATCTTCAGTCTCCTGGTGGACAGGGGCATCTTTTAACTCAGTCTCTTGATCAGCAAATGACTCCTTAGCTTTCCACTCAATTGCTAAGGGTTCTTTATCAGTACGGGGCTGATCAGTGACGTCTTCAAAGAATTTATTAATGATTTTGCCGTCATCAGTAAAGACTGTTGTTTGACGAATCTGTTTTACAACAGGCCACGGCTTTGGAGCAGATTCCTTTACCTTAAGCATTTCATAATAATCTCTTACTTCTTTGCCAAAAGTAATCTGTTGGATGCTTGGCAACGAGGGTAGATCACTTGAAGAACCTTTATGATATCTTGACTTAGCAGCCCAATTCTTCAGGGCAGTCATCACAGCAATTTGAATGACCCTCTCAATATGATCATCAGATTTCCTTCTCTTGCCTGACAAAGTGTTGGAGATAATCTTTGCTTCTTCTTTGGCAAAGTCCTTGGCATACTGATGCATAGCATCTCTGACGAAATCAGGATCCAAGGTTTGTGAGATGGAGTCAGTTTTCAGCCATTGAAGAACCCACCTTTCTTCATCAGCAAACTCCTTCCAATTCTGAAGCTCTTCAATAGACTTATTCATTCTGTAGTCTCTCCACTTTATATATCTTGGTTTTTTATGAGTGAATAAGGTCTTGAGCATCAGTTTTTGATCAAAATATGCCAGAGCCTTCTCAAACCCGTTGAAGACAGATTTATCAGCATTGATAATGTCAAAAGATCTTCTGACTTCAAACTTGGCCTTAGGCTTGACCGTGCCAGCAGGCATCTTTGGCTTGGCTTCTAAAGATTCACCAATCTTTATTCCTCCAGCATGTACAGGGCCATGAACATCCTTCTTGCTCATCTCAATGACCATAGCAAGTTCAACATCTTCAGCAGCCTTACGTTCTGCTTCAGACATTTTCCTTCTATATTCATCTTTTTCGGCCTGAATCTTGATGAGTTCCAAAGCCCTTTTCTCTTCTTGTTCGTCTCTCTTTCTCTGCTCAGCTTCCTCTCTCTGCTTCTTATCAGCAGCAGAAATTTTCTTCTTTTTGATAAGGATTTTTCTTTTTCCTTTATCAGCTTGAGCAGGTTTAGGAGCAGGACCAGCAGATGCAATGGGTGCAGCTGCTCCATTGCATCTGCTATGGGGTTGATGATCATTACATCTGGATCATCTTGAGGTTGAGCAACCTCAGTTGTTGGTTCTTTTGGAGCAGTCTGTTGAGCATCAATCTTTTCAGCAGCAGACGTTTCATCAGCACCAGCAGACCTCTCTGCTGTTTGAGGACTTTCTCTTACTAAGTATGTCGTCCCAGTGGGAGAATCAAGGAAAATCATTTTCTTCCTTATTGATTTTCTTGCTCCTTCTCTTTGAACAGGTTTGCAAGCACCTGTATCTTTTAGTTGACTTCTCGTTCTGCGAGCAACATTCTCTTCTGGTTCAGCAGAAACAGTTCTTGAAGGGAAGGCAAAAGACATATTTCTTATCTCTGCAGTTGTCTGATCTATTCTGATCAGCAACCTCCTTCGCTCCAGACTCTTCTGTTCTGGCTTCAACAGCTGGCTGAGCTGTTTGAACATAAGCCTTTGCTTTCTTCTTTTGAGCCACTTCCTTTGGCTCATCAGTCTTCTTCTTCTTAGCCTGAACAGCAGGCCGAACTACCTTCTTTAGCCTTTTGGCAGAAACCTTTTCCTTTGGTTCCTCCTCCTCTGCCTCTTCTTCTTCCGTTTTTCTCTTTCTTCCTCCTCTCACAGCTTGATAGCTGGTCATAGCCTTTGAACTGTGAATTTCTTTCCCATTTGTCATTCCACAGCCCAACTGATGAAACAGGTAACTCAAAGTTATCATGTGGTTGGATTGCCTCTTCTGATGGAAGTTGGCCAGAATATACCATATCACAACTGACCAGTTGACCTCTATTCCATAGTAGATGGCAACCATGATGCAATATCTCTTCATGGTGATAGCATCAAGAGAAAAATGCAGTTCTCTATCAGCTTGGACACCAAATCCGCCATCCGCTGAAACTCATCCTTCAACTGGTTTTTCTTCAAATTTCCAGACATTACCTCATTCTTCTTTGCACAAACAGCCCAGAACTCATGGAGCTTATCTTCAGTCAGAGTGGTAACATCATGACGGCCTTGGTTTGAGAGACCAAACTGCTCGTGCAGCAGAGCAGGGGTTATGACAATTGGAGTTCCGCCAACAGTGTGATAGAAATAGTGTCCTGCAAGCCAGCTGTATGGCTAGCATTAATTGTAATTAATGAGGAACTATTCAATTTAGATTAATAAATGCACTTTTATTAAATGGTCAACTTTATCTTATGTAATATTTGTCTACGCATAAGGATAGAAGTCCTTAGATCACAGGGCTATGGGACAACCCGTGGACTGATCTCTAAGGCCGTGATCTAGAATATATTCAAGAGTCGTAGAATCCAATCGAGATAGGACATCGTTGGATTCGGTTAGACTCTCACTATTGTGTATACTCCGATGAACTGGAGGACGCTGGGGTCCACGAGCGTGACTGGGATAGTCGATACACATAAGTGGGTGGCTTGCTGGGATGGCAAGCGCACTGAATACCCCAATTAGGAAATAACTCACCATGGAAGCGGTAGTCGCATATCGGGGTTGAAGTTATTCCAATTTACAATAGTATACGAGGAACGATCCCTAACAACTTGAGATGATAGGGTTTATCTGATACGAGAACGTCTATACTTTGATATGAGTTCCGACTGACTGGGGATCGCCAGAAAGTCTCTGTGGACTCATGTTGGGTATAGAGGAACTCGTATGCAGATTCATATCATCAACAAAGGATCCATTGACTCGACTTGATAGGTCGAGAAATTCTCCTATGGATTTCTGTGAGAAATTAATTCTGATGAAATCCTTGGCCAAGGTAACTGACGACTTTATGTAAGTAGCTCATAAAGAACAAGTCAGAGAGAATTTATTTCGAGATCAGAGAACATAAGGTCAAGACAAAAGATAAGGGAATCCGATGAAAGACCATACCCTTAAGTCTCGACTGGGAGATTGATCGATGGAGAGATTGTGTCGTATATGGAAATTGTAAATGATAAAAGGTTCACTGAATTAATTCACCAGTGATTGGGCTCCATGGGCTTGTGACTGGACATCGACCGTGGAGTGTGGGAGAATTCCCAAATTAGCAGGGGTGCTAATTTTGGAATGATTAATCGACAGAGTGTTCGATTAATTTAGAGCATTAATTGCTCAAGTAATTAAATAATATTTAATTACAACCCACGGCCAATTATGTGGTGAACCTACGGGGGCATACACAATACACAAGTAGCGAAAACGAGGAAACAGGAACGAACCAGTCGACTGGGTCGACTGGGTCAAAATCGACTGGGTCGATTAAATGGGTGGGTCGACTGGGTCGACCCATATGGAACAAAAATGGATCCAATTGGAAGTGGATCAAGATTATAAATTAAATTGGAATTTAATTTATGAGTAAATTAATTAATTAGGATTTAATTAATTAATGGAATAATTAATTTAATTAGACTTGGAGTTTAATTAATTAATAGGGAGATGATTTAATTAATTGGGCTATTTAATTGGAAGATTAAATAAAGCCCTGAAAGATTAATTAATATGGGCCATGAATTAATTAGAAGACTTAGTCTTCTAATTAAAGAAGGCCATGGCCCATGTAGGAGAGAGAAGACCTAGTCCTAATAGGACTAGGATAGAAAGAAAACTATAAATAGCTTTCTTCTAGTTATTTTTCACATAACTCCTTAAGCAAAAATTGAGCAAAGCAAAAATCTCTCTCCCTCTCCCTACCAGATCGGCCGAACCAGTTCTTCCCTGTGGAAGAATTTTTCGTCTTCGTTTTGTTCCCAAATCGTTCCTAAAACCTAGATATTAATATAGCCTATGTTCTAGTCGATTAGGTATATTAATTTTCGTGATATTGTGGTGTATCAACTCGTAGAGGCGCAACACGTGGGGCGCTACAAAAGGTGTGGGTCGATCAACCGGGGTCAGAATTCAGAGCTCATATTGCTAGCCTAGGATTTGCAAGGAGACAGGTATAAACGAGAAAACTTATACTGTCGTTTAATTATATTTATATATATACAACTAGAGAATATCCTGGCAAGATTCTTTAAGAGGCCCTAGAAATTTTTTATATTCCGCTGTGCCTAGGGCTGTTTTTCTTACCGAATCCCAACAGTGGTATCAGAGCCAACTCTAGGCTTTGTATATATATGAATTTGCAAATTCTGTGTTTATTAAATCATATGTTTGATTTATGTGGCTAGTTCTTTAACTTTGCATGTTATAGGACGTATGTTTAATTAACTTGGAATTAATGTTTAATTTTGGATTCGAAAATTTTATCATGTTGTTTTTAATTTTGGATTGGGATTTAATTGACTGGTTTTTGTTTAATTAAATCATAAGTAATCGAAGAAACAAAAAAAAAAATTTATTAGATCCGACTCGCGGTGGCACGCGGCGGTGCGCGGCAGCGCACCGCGGCTGGGCGGCCACCGCAAGCCGCTGCCAACGGCAGCGTGCTGGCAGCACGCTGGCCGCACACGCTGCGCGCAGCAGCAGCCTTCGGGCTGCTGTTTACGCGCTGCTGTGCGCGGCTGCTGCCGCACGCAGCTCACGCGCCGCCTTGGTGGTCGCGCGTGGGCTGTCCTACGTGGCAGTCCTGATTGGTCTCGACTAGTCGTTTTTGGGTTGGACTCTAATTCTGCCTATTTTGAAAGTCCTGAAAATCTTGGAGAATTTTGGAAGATTAGGAAACTTAGAGTTTTTGGATAAGGTAGTTATTTTGTTAGACTTAAACACTACCTTAATTAACTAATCTAGTCAAAATAGGATTATCTTGAGAATCTTGGAGATTTGGGAATTTTGGGAAACTTAGAGTTTTGGATAAGGTAAGAATCTTAGAGATTTAGATTACCTTAATTAACCAATTTAATCAAGATAAGAATTGTAGATTACTTAGAGCTCAAGTAAGAGCTAATTAATCTTAGAGGTTAATTGTTAATTCAAAATTAATTAACTTGGATGAATTTTTGCGAATTAAAATTAATGAAGCCGGTAAATTTACATTATTGCCCTTATGTGAATTTATGCATGTTCTTGAGTGAATATGTGGATTGGTCGATTTTGCCCTTAAGCCCTGTGTTGTTTTTGGTTTATTTATTTTTGGGTTGTAATTAAATGGGCCTGATTGGTGCCCTTGCTTGAGCAAACAAATGTAATAGAATAGGACCATTTAAATTATGTAAGCTAGGCTTAGATTAGGCTTGGAGCCGAGAAGACCTCATGAAGACTTGGAGATCCACATGGAGGCCCATTTACCTTGGAGGACATGGAGGCCCAATTCATTACATGGAGGCCCAATCAAGCTGGATATTACAAGAAGGCCCATGATGTATGGGTTTAAAAAATTGTAATAGTTAGGACATTTAATTTTCACCCTAGACTGACCAATTGATTCATCACGTGGCTCGTGATGGATCGCATAGGATGGGCAATCGACCAATCATATCTTGCTAGGTGATGAATGTTTACTTTTTCGCAAATTATTCTTTGATGTATGAGATGCATGCTTAGGATAGAAAACGTAAACAAGATAAGCATAATTTGATGAGACCTCGCACACTTCTAAACCTCCAATTGAACTTAAAATTCAATTAGAATATTAAATCGAATAACGGGCGCATATGAATAGTATCTATGGTCCGAGCCTATCCAATTACTAGGTCTTGGGCATATTGTACGAATATATCTCGATGTCTCACGAGTCGTGGGTCGAGCTATAGGAAGATAATATGTCTATTGCCTCGATGCACGAGTTTAGTGCCAAGGGAGGGGATAGCAAGGTTTTAGGCGCTGTCTCACGAGTCGTGGGGCGTCTAGGATTGAACTATTTCTCTTCACGAGTATTGGACATGATTTAACGCTAGTAAGTATGGATGTCTCACGAGTCGTGGGTCCATATCGAAAAACGAGGCTAAATGAACTTAAGGGTTAGCTGCGATGGTTAACCGTTGACATAGTCGACCACCAAGTGGATCAAATAGTATGGCCAACGAGTCGTGGGTACTAAGAGATTGCATTTGGGCCTTAAGCCCGCTAGGATATTTTAAATTCCCGAAACTTATGTGGGGGCATAAGATTTTGATTAAAATAGTGGGAGTAATTTGCAAATGAAATCCATGTTTGTGAATTGTGCATTTTAAATTAATCTTTCGCGTATTTATTTCTTCTATCGTCATTTTATAGATATGATGTCAAAAGAGCTTAGAGCACTTAGAGATTTGTCCATCTCATCACTTGAACGTAATATTTTAACTGGACCCAACTTGCATTTCTGGACGCATCATTTGAATGGATTATTTGAAGCTGAAAACATATCCTATGTTTTGTCTGTGCCACCACCCATTACTATTTCACATGACGTTCCTGATGAGCTCCGTAAAAGCATCACCAAGTGGAAACTGGATGATGGCTTAGCTCGTGAATACATGTTGGAATATATGTCACTTTATCTGCGTTTGCAACATGAGCATATGGCATCCGCGAACGAGGTTCTCTCGAATCTCAAATTCCTTTATGGGATTAGAGATGGTCGTCGCAGATTCGCGATCACGAGGGAACTCTTGCAAGCAAGAAAGAGAAGGGAAACTCCTGTCGGAATCCACGTACACAAGATGATTCGACTTCTATCTGAACTCGATGATATGGGTGTCGTGATGGACAATGATTTCCAAGTGGATATTATTCTACAATCTCTTCCTAGATCATATGACCGATTTATCGCGGACTTGAATCTCCAGAGGCGAGAGATCACTGTGCATGTCCTGCGACAAATGCTCGAGGAACATGAAGCTTCTTTTGGAAAGAAAGCAAGGGTTGGCGAAAGGACTGGGCGGCGTTCAAAACCAAAGCAAATGGAAACCAGAGCTCCTTACTGCACAAGGTCAAGGGAAAGGATTAAATTCGAACCTATGGAGAGTTCGAACAGGTATATTCCTTGTTGAAGTTAATTTTACAATTAACTGTGCATTTTTGGTGTTAGACACTGACTGGAGTTCTCATCCTTGTAGGTGATGGGAGCATTAAGGAAACTGGAGCCTGAGGATTGGATCCTTGAATAAAGGCAATGGAGCTGGAGCTGCTACCAAGGCCGTAGGCAAAAGTAGATTTAGGTGGTTTGATAAAGTCATTAGGAAAACTTTCATTTATGTACCTAGTTTTTTAATGAAAAACCTTTTTTTATTCATGTTATTGAATAATGTTGATTTTAATAAAAGCTCCTGTTTTTGTTTTTCATTTGGTACATTAAATTATTGACTTTACATTATGAAACCACCTAAGTTAGTCATGCACGTACAACAAAACAAAAGGAAACAAGATAATGAAACATCTGCCCAATTATGGCACGCTAGACTTGGACATATTTCTAAGTCAAGGATTCAAAAGTTAGCATCATCTGGCGCGATTGAAATCAATCGCATTGATGAAATGCCAACATGTGAACCATGTTTAAAGGGTAAAATGGCTAAGTTGCCATTTAAGGGAAACCCTGAGCGAGCCAAGCAAACATTGGACTTAATACATACTGACGTATGTGGACCACTAAGAAAAGGCGCCCGAGGTGGCTATGACTACTTCATCATTTTCACTGACGACTTTAGTCGTTATGGATATGTGTTCCTGTTGAAACACAAGTCTGAAGCCTTTGAGCGATTCAAAGAATTCAAGATGGAAGTAGAGAATCAACTTGGTCATACGATAAAGGCTCTTCGTTCTGACCGAGGTGGAGAATTTCTTAGTAACGAATTTCTGAATTATCTTGTAGAGCATGGAATATTATCGCAGTGGACTCCTCCTGCAACACCCCAAATTAAATGGAGTAGCAGAGAGAAGGAATCGAACCTTGATGGACATGGTTCGATCCATGATGAGTGCCACTGACCTTCCTCTTTCATTTTGGGGACATGCCCTCCTCACGGCAACGAAGATACTGAATATGGTACCTTCGAAATCCGTAGAAAAGACACCATACGAACTATGGTTTGGCAAGGCACCCTCATACGCATTCATGCGCATATGGGGATCTCCCGCTTACGTTAAAAAGCTAGTGGGAGATAAATTGGAAACTAAATCCACTTTGTGCAAATTCGTGGGGTATCCAGAAAACTCAATAGGATACGAGTTCTACGATCCTACAAGACAAACAACGTTTGTCTCGAGGAACGCTCACTTCTTGGAGAAGGATTTCTTGGTTGACAAGAAGGAAAATAACGTAGAACTAGATGAGGTCACTGAAGCTGAAAAGACCTTAGAGGTCGATCAAGCTGACCCGTCACCACAGGCAGTGGGAGAACAGGAGCATGAAAGTGCACCAGAAAGTACACCGATACTTCGTAGGTCAGAAAGACAACGTAGAGAACCCGAGAGGTACTACGGTCTGCTGCATGAGACTGGACAGTCTCTAACCGACCCAAGGACTTACGAAGAGGCTATGCTAGACATAGACTCGGGAAAGTGGCGCGAAGCCATGGAATCCGAACTGGACTCCATGCACTCAAACAAGGTCTGGGCCTTGGTAGATCCACCAGTGGGAGTGGCTCCCGTGGGTTGCAAGTGGATCTATAAGCGAAAGCTTGGAGTGAACGGAGAGGTGATTACCTACAAGGCGCGACTAGTGGCAAAAGGATACACTCAAAGACCAGGTATCGACTTTGAGGAGACCTTCTCGCCAGTCGCAATGCCCAAATCCATTCGGATCTTGCTGGCCATAGCTGCGTGGTATAACTACGAGATATGGCAGATGGATGTAAAGACTGCTTTTCTCAATGGAGACATTGATAAGGAGATCTACATGGAGCAACCAAAAGGATATGCATCCAAAGGAGATGAACACAAGGTGTGCAAACTCCAGAGGTCCATTTATGGACTGAAGCAAGCTTCCCGAAGTTGGAACATTCGTTTTGATGAGACAATCCAAACTTTTGGATTCATCAAGAACATGTTCGAACCTTGCGTGTACAAGAAGATCAGTGAGAGTACAGTTGAATTTTTGGTACTTTACGTTGACGACATTCTTCTCATTGGAAACAATGTAAAAGCATTGTCTGAAACTAAAGCATGGTTGTCTACACAATTCTCAATGAAGGATATGGGAGAAGCATCCTTTGTACTAGGTATAAGGATCTACCGAGATAGATCAAAAGGACTGCTGGGCCTCTCCCAATCCCAGTACATAGACAAAATCTTGAAAAGATTTAGTATGGAAGAATCCAAGAGAGGATTGCTTCCAATGAGACATGAAATTGCACTCTCCAAGTCTATGGCCCCAAAGACGCCAGAGGAGAGAAGCAATATGTCTCGAGTACCGTATGCATCCGCGATAGGAAGCATAATGTATGGTATGCTGTGTACGAGACCAGACGTAGCGTACGCTCTAAGCGTTACAAGTCGCTACCAGTCTGATCCAGGTGAGCAGCACTGGATAGCCGTAAAGGCAATTCTGAAGTACCTGAGAAGGACTAAGGAATTGTTCTTGGTATACGGTGGAGGAGAATTGAAATTGGAAGGCTATACAGACTCAAGCTTCCAATGTGATGTAGACGACTTCAAGTCGACATCAGGATATGTTTTCTGCCTCAATGGTGGTGCGGTTAGCTGGAAGAGCTCCAAGCAGGAAACAACCGCGGATTCAACCACTGAAGCAGAATACATTGCCGCGAGTGACGCAGCAAAGGAAGGTGTTTGGATGAGGAACTTCATCCAGGAATTGGATGTGATACCTAGCATTGCTGAGCCCGTTACTATCTTCTGCGATAATAATGGGGCAATAGCGCAAGCAAAGGAGCCGAGATCTCATCAGAAATCCAAGCACGTACAAAGACGATACCATGTGATAAGAGATATCATTGGTAGAGGAGACATTAAGATGGAACGTGTCGACTCAGAAGATAATACGGCGGACCCACTAACGAAGCCTCTGCCTCAAAAGGCATTTGAGAAACATCTGCATAAGATGGGACTCAAGAACATAAAAGACTGGCTTTAGGACAAGTGGGAGATTGATAGAAATAGTGTCCTGCAAGCCAGCTGTATGGCTAGCATTAATTGTAATTAATGAGGAACTATTCAATTTAGATTAATAAATGCACTTTTATTAAATGGTCAACTTTATCTTATGTAATATTTGTCTACGCATAAGGATAGAAGTCCTTAGATCACAGGGCTATGGGACAACCCGTGGACTGATCTCTAAGGCCGTGATCTAGAATATATTCAAGAGTCGTAGAATCCAATCGAGATAGGACATCGTTGGATTCGGTTAGACTCTCACTATTGTGTATACTCCGATGAACTGGAGGACGCTGGGGTCCACGAGCGTGACTGGGATAGTCGATACACATAAGTGGGTGGCTTGCTGGGATGGCAAGCGCACTGAATACCCCAATTAGGAAATAACTCACCATGGAAGCGGTAGTCGCATATCGGGGTTGAAGTTATTCCAATTTACAATAGTATACGAGGAACGATCCCTAACAACTTGAGATGATAGGGTTTATCTGATACGAGAACGTCTATACTTTGATATGAGTTCCGACTGACTGGGGATCGCCAGAAAGTCTCTGTGGACTCATGTTGGGTATAGAGAAACTCGTATGCAGATTCATATCATCAACAAAGGATCCATTGACTCGACTTGATAGGTCGAGAAATTCTCCTATGGATTTCTGTGAGAAATTAATTCTGATGAAATCCTTGGCCAAGGTAACTGACGACTTTATGTAAGTAGCTCATAAAGAACAAGTCAGAGAGAATTTATTTCGAGATCAGAGAACATAAGGTCAAGACAAAAGATAAGGGAATCCGATGAAAGACCATACCCTTAAGTCTCGACTGGGAGATTGATCGATGGAGAGATTGTGTCGTATATGGAAATTGTAAATGATAAAAGGTTCACTGAATTAATTCACCAGTGATTGGGCTCCATGGGCTTGTGACTGGACATCGACCGTGGAGTGTGGGAGAATTCCCAAATTAGCAGGGGTGCTAATTTTGGAATGATTAATCGACAGAGTGTTCGATTAATTTAGAGCATTAATTGCTCAAGTAATTAAATAATATTTAATTACAACCCACGGCCAATTATGTGGTGAACCTACGGGGGCATACACAATACACAAGTAGCAAAAACGAGGAAACAGGAACGAACCAGTCGACTGGGTCGACTGGGTCAAAATCGACTGGGTCGATTAAATGGGTGGGTCGATTGGGTCGACCCATATGGAACAAAAATGGATCCAATTGGAAGTGGATCAAGATTATAAATTAAATTGGAATTTAATTTATGAGTAAATTAATTAATTAGGATTTAATTAATTAATGGAATAATTAATTTAATTAGACTTGGAGTTTAATTAATTAATAGGGAGATGATTTAATTAATTGGGCTATTTAATTGGAAGATTAAATAAAGCCCTGAAAGATTAATTAATATGGGCCATGAATTAATTAGAAGACTTAGTCTTCTAATTAAAGAAGGCAATGGCCCATGTAGGAGAGAGAAGACCTAGTCCTAATAGGACTAGGATAGAAAGAAAACTATAAATAGCTTTCTTCTAGTTATTTTTCACATAACTCCTTAAGCAAAAATTGAGCAAAGCAAAAATCTCTCTCCCTCTCCCTACCAGATCGGCCGAACCAGTTCTTCCCTGTGGAAGAATTTTTCGTCTTCGTTTTGTTCCCAAATCGTTCCTAAAACCTAGATATTAATATAGCCTATGTTCTAGTCGATTAGGTATATTAATTTTCGTGATATTGTGGTGTATCAACTCGTAGAGGCGCAACACGTGGGGCGCTACAAAAGGTGTGGGTCGATCAACCGGGGTCAGAATTCAGAGCTCATATTGCTAGCCTAGGATTTGCAAGGAGACAGGTATAAATGAGAAAACTTATACTGTCGTTTAATTATATTTATATATATACAACTAGAGAATATACTGGCAAGATTCTTTAAGAGGCCCTAGAAATTTTTTATATTCCGCTGTGCCTAGGGCTGTTTTTCTTACCGAATCCCAACACAGTGGCCTTGATTTCCTTCTTATCAAAGTCCACGGCCTTCTCAGTGTTATAGAATTCCATAACCTGATCCTTCCAAACCATTCCTTCGTGCGATTCCATGAATTTAACCAGATTGGCATCTTTGAATTTTTCCAGGATCTCCTTCATGACCGGAGTTCCTGACTGATGGTACGCATTGTACACAAGGTACATGCTTTCAACTTTGGCTTCTTGAGAGGGATTCATCTTCGTTTCTGGAGAAGGTTAGTGAGAACAAAGAGTTTTTGCAGAAAGATAGAAAATAGATTTTTGCTTAAGTGCTCTTGAAAGTTTTGTGTGCGTAAAGAACAACAAGTCTGATCAGATCTGAATTTATAGAGTTAGGGTATTTCGGTTTCCGTGATACATGCTAACCGTTAGATACGTTTCTTGTCAGTTCTGATCGTGCGGCGTCAGTTATGCGATTCAAAATTCAAAAAGCATTTAATGACAGGCGGGAATGCGAACCACCTTATTATATTTGTAAAAGCGTGTTTTAAATAAAAGCGTTTTTAATACACAAATCTTTTACTTAACTGATCAGACGAGTAACTTAAGTACTTATCTGATGGGACTACTGTCCTGATGACTGATTGTTATCAGTGAAAGCCAATAACTGATAACCGTCCTCGGCTGTTTGTCAATCCAGCTAGATAATTAATCTTCAGTCTTCAAGACTTTCATCCTCTGATGAAAACAAAACTTCAACTAATTTTCATCAACAAATTTCATCTTTTAATCAGAAGTACCGCTAGTCTTACACGTTTTCCCTGACTTTAAGAATTCATAAGTTAACTAGTCTGTTGAGAGTTAATCCTTGAAGATAATATGATGTGTAAGCTGTTGAATTTCAGTCTTCTGATGAGTCCCCTCAGCTTATGCATCCAATTTTAGTAGACCTAGTTCAGCTCTTAGAGTTGAAAACCTTGTCTCACTTAGAGGTTTTGTGAAGATGTCAGCAATCTGATTTTCAATAAACACATATTCTATCATGACATTTTCTTTCTCCACATGATCTCTGATGAAATGATGTTTGATCTCAATATGCTTAGTACTTGAATGACTTGTAGTATTCTGAGTAAGGCTGATTGTACTTGTATTGTCACAGTAGATAGGTATTCCACTGATTTTTATGTTGTAATCTTCTAGTTGATGCTTCAACCATAATATTTGTGCACAGCAAGCTCCAGCAGCTATATATTCAGCTTCAACAGTAGATATGGATATTGAAGTCTGTTTCTTACTCATCTAAGAGATCAGACGACTGCCTAAGAACTGACAGGCACCTGTTGTGCTTTTCCTGTCAATCTTGCAGCCAGCAAGGTCAGAATCTGAATATCCATTAAGTTCAAATCCAGATTCCCTAGGATACCACGATCCCAAATCTTCAGTACCTTTAAGATATTTGAGTATCCTTTTGGCAGCTAAGAGATGAGATTCCTTATGATTTGATTGATACCTCGCACAAACCCCAACAGAGTACATGATATCAGGTCTGCTAGCTGTTAAGTATAACAGTGACCCAATAATTCCTCTGTACTTGTTTATGTCTACTGATTTGCCATCCTCATCTTTATCCAAACGAAGACTAGTAGACATTGGAATATTAGCAGTAGAGCTAGTTTCCATACCAAATTTCTTGAACAGATCCTTTGTGTATTTTGCTTGGCTGATGAATATTCCATCAGGCAACTGTCTTACTTGCAAGCCAAGAAAATAGTTAAGTTCTCCCATCATGCTTATTTCAAACTTGTTCTGCATCAGCTTTGATAACTTATCACACATATGTTGATTTGTTGAACCAAAAATGATGTCGTCCACATATATTTGCACAAGAAAAATATGTTCTTCCCATTCAATAGTGAACAGGGTCTTGTCAACCTTACCTTTGCGAAATCCTTTAATTAAAAGAAAATCAGATAGGGTATCATACCATGCTCTTGGAGCCTGTTTCAGTCCATAGAGGGCTTTCTTCAGACGATACACCTTGTCTTATTATTGATAAGCTTCAAATCCAGGCGGTTGTTCAACATATACTTCTTCTTGCAATTCTCCATTGAGAAAAGCTGATTTCACATCCATCTGATAGACTGTGAAATTCTTATGAGCAGCATAGGCAAGAAATAGTCTGATTGCCTCTAATCTTGCTACTGGTGCAAAAGTTTCATTAAAGTCAATACCTCCTTCTTGACAATAGCCTTTGGCAACTAATCTTGCTTTATTTCTGGTGACAACACCATCTTCATTCATTTTATTCCTGAATAATCATTTAGTGCCAATAACTCTTTGATGACTTGGTCTAGGAACTAAGTATCAGACTTCATTACTTTCAAATTGATTTAACTTTTCTTGCATAGCTTCAATCTAATTTGAATCATTTAGAGCTTCTTCAATCTGTTTGGGCTCAATTTGAGATAGAAAGCTGACAAACATTGCTTCACTTGCAGCAGCTCTCCTTGTCTTTACCCTATCCAAAGGATCACCAATCACCAGCTCTGGTGGGTGATTCTTGAGCCATCTGAGATCAGGTTGCAAATCATAATGTTGTCCTCTGTTGTGATCTTGCAACACTACTGTTGGAGTTCCAGTAGTAGTCTGTTGAACAGCAGTTGTCTGTTGAACATTCTCTGGTCGATCAGCTGTTTGCAACTCTTCTGTTAGACAATCATCATTGTGATTTTGAACAGCACTTGAGTTAGCAACTGAGTTGAGATCAGGTAGTATGATGGGAACATATTCTTCATTCTTTTCAACACTCAATTTCTGAAAATCAGTAGACAGGTTCTGATCAGTATTTTGATTCTTTTCAGAAGATTGATTAGGTTCATCAAATACTACATAAATGGATTCTTCTACAAGTAAGGTTCTTTTGTTAAAGACTCTATAAGCTTTACTAACAGTAGAGTATCCTACAAATACTGCTTCATCAGCCTTTTCTGCAAAAGCAGTAAGGTGATTGTTCCCATTATTTTAAACAAAACATTTACAACCAAAATTTCTAAAGTAATGAATGTTTGGCTTCATGTTGTTCCAAACTTCATATGGAGTCTTGTTTTGGTGCTTGTTGATCATGCATCTGTTTTGGGTAAAGCATGCTGTATTTGTTGCTTCGGCCCAAAATCTTTGAGGCAGTTTTGCTTCAACTATCATGGTTCTGGTAGCTTCCTTCAGAGTTTTTTTTCTCCTTTCAGCAACTCCGTTCTGTAGAGGGGTTCTGGCAGCAGAGTACTCATGGCTGATTCCTCTGGCATTACAATACTCTTCAACAGTAGAGTTTGTAAATTCAGTCCCTCTATCTGATCTGATCTTCAATATTTTCATACTCTTTTTGTTCTGATGTTCTTCATGAAAATCACCCAAGTGTATCTTGAATAATCATCCACAACAGCTAGGCAGTATTTCTTTCCACCATTGCTGATTGGATCAATGGGTCCAAATAAGTCCATATGTAGCAGCTCCAAGATCCTTCCAGATGATTGGTGCTTCTTGCTTTTGAAAGATGACTTGATTTGTTTACCCTTCTGACATGCTTCACAAAGCTTATCTTTGTCATGACTGTCTTTGGAATTCCTTCTACCAAATCATTTTTGATAAGTCTGTTGATGGTCTTGAAATTCACATGATTCATTCTTTTGTGCCACAGCCAACTGACTTCACTTGGTGTTGATGCCACCAAACAAACACTTGAATTCTTGTCAACAGAATTCCAGTCCACTGTGTAGACATTCCCTTGTCGTCTTCCAGATAAAATAACCTTCTTTGTACCAATCTGTTCAACGTAGCACTTATATGTAGAGAAGATGACTGAATATACTTTGTCACAAAATTGACTCATGCTCAGATATCACAATGTTGCCTTTGATCAGCTTTCCACTTGCTACAATCTTGCCTTACTTGCTGTCTCCAAACGTCACATTTGGACCATCCACAGCAACAACATCAGTCAGCTCATGTATGTTTCCACACATGTGTCTTGAACAGTCACTGTCCAAGTACCAGGTCTTCTCTACTTTACTCCTACTCCTAATTCTAACCTACAAAACAAAATAAAATTGTTTTAGGTAACCTTATTGAGAGGGTCCTGAAGGATTAGTTCCACCTTTGACAACCCAAGATGTTGATGTCTTAGGCTTCTTAGGCTTTTGAGTTTCAACAGGAGCATGAACAGTTTTGCCTTTATCACGTTCATCAGATTTGCCATGTTGTTGATAATCAGCATAATAAGGATAATGTTCATAAGCAGAATAAGATGCATGATAAGCAGGATATGCATGACATAGGAGGATATGCAGCAGGTTGCACATAATAAGACTTATTTCCATACCAAGCATTTTGATTTTTCTTATTTTTATGCTTCTTTGGTTTACTAAATGCTTGCTCATTAACAGACGACTTAGTTTTATCACTAGTCTGATTGGTTTTGGCCTTATCAGAAGACTTTCTAGGACTCTTCTGTTTGGACTTACCAGTCTGTTTTCCTACACTAGGCTCTTTGCTCTTTTTAGCCTTAGGAGTTTTTGTCTCTTTTAACACTTTCTCAGGTGAAGCAGGTTTAGTAGTCTGAACATACAAAATGACCTTACTGTTGTCAGCTGATATAAACTTTTCAGTATGGTTCAGTTCTAACTTATCCTGATCTAAAGGTGTCTTCTGTTTACTAGACATATGAGTGGATGCAACAGATGACTTTTCATGAGACTCAATTGTTTTCTCAAGTTCCATGATTTTTCCTTTAAGAACTTCACATTCAGCTTTCAGAGATTCATTTTCTTGCTCAAGCTGTTTATATTCATTTGATTCTTTTGGCTTTTCAGCCTTGAGTTTCAGTGAACTGTTTTGCTCTCTTAGCAATATCATCTCTTCCTTAAGCTTTGTATATGCTTCAGCAATGCTGGTATTGTTAAGCATCATTTGTTCAAATGAATTAAATAATTCATTATCTAGAGGAATTACCTCATCATCCTCAGAGCCATCAGATTTCTTAGCCATCAGGCAGAGAAGAACAGGTCTCTCTTCATCAGAAGACTCTTCATTAGAAGTGTCTGAGTCCGAATCTGATGAGTAGATAGCAGCTAGCTTTTCCGCTTCTGCCACCAGCACCTTGCCTTTCTGATGCTTTCTTTCCTTTCTAATTCTCTTTTCTTCTTCAGTGTACTTTTCAGCTTTAGGATATGGGCAGTCTCTGATGAAATGACCCAATTTCCTGCAGTTATAGCACATCATTTTAGATTTATAAGAATCATTATCTTGAGAAGAAGAAGTAAGGTTAGAAGTAGAAGCATTGTTGTATTTGTTCTTCATTTTTCGTTTGTAGAATTTCTTGAAATTATTTATCAGCAATGCAACGTCTCCAGCAGTGTACTCCTTTTTGTTGAGTTTTGTGGCTTCATCAGATGAGTCCACATCTTTGCTTTTATAGGCTGGCCTTCTAGGATTTTCAGTAGCAACCAGGGCAGTTGTGGGACTTGAAGTAGAGGTTTCTTCAACACCCATTCTTGGCAGTTTATACTAGTACGCCTTGAGTACTGAGAACAGCTCGGTGAGTGAGATCTTTTCCAAGTCTCTTGACTCTTCCATGACTGTCACCTTCATGTTGAATTTAGGAGGTAGAGCCTTCAGCACTCTGACGGTTATCTCCTTATCAGTGAAGGTTTTTCCAAGCTTTAGAACTTCATTCAGCGTCCTTGTAAACCTTGTATCCATCTGATCAATGGTTTCCGCAGACTTCATCTTGAAGTTATCCAGCTTTTCCAGAGCAACACTCAGCTGATGCTCTTTGATAGCGTCGTTTCCTTCGCTCATATCACGGACCTTGTCCCACATTTCTTTGGCAGTCTTGCAATGCTTGACTTTGTCAAATCTGTCATTGTCAAGGGCCTTGGTCATGATAAATCGCCCAACTTTGTCCAGGTTGAACAACTTTATTTCTTCGGCTGTCATCTCATGTAAATCTTTTTCCACAGTTATATCGACTTCATCAACTTTGATGGTCTTGGTGAATTTGAATGGACCTTTGATGACACATGTGTACATATTATCATTGTATGCAGCTAAGAAGATCTTCATCCTGATCTTCCAGTCTTCGAAGCTCATACCAGCTATGTGGGGAACATGGCTGATACAATCCATTTTTCCAAAATTTTAATTTTCCAAAAGATGCTCTTTTGAAAAGTTTGAGTACCTTTGAAAAACACTCGGATCAAGCTCGTTGATCAGGCAGCTGATTCTAATGAACCACGTGCTCTGATACCACTTGTTGGTCCCAAGTGGTCAGATGAGGTCTAAAGGGGGGGTGAATAGACCTCTGAAAATTTTAATCAAATTTTAACTTTAAAACTGTTACTTAAACTTAAACAGACTAAGTTGTTACAGAACAGTATGTTTACAAAGCTGATCGCGAACTAATCTTTGAACAGGTTTGTTGACCACTAATCTGATAGTTACTTAGCTGATTTTGGTGAAAATCTAGTTTTAATACCAGAATACTTGTAGCGGATGTTTAAAGTGCTTTTCACAAGTATACTTAGTAGTTTGAAAATTTTGTCCCCAGTTTTGGAAACTCCTTTAAATTAATTTTCAAACAGTTTTATAATGCGTTTTGTGCAGATCTGAAAATATGCAAGTAAAAGCAATGTAAAAATACAAGAATTTTTATAGTGGTTATATGGATTTAAATATCCTTTAATCCACTCTTCCAAGTCACACAGATCTTGGGTTATACTAAGAACACAAAGTAATTAGTATACTCTGCTTGTGCTTCACAACAAATGATCAGCCACAAGTTCGCAATAGGAAATCACAAAGAAACTCCTACTCTCCGAATTAATATCACTCACTAAGATGGATATCTACTTCTCACAATTTTTCTCTCTTACAGATTCACTCAGAAAATGTATTATCTTGAACTTCAACGGCTTCTGTCAACAAATGACTTTCAGCAGATGAGTGAGTTGTTCTTGAGCTTTGAGACTTAGAAAATATTTTGCTTCGAATTCAATCTCTCAGAAGTTGTGTGTTTCTTCTCTTCGTCTCTTCAGCTATTTATAGTCACTCTTTGAATTATGTCCGTTGAAGAGAGACAAAATTCAAATCTCTTGATTTATGGTCCTTAATTTCCGCGAACGGCTCTCTGCACAGTGACAGTACTGCATATTGTACTTTTTGTCAGGCAGCATTAAATGTACCAAGCTGATACGAGTCTTTTCTTCAATCATTTGTCATTAATAACCTTAGACTTCAGCATTTATTACTCCAGTGGCATTTATTACCGTTGGGACGACTTCTTGATCTTTTCACTTGGCTGATGAAAGTGCAAGTCTGATGATGAACTGAGTTGATCCCAAACTTGAACAAATCTGATTTTAGTCGGCTGATCTTCACCAGTCTTTTCCTTCAGCAGACCAGTAGTCTTCTGGACCTTGAATATTTGACCTGTCTGATATGTCTTCTTACTTGGTCAAAATTCTTCTAAGGAATTTCAAACTAAGTTGTATTTACTTAGCTGATCTTTAAGTTTTGGAAATCATCAAAACCTCCATTAATTAACTAACTTCAGTGCACTCCATCTTCATCTTTATCCAAATGTTTACAGCTACGGTGTGGGCAATCTGGAAATCAAGGAACAAAAAAGTCTTTGAAAACAAAGAAGAAAAACCGCAACAGGTCATTCTCAATGCCAAAATGATGGCCCTGGATATGAACATCGTGCTGCCCGGTAAAGGGAATAAACAACCGCAAGCGAAGAAAATAGTTTTATGAAGGAAACCGAAGGAGGGATGGTTCAAAATAAACACTGATGGCAGCGTCTTAACCAATAGAAAAAGTGCAGCGGCGGGAGGCCTCATTAGAGATGAAAACGGAACTTGGGTAATTGGCTTCACAAAGAATTTGGGTAATGTATCTATCACTGTTGCCGAGCTCTTGGCAGCTCGGGAGGGTCTTGCATTGGCTTGGGAGAGAAGATTACGTAGAGTGGAATTAGAGTTGGATTCTGAAGTGGTTTTGAACTTGATTAATTCGGCTGACATGAAGGCGCACCCCCTTGGTTTCATTATCGATGACTGTAGAAGGCTTATGGGTATGCCATGGGAATGTATTACAAGACACACCTTGAGGAGTGGGAATTCATGTGCGGATGCTCTCGCAAAAATGGGACACGATATGGAAGATGAACTGCAATGCTGGGACACCCCACCCGAGCAGCTGTTGCAGTGGCTTGAAGGAGATTGCTAGCTCTATTTGTGCTCTTTTTGTCTTTCCTTTTAGTACCAAAAAAAAAATATATCTCAAATAGTCTCAATAGTGAACGGACGAAAATGCCCTAAAAAATATTCATATGCATGTCACGTGTTATCGGAACCACCTGATAAGGACAAAGTGAAACACATAATTCATAGTAGGGACTAAAGTGAAACAAATAATTCATAGTACGGACTAAAGTGGAAAAAAACATAAGAGGGACCACTCTGTAAAAAGTTAATGATAAGAGGGACCAAAATAGAAATTTACCCAATATAAAGTAATAGAGGCGAATATTCCAAAATTATGTCAATTATTAGTGTATTAAAGGGGTACTATTTTTTAAATAATTTTAGCTATTACTTAATGAGAGTTAATTACGCTAATGACAAATAATTGAATTATATATAGAATCATACAATTACCAGCTAATAAAAAGTAATAGAGGTGAATATTTCCAAAATTACGTCCATTATTAGTGTATTAAAGGGTTATTATTTTTTTAAATAATTTTAGCAATTACTTAATGAGAGTTAATTATGTTAATGACCAAAAATTGAATTATAAATTACGGCCATAACATTGGTATGTTTAGTATGTTATTATTATAAAGATATACACCTCATCATATATGTATTTGAATAGCATTAATTTCTTATTTGACTTATTCATTTAGTTTCAACATTCCTTTTTCGTAGGATTTAAATTAAAGATGAAATTGATTTTAGAATATTACCAAAAATATAATTTTTAGGAATTAAAAAAATCAAAATTCTAGAAAATTAGGATTTTGGTCATAACAACTAATTGGGGTCAAAAGACACCCTTCAAATATATATATGTATTAGATTAGATAGATAATGACAACCAACATGTGATTGGTCTAGTGGAAGGGACTAGTCATTATAAAGTAGTGGACTCAACTTCGAATCCCTGTAGGAGATATATCCACTTAATGTGTCCAACCCGCATTAAAATGGATTAAACCTTAGGAAACCAAAAAAAAATAAAAAATAAAACTTTATAATGACATACTTACCCTTATCTTTCTTCATCTTCAAATAACAATTTTAGTTCATTTTACATTTTATGTTTTCCTACATCCGAATATCATTTTAGAAGTTCAATTTCTACTGGAATTTCTTGTTCCATGTGAATTTATCACTTTTAATTTTTTATGCAATGAGAGAGCCATTTATCTTTTAGCCATAATTTATAAATATATAAGAGCTTTTTTGTTTGGCATAATTAGAATATAATATAAGAGTTATACTAGTTTTTTTTTTTTTACTATATAAGAGTTATACTAGTTAATTTTAAAGTATGTTTATATTGTGCTTTGTTAAATAGTTGTTAAGAATTAATTGTGTCAAAACATAAGTATACTTTACAAAAAATATATAATGAGTAAAAACTCTTGTCACGTATAATCCTCGAAGAAAAAAAATCTATTTATCACATGTAACTTATGTTAAGATGCTAAAAAATCATAATAATCTTACGTTCATCAAATAATATTTGAATTCATCATTCATAGTGCATTAGTTTTTGTTTTGAATGCAATGTTTTAGATAAACATCAAAATTGGTAAAAAGAAAATTAAGTATTTTAACAATCTAGTAATTATTTTACATTTTTTTTGAGATAAGAGTAATTATTTTACATTAACGGTGTCAAATAACCTCGCATGGATAGACAATTTTCTGGGTGGGTGGGTGGGTGAGGCGAATTTATTTAGCAAAGACTATAGCACCTTGTTTGGAGAAATTAGAATAAAAAAAAATTGGAATCTAAGTTAATTCAAACGTAGAACAAAATAATAATAGATAATATTATATGGAGTATGATGGAAGATAAACTATCGAGGGTATAAAATACAAATAATATAAATTAATGAGAGTAAATGTGTAAATAAAATGTCACAAACTGTTTCTAAAATATTACTAAAATACCACCAAATACAAATACAAAAGCACACACTTCCAAACATCAAAAATATACTTTAAGCAGAAAAAAAAAAAAGTAATAAAAATAGTTTGAAAAGCATTTACAAACACCCCATTAATGTCCCACTACATTTGAGTTCTTTCGGCATGTCTTCTTATTTCAATGTATTCAATTGTTCCCTTGTTCTGATCGTTTACTTTTTGGTTGTCATCTGTAAACTTTGCGCAGGGGAGATGCTTTTGGTTACTTTTACGGTTGTATTTTTGCTACATTTATTCCCTTTTACAAGTTCAAACTTCTTAAATAATCTAGGAGTCTTAGTTCGTGGTTCATGGGAACCTCTCAGTCTTTTGTGGACGTAGTTCACAAGTGGCTCTATCCACATCCATATCTGTTGAATTATGATTCAAAATATGAAAAATTATATATGTATACAAATTTAATATTTTAATGGTATATCATATATATTGTGTACACCTTGTCACGGATAAAAACTCATTCTAATTTTGAAATTAGAAAACGGAACATAGAGGCACGTTCATCTATTTTTCTTTGTGAAACATTGCATCTTTTCAGTTCAAAATTATTGAAAAACGTTATGAATGGTGCCTATTTCAAATCGTTGTGTTTTCCTCTATAAATACCAATCTTTCTTCCCAATTCAAAACATAGAAAAATACTCCTCAACCTTTTTTCAAAAGACTTATTTATCTTCCTTCAAGAAAATATCATAGCAAATAGTTTTGAATATTATTTCAGAAAGTTTTGGGTTATAGTTTATTAAATAAGGCGATTGTGGGGAATTAGAGTTCGTGTGATTATCTTGTTCGAGTGCACGTCAAGGAGTCCTAAAAGTTCGTTGTATCTTGAAAATAGACATCGATTGATTTTTCACCAAGACAGCGACGAATTCTATTCTAAAGGGAGTGCGTTGCATACCTCGAACCGGGTTTTTCGTTTCATCCCTCTTATGGTTATTATCATCTAAAATAAATAGAAAGTCTGGGTGTTGTGATTGTGTGAATTTATTGATTTTTTGTTTCTAGAACTAACAAGAGCTTCCACCAAGGCAAGCGAAATCTTCATCTATTGTTGCAGATTCTTTGAGCACCGACAATGTTATGGGTCCCAGATTCTTTTGATTTATATTTAGCATTCCTTTTGGTCATGAACTCGTGTTAATATGTTTGTAGAATTTGTATAATGTAATTCTTAGAGAGCACAATATTCTGCTATCTCGACTTGGGATATCATAAAATAATTTGGTTCATTCATCATATCATGATGTCATTGATGTGTAGGATTAAATCAACATTTGTTATATACTCGTGACCATACTATCAATGGGCGAAATATGAATGCAATCAGTTATGCATATGTAACATGAAAATTACATGTTATATGATATTGATCATGTTTATATAAATCAATCAACTTGATTAAATTTATTAAAATTATAATAAATAATTTAATTAATATATTCCATTAATAAGTTGATATTATCACATGACACCATATATATTAATATTTAAAATATTTAATACACTACAAATGTTAATTAATATATATATATATATATATATATATATATATATATATATATATATATATATTAAGAAAAAAATGTAAATAATTTAACATTATAAGCCACTCAAAAGTTTGACCGAATATTATAGCTAATGAAGTATAAATAATGAGACGAAGATAATAAGTTTTATTGACATCCAAACACTTGAAATATTCCTATTATGTCGTAGAGTGATTAATATAAATATAAATATTGATAATACTTTTTGTCAGATAATATAAATATTTAATTTTTTAACATAAATATCAATGAAGTGATCTTCTCCGTAGAGTGCTTAAATATTGATAATACTTTTTGTCAGATAGTAGCAATTAAAGTGAATCACACTTTTCATCATTCTTATAAATCAATTTTTGCACATTTGTCATTTTTAAATTTTTTGTATCAGATTCGTCCCTCTTATCAATGTAGTGTAACACATTCACGCCTCTTAAATTTTTCTTTGCAGATGTGTTCCTCTCATCAAATTTAGGGTAAATATCCATTCATCTTAAATTCAAAATACATATATTTTCATCCATTTTAAAACATATTTCTGTCCAATTTTATCATTAAAATATTCTAAAGGTTAATTATAATTAAAATGAAGGAAGAAATGTGGACAAAGAAAGGAAGAAATGAAGGACAAACACCACCAACTCGCACCCTTCTCCTCCTACTTATGTCAAAAACCTTTTCTGCCAAAACTCTTTAAATTGGAATCGCAGCCTTCTTGATTTCATTTTTTGCCATGATATTGTCCTTGAGATTTTCAAAATCAAAGTTTCCCTTGCTGGAGAACCAAAAAAGCTTTTCTGGGTTCATTCTAAAAAAGGTGATTCATCGGTTAAGAATGCTTACTTAATTGATAAGAAAGCTCGTTTTCAGTCCGGTACCTTGGTTCATGGTAATCTTTGGAATTCTCTTTGGAAGGAAGAAGGTTGAGCTGCTACGGTGTTTTCCCCAATTCAGATAATTAGGGTTCAAATGTGAATATGACCTTTTTTTGGTCTAACTTATTAATTGATGTAAATTTCCTTTTTCACCCTTCTCTAGTCGGTCTTGTTAGTTTGTATATATAGGCCTCCTTTTATTTTATTTTGTACACAGTTTAACATTCTTGTAACAGATATTCAAAATATCAATAAACACTTTACAGTTTTCTCTCCTCCTTCATCTATAATCAATTAATACATCGTTCATACATGTTCATGATATAGAGTTTACATGGTATCAGCAGTAACACACACATAATCATCTTCAAAATCCGCTGCTCATTCTCCAGAAATCATTCAAGGAATCCAATTCATCTTCACAGATTCCTCCATTGCCGCGTTCTTGATTTCTTCACTAATCAAGAAACCTATTTACGGTACTATTTTCCAGTTTTTCTCTATCTTCTTCCTGCAAACACATTCTTCACACAACAATCAATTTCAAATTCACGGTTACTACTTCACTACATCAACAGTAATCCAATTCAGCGTATATCCACATATTATCTTTCTTTATCACAAGACTCCCCTGTTTTCTTGATTCTCCTACCCTTCATCATGACTTCTGATGACAATTCTACCCCTCAGAGGACTAGACCACCCGTTGAAGATCCTTCAAGTCCTTATTATTTACATCCGGCCGACGGTCCAGGCCTCAGCCTCGTCAACAAACCATTAACCGAGGATAATTACCAATCTTGGAGCAGGGCAATGGAGATGAGTCTTTTTGTCAAAAACAAATGGGGTTTTGTGGATGGTTCCATCCCCAAACCAACAACTGACCCTGTCATGATCAACTATTGGGAACGCAACAACACAATTGTTGTTTCTTGGCTTAGGAATGCTGTTTCTTCGGATATTGAGCCCAGTATTCAGTATCACAACTTAGCAACAGACTTATGGGCTGAATTATTAGAGAGATTCAAACAAGGGAATGGACCCCGCTTATATCAACTCCGAAGGGATTTATTACAATTGACACAGGAGAAACTCTCTGTCAATACATATTACACAAGGTTTAAGGTTTTTTGGGATGAAATACAACACTCTAGACCTGCTTGCACTTGTGGGAAATTGGAGGAATACTTTCAACATGAATATTTGTTCATTTTTCTGATGGGTCTGGATGACTCCCTCTCCCACACTAGGAGTCAACTTTTGCTCATGGAGCCCTTGCCTACAGTAAACAAGGCACTGGCACTCATATCTCAAGAAGAGAAGCAGAATTCTCTAAAATTTCCACCCTCTGGCACTGACCCCAAAAACTCAATGGCCTTTGACATCAAACCCTCCTCCTATAACCCACCCCCTCCAAATTCCAGACCACCCCTTTTCAAACAACCTTACAATAACTCTAGATCACCCTCCCCCAACAATTTCCCTTCTCCCAATCAGCCACCCAGACCTAATGTTAATCCAAATTACAAGGGCAACAAACCTAGACCCTACTGCACTCACTGCCAAATGCAGGGCCATACTATGGAAACTTGCTTTAAGCTTCATGGTTACCCCCCTGGCTACAAATTCAATACTAAAACATCCCAGCCACAGGCTAACAATTTCAACACAACTTCTCTTGATCCATCTCCTGGTTTATCAGAGTTTGTTCAGACTCTCAGTCCAGATCAATATCAACAACTCTCTCAACTCCTCAACTCTCAAGGACATGGACAGACACCTACTACTCCTCCTCATAATTCTACAATAAACTCTTTCAGCATACAGAAGAATAATGGTAATGCAGGTACCTGTTTCTCTGCCTCCTCTTCTACCTTTAATACTTTCAGCACTACCTGGATACTTGATTCTGGTGCATCCCATCACATCTGCACAAACATACATCATTTTAGTTCCATAAAACAGACTAATAACACAAGCATCACTCTACCAGATAATTCAATAATTCCTGTATACTTTATTGGCACTATTACTATCATTCATGATATCACTCTATCTAATGTACTTTATGTTCCCTCATTTAAATTCAATCTTCTATCTGTTAGTACACTATTGAATACTGGTTTACACACTGTGGTTTTTATGCATGATCATTTTTACATACATGAGACTCTCTCATCCAAGATGATTGGGCAGGGTAGACTACATCAGGGCTTATACATTTTTGAGGCTTCTATATCACCTAGATCTAATTATGCTTCTTGTAATAAAGTTACTTCTTTAGAGACTTGGCACTGTAGATTAGGACATCCCTCCCTCAAGAGACTACTTGTACTAAAAAATGTATTACATCTTACTGATTTTTCTAATAAAACTGAGCACATTTGTCCAATCTGTCCTTTAGCTAAACAAAACCATTGAGTTTTTGGGGTCAGTGCCAGAGGGTGGAAATTTTAGATAATTATGCTTCTCTTCTTGAGATATGAGTGCCAGTGCCTTGTTTACTGTAGGCAAGGGCTCCATGAGCAAAAGTTGACTCCTAGTGTGGGAGAGGGAGTCATCCAGACCCATCAGAAAAATGAACAAATATTCATGTTGAAAGTATTCCTCCAATTTCCCACAAGTGCAAGCAGATCTAGAGTGTTGTATTTCATCCCAAAAAACCTTAAACCTTGTGTAATATGTATTGACAGAGAGTTTCTCCTGTGTCAATTGTAATAAATCCCTTCGGAGTTGATATAAGCGGGGTCCATTCCCTTGTTTGAATCTCTCTGATAATTCAGCCCATAAGTCTGTTGCTAAGTTGTGATACTGAATACTGGGCTCAATATCCGAAGAAACAGCATTCCTAAGCCAAGAAACAACAATTGTGTTGTTGCGTTCCCAATAGTTGATCATGACAGGGTCAGTTGTTGGTTTGGGGATGGAACCATCCACAAAACCCCATTTGTTTTTGACAGAAAGACTCATCTCCATTGCCCTGCTCCAAGATTGGTAATTATCCTCGGTTAATGGTTTGTTGACGAGGCTGAGGCCTGGACCGTCGGCCGGATGTAAATAATAAGGACTTGAAGGATCTTCAACGGGTGGTCTAGTCCTCTGAGGGGTAGAATTGTCATCAGAAGTCATGATGAAGGGTAGGAGAATCAAGAAAACAGGGGAGTCTTGTGATAAAGAAAGATAATATGTGGATATACGCTGAATTGGATTACTGTTGATGTAGTGAAGTAGTAACCGTGAATTTGAAATTGATTGTTGTGTGAAGAATGTGTTTGCAGGAAGAAGATAGAGAAAAACTGGAAAATAGTACCGTAAATAGGTTTCTTGATTAGTGAATAAATCAAGAACGCAGCAATGGAGGAATCTGTGAAGATGAATTGGATTCCTTGAATGATTTCTGGAGAATGAGCAGCGGATTTTGAAGATGATTATGTGTGTGTTACTGCTGATACCATGTAAACTCTATATCATGAACATGTATGAACGATGTATTAATTGATTATAGATGAAGGAGGAGAGAAAATTGTAAAGTGTTTATTGATATTTTGAATATCTGTTACAAGAATGTTAAACTGTGTACAAAATAAAATAAAAGGAGGCCTATATATACAAACTAACAAGACCGACTAGAGAAGGGTGAAAAAGGAAATTTACATCAATTAATAAGTTAGACCAAAAAAACGGTCATATTCACATTTGAACCCTAATTATCTGAATTGGGGAAAACACCGTAGCAGCTCAACCTTCTTCCTTCCTTTCTTCAATAATACTCTGCTGCCTTTCTTTTTGTTTGTACGATGAAACATCATCTAATATCTTTGGAATTCTCTTTGGAAGGCTCAAATTCATGATCATCTAAAATTTTTACTTTGGAAAATCTTAAATGACATGCTGCCTACTCGGGTTAAACTTTCCTCTATCTTTCATGTGGCAGATAAAATGTGTTTGTTATGTAATCAGGCTGATGAAAGTGTGGATCATTTGTTTCTTGCTTGCCCTTTTATTAGTGCTGTTTTTGTCTCCTCTAAGTGGCACTTTCGGCTCCATCCATTTGCCAACTGGAGTATAATACAGTGGATCTCTTCTCTTTTGAGTTAGGACCCTTCATTTTTTCCTGTTAGTGATCTCTCGCTCGAATTTCTTAATTTTTGCATTATCACTATGTATCAAATTTGGCAGGTTTGAAACTCAACTTTGTTCAACTCTACGTCCCCAAATGTCTTGATTACAATGAACAGGTGTTGTAAACTTGCAAATGAACATTCTGTGGCCCAAGCTAGAAAAGTTATTATTGCAAATTCGCCCCCCTTGAGTGCTGGTTGGTCTCCCCCACCAAGGAACTACTTCAAAATCAATTCAGATGTTGCATTTTTGGATGGTTGTGCTACTCTTGCTTTTATTATTCGCGACCATACAGGTGCTATCTGCTTTGCCTAGACCAAATCAAAATTCCACCATGATGCCACCAGTGCCGAAACTTCTGCTGTCAAAGCTGCTCTCCTTTTTCTTGATCAAGCAAATTGCCGCCTTGCTCACTTTGAAAGTGACTCTCTGAATGCAGTCATGATGATTTCAAGCCAATCCCCTGCTCTTGAATGGACCAGCAGAACGGATGCTGAAATTGCAAGATCTATCCTCTCCAAATGGCCTAAGTGGATTGTCAAAAAGATTCCAAGATTGGGCAACAAAGCCGCCCATAATTTAGCTAAGTGGGGTTTTTTTTGTAAATGGGAGGGCCCTGTTCCCCTCACCATCATTCCTCCGGATGTTTTTTGTGACTCTAGTTCTCCTATTATATCAGTACCGAATATTTTTTCCTTTATTAATGCTTAATCGTTTATTTATCAAAAAAAAAAAGGACAAAAATGGGATAAATATTGGCTAGCTAAAGTAAAATTGGAACGAAAAAAATATGAATAGAAAATGACTAGAAAATATAGATAGCATCAGTACAATTTAATAAATGTAGATGAGAGTAAAGAGGCAAAAACTGAAAGACCTGACGTAACTAATGTGAAATCACAAGTACAGAAAGGTAAAAGTTAAATGAAGTTTTAGGTAAGAAATTTTATTTTCAGAATTTTCAGTGGATTGAAAGCTAGATTCGCTTACTCTCTCTCTCTCTCTCTTTTGGGTTACAAGATCTGAAACTAAAGAAATTCAAATATTTTGATAGGAAATTTGATGAAAGAGACGATTATTGTTTAGACTTTAGTCCAACCCGTCCCCAACTCAATAACAAATTTCAGAGGTTTTGTCGAAAACTTTTGAAACTCGATTTGAATAATGATTTCAATAGAATATTGAGATTGTAAAATATTATTAAATATATTTAGTGAGTTTTAAAAATATTAGATTAAATTTGGATTGAAATTTGATTATTGGAATTTGGGTGAAAAAAAATGAATGATGTATGTCAAATCAATAACTTTATAATGTTTTAAATAATATATTATATTGTGTATTGATTAAGATGTTACATTATTATTGTTATATTTTGTGATTATTGAAAAGTTATTTTAATTATTATAATACTTAAGGTTAATATAAATACAATGTATATTTAATGAGATAATTAGTATTTTTGTGATTCTTGAGAAGTGATTTTAATTATTTTATTGTAGTTATTATAATGATCAATGTTGTTATAAATATAATGTATATTTAATGAGATAATTAATAATTTTTTATGTTGAAATATTATACAATATTAAAATGAACTTCATTTTCGCCAACTAATATAATTGAATATAACATATAAAATTATGGGTAGCGATATTGCCAGAGCAACAAATGTTGCTGCCAGAGCAAGTTTTTAAAAATTTCAACCTTACCCTTAATGGTCAAGCATATTAATTACATAGCCAATTATTATTGAAAATGTTCTCTTTCTTCATTAATATATATGTATATTTATTTCATTTTCAGTACTTACCATTATCATCATACAATTATGGAATTCATTTTCTTCTACCTTTTTATTCATAATCTTTTCCGTGAACTAACTGAATGAGAAAAAAAAAAGTTATGAACACTTATGTCATTTTTCAATTATATATATGCCAATTTGCCATTTATCAAAAAATAATTATGCCAATTTGTCTTTATATCCATTAGTTTTTGATGTGTAACAAATTATTTTGTATTTGTGGTATGAGATAATGATTCGGATCATGGATCAAATTTTATTTCAAGTTATGTTTCGGATAGTCAAATATTTTAAAAAAATCGATTTTTTTCCGTAAACTTTAAGAAAATACGAAATTAAGAAAAATAAGATAATCAAAAGACAAACAAAAAGTTTTGAAATTACACCCAAATTTTCATTTCCATTGATTCAAAAACGAAAACATTTCAATGTTTTCAATGGATACGATGAAATTTTAATCCATGATTTCAATATGACGAAGATTCTAAGATCGTATGTGGGATTTCTGTCAATTATGTTTTAATTGCATATAAATGAAATAATATTGAAAAAGAATAACAAAAAAAATATATTAGAGAATTTTTTTCTAAATTCTGGTTTTATTTTTTATATTTTTATAATTAAAGTTTGATTTAATATTGCGAGATCTAAGTAATGGATTCAATCACTAGAAATACGATATAACTAATTCTATCACAATTGCTCATTTTCGACTACAAAGACTTTAAATACCCAAAAAAAAAAAGATTAACAGATTTTCTAGAGTCTATTTTCACATAATTTGGATTAGTAAAAGTAAAAAAAAAATTGTAATTAAGTTTAAAAAAAAATAGAAGAATAAGTTTCTTAATTAAAAATACATAAGGTAGCAAGGTAGGTATTCAAAAAAATAAATAAAGAAAGAGGTGTATTTATGAAGAAAGAGAGCAACATATTTTCTCAATTAATGACTATGCAATAAATATATTTTGAACATGAAGGACATATTAGGAAGTTCATTAAAATTGCTCTGGCAGCAACATTTATTGCTCTGGCAATATCACTAGCCTAAAATTATAGTTAGATATTTTAATTACAAAAGATAAATACCAAAATTAATAATGCAAAACTCAATATTATGATAATTTAATTGATGTCATGGAAATATAAATTATGTAAATGTGACATATATGAATAAAATAAATTAAATAAAGCATAGGGAAAAAAGGAAAAAAAAAAAAAAGCAAAAGCATAGCAAATAGCAAATAGCCAAAAAAAAAAAAAATTTAAAAATATGGACAGGGCCTGTCTACTACTTGGCATAGGAAGATTTTGGTCTTGGGCCGAAATCTTCCAAAGTCCATTGTGAAACAAGGTTTGGCTCAGTTTGGTTGAAATCAAACCGGACCAAATCAGATCCATATATATTCTAAAAGGTCAACATAGACACCAACATATGATTTGTCTAGTGGAAGAAACAAACACTTTCAAAGTGGCGATTCAAGTTTGAATTCTAGTTGTGAAAGATTCTCATATAATATAACCGCGCTTCGAAATTAATTAAACTCTTGAGAAAAAGAAAGAAAAAAAAAGGGCCAATATAGAATTATGTTTGTCGAGTTTCACAATTTCACATAAGTAGCTAGGTCAATCTCGTTGCAAACAAACTTAGGGCATAAATTTTGCGAAAACGTTTCAAATTATAAATCATACTATATAATTTATAAACCTCAAACATATAAAAGACATTAAATTGATATACACACGTATTTTCTTTATAAAATTATTGATTTGACATCTACTACTTATTTTTAAACGAAATTCGTAAATCGATGGTGAAATTGCGAAGGATTGAAGTTCTCACGAGAAGTGCAGGTGAAACTAGGAGGGTTTTGTTCCGTCATTAAGTGATTGTTCTAATTAATTATATGTACGTAGTTCATTGACTGTATTTCTCACGTTCTTTTCAATTTGTGTTGTTGAATTTTTTTTTTTTTTTATAACCTAGGTGTTCAAGCTTACGCTAGAGTAAATCTGGACCCTCAGAACCCTTACCCTAGAACCCTGAAAGATATAAATCACAGGATGTGTAATTCATTCGTTTGTATAATCACAATTTAATAAAGGTCTTATTGGGATTTTATGTAATGTAATGTATTAATATTATATTTCTTCATGGAAATTGCTAAAAATTAAAGTTTATTAAATTCAAATGGATTGAGCTAGGTAAGTTAGCTCAATAGATAAAGATTTATAAGAATCTTTTATCTTGATATTCAATTTTATCGTGTGGCATACTTTATTCACAATACTTCAACTTCAAGGGATGATATCAAACAAAGTTATTGATAGGTCGAGATCATTTGATAAAAATTCGTTTGGGTTTTATTCATCATACAAGTCAAACAAACATGAACAAGATTTCTTGTTTGATAACTTTTGAAGCTATGTTCGAGCTCGATTCAATAAGATAAAAATTGAAAAAAAAATATACAAATATCAAGATAATCGATACTCGGCTAGAGGTCGTTCGATAAAAGCTAGTTTGAGTTCAGTTCATTAATAAATCCAATCAAGCTCAAATACAATATCAAAGCTTAGTACAAAATTTATACCAAACTTAAATAATTTTCGATATTGTTCAACTCGTTTACACCCCTACTCTTATATCATTAAAACTCAACCATACAAATTACGATGTGTGTGTAAAAGTCCAATGCGTGATTGCCGAACCTATTCTTCTTTCTTTTGGAAACCAATAATCTAATTATTAATAATTAATAAGTCAAATGAACATGATGAAAAGTTTATAATGATAAATCAAATATGAAAATTATAACAATATGCGGTTTGAAGTTGGATCCGGATCAAGTCTCAACCCAATTCCACTTAAAATCCAACCCATTAACGATGATAAAATGGGCCATTTTCCAAGGCTTTACTCAACATCAAATGTCCAGTCTAATTACCCACTTAAAAGCCCATTAAGATTTAAAAAATAAATCCAAAATAAAACCCTAGCTACTAAAACCCTAATTCAACCAGGTATAATAAATAGAGCTCTCCACTGATATTTTCAATCTATCTGTATCTTCTTCTTCATCTGCAGCAGCAGCAATAGGTTTTCTTCTCCTCTCAATCTCTTTTATTTCTATTATTTTAAATTGTAATTTATTATGTGCTGTGATGATGCAAATTTTCGTGGACTAGAGTTTCTGATCCTGCAATTGACGATTAACCCTTGGCTGTCTGAGCACAAATAAATTTATTCGATTTCTTTTTTTTTTTTAATTATTTTTGGCTTGTGATGATAATTATTTATATCTTAGCGGATTTCAGTGAGATTATTATTAAATTTTAATCAATGATCTGATTGTTACACACACTGAAGCCTTTCACTTGTTTATTTTATCTAAATAAATCTGAAATTTGTTTCAATTTTATTCTGATTATGCGATGATGAGATAAGGCACCGTTTGGGTGTTTTAGGGCAGTGGAATTCAATTCCGTGAGCCTATTTAATTAACGACTTCTCCTTCCACTGGGCATAATTATATTTTTTTTCATTTGATCAATAATTTTGCGTATTTAAAATGTGATTTTAAATTTTAAATTGCGTCCTTTTACCAATTCTGGGGGATTATTTGTTCCTCTTGGTATAATGGCTTGGACGCCATATCTGATTCTGTGGCTATATCCTGATTGGTGGAATCTTCATTGCCATTGAATCCCGGAAACACCACACAAATTTTTCGATTTAATTTACACATATGTTACTTTTGTTAATATGTTTATTTTAGGTAATTTTTTGGTAAATATTATTTATAGGGTAGGTTTGTTCAAATTTATATAATATAGGTAGGGGTATAAGTTCATGCTTGGTTTGAAATCGAGTCCAAATGAGTTTTTATTGAATGAGCTCGAGCTGAGTATCGAGTAGTTTGATATTTTACAAGTGTTCTTTTGATTTTTAGCTTATTGAGTGGAGCTCGAGCTGAGCTTCAAAAGTTATCGAACGAGAAATCTTGTTCAAGCTTGTTTGATTTATTTAACGAATCAAGCTCAAACGAGCTTTTATTGAATGAACTTGAGTTGAGTATCGAGTAGCTTGGTTTGATTTTCAGCCTTAAATAAAGGGAGTATATTGCGATTGATGTTTTGGTTGAGAAAATAATTATTATTATTGCTTTCTATAGGCGTTGCGTTTGTTGGAATCCCAGTGGACGTGTCAAAGAAAGCATAAATTAATGATATGAGTTTACCTACCATTTTTATAATGTAGCAGCTATTTATTTTGTGTAGCTTGCTAAATGGTATTATGGTATGGACTCCTACAATTATTCATATTTGAATTTAAATTTGAATTTTACGTAGAAGAGTTTTTGGTTACTTTATAAGAAATAAGAAGTCTGCATGTCTCTTTCTACATTCATTTCTTTTATTTAATTCTTAAATTTATTTGATCATGGTTTTTATGCAGTTATAATATATGCAGTTATTAATGAAATGTGGACAAAGAAAGGAAGAAATGATAGGTGGAATTCCGATAAATATTGGCTAAAGTAAAATTGGATAAAAAAAGAATGTGAATTGAAGAAGTTTAATAAGAAAAGATAGCATCAGCAAAGCATAAGAAACTTAGATTAGAAGAAAAAGAGGCACAAATTGGAAGATCTGCCGAAGATGATCGGAAATCGCAAGTACAATAAGGTGATCTGAAATTATAGAGAAACCTCAAGAAATATATTATACAGAAATCTCAAGAAATATAAATAAATAAACAAATTATAAGTACATAAATTCAACATGCCGCTTTGTAAACCAGACTCCTGACTTTGACTTATGATTAAAGTAATATCTTCAATTGGCTGAGCAATAATTAATAAAGTTTGTTTTAGCGGCAAAGGTGAGGGTTCGAATTTCACAATTAATAAAGTTTGTTTTAGCGGCAAAGGTGAGGTTCGAACTTCATTTGAAACTTGGATGGAAGCATTTAAGAATTATTTGTGGTGAAGATCTCTTTATGCGTTGTGTGTACAGCATTATGATAGAATTCTGGTTTAAATTTTTGAGAAATAAAAGAAAGGTCAATATAGATTGATTTTTGTCAGGCTTCATGATCTTGCCTACGAAATTGGGACATAAGATTTTTTGAGAAATAAAAGAAAGGTGAATATAGATTTATTTTTGTCAGGCTTCATGATCTTGCCTACGAAATTGGGACATGAGTTTTGCCAAACTCACGTTTCAATTTATAAATCATAATTTAATAAACCTATAGAAGACATTTAATTGACACATACATCTTATTTTTTCTCTCTAAAAATATATTTGATAACTATCACCTATTCTTCATTTTTAAATCCCAACATCCACGCTAGATTCAAACCCCATCTCAATTTTATTAAACCCCAAAAAGCAGTCTTCAAATCCTTTTTATCATACAAAGAAAATCCAAATAAATCAAAAAATGCACGGAAACTATCAAAATTATTTTTTTCCAAATCGAAACCGATTCAATAGACACTAGTCCACTTTTAGGACAATCTCAACTGTAGACCTAATTTATCAAATAACCTGAACGCTTAAGATCTGCTTCTCAAACTTTACATTTATTTATAACCCACTTATGGGAGAATATTGGAGGTTTGTGAAATAATCTAGATTTGCGTAATGTTATATGTTTGAGTTTCGAAAGAGTGGTTTGAGAAATAAAGTATATATATATATATATATATATATATTTTAAAGAGTTAGATTATAGGTGTAAAATGTGTAAGATTTTATGTTAAATCATACTCCGTATTTGTTGTGAGGAAAATTGTGTAAGAGATATGCTACTTTATGTCATATCAAAGTAGAGTTTATATAGATTTTGTTTAGAGATAAAAAAATTATTGTTTATTTGAATTTTCAGAGAGTAGTTTGAGAAAATTGATAAAAATTTATATCAGAAAATAAAAAACATGTTTGTTTGATATTTCCTAGACACGAATTTTTTTTGAGAAATGCCAACCAAACATACCCTATGCATTCTCCTATGTATTCACCCTAAGAGTTTAGCCAAACGTAAAGTTACATGAACAGACAAGTTATATTAGAAGATTTTGTTGGTCCAAGGATAATTGAGATACCCCTTCAATGATTGACGAGGAAACATCTACATTTAATTTTAATTAAAAAAGGGACATTATCCTGAGGAATTAATAGAACAAAATAAATGTCATACTATTTCTTGCTTGAGATATAAAGGCCAGACAAGATGGCAATCCCCACAACTGCAGCTCCAAAACTCTTAATAATCTTGCCCACCGGAATTGTACTTTCAGTCGGTATGCTCAGAAGTTCCTTCACCTGATAAAGAGGCGTAAGACCTTTTAATATATGTGCTCATCACATGAAATAACATTGAGCTTTGTATTCTTGTTCAATGAAATTTTCATAACTTCTAGAGGATGAGGTGCAATTTGTTACATCATCGACTCTAGAAAACCCGAAAAGTTCTTAAGGACTAAGTGTAACATAAGATCTCTACTTACCTCAATAGGTTGCTTCCAGTTCTTCTGGATTCCTTGTAGGTGTCCCTTTCCAACGACTGCAACCACGGAATTATGCTCACTAGCAACTTTCAATAACATGGCTGACATGTATCTGAAAATAAACCAATTTTAGAATGAGACGATATCATGCACGATTACATGAATAGATTTTTTTTTAGAAAAAAATGAAAAATAAGACTCAAGTTAGAAGCACATTAACTGGTCGCGCTCATGGACAAAGGTTTGCATCAGAATAGGAAACTTGTTATTCGTCTCTTGAATTACAAGAGTAAACAAGTCAACATCATTCAATTCCTTAAGCTGCACACGAGCCCAAACGACTTATGAGTACTTCAGTAACATCATATAATCCCGTGTTCCTTGTAGATAATTTGTGTTGCTTAGAAAGCAAGAAAGCGTACGTACCATTGTGATGAGATGTCTAGGACTTGGCACGAAAGATGCTAGAAATAGTAAGGTGTATATTAATTTCATCTTGTGCCAAAGAGGCATTTTTGCCCACGTTCTCCGCAATGTAATCTACCAAGTAAGGAAAGAATGATACCATTGGAAATCAGTGAAGTATAAATGTCATGTGCAACAATATATATGCAGATTAGTAAATGTTACGTGGACTAGACATATCGGGTGAGTTTGACTTGCGGTCAGAGCTCTCAGAATCCCTTTTGAACCTCTATTCCTCTTAATAAAATCACTTTTAGTATTTGACTCCCAATTTCATAATCGCTCTTGCAATTTCACCATTACTCTACTTTGACAAATGTAAAAGCACCACGAGAACTATTAGCTTACATGGACAGGTCGGTCACCAAGTATAACTTTGCCCCCATATTTCATCGCTACCTCATATGCCATACGAAAGTCTGCTCCATGCATAATTGCAAGCTTACGAGTGACCTGATAAACGAAAGTAATCGAAACAGACCAACTATATTTAAAAAAACACATTTTTTTCAAGAAGCCAAAAATATGCATCCTTTCTGACAAATGAACACAAGTACAAGATAAGGACATGCCTTAGCAAGAAACCAGTTGTAAAGTATTAGTATCCCAAAATGATCTTGATTTTTCTTCCACATCTCCTTTATTTCTCTCGTTGTTGGCACCTGGTGCATCAAGTTTACTTGTCAATTCAATGTCAAGGTTGCAAAAAGAAATTCCGATAATTAAGCGCCGATTATTAACGAGACCCGATGGAGTAATATTGTGAGTGCTTCCATAAATTGCAAATTTCACCTAATATAAAAACTTATACTAAAGGAAGACGCCATAAAGAAGAGGCACACCTTCGAACTCTGTGGCGTCAGAACATGAACCCGATTAGAGCATAGCTCCAAGAAAACAACCTGCAATATATTTATATTTCGAAGAAGAAAACTAACCCATAAAAAGCAGCATACAGAAGTGTACGAGCGTATTATCATCAAGCAAAGTTTCAAACTTTCAAAATAAAAGTACCTGAGGCTTCAAGAAATCGATCAGATCATGGACTTCTTGGGCAGACTCCTGAAATGCAAAAACAATATAGCATGTCATCTGTTAACCTTTCATAATTTTGATTTTCGTTTACATGCTTCTTAAACCATTACTGAGGAAATCTCTAGCATCACAAAGCAAAGAAATATAAAAGGAAGAACTCAGAATTTGGAAGAAGAAAAAAATGATACAAAAATTATACGTGCATGGAGAAGAATGCAAACTTGTTCCACTTATGATTGATTAGAACTAAAGGAAAAAAAAAAAAAATCAAATCAGTCATGTCGCGTATGACTTCTTTCTCACTAAGTGCACTTACATCAAGAATCCAACAACTAAGTGCAACAAAGCAATTTAATAAATTTCAGTAAAACTGAAATTATTTTCCTCAAACATATGATGTAATACAATATTTTTGTATGCGTTATCAGACACTAGTTTCTCCAATTCGCATTACGTTCGACTTCCACGATGATCATCTATTAGTTCTAACTTTTACCGATATCCCATCAACTACTAGCTCCAAATGACACTTAACTTGTTATGACAAAGTGACCATGCTCCAAATTGGCTTTTTTAGTACTTGGCCCCACACATACACTTGTAGCGTGGATTCATCATGTGATACCAAAATGGGATAGAAGATATTTCGCTGTTCATCCTTATGACGAGTTTGTTCTAAAATGAGAGCTATTATAATAACTTCTAGACCTCAATTTGAAGACATACAGCGACTTAAATAAATAAACAAATCACTTCTATGATTTTTGGTAGCGCTTCACCCCATAACCATAATAATTTTGGGATGTTGAAAAGCAAAATATCAACATTTTCCAAAAGCTAAAAATTGTAGCTTATGACAACCCATTCTTTTTATAAATAAATTGTAGAAATTTATTTACTTGAAATCAATTCTTGGAGAATTACATTTTAAAAGCCAAAATTTCTTTCAACACATTCCTGTATACACATTAATCAATATTTTAGATATCAACAGAAAAGCTTCTATTTCCGGATCAATAGAAGCAAAACTATAGTTTCTATTCAATACTTTTCTTTTATTTACAAATTTTTCCAAATGTTTCCAAAATATTTTTCAAAACATTTCGAAATGTTTCCAATTAACTAACTAAAACTTATCAAAAAAAAAAAATGTAATTCATGCGTATAAAAAAAATCCTCTAAATTCCTATATCATTCAGCACATTAAGTAACTTATATAATTAATAATTGTATGTACCATCATGAGATAATTTGCAATTAAATTACCGCAGATACATGAGCGGTGCCGACCAAATAGACATCGCAAACGCCTCCCTCCGCCGTCGACTCGCATGTCAGCACCACCGCACTATGCGAAAGCTCCGGTGGCAGGACTTTCCTCTCATAATAATCATGTCTATTATTACCCTCACTACTGCTGCTTCCAGACTTTGGGTTATGATCCCCTTCCACTACGTGAACAAAATCGTCGACGCCGGTGATGGCCATGGGAGACGGAGGGTCCATCGGGCGGCGGCGAGAAGTGTGGAGGAAGGCAACAATACTGAGAGGTGGATCTGAGTGAGCGAATTAGTCGGTGCATGCGGTGCTCTGGTACTCTTGAATTGGGTTTAAAATAGGAGTATTTATTTTGATTTTTATGGAGCATTTTAATTTTTTTCGAATATTAAATAAATATGATTTTTCAAAGAGAAACTTGTGTTAAAATATATTAACTTTTGAAATAATTGAATAGTAAAAATTAATATATTTAAAAGAAGCATTTTCTTTCCTTTTTCTCGAGACGGATAATCAGGGCCGGCCTTGTGCCTAGTCCAACTAGGCAATTGTCTGGGGCCCCATCCCAACCCATATATGTATTAATGCATGTATATATTCTAATCCACCTAGCCCAGCCCAAAATGAAGAAAATGAAATATTAGCCCAACAAACTACGTTCTGCCGATGCGCCACTCCAACTTAAGTTACTTCAATTTTTTTTAATGCAAACTAACATCGGCGGCTCTTATAATAGTGCGATTAAAAAAAAATTCAAGAATTCCAAGGGTCAAGTTGAAACGTCTCTTTTTAAATACGTGTATTTGCTATAAAATAATATTCACTATACCTGTAACAGTTACTTTTTTTTAAAGAAGTTTTTCAAAATTAAAATTGATAAAGACCTATTTACGATCAACTATGTTACAAGAAAGATTAAGTGATTTGGCTATTTTATCTATAGAACAAGATATGTTAGAGAAACTAGAATATGAAGATATAATAAACAAATTTGCATCTAGTAAAGTAAGAAAAGTAAAATTTACATATTTTTTTTTTCAATATAGAGCCCCATTTTTTACTTCGCCTAGGGTCCCAAAAAGTCTAGGGCCGGCCCTGGGGATAATTCATCAATATATCAATTGTTTCATAATAAGCTTTCTATTAAATATAATAATTTCAAATGTTATCAAATTACTTTTTTGTTATAATTATAATAGTTTGGGATTTTTTATAATTTCTGTAAAATGTTCTTCTAAAATCCAATGTTTTCAGAACCGGACCGGTCAGTGAATCGGTGAGCCGACTAGTTACTGGTTTTACTGGTCGAACCGATCGGACCGCTGATCGGACCGGATGACGTCATAATAATATAATAAATATATTCAATTTTAGATTATATGTAATGTGCGTAAAATTTAAACATTATCCTACAATTGATTAAAAATATAAAATTTGTTATATTATATTAAAATTAAATCATATAATATTTATCTAACTTATATCATAATGGTAATATGATACTAATTTCTATGCTCATATAAGTGATTATATTTCTTTATAAAAATTTAAAAGTGTAAGTTAAAAATACAACAAACTAAGAAATTCATAAATTTTAAAATATGGTTATGTATAAAAGTTTAAATTCAAAGTCAAACTTGCATATTATATTCATTTGACTCTTTATCCTAAAAATAATATTGAAAATAAATATTTTATAGAATAAATTATTAAAATTTATTATTTAATTAATAATTTTCATTCATAATGTGTAAAATATTTATTTGAGTTAATTCTAATTTATAAATAAATTTGGCTACAAGTTTCTATAATTTATAAAATTTAATTTGTACTAAAAGTTCAACAAAAGTGATGTAGCTCAAACGATAAGGAAGTCATGTTTCAATCTAAAGACTAGGTGCTCAAATCTCAACTTTTACAAGAATTTTTTTACATTAAAAAAAAAAAAGGAAATTCAAAACCGGGTTGAACCGGTCCATACCGATTCGGCGGTTTTGGACTGGTTCAACCTGGTTCAAACTGAGTTTTGGAGTAAGTGATTTTAAGAGGTAAACCGGATCGAACCAACCTCCGATTCGCGATCCAACCGGACGGACCGGCCGGTCCGGTCCGGTTTGGTTTTAATAACATTACTAAAATCATTTATCATGAATATTATTGGACACTATCCCAAATTTTCCCTTGAAATTCATTCAAATTGAATTTTAGCTATTTTTTTAATTAATTCTATTGGTATAATTACTATAAGGAAATTTGAGTGTGGATAATATGTCATCAAATAAACGCATGTTTGATTACATTAATATTACCTTATACTCCAATAAATAAATAATCAATAATAGCATGTGAAAATAAATAAATAGGATCCCTGGTGTTCCCCAATTTCTAGATTAGGGTTTATGCAGCTCTACAACAATTGAACTGGCGGTGCTTCCATTTATTTACATTCTTTTGCGAATTTATTCTTACGAGAAAAAGAAATGGTGGAGACGAAACTCTTCAAGACGAAGCTATGTATGTTATACCAAAGGGGCCGCTGCTCTCGCCAATACTGTAACTTTGCCCATGGCGACTCCGAGCTTCGCCGTTCGTTTAACGGTAATCTTTCTCTCACTATCTCAATTTAAACTCCGGTTTCAGTTTTTTCTTTCCACAAATTTGAGTTATTGTTTTGTCAATTCCAATTCAGCGAGCTCAATTTATGGAATAAAAACACAAAATAAAATTGTTTTTATGTATTTTGTATGCTACTTATTTAGCTTTAAGTACTGAGGAGAAAGGTGAGGATAAGTTACGATTGTTTTTTTCTTCTGAAGATTGTAATATTGATTCTTGAGGAATATAAATGGCATAGGGAACTTGGTTAATGGATAGATTGCATTTGGAAGGGATCGAGGGAGTAATTTTCTTTCAATTGGTGTGATTCCATTTCTTTTCACAGAATGTTTTTGAGTTTTTTATGCTGAAAATACTGTTAGGTAATTGGTATGAGATTTGTTGTATATATGTGACAAAATTTATTACTCCATTATTTAGTTAATACTGTTTGTAATTGGAGTTTCTTGTCTACGAAGGTTTGATTTTCATGTGGTGTAAAAGCTACTGGTGGAAAGATACCCATGAATGAGTTGGTTTTATATTTTTAAGGTATTGAAATTTTAGTAGGTTCAGTTCATGATTGAAATTGAGTATTGGTAAGATTTATTTTCAGTAGAAATAAATTTCTGAGAAAATTGGCATAGACCTGAGCTAAACATATTTCGTATTGAAGGTAAAATTTTTCACCATCAGTGTGTTTGCTGCTTGATACACTAAAAGTAATATCTGTGTTTTGATAAGATATCCTAGTCTTAAGAATGGAATGAAATTTGAGGAGTCCTTGTTTTAAGGGGACCTCCTTTATAATCAGATGAGGTCTACATGTCAGCTTTATATGTTTAAAGTAGAGGATGCGTGATGATAACTGGCCGGTTTCTGAAACTTGTCAGCTTTATATCCTAGAGAATTTGTTTCTACAAACTGATCCTCAATTGGAAAGCTGAGAATCATGGCTCTTTTACTGTCCTACTCAATATTATTTTCATGGATTATTTTGTGGTTAGTTCCCAAGGGTGAGGGGAAATTTAAGGCATTCATGAAACATGCTTATTTTCAGCCTTGATAGGATAGTTTTGCATCAGATTAGAAAATAATTAAGAAACTTTATGGAAGTGACTGCTAGCTTAGGTTTTAATTTCTGACTTAGTATCTCTTATCAGAATGGATTGTGCTGATTGCTTTATCTTTATGCTGCTTTTGGTGTTGAGAAACGGCATCTAGCTTTATCTATATGAATTAGAACAGCAACATTATAAGAGGTATCAGTAATAGGTTCTTGTGGAAGTTCCAAGTTTCTGTCATAGTTCATCAGCTGATTTGATGAACCATCCAAATATCCATATTATTTCAGCACTTGTAGAGAATGTGGTATTTTCGTCATCTGATTTCTCTAGAAATGACACCGTCCATCGAAATATCCAAATTATTTCAGCAATTATGGAGAATTCGGTATTTTCATCATCTGATTTCTCTAGGAATGACACCGCAAAGGGACAACCATATTCATTATCCCACCTTATGCCGACTTTGTTTATTTTCGAGAATTTGCTATTATCTTCATGTGATTCCTCTAAAAGATACTGGGAAGGGTTCTTTTGGTTTTCTTGACTGAGATCCGTAGACAAATGCGGCCAGTATATTGCACGTGGAAGGATATAGTTTTATTCATACCGACATGAGAAGAAATCGGCACCATTGCTTTATATTCTTGTTACCCAAGATTCGGAGGGTCTATCTATCTGTAGAGTTGCTTCCATGGTTCTCAAGGGTTTCTCCTCGATCGATAAACTCTCAAATACTGGTATATTTATATATATATCTTTATATGAAAGCCATAAGTTCTATGGCTCACATGGACTCTGCAAGAAGGCACCATAACTGTTCATAATTATGTTACTCATTTTGTTCCCTGTAATGGTAAGTTGATTTCGTGTTAATTACTGGCGTATGACTCTTTGCATGTGTTGTATTTTAAGACCTTGGCCCATCCCATGGCACCATCTTTTGTTCAAATTTCAGAAAGGCAGGAGTATCGAGGTAGAGACTTGAGAGAAAGGCTTGACAGAATGCGTTCTCCACTGCGCAAATATTCACCTGGAAGAGATGCGAGAGCAAGATATCCATCTCATGGTTTTTACACATCTTTACATTTGAATCCTTTGTCTCTGTAGATCATTCTCTTTGTATTTATCTTTGGATGTCTATGATTTTGCAGGGGATAGTCCTCATTCCCGTGGAAAAAGCATGTAAGTTTGTCTTATTTGTCTAATGCTCTACATATCCTGGTTATATGATGAAATTGGACTACAATAGAACATTATATGCTGAAGTCTTGTAAATATGGTTGAAGAGAGGGGAGGGGGTCTACCTTGACATTTGGTATTGTTTAGAACAAGGATACAGATAATGTGAATTGAGGGGTCTGAATGTAAGTGAAAACATCAAACTATCCTCCGCTTATCCTAATCTAATAATCTAATTGCACAAGACTCGGATGTTTGTGTGATGACATTTCTTTTTTTGTTTTGACTTTTATAACTATCTTGATTAATTTATTTAAAAATGTTTTATTTGCTGAAAGCGAATTTTTTGGTTCGCATCAAAAAGTCGCTGTATGTATCCTGGCTGGTTTTGAATCAGAATGCATGCATAATTTTCTATGGCTCGTATCACATCATTTTTGGTATTCCATTATTAGGAATTGGAATATTAAACGTGTAAACTTGTAATGTTTCTGAGAAATGATTTACCAAAAAATGTCCCTGATTTTTTTGTCACATTTGCAATTTTGTATCATTTTGCAGTGAAAGGAATCACAGGAAGAGACAGCAGTTGGATGGCAATAGTGATTATTCTGGCAGTTTGAGAATGTCAGATGGAACTGAAGATCAAATCGCCGATAGAAGGCATGCATCCTCTGATATGCGTATCGATGAGAAGGTTGATGCATACTGCCTTTTAGATTTCATGGAAGTAGTCAGTAATTTTGCCTATAGATTAAGATTCTTGTTCCTCACATGGTGGTACCCTCATTGTCAACTTCATCTTTCTTTTGTTCAATTATGTGCAGTTGAGACAAATGCATTATGAAATTAAGATGCTGGACAATGATAAACAGCAGATGGAGGTTAGTTTAATTTTTGTACAGCTGCCTGCAGCAGCTGCATATGCTATTTCTCCTCCCATTTTCTTACCCCCAATCAGCCTAGCCTCTCTTCAACCTCAGGTCACCCTGACATCCTACCTTGATATCTTCACTAACACCTCCAACTACTTCTACTTCTACACCTCTCCTCTACTTCCAGTTACATAACCATTATCTATTTAAAGCATTTTTGCTCAAGAAACCTACTTTGTTTTTTTCCGTTGTAACATAAAGAAAAAAGCATTTTGAGCATTTGATAACGGATAACCCATATCAAAGTTTTCTCTGTTTGAAAGAAGGTGGATTAAAAAAAATTGGTGGTGATGTGGTCAAGTTTGAGATGAAGAACAGGTTGGTGAGTCAAGGGGAGGAGAAAGGAAATATTAGTCTTTTTTTTTTATATCATACATATTCATTCCTTCCTTTATTAACTGTACTGCCATATTGAATAGGAAATTAGAATAAAACTGGGAATCTGGTCTGTTGCCACTCTTAACTTGTATTCATATCTATCATGGGGAAGTAAATCTTCATTCTATTCCAGATCCTCTCATTCGTGAACCAATTGTTCCCTACTGAATCCTATTGTCCCACACCATAAGCTTAGATGCCCTCTTAGATCATCTAACTGATTTACATTTATATTTGTAAATTGTTCTTCTCCTCCTATCTAATATCCCTTTTCAGGCACTTCATTCAATCCCATACGATAACTCTGCAGGCCTACATACCACTTAATCGAATGCATTAAGCCATTAATATATAAAGACATGCATCCTTAGCTGGGTAGAGACTGTAAACCAGCTTAACCTATGTGATTATTGAACAGATCTACCTGGGAGATAAGGTTCAAGAAGCAGATAATCTGAGATTAAAAATTCACGAGCTTGAGATGCATATATCTGAAGAGAAAGAGCAGGGCAAAAGGTACTACTTAAAAAAAGCTAGTAGATTCAGCTCTGGGAGTTCAGCCTGAACAAGATTCTTTATGTTGAACCCAGAGACAATTTTTTTCTGTATAGTCAGTACTCTCAAAATCAGTCTTCAATTTTTCTTTTAATCAATTTTATCTATGTATAGTCTAGAGGTTCTACCCTCTCTCTCTCTCTCTCTAAATTTTAATTGTCATATCATATTTGCATATATTCCAGGATTATTACAAAAATGAAGAGATTCATAAAAGTACATAATCGTCACTCGCGGTTACAAGACGAACTGAAGAGGCATGTTTTTGGTTTGATATATACTTTCTTTTGCTCTTTATTGTGTTAGTTCTCTGATTTTACAAATCAAGGTTCAGTAGTGATCTATCATTTATTGGCTTCTATAGGTCACATGCTCAGCTTCAGAAGTTGGGCGAGCAGCTGTATTTAGACGCTGCCGATGAAGATGATTCAAAAACCAACATCGCTATTAATGATGAAAATGGTGGTACTTATTCTATAAGCCCGTTGCATCAGCTTCAGACAAACTCCCCACGGAAGAAAAGGACACGACTAGAAGTCCATGACTCATCAAATCAAGGTAGTAAAAAATTATATGCTTAAAACTCACTGAAGTAATTTTAAAAATAAACTCATATAGGCTTTGGGGATGTGGTTCATGTTTTTACTTCGTTAGCGTTCAAGGCAATGATTAGAATCCTATCTTTTCCAATACCTGTGTTATGTATACTTTCTGCTTTTCGATGTTTAACTTAAAATGATAATAGCTAAAACACATTGAATGTTATTGGGAAGTGTCTTGACATCCTTGTACTTTGTTGGGAATTAATTGGCTTATTTTCATTTTCTCAGTAATTATTTGTATCACTTCACCATAATTGTTGTATAATTTATAATAAGAGCTTGTGTCTTGCATAATAAAATATATTCATGTATGCATCTCTAGCTTACAGTTTTTACTTTGTTCAGCTAATCCAGTCAATGCGGAAAGGACTGAGATTGGGAATAACAGATTGGAAAAACTTTCCCGACAGACCGGTCATCATGATCAATGGACTAATAGCAAGAAACCTGACGCAGATGGTGATGCAAATAATGGAAATGAGCAGTTGTCACATCGGGATAAATCCAGGAGAGGAAAAAACCTGCCTCCTGATATTGCATTAGCAGATAAGGTACACTTCCTTTATAATATGTTTGCATTTGTATTGAAGTCTTTCAGAAGAATTTTGGAACTCTGAAACTATCAATGTCTCCCCGAGCCCACCTTTTCATTTATTATAGTGAAGGAGCGTGTATTCTTTGAAAACCAGGACCATATAAGAGACGCAACAAACTTGAATTTGTAATTCTTTAGATTGCTCTTAAAATATAAAAATGTTCTTATATGTGGGATAATTGTGAATTCGGGACTCATCTCTACTATTATAAAAGCATGAATATTTCTTAACTTTTTTGTGAGGACTAAAATACCCTTATTTAATTTAATTTGTAAAGTGATATTTAATTCAATATTGATAAATATGTAAAAGTAATTGAAGAGGTATAATTAAACATGAAGTCTTATTATATTTAATTTATCTCCTATATAAACTCCTAAAATTTTTAAATTCTCTCTTACATCAATTTTTTATAATTTTAATCATCTTCTCTTAAAATAGATAAAAACGAAATACTAAAAATACTATTATTAAATAGCCCCTAAAATATATATAAAATTGTTACCTTTTAGCATCAATATTTAGTTAAGTAAGAAAATGTTAATTTTAAGATTTAGTAAATTATAAGCCATAAGCACTCTAAAAATAAAAATTTAAAATGAAATTCTCTTAAATATTATTATGTTACAAAAAATAAAATAAAAATTGAATCACATATTACAATGAAAGAATAAAAATACTTATGACTTAGCTAATTAAGTAATTCTACTTTGGCTAGAATAGAAAAAATATAAAAAATTTCAATAATATCAAGACATGCATAACCTCAAAATTTTATGAAATTATTTTCATAAAAAACAAGTGAAATAGGTGGAAAATGGTAAACAAATCGATTAAATTTTGTGCAATCGATAAAAAAACTGTGAAATCATTGAAAACATGAGAAATTTATGAAAATTCGGGTGAAATTGTTGAAAATTTGGTACGATCGTTAATAAAGTGTCTCTGAATCGATAAACACATGTGAAATCGATGAAAATTAGGGTGTAATTTGTGAAAAATGATGAAACCGGTAAAATAACAACACTAAACAACAAGTGAAATATGTGAAAACATGAATAAAGTCAGCGAAAACGTTTCAAATCAAAGAAAAAGTCAAGTGAAATTGGTGAAAAAAAAATATGAAATAAGTGAAAATAATGTGGGAAATAGGCGAAAATGGATTAATTTGATAAAACCCTTTAAAAATTAGTTTATATGATAAGAACATGTGAAATTAGTAAAAAAAAAAAAGTTTAACTGACAAAATAAGGTGAAACCAATAGAAAAATGGTTTAAAACGAACAAAAACCAAAGGACAAAATTGTAAAAACAGTGAAAATAAGTTATAACTGATAAAAAAAAATGTGTAAAATAGTTAAAAAATAGTTAAAAAATACTCCTTCCGTCCCACTTTTCTTGCTCCTATTTCTATTTTGGTACGTCCCAAAACATGGCTCCCTTTCTCTCTCAAAAAATAACAAAAGTTTATTTTTTTAACAAAGTGTCTAAAACTCCGTACCCAACCTAAATGGACCAAAATTAATGGGACGAAGGAAGTATTATACTGATAAAAATAAATAAAAGTGGCTAAAAATCAGGTTAAACAGGTGAAAAATTAACTAAACTAATGAATTAAATAGGTGAAAAGTGGGTTAATTTGCTCTATTTATGACATAATAAAATTAATTTTACTCTAATTTACAAAAAATACCAATGAAATTATCTAAACACGTACATCGTACGTGCACTTTCCTAGTGTCTGGGAAAAACACCTAAAGGAACATGACATAGCTACAAGATGCTATTTTCAATGCTATTGCTCAGTGCTTCATAAGCGAGAGAGAGCATTAGACTATTGCACAATGAAGCACATACCTAAAATTAAATTTTCAGCAAACAAGACGGGCTATCAGGAATCCTAGCAATATTGGGAGACTGTCTTTTCACAGGAAAAAATAGTTTGACAAGACAGCCAATTAGGAATTCTAAAGGGCATTTCCTTGTAAGCGGGGCCCATAGCATACTATAGTGGTATATATCGGTAAAAAGAACAGAAACCAACTTAAATTTAAGTATGATAATCTACGAACTAAATCTCGTAAACTTAAAATAGTTTGGTTCAGTAATTTCAGTTTTGTTTTAGGTTACTTGTTTCTATAAATTTATATGTAATGGTAATTGGTAAAGTAAATTAAATCATACAACCGGCACTTAAATACCTTTCTTACCCCGAAAAGAAAAGCCCTACTTTTATGGTTCAGTTTTTGTGTGGTCCTGACCATTTACTGAATTGTTAATACTCTTTAGTTTTGATTAACTTTGATCATCTTTTTGAAGAAAAAAATTTGTGTGAATTTCAATTTTCTGCAAAATAATAAATACATTGATCACTCCCCTTCATTCTATTTCAATAATTTTGCAGTACAAGGTTTCTGAACCGGCAATCACAGTTCCACCAACCGGTATAGCTGCTCATGCAATGGATGAGGAGGTTGAAGTCGTTGAAATGGAGGAAAAGTCTCGGGTCACTGGAGCAATTTCCTCTGGAGCTGAGACAGAGGTTACATTGAAGACCCCACGTTTACCATTTCTGCCACCGCCACCACCTCTCCCAGTCCCTCATAATGTATATCTACAGGTTTGTCTAGATTGAATGTGCTTATATAGGAAGCATTTTTACATTCACTGAGAACTGTGCATGTTCGGTTATTTTCCAATCGGGAGGATTTTTATTTCCGTTTCTTGGGTGATGGTATATATTCCCTAAGGGTTTTGTATTTATGTCATTGTGAGCTGAGATAGGCAAGTTGGACTTATTTGCAGTACAAAGGCGACGATGAGAATGTGGACATTAATGGACACGATGAAGAGACTTGGGAAGTCGAAATTGTTTGATATTCGTATTAATTTGTCTCTTGAAGGTCTTGTTTTTACGAAACGTAGAATTTGGACTTGATTTGATGTATATAAAAAGCTCTAGGAGGATTGTCTATGTGATCATTAGAGTCGTGGCAATTTTTATGGATATTAGCATGTCATAGTTTCTTCATATTGGGTGCTTTTGTTTCTTTGGCAAATATCGATTAAACGAACCATTATTTTTGTTAACTGGTATTTGGGTTCATTATTTTTGTAAACTAAAATCAAATGCCCTTACTTGATTTTGGAAATAATTTAGTTAATGGTACTATCAAGTATCAATTTTTTTTTAACAAGCACTATTCAATCAACTTTTTAGTGTTCACACATTAATAAAAAAATTAAAAAAAAAAATAGCGTTCACACTTCTTTCCTACTTCATCAAGCTCTAACAAAATAACATTAACTTTTGACATATTTAATCAGCAAAATTGCAAAAATCGTCCCAAATTAATCTCTGATTTTGGATTTTCATCCCAAACTATTTAATTTGACGAATTTCGTCCCGTAATTTAATATTTTTTTGGAATATCGTCCCATCATAATTATAAGACGGAATTGCGCATTTGCCGATGAATTATCACATGACTGCTTAAGTGTCATGACATGGTAAATTTTAACATGAATAATTATATAATATTGCAGAGTTCGTCCCAAATTAATTACAAGATTGAACGTCATTTTCATTAAATTAGAAATTTAATATTGGGACTAAAATCATACAAAATGGTAAATTATGGGACGAAATTTGGCGAGTTGATATAGTTTGGGACGAAAAATCAAAATTAGTAATTAGTTTGGGACGATATTCCAAAAAAATATTAAATTACGGGACGAAATTCACCAAATTAAATAGTTTGGGACGAAAATCCAAAATCAGTGATTAGTTTGGAACGATTTTTGCAATTTTGCCTATTTAATCACTTACTTTTCAATTTTTCAAAAGACTCACAAAATTGGATAAAAAGTAGCCGTATCGATAATAAATATAAAAATCAATTAATTTTACGTACAATAACATTATCGTAAATGAAATATTAACTCATATTTTGTTACCTGATAGCAAAAAATTGTTTGTCGTGTTCCGACATCTCGCTCTCCAAGTTTACGTTGTAGTGTATCAAGTTCATTGATGAGTATGTTTTCGTTAGGGTGATTATTCCTGATCGAACGCGACTCGCCAATATGAGGATCTGCAGATCAGCTATGCCGGTCCTCGATTTGTATAGGGGATCCTAACCTGAAAACAAAGATAACTACGTCAGGTTAATGCCGGTGGTTACCCGGCGATAACCCTCCGATGCTTAAGTAAGTTTCGAGATAAGTTGGGAAGTCGGAGCGTATTTAATACTTAGTCGTGCGTACCTTTAATCTCATTTATGAGGGCTATTTATAGTTTCATGATTGATCACCGGGTCGAATTAGGATTGGACGTTTCGGTTCGAATATGGGTGCTCCGTATTTTACTTGATCCGATTATAAACGGGTTAACTGTAAGTGAACGTCGATTACCATGTCGGATAAATCGAAGACATTAATGTTAACGCGAACTCGTAGAGGGGAGGTTCTCGATGTCGATCGACGATCGACTGATTCATAGTTGTTTATAATGACGAAGACTTGGTACATCAAGAGTCCCCCAAGTTCTAGAGTTCGAGTGTAAGTCGAACTCTGGAAGTTTTGAAGTGATGATCGTTGAATTTTGAATTTTAAATTCTGCTTTTGTATCTCAGTGGGAAGAGTCCCCCAAGTTCTAGAGTTCGAGTGTAAGTCGAACTCTGGAAGTTTTAATTGTAAAGCGAGGTCTTGAACTTGTAGTATTTGAACAGGATTTCCCGCCCCGGTGTCAATGTTTTCGCGCCTTCCAGGTCTAGGGTTTAAATTGGCGGGAAATTCCCATATTAGGGGTGGAAGATGAAACGTCGCGTCTTGTCACGGGGCATTGTGCAATTATGATGAAGCGGTAGTTTTCGCGTCTATATATAGGTTGGTTGTTCATCCTGTGCTTTTACACTACGGTAAAAATAGATTTCTTAGACGTCGGAGCTCTGTAAGCAAATAAAGGAGATCTTCAACGATTTGAATTCTAAGATACTCAGAAAATGTCGGACAGCGAAGCATCGACTCCAGAGGCCGTTCATGTGTATGAAGTGATTAAGGATGTTTTCGGTGAGGGAGCAAATCGAGAAGAGGGGAACGAAGGTGATATACCAACTGGTGGTGGTCACGCTGACGAGGATGATGAAGAGGAAGTGGAAAGGCAATTGGCTTATCAAGAAATTCAAGCCGGAGATTATAAAAAACCGTTGGCGACCTGGATATCGTCGTTCTCGATTGGTCAGGGCTGGGGTTTATCTAGTCCTAGTAAGGTACAGCGAATGCATAACCCTCCAAAAAAGTCGATAGCGATACACGAGGCATCGATGGAGTGTGGGTTTCGAGTTCCTATCGCTCCCGAGCTCGCTGCAATCCTTAATTACTTGGGTGTCGTTCCGGCCCAGATCGTCCCAAATGGCATGTCGATGATCCTAGGGTTTATTGTCGTCATGAAGGCTCTCAGACAGGAGGCATCGTTTGGCAACTTCTGGTGTTTATTTACTGTGAAAGAGTCTCCTAAGTCAGGAAAGGGCTTCTATCAGGTGAAGTCCAGAGGGAACAGGAATAGTTTCCTGACAAATGCTAAAAGTTCTCATGGGAAAGGGTGGAAGGCTCGATATGTGTATCTTAGGCCATCAAAAGATCAAAATTTGAATATTACATCGTCCTGGCGTAGTGGCCCTATTAACGTGCAGAAGCCCCCGCCACCTACTCTGTCGCCTCAGTTTTTGGAGAATCTACGTAAGTATTCTCTGGATGTGAAGGTCCTTACCCAAGAGCGCTGTCTTCGAACGTGCGGGTTATCTCCATCCAAAAAGAGGGGCGATGATCCTTCTTTAGATGACCTTCTTAGGATTGCCATGGTTGCGCCCAAAGGGAAGAAACGGGAAGCCCTCGAGGCCGAGAATCGACGCAAGTGGCCACAAGGTTTTGGCGTCATGGCTGGATCTAGCGCGGAGGGCAGAGCGAAGAGTGCAAGTGACAATGAGGCTCGTCGAATCGAGATTAAGCGAGGAAAGAGGCCTCGCAGAGAAGAAGAAGAGACGATTTCAAAGGCGGAAAATGATCCCGTCGTTTCAATTGAAGATGCTAGCGACAAAAGTTCTGATGACGATGATTTCGATCTTGATTGGTCGATATCTGAATGGGTCGATTCCGAGCGTAAGTATCCCGGTGGTTTGGGCTCTCGTGATTCAGTTCTTCAACGAGATTCAAAGGATGCTGGTTTCCGAAGTTTCATCCACAGTGTTTTTAGTCGCGATCAGAGGTGGTTGTCGAGAAAGTATCTACAAAAGAACTTACACACCTCGGGGCGAGCAGTTGCTGCAGTAAGTACTAACTCTCGATACTAATTTTTTCATCTGATAACGAATCATGTATCGGAAATCAGTTGTTTCGCTTTACGCAGGTAATACAATACTTGTTTCAAGGTTACCTTCAGGCGGATCTCGCAAAACAAGAACTGGAAAAACTTAAGGCTGAACACGATGTTGCCATCAAGGAGCGAGAGCGTCAACTCGATGAGGCTATGAAGCAGCTTAGCATTTCTTCCAGAGAAGTTGATCGACTTCGTGATGGGTATCCCCCAGAAACTAGGGTGGTTTCTTCCGCTCAACGTCTGGAGATTGTCAAGGAGTTTCTCGCATCCCCTGTTTATGATTTCCTTGCTGAAGCTAGAATGGGAGATGCCCTGATCGAGATGCATACGAAGACTGTAAAACAGTGTCAATACAGAGGTTTCCTTACTGAGAACTTCGATTCATCACTTATTGGGGCATCACTCGATGAGCAATGTCAACCCCCGGTGCTCGATGGTGTAGAGGAGGAATATGAAGCTGCTCGATCGCATGAGTTCGGATGCTTAATCGTAGATAGGATGTAGTACTTAGGGGTATGGTTACATGTGAATAACATTTTGATTGTATCTATTAATTGTCGAGGGATTATTTTGGATTGATAAATATATACAACTGTCTATTCGTCGTTAATTGTTCTTAATCGAATTATCGACTTCGAACATAGTAAATGGGCTAACAATTGGGCCAACTTCCTCACTTCGAAAGGAGTGTTATTGGGCCGAAATATTGAACCAGTTCACTTTATTGTGAACCGCCACATCTATTCAAACATTTTTGCCAATGGGCGCGCTCTTTAGAAATCCTCGCCTATATATATGGCGTTAGAGGTTAAACTGTTCATACTCACAAAAACGTCTGGGCGGAAGGTTGTCGGAGCTTTCGTCGATCAGTGATAGCTTGGAGCCTCTTAGTCGAAGTACTCCTTCCTTCTTAGGTATTTCTATCTCTTTTCTTATTTATGTCTGGTGGGTCTAAGTCCATAGGAAATGAATCAGTCGGGGAAGGGGAAGGTGTGTCGATAGGTTCTGTAAGGCGTTCGAATAAGGAAGTTATGATTCCTTCAGGGTCCAAGTCGGATCGTCATCGAACGAAAGACTTATTTAGTACCATATCTGCATGTCGTCTTCGTATGTCCGACGAGTCGTTAGTATTGAAATATGAATTCCCCCCAGGTTGGGGTATTAAGATGCCATCGTCGGATGATAGGATGAATAAGCCTCCGAGCGGCTATAGAGCCTTCCATATCGATAGTCTGGAAAATGGCCTCCGTTTTCCTTTAGCAAACGAATTCATCGAAATAGTTAATGGTCTCGGTTTATGCCCTACTCAATTGGTTCCTAATGCTATTGGTTATATCATTGCCTTCTGTATAGTGATGAGAGCGGTCGGTCAACCCGCTTCTTTCGCTAATTTTTGTGGTTTATTCGACGTCCGTCCTTCCCCTCAATCCAATGAAGGTTTTTATTTTGTACGGTCAAAACCCAAAGTTAGGTTTCTTAGTGATTTAAAATCATCCCATGGGAAAGGTTGGAAGAATAGGTTTATCTTCGTTCATGGCCCCGAGAACTACGTATGGAGGACGACACGCGAATGGAGGTCGGGTGCCATTCATTTGAAGAACATACCTGAACCTTCATGGGGGCCCGACTTTCTTTCTCAGTTGTCGGAATCGACTTACGATACTAATGCACTTCTGCGGGAGCCAATTTTGAGTTTAGGAGGAATGTCGATGACTCCCTTACCTGTCGATTGTCCTCCCTTAGGTAGTTTTAATCGTTCTTCGTGTTTTGTTTATATAATACATTGATATATTCCTTTAATATATTTGTCTGTGCAGAAGACATCGTCCCTATGTCGAATCGTTACCTTAGATCGATATGGAAATCTCAACATCTCGTGAAACCACCTGTGCCTCCGTCTCCAACTACTGCTACTGAGAAAACTTCGAAACCTCCCGGTCACTCGAGCACTATCCCTCCACCGACCAATTCTCAAGCGGAGGGAGAACAGGAAAATGATAAGGGAAAAAGACCCATGTCGGCTGAAGTCGATCAGGAAGATATCCCTCCGCTAAAAAAGGTTAGGGTAGATGATCAACCGACCCCTACTAGTAGTGAGATCCCTGCCCCTGCCGGAGGTAATCTTGAGTTTATCCTTGAGGAACATAAAAGAAAGCTGGGATCGAGGACGGCCGGCATTTCGATGATGAATCCTGCAATCTTGGATTCTTCAATCGCGCCTCAGGCCTGGGAGAAATTTTTGTCTACTGTGTCTTTCGAGGATCACGCCACGCTTCTGAGAAAAGATGATGCGGACATCCTACGATTGCAGGCGTCTCTCCTTCTTTCGGTATTTTTCTATCGATATCGATACGCGATATGTTTTCCTTTAATTCACTTTGATAACGTAAGAATTTCGAATTTTGCAGCTAAGCCAGACCATCTATTCTTCAGCTGCCCGACATGATAGCCTGGGCAAGCGTCACGAGAAGAGCAAAAGCTCTAATGCACATCTGAAGAAGAAGGTTGGTCATTTGGAGGAAAAGATGAAAGGAGTTACTGAAAAGATGGCTGTTCTGGAACAAGAGGCGACGGCGAAAGATGGTCGTATTGCCGAGTTGGAGGCAAAACTTGAGCAAAAAGATCAAGAGCTAGCCATGAAGCTTAAAGAAGAGGCTGCCAACAGTTTTGAATTGGGTCGACAAGAAGGATTGAGGAGTCGCAGTGAAGCGACCGCTGCTGAGAGGAAGGCTATCGTTACTGAATTCTTCAATAGCGTCGTGTATGAGGAACTTGTCGAACGGCAATCTGGAGTTGATTTGATGAAGGTTTTTGAGAAGAGCTGGAAGCAGTGCAGGGCGCTTGGCTTTCTGAACGATCGTTTTGACGAGACGCAACTTAGCGCGACGTCGGATGAAAACGGTGTTTCGCTCGACTTGGGTTTCTTGACGGAGGATAACTCCAAAAGTGCACCAGAGGATCACGAATTCGGATTCTTACTTGAGCTGCAAGCGGCGAAGCTGAAAGCCGAGAGTGCTGATCAGGGAGGCGAAGTCCCCCAGACGACAAACTCCTCCGATCATATCGATCGTCTCAATTTCGAGACCCATAATGACTGTTGACGGCATTTGTTTTGGCCCTGAGTTTGAAAAAAGAAAAACTTTATTTCCTCTAAAGCTCGGTTTGTTGGTTATCGAGTCTCGTATGGGCGGCGTGTTTTGTTGTATTATGTGTTGTATTTGTCGAATATTTTCTTTTTACTTAATCAATTGCGTACAATCCATTTATCTTCATTTTGCTCGTAAGTGATAAATTCTGACGTGTGTGTGCTAATTGGCCTTTGGCCTTCTGAGTATGTTCCAAGAAGGTTATTTTTATTTTTTTATTTTTTTTTTATCTCATCGCATAGTCGGATATGATCGATTTGATTTCCTCCTAATTTAATTTGGTCGACGTCGATCGTTCGTTCCCTAATTAATTACACTGGGTAGTTGAGGCGGTTAGCGCATTAAATGGGAACAATCTCAGCCGTTGATCGTGGCGTTTCCCTGACCATCGGATGTAGTCCGCGTCAGTTACCTTGGGTAGCGTAACAGTCGGCTACTTAAATGCCTTTAATCTGAGCCATTGATCTAAATCATTTTTGACCGTTGGATTTGGTAGTCTTTTCCTATAAATAGGTTAGGTATACGGTACCGTACTTCATTCTCAACCCAGCAAAAATGTCCTCTATTAAGAAATGTCCGATAAAAACATCTCCTTTCCATATGTCTTTTGTTGTTGAGTTATCGAGAGATCATTCTCTTTGTTTCATGATTTTTCATTCTACTCGTCCTCCCGATCGAGGGAAGAGAGATGGAATGATTTTCGATTGGGTGGTATCGGTAAAAGGAATGCTTCAATGGGTAGGCCTCGTCGTTCGAATGAGTGGCATCGGTAACGACAACGAGGTCTACCTGGGGGAATCTCGGAATCCTCTCTTGGATCGGCACTCTGCAACATAAGCAGGGTGGTCGATGATTCCGTGGTTCCCCCGAGAACTAGGAGGGCAGGTGTGGAGAATAGAGGGTAAGGTTGTCGATTAGGTGGTGGAGGATTTGAATCGCCAAATATTGGTCGATTTTTTCCTCCTCTTTCACCGAGTCGATACCGAGAGACCCATCATCCATGGTCATCTTATTGACTGTGATGGTGTGTGTGCTCGGTAAGCAACCTGGTATTATTAAAAGATCCACCTGTCTTTCACTGACGCCGAGGACGTCTCGTCCCCTCAAGTCCTCGACCAATGAGAGGAAAAGCTATAGGCGGAAAACCTCCATATTTAAGCCTATAGCTAATCCGAAATCGGGCGTGATCATAGGTTCTCGGTTGCCGAATTTGTAGGAAATACTCGGGATTTCCTCAACTTACTAGAACGATCAATGTAATAGCTTGTAATAGGTTTTTCGATAATTCAGCGTAGTCGATCTCGATTTGTACACTTTTGTAATAGTTTTGATATAATTAATGAAATAAATTTCATATTATCTCAACTTTGTTTGAATTTTTGAATTTTTGAATTTGTCAGTAACTTTGTAGTTATCGAGAGAATGCACTTAACCCATAATATAAAAGAAATCGACGCTTGACGTAGTTTGACTTGTAATCGGTTGACAAAATCGACAATCATAGTAGATCCTAATCTTTTTGAAGAAATCACTGACTTTAACTTAGATTTATTAGTAGATATCGATGATCATAATAACTTCACTTTCCTTTGAAGAAATCGATGAAATTTCTAGAGGATATCGACGAATATTATTATCGGAGAGATCGACGATCATAATACTTAGGTTTTTTAAACATTCGAAAATATCGGCAATCTAGGAACGTTTGGCGATTCGTCAATTTCCATTCGTCAATTTCCTCTCGATGCCTCAACGGCTATCGAGGTACGTTTGGAGAATTGTAGATTTCCTCTCGATGCCTCAACGGCTATCGAGGTACGTTTGTAGATTTGGAGATTTCCTCTCGATGCCTCAACGGCTATCGAGGTACGTTTGTAGATTTGGAGATTTCCTCTCGATGCCTCAACGGCTATCGAGGTACGTTTGTAGATTTGGAGATTTCCTCTCGATGCCTCAACGGCTATCGAGGTACGTTTGTAGATTTGGAGATTTCCTCTCGATGCCTCAACGGCTATCGAGGTACGTTTGTAGATTTGGAGATTTCCTCTCGATGCCTCAACGGCTATCGAGGATCGTTTGTAGATTTGGAGATTTCCTCTCGATGCCTCAACGGCTATCGAGGTACGTTTGTAGATTTGGAGATTTCCTCTCGATGCCTCAACGGCTATCGAGGTACGTTTGTAGATTTGGAGATTTCCTCTCGATGCCTCAACGGCTATCGAGGTACGTTTGTAGATTTGGAGATTTCCTCTCGATGCCTCAACGGCTATCGAGGTACGTTTGTAGATTTGGAGATTTCCTCTCGATGCTTCGACGGCTATCGATCTATACGATAATCTTAGTAAGTAACAAAAAGAGCTTTTTCATTAGATTCAAAAATAAGAGAAAGGAAATTACAAGAACAGTTGGAAATATAGACAAACTAAAGAAAATTCCTTAGGCATAGAATTTTCTGAGGTTTCTCCCGTTCCAAGTTCTCTTCACGGGTTCTCCTCCGATTTTGCTTAACCGATATGCGCCTTTTCTGCCAGCTTCGATTATCTTGAATGGCCCTTCCCAGTTACAATCGAGCTTATCCTTTTGTTTGGATACGTCCACTCGTTTTAGGACGAGGTCTCCTACCTGAAAAGATTTTAACCTTACATTTTTATCGTAAGCTTTTGCCATGGTGGTTTTGTACGCTTGGATACGGATGGATGCCCTTTCTCGTTTTGCTTCCAGCTGATCGAGTTCGAAATTCCGTTTGTCTGTATTATCCGATTCTTTGTACAGTCCGGTTCTTGGCGACGTGACTTCCAGTTCAGCAGGAGCAACTGCCTCAGAGCCATATACGAGACTGAACGGAGTTTCCCCCGTCGCAGCTCTTTCCTTCGTTCGATTGGCCCAAACGACCCATGGTAATTCATCGAGCCAAGCACCTCCAGCTTCCGATAATCTCTTCTTCAAGAGCTTTACGATCTCCCGATTCGTAACTTCAGTTTGTCCATTTGTTTGCGGGCATCCTACCGACGTAAAACGCAGATCGATTTTGTGTTTCGAACACCAATCCACTACTCTTTTCCCCACAAATTGAGGTCCATTATCGGAGATGATAATTCTAGGTATGCCAAACCTACAGACGATCGACCAATAGAAGTTGATTATCTGAGTCTGAGAGATTTGCTTCAGTGGCACCACTTCTACCCATTTACTGAAATATTCCACTCCTACCAGTAAGTAACGCTTCTGGCCTCGTGCCATTGGTAGCGGTCCAACCAAGTCCACACCCCATTGATCAAAAGGCCAAGCAATCGATATTGATTCCATCTTTTGCGCTGGTTGATTCGGCATGGTGGCATGATATTGGCACTTGGCACACTTTTTAGCATAATTGTTGGCGTCTTTGACTAAGGAAGGCCAATAGTATCCCAGACGCGATATTCGAACTGCTAATGCTCTGCCTCCAGAATGGCTTCCACAAGATCCTTCATGGACCTCCTTTAGTATTAGGTCGATCTGAGAAGAATCTACGCATTTGTGCAATACTCCAGTGACCGATCGTCGATATAATTCGTTTCCAATAATTGCATAGCGAGGTGCCCTATACTTGAGCCTTCTTGCTTCTGTGTTGTTTGACGGGAGGGTTCCGTTCGCTAGATAATCGAGTATCGGGGCTTTCCAACTACCGCGGTCGTCATCGAGATTGAATACGTCCCTACCAGAGGCATTCCTTTGGATATCGATGGCAGGTTTCTCCGAAACCAACAGTGTCACTTTCCGAGTTTTGATTCCTTCTATTAGATTCCCGAACTTAGAGAGAGCATCGGCCCTTGTATTCTCTGTTCTCCTTATATATTCGAGTTGGAATGTATTGAGTCGTGATACTTGGTCATTGACCAAGGCTAAATACCTAATCATTGAATTCTCTTTGGTTTCGAAAAGACCCTTAAACTGCTTTTCCACGAGCTGCGAGTCGGTGTAAGCAATTAGGTTTTTTATTCCTGTTTCGATTGCCATTTTCAATCCTGCCAGCAAGGCCTCATATTCTGCTTCGTTGTTGGATACTAGGAAGTCTAATTTCACAGCAAATTCAAGCTCTTCCCCGCTTGGGCCTTGAAAGTAGATTCCTGCGCCACCCCCCGTCGATGTGGAGGATCCATCCACGTGCAACATCCACTGCTCTTCCTTTTCTTCTGTTGGTACCGTGCTTTCTAGTACGAAATCAGCTAAAATCTGCCCTTTGACTGATGTCCTTGGCAAGTAATCGATGTCATACTCTCCTAGTTCGACCGCCCATTTAATTAGCCTTCCCGACGCATTAGGCTTTGAGAGTGTTTGCCTCAGTGGTTGGTTGGTCAGGACAATAACTTTGTGCGACTGGAAATAAGGTCTCAATTTCCGCGCAGTAGTTACTATAGAGAGAGCAAACTTTTCGATCTCGGAGTAGTTTCTTTCGGGGCCTTGCAAGACTCGACTCACATAATAGATCGGGTTATTTTCTTTTGCTTCCATTCTAACCAGAGCTGAGCTGATCGCTTGCTCGGAAACTGCAATATAGAGATATAGGTCTTCATTATCTTTTGGTTTGGCCAAAAGGGGAGGTGACATAAGATAGGATTTAAGTTCTTCGAATGCCTGGTCGCATTCTTTCGACCACTCGAACTTCTTTGCATTCCTCATTATTTTGAAAAAGGGAAGGCTCTTGTCTGCAGAACGAGATATGAACCGATTGAGGGCCGTGATTTTTCCAACTAGCCTTTGCACTTCATTTAAGTTCCGAGGAGCCTTCAAATCGATGACTGCTTGTATCTTTTCTGGGTTTGCTTCAATACCTCTTTCGTTCACCAAGTACCCAAGGAATTTCCCTGACCTGACTCCGAAAGTACATTTGGCCGGGTTGAGCTTCATTCCATATTTCCTCATTATGTCGAAAGCCTCTTTGATGTGTTCCAGATGATCTTTCTCACTTAGGCTTTTGACCAGCATGTCATCAACATATACTTCCATCGATTTCCCCAGCAGGCCTTCGAACATCTTATTCACCAGCCTTTGATAAGTGGCCCCTGCGTTCCTCAGTCCGAAGGGCATTACCTTGAAGAAATACACACCCATTTCGGTAATAAAAGCTGTCTTGTCTCGATCTTCTAATGCCATAAAAATTTGGTAAAATCCCTGAAATGCGTCCATCATACTCAAAATTGCACATCCCGCAGTGGAGTCGACCAACGAATCGATTCTCGGGAGCGGATACGGATCCCTAGGACATAGCTTGTTAAGATCCGTGAAGTCATTGCACATTCTCCACTTTCCTCCTCCATTAGAAACTAGGACGACGTTGCATAGCCACTCCGTGAATTGTATCTCAGCGATATAGTCAGCCTCCAGAAGTTTCTTCACTTCCTCCTTTAGGGAGCGGATACGGATCCCTAGGACATAGCTTGTTAAGATCCGTGAAGTCATTGCACATTCTCCACTTTCCTCCTCCCTTAGAAACTAGGACGACGTTGCATAGCCACTCCGTGAATTGTATCTCAGCGATATAGTCAGCCTCCAGAAGTTTCTTCACTTCCTCCTTTATAATCCTATTTCTCTCTGGACCAAAATTTCGCTTTTTCTGCCTTGCTGGTCGAGATGACGGATCGATATTGAGTCTATGAACGATAATCTTTGGATCTATTCCTTGGAGGTCAGTGGTTGACCAAGCGAATACATCCACATTCTCCCTCAAGAATTCGATTAGCTGAGTTTCGAGCCCTTCAGATAATTGAGTGCCTATCCTCGTTGTTTTCGATGACTCTCCTGGTACCAATTCGATCGACTTGTGTCCTTCGGAAGGCTCGATTCTTTCGAATTTTCTCTTTTTGGGATTCATTTCCTTCTGCATCTCGCTTCTTTCAGCGAAACATGTTTTCTTTACCTCGTCCACGTCAACCGGTGGCGAAGGACTATTCTGCTGGTCCGCTGGTGACTTTTCATTGTCAAAAAGAAAGTTTTCTTTCTTATGCTGTTTATCTAAAGATACTGTGTAACAGTCCCAGCCCTCCTTTAGATTTCCTCGAACTTCTCCTATTCCTGGTGTGGTCGGAAATTTCATCTTCTGGTGGTAAGTCGAGATTACTGCTTGGAAACTATTTAAAGCTGGTCTTCCCAATATGACATTGTAGGCGCAAGGCGCGTCGACAATTAAAAATTTAATCATTCTTGTCCTCGAATTTCCTTCATCTCCCAAGGAAAGAGACAAAGTAATCGTACCCTTGGGAATAACTTGAGCGCCTCCAAAACCCACAAGTGGGGTAGCTACTGCGTCAAGAGGGGTCGGGCCTAGATCCATTCGCTCTAAAGCATCTTGGAAGAGGATATTTGCCGAACTGCCCGAATCTATCAAAATTCTCTTAACAGTAGCTCCTGCGATCTGTGCCGTAATCACCATAGGGCAGTCCGGTACATCCTGGTCATTGAATGATATGAAATCGGGTTGTAGGTCAGACTCATCGAAACCGATCATTTTGTTCTGCTGAGTTGGTCTTATCGAGAACACTTCCCTTCTTTCATTTTGGGCTCTGTCCCTTATAACTCGAGATACTACCCTTCTTGAGTTTTTACTGTCTCCCCCTGCCGGGCCCCCCGAGATCATATTAACTATCGTTCCGGGTTGTGCTCTTCTCGGCTGGTCTTCTCTATCCTTCGAGCGTAGCTCTCTTTTGGCGGGGGATCTCGACCGTGATCGATTGTCTTTCGGTCGATCCCTAGGTTGCTCCTTTTTGGATGTCTTTACATACCCAGTGAGGTGTCCTTCTGCTATCAATCTTTCTATCTCGTCTCTGAGTTGATAGCAGTCATCCGTATCGTGTCCTCTCTGTCGATGAAATCGGCAATACTTTCTTGAAGCCGGGTAGTCCTTAATTGGAGCCGGTTTTCTCAGCAAGTTGTGGTCCTGGATCGCGAATAGGATTTCGGATCTCGGTTTTTTGAGGGGAGTGTAATTGTCGTAATATTCTTTGTTCGATCTCCCTAACCCTTGTCTTCCTGGGTTGTGATTTCTCTCTTCTCTATATACTTTCCTGTTTCTACCTTCATAAGACCGATTGAGTTGCGGCCCTTCGATAGGTTTATCAGGTACGCCCGACGATTGTCCCTCTTCCGGCTTTGTCAACCCAAAGAAGGTTCCTCTCAATTTATTCATTTCTTCTTCGTTCATGTATTGATTCGCCATTTCCATCAATTTTTCGTATGTAGCGGGATTTTCTCTTACTATTGCACTGGCGAATCCTCGATTTAAAGTGCTTTGGAAAAGAACTGTAATCAGAAAATCAACTCTTGGCATTTCAACCTTGAGGAGCTCATTGTTAAATCTTCCCATGAAATTTCTAAAAGTCTCTCCCGGGTTATGTATGATTGAATATAAATGGTTCGCAGGGGGCCTGACAGCTCTCTTACTACCAAACTGACTCATAAACTTGTCACAGAGTTGATCATAGTCGAAGATAGATTTTTCCTCCAATCTTCCGAACCAGGATTGAGCCATCCCGGCCAACGTGGTAGAAAATGCTTTTGCTGCTACATTATCGGAAATTCCATGAAGTTGCATTTGGAGATTAAACGAGGCCAGGTGTTCATCGGGATCCTCCGTTCCGAAGTAACGGGGTAACTGAGTGGGCAATCTTTTATCGAGGGGCAACCTTTCAAAGAATATTTCATCACAAAATGGTGATTTCCTTAATCGAGAGTTAGATACTGGAGGTTCATTCTTCTTTTCTTGTTTATCCAATTTTTGGTGCAGCGATCTTACTTCTGAGGCCAACTTGTTGACCTCTCTGACTGATTGCTCCTGTAAGTCTTCTTCTATGCCATGTCTATCTTGATGTTGATCGGCTCGACTTACCGCTTCGTTTGCCTCGAATCCTGCTCGTGCACCAAAGGCGGCAGCATGTGGGGGTCGTCGAGTTTGAAAGGCGGTTTCTTTAATCTCTGCGAGCCACTCCTTCTTGGCTTCATCGAGAATGGCTTTTAGTTCATCTCTCGTAAGTTGTATTACCGGAGGAACCGGTGGTCTTGAAGCTCCGGCCTCGATATGAGGTGCAAGATCAGGATCACGAATTAATAAATTATCTCCCTGGCCCTCTCCGTTTTGATCGCGATTTCCCTCTTTTTCTCGTGCAAGATTTGTTTTCGATCTTGTAGTCATATTTCACGTTCTCAAAGTTATTGTTCCCACAGACGGCGCCAATTGATGAGTATGTTTTCGTTAGGGTGATTATTCCTGATCGAACGCGACTCGCCAATATGAGGATCTGCAGATCAGCTATGCCGGTCCTCGATTTGTATAGGGGATCCTAACCTGAAAACAAAGATAACTACGTCAGGTTAATGCCGGTGGTTACCCGGCGATAACCCTCCGATGCTTAAGTAAGTTTCGAGATAAGTTGGGAAGTCGGAGCGTATTTAATACTTAGTCGTGCGTACCTTTAATCTCATTTATGAGGGCTATTTATAGTTTCAGGATTGATCACCGGGTCGAATTAGGATTGGACGTTTCGGTTCGAATATGGGTGCTCCGTATTTTACTTGATCCGATTATAAACGGGTTAACTGTAAGTGAACGTCGATTACCATGTCGGATAAATCGAAGACATTAATGTTAACGCGAACTCGTAGAGGGGAGGTTCTCGATATCGATCGACGATCGACTGATTCATAGTTGTTTATAATGACGAAGACTTGGTACATCATTCATAACAGCAATATAAACGCAAATCTAGTTAATCCATAGGCCACCCCTAATTCTAGCCAACTGAGAAGAACAATCATTTGGATTTCATGATTAATTAGGTTTAACAGAATCGAGTCAAAATTTAAGAGTACAAATCGCAACGAGCCAACATATAAACTAAGGTGGAAAATTATCCGAGTACTCGAGACGTGACATTGGCCAAAATAGGGTTGATAACTAAAACCCCAACAAATAAACTACCTAAGTTACAATCCTATTTAGTATAGTGTACAAAATTTGTTTAGAACTAATCTGAGGAGCTTCCTTTATGTTCTTCTAAACATCTAGGACATTCACATCTGAAACCATAGTCAGCAAGTGATCCCTGTCTTTCTTCATAAGACACTTCCTCATCTATGTAAGATATTGTTATCTGTAAACACAATGTAAGTACAGATATTAAGAGGATTAATGGCAATTTACCCCTATGATTTGAAAAAGAGCAATTTACCAGCCTTGACCTGGAAAGTGTAACTCACTTTCTGAAATTAAGAGTGGCATGAAAAGTGTTTTGTAACATAAGGGGGTAAATTGCCACATAAATATATTAGGGAGACAGTGTGAAACTTTTATAAAATTACAAGGGAGTAAAGAGCTCATTTTCAAATTACAGGGAGGTAAAGTGCCATTAACTTGATATTAAGAACTAAAATTTGTAGGAAAGAACAAACTTTTTGTATTTTGGAAATTGAAATGAATAATTATTTATTACCTCTTCTCCTTTGGAGATTGGTTTCAATGCAATTATGGTAGCTTGGCCATCTTTATCCTAATCAAACAAATACATTCTTTTAGAACCATTTGACCGAAACTAATGGTAAAACTGCAGTTTTTTAGGACCCTCGACACTTTTGATCCCGCAATTTAGAAAATCGTATTTTCAAAATATTATGCACTTCTGATCCTATCGCCACTTTTCCATTCAATTTGGGACCAAAAGTGCAAAACCGAAACAGTCGCAGGAACAAAATTGTGGGGAACTAAAAATTCAATCATCCGAAAACTAATCAAGGAAACCACTGGTTAAATCAGATTAAATAAATACATAATACCTCTTCTCGTTTGAATGCTTTTGCATTAGGAATACATGAATGATTCATACAGCTCTGTAAAGGGTAGAAAGCAGTACCTGATTCAAATTTATGTATTCAAGTCAAAATTTAAAGATCATTTATCAGAAGATATTTTAAAGAGGATCTGATTGCAATAGTCTTCATACCTTCGCAAGAAATTGCATAGTCCTCGCCAAGAGCATCTAGAAAAGGTTTTGTAATCTTTTCAGCTTCTTTCTGCAATTAATTAAGTACAAATATAAAGAGAAGTTACAACTTTTCATGCTGTGTAATAACCTTAACAGATCAAATGTTTCCTTACCTTTTGGGAGTGTGGAAGATCATCAATGTACAAAAAGTAATCCTCCACCGGAGATGCCACAACCAAATCACTGTCATATAGGAAAGGTGTTGGTTTAGACTTATAAGATACATGCATTGCTTTAGATGCTCAAGGATACATATGCGTAAACAATAGTTGCACTTTTAGTCCTAAAGGACTGGACAATCGATACTTATAGTCTTGCTTATAAGATAGTTTGTTCCTAACTTTTTTAAAGAATTGCACAATTCGTCATTTTCATCCCTTTGTAAATTTTAGTCCAATAGAAAAGTCTTCGAATTGCACATATAGGGCCATAATTAAATTAAATGAAAGGGAAAGAAGGATGAAATGTGCAAAAACATTTTTGATGTGGAAAACTGAAAATGGACCCAGATAAGACCCAAACTCGGACAAAGGAGCTCTGTGTGATAGATCCGAAAGTAAACCACTAAGGAACCCTGAAACAGAGCCAGCCTAAGATCAATCTATGGAGGCCATGTATTCAAGACCTCTCAGCGCGACCCAATGAGGTAGTCATTTAACAACCTCTAAGAAACATATATTAGGTTCAAGTGTGAGCTAAGCTCATTAGTTTGAGAAGGACATCTTGCAAGTCAAACTATGGAGTAGTAGAGTGGTGCACGTACAAGATAGAGTTAGGAGAGTACATCTCACTCTAGGTGCACCTGAAAACCTAAACATTTGCTAGGCCACAAATCCTAAGGGAGATCCTTATTTCCACTTGGGCTTTCGAGCCATCATGGGCCAAATCAACCTGAGACCCACTCGTGGAGTGTGGGCACAAGAAAGTGTGCCAAGGCTCAGATGTTAGTGGAAAACCTAAGCAAACCCTTGCAACACATGTGACACTAATACATTTATCATTATAGTACACACCTTACACACACTCCAAAAATTTCCTATTTCTCGGTTTACCATTTGCTTTCAAGTTCAAGAAAAAATTATCTTACTTAAGTATCAAGGAGGTATAGTCGGAACCTAGCCCTAACAAGCTTCTGTATTGTAAGCCAAACAAATAAGAACTAAAGTCGGAGCACTTGGTGATATTGGGTTTCTTGGGAAAAATCTAACGAATCATTTAATCCACATCAATCGGCACCGTCTGCCACTGTTGCGCACCAGCCGAAAGTCGAGGATCCCCACCTCCATTCCAATTGCCGATGACACACCGCCCTACTCCCCATCGTTGATGCCTGAATCCGACTAATCACAACTAAACATGAACTAATTGGAGTCGCTCGGGGTAGCTGAGTTGGGCTCGATCCATGAGGCGAGTTTGGGGTTTTGATTAATTTCCCTTTTCCATCTTCTATCACTGTGCTCTTTCAGACGTATGCAGTCTACACATTTGCACATCAAGAACTCGGGAACTGCCTAGTTGAACCTGCTTGCAAAGCGGCCATTGGTGGTTTCGCCATCTAGATACCCCTCTTTTTTGAGTTCTTCACAAATTTCTCGAATGGAAGCTGCTTGCAAAGCGGCCATTGGTGGTTTCACCTCTAGATTCCCCATTTATTACAGATTTATCTAAAGCCCCTCCTTCCACTGCTGAGTTAGAATTGTGGCGTGTATTGAAATTTTTGGTGCCTCAGTGAAAATTACCCAAGCTTGGCGGCACATCAAAATATTTTCAAAACTGTTAGTGATCTATGGGTTTTGAGAACTTTTATTCCCACAAAAGGCGCTAAATGATGTAGATAAAATAATTTGGTAAGTTTGGTCCAAACTACAAACTATCACCGATTCGTTCTTGTTTGGCCTACAAAATAGAAGCTCGTTAGAGCTGGACCGGGGGTGATTCCGGTGAAAGCCCTCCAATATTGAAGTAAAATAAGCGTTTCTTCAACTTGAAAGGCAAATGATAAGCAAGAAATTAGTTGTTGAAGAATATCTATATGAGGCAAAGAAACATAAAGATATTAGTGTCTAGAATCATGGCTTACCGTTTCCATAATTATGGTGTATAACAATTGTCATATCCAGAACGTACCTTTTATGGGTTACCATCTCCCACTCTACTTTTCTACTTTTATATCTCATGTGTTGCAAACCAGGGATAGGTTTACCACTACGTTCTGGGCCTTGGATTTTTTGTACCCACACACCTCGAGTGGGTGTCATGTAGATTTGACCCATGATGCCTCGAATGTTCAGGTAGAAATGGGTTTTTTTCTTAGAATGTATGCTCTAACAAAAGGTTCAGGTTTTCCAATGCACCTAGATTGGGGTGTGTTCCCTTAAATCTCATATGTACATGCATTGATGTACTTCGTTATTTAACATGCAAGATGTTGCTTTCGGTAACACGCTTAGCTCACAATTGAACATGGGATCTGTTTCTTGGAGGTTGAGGTCACATGGATTGATTTCTTGCGCTATTTAAGAGGTCACTAAATGACTACCTCATTAGTTCTCTCGAGCCCAAGATCGAGTGTGACCTAAATAGGTCGTGTATTCAGGATTCCTCGGTGATTCACTGTCGGATCTATCACTCGGGGGCCCTTTGGTCGAAATTTTGTCTTATCAAGATCCATTTTTAGTTTTCCCAAAACAGCTGAATGTCTAGTCCAATAGGATTATAAGTGCATTTTTGCCTATATATATTGTGTAGAGATATGAGTTGCCTATATACAGTGCATACATGAGAACTAAGCATGCAAAGGCCATGGTTCACCATAAAGTATAGAAGAAAAGCTTGATTGATGACAGACTTACAGATTATTCAACTCGAACATTCCAATGATATGACCGTAGATGTCAAGAGAAAATACTTGAAAAAGTTAAGGGCCTCAAGTTTGGACAAAAAATGTAATATCATAATGGTTTCAAGGAATAAATTTGTATGCTGAATAAGTAGAAAGTAGGATACAAGGTGCACATTCATCGTCGTAGATGGCTTCCTTCAGGAGCTGAAGAGACTAAACAATTCAAAACAAGTCAATAGCATTCCAATAAGTCACTTAAAAAATCACAATTGCAAAGAATGTTACCCCCAATTTAATCTTTATCCATCAAATCATCAACCACAGTATAGTTTCTATTAGATATTTTTTAGATGTTCTGTAGAATTACCGCAAATGCCAAGTCCTTTATTTGCATTCTGAACTCAGATTCATCACCAGAATCAACATCTTCTGGCAGAGCAATGCAGTCCCACCACCTAGAGACAAAAATGACATTCAATTAGAAAATAATTAATCGGATTAAGCATCTATTGATATTTTATAACAATTGAAATTCTGAGGGTGGTTGTGTCCCTTCAATGTAAGGTAGTAAAACCGTACTACATATACATTTAAAGAGCATGTATTTCCGCGATTTGGGCAAATCTATTAAAATGGTTTAAATAGTATGAAGTCAGTATTTTAATTATTAAAAGCATTTTAGGTTTCTAAAATGCATTTCTAAGTAAAAAAAATCTGAAGTACCTTTTTTTGTATCCCATTGATACTGGTTTCCATGCCTTCAATAGCAACTCATGCTTCCCCAGCTGTTGAACATGAGCTGCTTTCAACTTTCTGTATCTTAAAATGGAATTCGAAATTACCTGTAAAAGAGGCACTATACATATGAAATATTTCATGTATAATCTCTGGTCAACATTATATCACAAGCCAATCCAAAGATAATATTTCCTTCTGCCAAGATTTTCTGTCTTTAGGAATTATTTCTAAGATCTAGCCTAGTTCTGAGCAATAAATATGTAGAAAAATAATGATCAAAACTAACATAAACATATGCCAAACTAATTAAAAATATTTATGTAATGTTTATGTGCTTATAATAGTATGTATTCGTGAACTAACTAAGATGATATAATTTGTAAAACACTCTCCTGATGGACACTCTTTTGCATTTCATTTGCAGAGACTAAAGCTTTTTTCCATTTTAGACAGTCTCTTTAGTGAATAAAAAATTAATCAAATATGTTAAGAGAAGGTCAAATGAGAAGATGAAAATTACCTTGGCTGCAAGGATGAAGATATCATTTGTATCTGGAAAACGAAAATAACCAAATCATGAAAATTAACTTGGGTAAAAATAAAAACAAGAAAAGCTAAGAGAAGAATTACTCTGAACTCAATATAACAATTTAAAACCTTACCATTTGCATGCTGCGTGAATTTCAGAATCGCTTTTGTATTTGATAATGATCCATTTCCCACACAAAGTAAAGAATGAAATGAATCCCAATCAGCCTCAGCACATGATTTGCTAAAAATAATAATCTATCAGTGTTCTAAAGACTAGCAGATTTCACATAGTAAGTAAAAGACGAAGTTAAATAACACGCTGCTTTATTTTGATGATTTATCTGAAGTTTTAATATTCAAGTATTTCAACTATGAAGAAGGATATTCAAATAAAATCATTAAACTAAGTTACATACTTAATAAAGATACAAGTATTTATAATTATTCACATATTACTTGAAAAAAAGAAGGGTGATTTACGACCAGACCCCTTGAGATTTAGTCGTCTTACAAGGAACCCCCTGACGTTTCATAAATTACAAGAAGACCTCATCTGGTTTAGACTATGTAAAAAAACACCCCTTACGACTTCAACAATCCTTACAAGGACACCCCCTACAACTTCTGAATGTTTAAAAGAAAACTTGTAAGTGGTTTCTTTGTAACTTTTGGAACCACAAGGGGTTTTCTGTAATTACGGTACACCTTAGGGGTCCAAGAATAAATCACCCAAAAAAAAGGTAGAGGTGACCATTTATAGGTACATATGTTAAATACCTGCAATAATATACTTCTTTACAACCTCCAAGACATGGAACAACTGAAGGTAAAGGGAACTTTTCTGAAAAAGGTAACTGCAAGTTCCCATTCATTAAAGATTCAATTATATCTCGTGGGAGACTAGTTTTTTGGCTTGAACTGCTGCCAGAAGAACATCTAGGCATATTAGATGGCCCACATTCATCAGTTGCAGAAACACCTAATTCTTGCAAATAAAGTTTCCTCCCAATTTGAAGCTCGATCGAGCCAATGAATTGGAAGCAAAAGCTACACACCAAACAATCAATCTGCCACATTAAAGAAACTACAAGTGACTAAACAAGCAAATAAATCAGTAGTCAAACAAGATGCATAATTAGATACATATATTACAAGACCTTATTAGAAGAATGTTGGGCACCAACAAGCATTTGATCCTTCATTACAAGTTCATCTTCTTGAAAATCAACCTCACTATAAACTCCTGCAATTATTTTTACAAACCCGAGTTACAAATAAATATAAAACAAAAAGGTAAACATTGAACGTTTATCACTATCAAACCACAACATACAAGAAAAATCTTGAAGGTTGGCAAAAACGAAAATGGGTTCTTGCCAAGTTACCCCTTGTGATATGCCTAATGGACATCTTACCCCCATGTGATATGAAAATAGACATATAATAATGAACGTTTTACCACCTTCCTCGTGGAGGTGTTGTGAACGCACTATATAATTCGATTGAAACTTCATTATGATGTGAAAAATGACCAATTTAACTCTACATTGACAATATACTCCCATTCACTTTACCCTGATATGCATAATAAACTTCTTTTACAATAATACAGGGATATCTTGCCCTTTTATTTATCACATAGGGTAAACTGCCTATGAAGAATAACACAGGGAGCAATTTGCTAATAACTAGGTTATCTCCTAGCAAGTGAATAATAAAGTTTTAAACATTTGGACACTGCCAGTTACAATTTTACAGGTATAAAAGATTACAGAGCAAAGTGAAAAGGTAAAAAAAAAGATACCTTTTCCATGCTCCCCATCTGGTTTTACTTTTAATCCACAGCATTTCCTTTCAGCTACAAGTTCTTGGAAATATTCCTGTGAAAAAGTTTGATAACTTAAATTTAATGCATTCTAATTACACACAAAGAATAAAAAAGGATTGAATATATTTCGTGCCTGAACTTGAAGAGGGGTTGGAGGGTTTAGAAGAATGGAGATTTGGTCGGAGAATTGGGCATCAATTGGGCAGATGGAGGCGTCCATTCAAAACTCCAAAGCCCTTTTATGGCTGCTGCGCTCTTTTGTATTGTCTTCTTTTTCATTTTTCAGAAATAGCTATATATATAGTCTTTGAGAGATTGTCAGATTTTTAAATAAAAGATTATTATGATGATAAAATTGATTTAGTAGAACTATATATGTTAATCGACAATATTTTTATTTTAATAATTTTTAAATTTTAGTTCAAACTCGATTTGATAAGTTGGAAGTTAGTATATATAAAACTATAAAGCTAGTCAAATATAAAAAAACAACTAAATCAAGTAGAATTACAATTATAAACTCAATAAAAATTAAATTAAATTTAAAGATTTAGGGATTTTTGGGGGCCCTGGCCCCCCAATGTTTTGGGATTTTTTTTTTTTTGTAGCATTATATTGTAAATTTATTATGTAAAATTCCATCATCTTATATCTTATCTTTTTTCGTATTCTGAATCATTTATATTTTTAACTAGGAAGATAGGAGGATAGGCATATATATATATTAAATGATGAATTAATACCTTGTGCAATATTTGATTATTTAAAAAGAAAGTTTTTAGAAATTTGACACTAATATGAATTTTATTATTTGAACGAAGTTTATGTGTAATTTTAATATCTTTCATTTAATTATTTCTGCATTAGTAAAGTATTGCTGGTTTTGTAGACTTACGCAAATAAAATAGTTTCAATATTTTGTCCACAAATATACAAGTCATTAAACTTGAAACAACCCCCCCCCCCCCCCCCAACTTACCAAACCTGAATCCGTGCCTGTTGGATACTATGCGACGTGTTTATGCAATTACAAATAGAGCCCAAAAAACCATATATTGTTGTATTTTTTAAAATATTCAAATTATGTTTTTTCAAGAGCTTGTTTTTGACAAAAGGACGGTTGTTTGGTCCAAGATACACATTTAGGAAAAAAAGATAGAAAAAAAGGAACAATAATAAATGCATAATATTGTTATTCTCATTAAAATATATATATATATATATATATATATATATATATGGTACAATCATTTTATATATTTAACCATGTCGTACAATATATATTTTTAACAAATTAAACAAGATACTTAACATATATATTTTTCAAAATAGCACGGGACGTATGCTAGTATTTAATTATGTTGAGGTTTAGAGGCTTGTAATTTTCTATAATTGTGTGGATGTAGAACTAATTAAGAAATATTCTGAATGCAAACTTGGTCAATGGCATTGCATATTTTCCCAAGTCCATAGTAATGTAAAAGTAAATAATTTTTAAATGGAACAAGATAAAATATGAGTTATTAAAAAATGAAAATGATATATACTCCTAACTGGGTAATAATTTCAGGATTGGTGTAGAGGATTAAAATTGCAACCACCTAAAAGGCTAAAACATAAATGATGTAAATTACTTGTTGAGCTTTCAGGTATTCGAATTTCGCATCCTTGAAAAAGGTAAAAGAATTAGTATTAATTTATTGCTGATTATATTTGATAGCAATGCTTGAATCCATATCTGATGAAGCTCAATCTCAAATTCACACAAAATAATAAACCAAGAAGGTGAAAATTTCTAATACACATTAATTACTAGGGAAAAATGCAAGACACTTCCCTGTGTTATGCAAAATCTGCGAGAAACTACCCTGTGGAATTTTTATTGCTCCAAACTTCCTTGTGTTTTCAAAAACTCTGCAAAAAACATCCAATTGTAAAAAATAGGTCATTTTGGATTGATATATTTCAAGAAACCATTTTTAAAATATATCACGTGAAGTTGTAGGGAACAACTTGAAGTATTTTTGAAATGATTTATTGAAATATGCCGATTCAATACGACCTATTTTTTATAAATTGAATATTTTTTGTAAGGTTTTTAAAAAGATAAGGAAGTTTGACACAATAAAAATTTCACAGGATAATTTCTTGCATGTTTTGCATAACACAGGGTTGCAGGTTTTGCATAACACAGGGGAGTACTTTGCATTTATCCCTAATTACTATCCACCACATTCAAGGCCTCAAATCCTTGTATTAATCCACTCCACCAAATGGAAGACTGGACCAGGGGCTAATTTATCGTAATAAGCCTTAGCAAACAACCCCTTAATAAATTAATTAAATACTAAACTATTACTATAACTTATATAGTGTAGCAAACTTGATAATAAACTGTGGTTCATAACACATTAATTATTGTACAAACTGCTATGAATAATTATTGTACAAAATTGATTTGTCATGCACACACATTAATACAAATCAAGCTCAAATAGACTTTTATAATTTAAAATTAGATAAAAAAATCTTAAATAACTTATTTATTATTTTTAGCCTTTTACTGCATAAGAATTTAGGTGGTTGAACAATAAAACAAACAAACTCTATAGTCATTTTAACAACAGGAGTTAATATCTAAATCTTACAACATTGGGTCATAAGTTTAACAACATTCATAGAACTGAACCATATGTTTTCAATATTAAGCACCATTTGTAACAGCAGACAACAATATCAAGGCCAGAAGGTTCCTATGAGATTGTCTTCAATGCCTTTCTCGACTCGCACGGTAATGTTGTATAAGAAGAATCTCTTTTGCAGTAAATGTTTACTTATCTGAACAAGAACCATACATTACTACTATCAACAAAATCGAACAAAGTAGGAAAAACAATTAAAAAAAAAAAGTTACCTTACTAGTGCACATTAGACACCCCTCCAAAGAATAGTTCCAGGGATGTGGAGTTAAAAACATTGGACGGGAGTCCTTCAAGCTTCACAGGGGAGATGTGAAGTTGATACTTGATAAATCTCTGTAAATGGTAAACAAAAGAATCGAAATGTAAATAATAAAAAGTGGAGACAAATGAGTATTAAGTTATTTACAATGAACTTGGTGAATGGGGAAACAAAAGTGACTCAGCAATTTGGCATTACTATTAAAGGTTCAATTATGCCAAATAAATCAGAGAAGATGGTATATTCGATATTTATCTCCTCCAAGATTGCATTGAATTAGTAAACTAAATAGTAAATTCTTTTTAAATGGAACAAGATAACATGAGTTACTAAAAAAATGAAAATAAACATACCGCTAACTGGGTGATAATTTCAGGATTTGAGTCTATGTGCCAATCGGGTTCCAATTGTCTGACAAAAGACGTCCGTCCATTCTCCATGCTACAGAAAAGAACCTGAAGGTTCATGCATTAGAAAATGACATCAAATTGAAGAGCAGTTGGAAAAGGTCACAAAAATTACTATGTACAAAAAGTGCCTGGTTGCTTACATATAACTTCCTTGCACTATGTTTGGTGAAAAGACTAACATTAAATGTTATAAGCATTAGTGTTTGTTCATTTTTATTTTCCTCGTCATTTTACATGCCAAAGTCCAATATTGAAACATACCCTAATTTAGTTCTTGAATTTTAGTGAGTAAAATGCCAAGAAAAATGCTTTTGTTGCTGCAAATGATAGAATATTGAGCTTCATTTTCTGTTCATTGTTATTTTCCTTATCATTTTACTAAGTGAATTTCAAGAACCAAACATAGCCTAGGTATATAAGAGGCAAATGTAGGAAGAAACTCTTTATTAAAGAAATTTGACGAAGTTTTTAATAATGTAAATGCCCATACAATGTGACAGAGGCGGTAATTACTCAGTATTATTTGTCTCCAAAACATATCAAGACGGAGTAGCTGCCAAAAAATAAAGTATACTTATCTTGTCCTCGGCCAAAACACATGATTTACCCATTCTCATAACAAATATAAATGAAAACTCAATTCTGATCGGGAAGAGTAATCTAGAAAATTTCAAGAAGGCAATTCCACAAATATACCAGAAAGGAGCAAAAATTACTTGTTGGGCAATATATTACCTTTTCTTTTACTAAGCCACCCGATGTAAATACCCCAGCATCTTCCAATGCCACGAGAACCTTCTTCTGCATAAACAAATTTCACCCCATTAGTGATCTTAAAGTGATTTCCCATATACAAATCTATATCAATACCATAACAGCACCGATAAAATAAATGTATGAGATACTAAAGGGTTCTGACTGAAGATATTCTTGGTCCATTTAATTGAATTATGATCTTGAAAATGCTATTAGATTGACTCTCAGCCTTGCCATTTATGTTGGATAATCGGTAAAATACACATTTGAAGGGATATGCAATTAGATATGGGATCGATAAGCAAAGAAGGCCACGAGTGTGAATCAAGATAGGCGTTAAATGAGCAAAAGATTATTACAGGTCAAGCCCCTATACAAAAAATTTACTTTCAATTTTGCGTTTTACAATTTTCTATTTCGGGAGTTACAATGGAAGAGACTAGAAATGGAACTATTCATCCAACCTACAAGAGTAAAGAATGTCAAAGAAGATGAAGAATGAACCCACTGCATAAATTCTAGAATATAACCCAGCAATCTTGACAATTTCAAACAAGCATTGTAAATATTTAGGTTGCCTATTACTTGAGGATTGAGAACACATCTACAGGTTTCAAAATAACTCCATCCATACTAGGACATGTGTCAAAATAAAGTAATGGCCAAAAAAAAACTCATGCTGAACCACCTACATTTACGACATAGTTTAGGCGAATATATCTAAATTGAATCAGTGTAGCTAGTTGGATTGATCATAACGTATCAAGTTATAGTATAATTCCTACAATATCCTTAAAATAACAACACTCAAAATACAAGATTGCCCTTGTTCAATAAAACAAATAACCAGTTACACCAACAATTCAAACGAACTACCAAGTAACACTTCACTGTATGATATCCCTGAGGAGCAGCTCTACATACATAAAATGATCCTCCATATATGGCTCTTTATTTGTTTTCTCTCGACACATTACTAGAGTCTATTTACAGGAATTTGCGTATCTATATGTAACTTATTTTACTGTTACAGAAGACATAAGACAACACAGAAATAATATGTTTGTGTGTGTAGAGAGAAAGAGAGAGAAAGATGTATTGGTTTAAATTCAAGATAAACCAAAAAGATGAGGCTGAAATCAGATGATAAGGTTGTACACAAAAGAAGAGAAGAAGAATAGAACCGACATGTTGCTTGCAAAAGTATGTAATTCTTACTAAACCACACTAATTAAACTATGAAAAATTTAATTCGTAAATGACAAAAAATAAGGAAATAAAATGAACTAGATAAGTGTTATAAAAAAAAATGAACTAGATAAGAAACAATCGGTGTTTTACTTCGGTTTCATCATCTAGCACCCTTTCCATGAGATAAAGATCACAAAACTTCGTGATCTCAAGCAGCACCTCTAGAACTGATGATCTTACAGTTACTTGCTTCTGAAAAAAATATCAAGCAAATAAAAAAAATTAGAAATTTCTTATAGACGATTCCATGTGTAAAGGATTGCAAGAGAAGGTAAACAACCTGCAGCTCCTCTGGGCTGCTTTCCTCCAGGATTACTCCAAGCAACCGGCATGTTACCTGCACAGGTTAAAGTTGTAGTAGAAAAATAAAAATTATTACAAAATAAGTAACTACCCAAAATTGATAGATTACACCAAAACTGATGTCATATTTAATGCTTATCGAGCAACTATTAAAACATCACACTCGCAAATCGACAAAATGATTATACGTATATATTTATGATGATTAATATACCATCACATTGCCACTTGGAAGGCAAGTATTGGTTCTTGAATTTTACTGAGAAAATAGAACGAATTATAAAAAAGAACAAAACTCAAAGCCTATATATTACCTAGTGTTTTTTCCCGCTAAAGTTCAACAACCAAACATAGCTTTAGTAAATATGAAATATTACCTTCCTTCCTTCACTTAGCCTTTGCCTAACAATTTGAGCAAGAGTTGGCTGCAGTTGGACAAAAGATTTTTAATCAACACTTGAGTCACTTCAAAAACAATTTATTAAAAAAAAAAAAAAATTTAAAAAGGTAAATAATTATCTACCGCCACAGGTTGAAAGAACTCATCAATCACATTCTGAGTCGTAGAATCTTCTAGAGAATTGCTTTTCCCTGATGATGAAGCATTTGGGGTAGCACTAGAACTACTAGCTGCTGTTGTTTGCCTCTTTGGTGGCCTTCTTTGAGGTGTTCTCAATAGTCTCCATGTAAAAACTATTGCAAATGCTAGCCCCGCAATAGCCCCTATAGATCGTGAATCCTGCAGTAAATTCAAATTGATAAAGTGAAATATCAATTGGTTAAACATTACATCATCATCTTTTATAGAGTTCAAGGGTAAGTATTGTTTACTTAAAATGCAAAAACAGATCAAAAGTTGCCATTTCCTTCAATTTCACAGTAAAGTACAACTACCCTGCATTCTACAATTTGATATTATGTGTTTTAACTCATTCACAAAGCAAGAAACATAAGCAGACACATATTAAAAAGAGAAAACACAATCACATGTATATCTAAGTATACATTTCCAAGATACATCTCTATTTCACTATCACATTAAACATCTAATTGTGGCACCATTTAATTAACTAAAAACTTTCCAAAACTTATCATTTCAATCACATGACAAACATAAATTAGTTCTCAAAATTTAATAGAATAAAAAAGGGTGCCCTAAAATCACAGAATTCAATCAATTACCAACAAAATCGAAATGGTGAACTAAACTCCGAAAGGGAAACATGCAATAAGCGAAAAGTAACAAAATCCATCTTCATCCACAATAAAAGAAAAAAAATTACACGATATAAAAGATCATCAACAGAGAACATGCAGGAATAATAACCAAATAATTAAACAAATAACGAAAAATAAGATGAAAAAGAGGAAAAATAAACAGACCAGTTGGCGGTAGAGATTGGAAATTTTGAGGGTGAGAAACGTTCCGACACGCTTGATCAATTGCAGAAATTCTTCCTTGGGATTATCAGCCATTACAAAATTGAATGAAAACCGATGAGGGTTTCTTTAATTGTTATGTGAATTGGAAACTTTAAAGTTGAAGAAGCACTGGGATTTTTCGCATTTACACCTCTTCACAGTTCACACAGTGCCTAGATTTTAACAAAGGCAAAAGGAAAGAAAGGAAAAAGGAAAGAACAATTATAGAAATGAAATTTCGCATCGGTGAAAGGCTTGTATCCCCAAGTATTAAAGTGTTTTACACATATATCCCTTTTATCAAAGAATTTACACTTAAGTCCACCTTTTATAAAATATGTTACGTCGATCAATTTTCTGGTACTTTCTGTCAAAAATGTAATCATGTTCAAGTCACGTGACTTTTAGTAAGAGTATTTTTGGATTTTTATGTGTTATAATATTCTGACTTGATCGGTGTAGCACATTTTATCGGTGTAATTTGATTGGTTTAGTGCCTGAAATTTGATCGATGGGACACATTTTATAAAGTGGGAACTAAAGTGTAAATTCTTTTGTAAGAAGAATATAAATGTAAAATATTTTATACTTGAGGGATCATAAATACGATTTAACCCGAGATTTTCAATAAACTAATATATTATGATTATTATGGTACTAAAATAGTAAAATCTACCTTCTTGCTTGTATTTTAAAGAGTAAACATCATTTTTGGTCCTTTTTATTATTATTTTTTCCAAAGTAGTATTTTTTTCTCAATTTAGTCCCAACTGTGAATTATTTGTTTCACTTTAATAAGTAACTTTCAGATAGTCCAAGGCGATTCCGTTTACATGTGATATGTACATGAGGACAATTTTGTCATTTCAAGTAAACTAGCTAACAGGGATATTTTTGTCTTTCTAAAATAAAAAAATAAAAAGAATATAATCTCTTCCAAACTAGGCTTTCATTCCAACATCTTAATCGTCCATTCCGTTCCAAACTAAGTTTTCTCCCAAAATCTTCGTCAAACTCAAAAATTGATTGCTCATCAATTAAACAATAACTCACATAGTAGTCTCAAAAGTGAACGGACGAAAATGCTCTAAATAATATTAATGTGCATGGATAAGGACTAGAGTGAAACACATAATTTATAGTAGGGACTAAAGTGAAATAAATAATTCATAATAGGGACTAAAGCGAGAAAAAAAATTTAATAGGGACCACTCTGTAAAAAAATTAATGAAAAGAGGGACAAAAAATGATATTTATCCTATCGTAAACTATGCATTTAACTGCGAAGAAGTGACGGTTGAACTTCTTCCTTCTCATTTCAAATTGGGATTGTCAAGTTGTGGCCTCGAGGAGGAATCGGTGGATCACTTGTTTCCCGTTGTCCCTTTGCTAAAGCCGTGTGGTTCAACCCCTTCCTTGTTAAACATTTTGCTTTGAACTAGTTGTTGTGCTTGTCTATTGTCTCATTGACCCCGCTTGTAGCTTATTCCTATAACTGTCACAACCACGTGTGTCGGTTAGCTGGGAGAGAATTTCGCACAAAAGAAATTGCTGGTTCACGATAAACCTTCTCCTTACATTCCTCTATGTGTTGCTTCAATTGAGAGATGGTTTTCCAATCACTTCCGAGCTCAATCCAAGCTTTGTCTCTCTCGCCGTATTGTTGCTCTCATGGCAATTTGGCTAACCATAAAGCCCGGCATCGTCAAAATTAACTCGGATATATGCTTCATTTCAAGACAATCCCATTGTCATTGATGTGCTCTTCCATGCTAGCTACCCGTGCTTGAACTTTTGTGTCATGGAACTTATCTCTTTCAAGGTGACTTGCTCTATCTTGGATCACTTGAAGGTTCATGACACTTGGTTTGAGAATGATTTTTATTTCTTTATTTTCCAAGATTTTAATCTCTTTCGAGGTGGATTGGACACATTAAATATGTATCTTTTCCAACAGGAATTCGCACCTGAGTTTTGAGAATGATCGTTTCCACACTATTTATTTGATCTCAACTAGATGGAAAGATCAAAGTGAAAGTTACTGAAATTGTTGACCAAAGTGGAACTTTCAATTTTCACCCCGGCCCATAATATTGCCGTTGGGTCGAGTTGTGTTGACCATTTTTGCTATATTCACTTTTGTTCTTTTCCCCATTGAAGTGTTTTGTGAGGTTTCCTTATTTTTAATTATGTTGTACCATTTTATTAATCTCATTTAATGGAAGCATTTATTCATATTCATTAAAAGAAAAATCTTTGCATTTTCACTCCACACAGAACTCTTAATGTCAAGAGATCTCCAGTCCAAAATTAAATGTGGAATTGTAATTTGCATCATTAAGATTTAGTGAAGCTGAGGTGTACATGTCCATTTTTTTATTCTAATTAATTGTAATTCCACGTTTAGTTTTGGCCAAATTAAAGAAGATGTAAAAAAAAAAAAAAAAAAAAAATTTGTACACATTAGTTCATCAAGAATTCATACACAATGTTTGTTTTGGTGGGTACATTAAAACAAAACACAAATTCTTGTATACATCCAATAAATATAACAAATGTACTGAAATACTCCATGCATAACAGATAGCTTAATAACATAATTCAAAGACTTAATCAACCAATTATTTATGAAAGATAAAAAGCACCAGATTAAGATATTCTTAATATAATAATTTGCCTAATTGCTAGAAGAATATCTAGATTAGAAAAAGGAAATAAATATAATAAATAAATAATTGTTAGATGGGCCATGTTAGATGGGCTTAATTTTGTTACGTGACAGGCCAGGAAGTGCTGTAAATAGGATGGATATTAAATCGAATTCGGCCCATTGGATGAGGATAATATACACTCGCTTAGAAATTTGTTTGATTTGATCCAATTACCAAGATCTATATTTTAAAATACATCGATCGAATATGGATACATATCATTTGGATCCGATCTGATCTAATCACATTCAATCCGCTAAAAAAAATCCAGAATTTATTATAATTAAATAAATAGTAGATAATATTATACATATAAAAAAACATTTTAGTTCTATTGGTAACATTTATAAAATTTTAAACTCCAAAAAACATTAATAAATTTTTTAATAGAAACTTAAACTTAACTAGAGATGAGGTAATATTTCATTCATGGTCTCTTTGTTAGGGTTTTTGCACTTTGCACCCCCGAAACATGGAAAATAGGTACTTTGCACCCCGAAAACTTAGATTTTGCACTTTGCACCCTTAAAATATGAAAAATGCAGCACTTTGCACCATCTTTTATTTTCAGGCATTCAAGGGCAAAATAGGTAATTCAATTCTAAATCTTTGTCACTTTGCACCCTCAAGAAATTGGCATTTTGCACCCCCGAAATAAAATTAGCTCTTAACACTCTTTAAGTAAGAACAAATCAGCAACTTGCTCCCTAAAACACAATAAATGGGCACTTTGCACCCCAAAACACAAAATAACACTTAACACCCTCAAATTAAAAAAACCTCAAACCCCTCGTTCTTTTCGTCAAAGTTGACCATCAGGGTGAAAAAAATCTAAGGCAAAATAGGTAATTAATTTTTTTCCTTAAATTTTGCAAAATACAATTATAAATACTAGAATACCCATTTCTCTCTCCATCTTTCTTTTCCATCAGTATACATATTCATATATAACTTAATAAATTACAAGTAAACTTCTCAAAGACCCTTTGTCTACTTCAAAAAATCAAAGACCCATAAATAATTACCTATTTTGCCTTAGATTTTTTTTCACCCCAATAGTCAACTTTGCTGGAAAAAACCAAGAGTTTGAGTTTTTTTAATTTGAGGATGTTAAGTGTTAATTTTTTGTTTTGGGGTGCAAAGTGTCCATTTATTGTGTTTTGGGGGTGCAAGTTGCTGATTTTTTCTTAATTAGAGAGTGTTAAGTGCTAATTTTATTTTGGGGGTGCAAAGTGCCAAAGATTTACAACCTATTTTGACCTTGAGTTTTTGCCTGAAAATAAAAGATGGTGCAAAGTGCTGCATTTTTCACATTTCGAGGGTGCAAAGTGCTAAATCGAAGTTTTGGGGATGCAAAATACCTATTTTTCATGTATCAGGGGTGGAAAGTGCAAAGAACCCTCTTTGTTATACATATTTTCACATAACAACATGAATTAATTTTGATACATTTTAGTTAAATCATTTTAATTAAATGGTTAAATGTACGTATTGATGGTTAATGCTTTCTATCTAATTAATGGGCACAAGAATTTTAGGCTCAATATAGAACTGGTTTGGCAAGGAGAGACTGATTGTTTGAGCCCAAATCCTGGTTTCGGCAGCATGCTGAAATCAGCCCAAACCTATTGTATAATCAGTCCCTGACATCAAACATCGAAGTTTGAAAAGGTGTAGCTTATTCAGTTGGTGGTTTGAAGTTTAGGTGTAGCTTGTATTAATTAAGCATTTAACTATTAACGTATTAACTAACTGGTAACATATTGAAGCAACGTTAAGTCTCGTGATCCTAACCTCTCTATTCCTTATATCCGGGAATCTATTTTTTGCCTCCTTCCAACGAATTCAGTCAAGCGAGCGATGAAGCGAGACTGAATCCTTACTTCTCTAGCGTTGAACGAGTTAAGGGCTAAGGATGAAGCTCATACTTTAGGTGGAAGCTTGTGGAGAAGTTGAGCTTGGACCCTAGGAGTTTTAACACTTCTGTCCAAAACCTCCCAGTGAACCTAGGGTCCCTATCATTGATGATGGTCCGGGGTATGCCCTAGTATTTTACATCATCTTTTACAAATCAATACGTATTGTCTTAACATGTAACGTTAATTAATCAATAAATGAAAATTTAGAAAGCAACAAATTATTAATTGTTTTATATTATAATAGGATTCATATTTTATTATATTATAATAGGATTCATATTATAATTGTTTTTAGAAAATTAATAGGATTCATATTATATTCAATTATATGTTAATTAAAAAATGAAGTCGAGTTTGATATTATATATATCTTATAATTTAGAAAGCAACAAAATTATTAATTGTTTTATTTAAATAAACAATTGTTCATCATCATCTAAATTAATATTACAATTATATTTATATAATTACAATTAATTCTCAATCATTACAATATTATTACTCATTATCTCAATCATTACACAATAAAATATTATATTTCAAATCCTATAAAATTATTGATTTGACACCTACTACCTACTTTTCTTCTCCAAACCCCAACAACTAAACCACCATCCAAATCAAATCTCATTTTCAAAACTCACTAACTATTAGTATTTAATAATATTTTACCATCTCAATATTCCATTGAAACCATTATCCAAATCAATTTTCAACGGTTTCGCCGGAACCTCTGAAACCACTTTTTGAAACCAAACCGAGACCAAACCCAGACAAACTACTTCCATATTAACCCTTAGATTCCGACATAATCCAGATCCAACTCAAATTTGATTTAATATAACTGGAATAGGATTTGGGTCAAGTTTGATCCGACTTAAATCTAATCCGTTGACACCCCTAATAGAAAATGGTTGTTATTCATATTCAAATTACATTCCAGAACCTCGGGATTCGTTTATATTGATGTTGACTTTGTTCTGGTGTTTTAAAAATTAAATGATTTGAGTGTCCTTTATGTAAACATATGGTTGTAATTTTGAGATGATATTATTTAAAAATATGTAGTGAGTTTTAAAAATTTAAGATATGGTTTAAATTTATTTTGGATGTCGAGATTTGGGAATATAAAAATTAATGTTACCTATATATCATAAAAAACTAAAAGATATAATATGCAATTCATAATTATGTATAAATAATTAAAACATGAAGGAATCATTTTGCAAAAATGGGTGCATGTGAAGTCTATTTTTCATTTTTCTTTTTTTTTTCTTAAGGTTATGTCAGAAATTTTGGTTGAAATTATACAGTCACGTGATAGCAAAAATAATATTTTATTAATATATGTATATCACATGACGAAATGCAAGACAACATAAGATATTTCCTAAGGATAAATGCTCAAATGACATAATATATACAAGTACGAAGGTTAGCAAAGTGCTATACATATTGTATAGTACCAAATATGCAATACCCCCCTTATTTAACTAGACATGAATGAATGAAATTGATTGTTCAAGGTGCAGTGGGTTGGCCAAATGAGAAGCCAAACCCCCCAAGCCTTTCCGCCGTGATCCCATCAATCTTTTTAGCCATTTCCGGTGTCAAATGATTTTTCCAATCTCCTATATTCCCTTTTCTGAAAAATGTATTGTTATCTAGCATATAAGATTCATGAACATAAAACTTTCCTGTCTTATTCACTTTGAGGCCGCTCAAACTCTCAAAACTACACATTTCCACGATCTTTTCCGGTATACCCTCCAACTCTTCTTCAAGCGAAAATGGTATATCCATATATCGAGCCAACTTCTTAACATAAAATACAGGATCCTCCACCAATTCTTCGTATTTTAGGAACAAAAACATGTCGGGCCTGTCAAGACTTGCCTTGTAATAGCCTAAAACATGATCCCAAAATGATCCGTTAAAAGTCTTACCCTCACAAAACAAGTCAAATTCATCGTGAAATGATGAATTCGGCTCCGTTATTGAGCCCCCAACGCTAGTACTTAAAACTTGTAACCTCCTAAAGAAGTGGTAGGAAGAAACAAATGTGTCCTTTGGATCGCGACATATATAAATAATTTTACACCCCGAGGTTGTAATAGATTTGGGCAAGGAAGTATAAGGCATGTGTGTAGATAGGACCGAGTGATGTAGAGTTTCTCTTATCTTTGGATTTTTCAGAAATTCAACCTCCAATATGGGTACAAGTTTATGGGGCAGGTTGGTTAGCAAAGGGTTTTTTGTTTGGTTATATTGTTTTCGGGTAGCAATGGCAAAACACAAAGCTTTAAGCCACGTGTTGCCTGTTTTTGGCCGTCCAGCTATGATTATATCTGTTGGTAGAGATTGAAATTGTTGTTGAACTTGAATCACTCCTTCGAGGACTTTTGACAAGTACCAGAATCCTTGGTACTGATATAAATCGACTGAAGGATTACTGAGGTGCAGTTTTGGAAGAGTTGATAGTAGCTCAATGAACAACTTGGAGTTGCTCTGCATCAATGGTGATTTATGATCAGAGTTTACAGTGGAAGAACCCATCTTTTTTTAGTGATAAAGAGATAATATTTAAAGAAAGAGATTAATTTACTAGTATTTTGTAATTTGGACTTGGATTGGCAAGTTAGAATGTTGGAGAGTCGACAGCTTATATAGACATTGCAATGGACCACTAATTCTATTAACAAACCATTAATCAATTTATTAAATGTCAACTTTACCCTCCCCTTAACAACTACTTGAATTGATATTTTTCTTTAGAACTTCTTGAATTAATTCTAGTAATAAGAACTTGGGAACACCGAATATTGTTTTATTTTTATTGTCATTTTTATTTGAAAAATCAAACAAAACATAAGCTTGTTTCTGTCATGATTCTAACCCAAAAAACCCGACAATGGTGTTGAAAAATCCAAATATGAAAAATTAGAAACATGACATCAAAATAAAAACATAAAATGTAATAGCAATATGTATATTATTTTCCAAGAATTGTGCTATTGCATATGATCGATGTTATTAAAGGAAATGTTACCATGGGCATCAGAATAGTAGTCCTTGGAAATATTAAGCAAGGTACCATTGCCTTAATATGAATTTATTTTTGGTTTCCCAAAGTTTTAATCCCTTTCGAGGCGGGTTGAACACATTAAGTGGGTATTTCCCAACAGGGATTCGAACATGAGTCCGCTACATTGTAATGACTAGTCCCTTCCACTAGATCAATGTTTTTATTTTGATGTCATGGTTTCAAATTTGATAGAGAGAATTACATTTTTGTTACCAAACTTTATATCGATTTTCACATATGGTACTAAAAAACATCATGTCAACACACTTAGTACCATAATTTAACAAATCGTATCACATTCAATATTGCCGTTGAAAATTACCGTTAAGTGGGTGACAGTGGCCGTTAAGTCAATTTGAATTATTACAAAATTGATGTCATAATTATGATGACTTACAACTCTAACCCATAACATTTCGGCTGGCAAAATAACCTACATCTTCAAATTGGCTCGAATAAGACCACATGCGGACCAATGTAATGTTTTTACTTAATATATTTACATATTTATTTAACTTAATTTCATTTGATAAACAATATTAATAAGTTATTGCCAGATTTCAATGTCATAAAACGGATCCATTTGATTCTATTTGACAATACTTTATTTGAAAAAAGTTAAAAAATATAATTTTTTGAAATTGAGATTGTATATATTATTAACATATTGAATATTTATTAAAATATTAAATTATGATATTATCAGTAAATTATTATAATTCTTTAAAAAAATATAAACCTCCACCCCCCTAATCCCAGACAGGCGGTGGCATGGGATCGACGATCCTAGGCCGGGGAGTGGTGGCTGTGGTTTACGGGGTCGGGGTGAGGGTGGTGGGGTTTATTTTTATTTTTGTTTAAATTATAAAAAATATTAATAATATGTAACTTTATTTTTTAATAAATAGTATATATATTAATATTATTCAAATTTTAGATTTAAAAAAATATATATATATATTTTAAATTTTTTCAGATTTATATTAAAGTATTATTTAATTTTTAATATTATTTATAAAATAAATTAGTTAGTTAAATATGTAAATATAATAAGTAAAATCTTAAAATTGGTCCGCACGTGGTCTTATTCGAGCCAATTTTGAAATTGGGCAATAATGTGGACTAAAATTGCTAGCAAATTTGAAGATGTAGGGTTATTTTGACAGCTCAAAATGTCATCAGCCGATACAAAATTTTCAATTAGACGAAACGCTGCTACGGTGAATCAACAATCATAATAAAAGACTGTCAATATTGTAAGAGCACGTATTGTTGTTGTCAGAGTAATTTTTTAAATATAACTAATATACCCTCGCATTAATTAATTGAAAATTAATTATGGAATGGAAATCACTTCTACAAACATATATAGCCACAAAAATTAATTATAAAAAAGAAAAAATAAAGTCACCAGAAGTTCTTTCTTCTCTTCTGTTCATCAACATCACTGTCTTCCTCACAAATAAATTGTTTCTTCTCTTTTTATTTTTATGAACAAAAATTGACCTTTCAGTTTAACCATAAAGATAAAATTTACATTGTATTGAGCTTAAATGTCCATATTGATTAAAAATAATAGTTAACTTCACAGTATAAAGTTTTGAGCAATTCTCATCTTACAAGTGTTTTTGATGTTGAGTTAAACCTAAACATCTGCCACCACTAGTGTGGACAAATCATTAGGCCATCTCCAACAGCTCTCTTAAATTTCAGCCTCTTATCTTAAAATATAACTAATGAACAGTGTTATACAATTCCACTTTTTACTCAGCACTCCAACAGCTAGTTTATATTTTAAGAGACTACTTTTTAACAACCATATCATTTCACTCAAATAACTACTTTATATTTTAACAAATAACTTTATTTATTATTTTATATTAATAATAATATATTTATAACACTAATTGATTTTTATTTCATAATAGAAAAAATAATTTTTTTAAAAAAAATATTAATTTTTAGTATTGATATTTAGCGATGCCCCAAAAATTATAATCAAAATATTATCACTAAATCATCGTGACTCGTTAATTATCGCTAAAGATTTTCCACTATTTGTCAATAGTGACAAATTTTTTTATAATGATATTCAAATTATAAAATTTGAATTTTAAAATTTTTAATCAAATTTGTCTGCATTTGAATTTAATTAATATGTATTTGAATGTACAAGCAATATGGATTTAGTTAGTACAAACTATGAATTTAAATTTATTATTAATTTAATTAACAATGCCTCCAATTTATTGTTTTGCATAAAAGTGTACTTTCCTACAAACAATTGCATATAGCAATTCTAATTTGGCCATGGGTATTTGGCAAGCCAAACTTATAAAATTTAGCAACTCTTAAATTATAGAAGTGCTCTTGGAGAGTACTTTTTATCAAAATTTTAGCAAAACTCTTAAATTTTAACTTTTACAATAGCTTTTGGAGATGGCCTTACAAAATTTGATCACATAGCTATATATTAAAAAATGACGATTTATTCGCGTGATGTACGAGTATAGAGCAAGAAACACGAACATGACTAGTAGAGTTTAACGTGATTCGCGTGAGCGTGATCAAATAGCTATATATTAAAATATTGAAAATATTAGTAGAGTTTTTAGAATCTTATTAATCAATTCCCAACATTACTGGCCGAGTAGGACCATACTTGATTAATTAATTGGGTCATATTTGGAATGGTTTTGGTCCGATTTTATGGACTTCAATTTAAAAAAAATAGTTTAGGTGATTTTAGTGAAATTTTTAGAATTTTATTTGGTTAGGTTTCGGATGTTGAGTTTTGTGGTCTGAAAAAGTTGAAACTCCATTTGTATTGATTTTTTTTTTGTTTTCCATTAAGTGGGAGCCTCTCTCAACAGAGATTTTTAAGTACAAGATTCATAAAATTGGTAGACCTCAAGGAGTGAACCAATTAGATGTAGACGGGTTTTTAAGTTCAAGAGTTTAAAATTTTAGATAAGTCAATCCATAAAAACTAGGCTAAACGAGTAGCCAAGGTGCCATATTAAAAGAAACATTTTTACTTCTTTGACTCATATTCACTAGCGATTAGGATGACATCCATTTGAATGTTAATAGCTCTAATAGCTATATATATTTGGACATTACAATTATCATCCTTAATGGTGAATTCAATGAGAAAATATATGAGGAGTAACCAGAGAGTTTCATTGTTAAAGAAAAAGAAGACATAGTTTGCGAAACTTTTATATTTTCATGTTGACCTTTACAAACTCCTAAATAACGACACGAAAAATGTGATAGTGACATCAACAAATTTTGACTTTCATATTAATAAATATAACAAGTGTGTCCATATAAACAAGTTGGATAATTGAATATTAGAGTTTGTTTATATGCAAATGATATATTAATATTTGAGACTAATATTGAGAATATTAAATCCAGCGAGAAATTATTGACTTATGATATGAGAAACTTCGGTTTAATCAATTAAGATTAGTAGGTCATGTGATGACATTAAACTATCTCAAGCACATTATGTGGATAAGTTATAGATAGTTTAATACTTATGAAATTAAATCTGTGGAAAAAAAAAAGCATTAGTTATATGTCAAATACAACGGGCCTGTTTGTTTGGTGTTTGGAAAAGTAGTTTGGGAGAGTAGTGGAGGTTTGTGAAATAATCTCGATTTGCGTAATATTGTTTGTTTGAGTTTTGGGAGAATGGTTTGAGAAATAAAGTGGGTATAAGTTTTTTTGAAAGAGTTAGGTTATATGTGTAAGATATGTAAGATTTTATGTCAAATCATGTTTGTTGTGAGATAAATTGTGTAAGAGATATGTTACTTTATGTCAAATCATAGTAGAGTTTATATATGTTTTGTACTTTTGTTTATAAATAAGAAAATTGTTGTTTGTTTGGGTTTTGAGAGAGTAGTTTGAGAAAATTGAGAGATGAAAAATTTATATCAGAAAATAGAAAATATGTTTGTTTGGCATTTCCCAAACACGAAATTTTTTTGAGAAACTCCAAACAAACAAGCCCAATATATTTGTACTTATACCCCCTGAGCTATAGCTATTTGATAGTTATCCCCAAAATCTATCATTTCAACAAATCATCAATTCCACTTATTAAATGTTCATTTTACCCTTCCTCTTAACAACTATTTGAATTAATTATAGTAATATGAATTTGAGAACACTGAATACTGTTATATTATATTGCAATTTTGCCTAAAACAATTACACAAAGCCTAAATAAGTTTCTTCCATTATTCTTACCATAAAACTCAAACTGAAAAGTCTATATATGAAAATTGTAATCAGGGCATCAAAATAATGACATCCTATGTTAGAGTATCATGCTTAATATTTACATATGATGTTTTTACATTTTACATATAATATTTCCACATAAAGAATGTGAATGCCAAAAATGAAAAGTTTTGGGGATAATTGCCAAATAACAATACTTCAGGGGTGTAAGTATAAATAACCCAATATTTATTGCACGCTGCCAAAATTTAGAGAGACGTATAGATAGATTCACTTAAAGTGTTTATTGCAACTATCGTTGCCAAACTTCATTAAATCCACATTCTTATTCATTTAATACAAATTATCCAATTGATATCTACTGAATCTTAATGCTAGTACATAGTATCATATAGGGTTAATTACATGGACCTCTCTTATGGTTTGGTTTGGTGTATTTTGCTTTCAATTCTCTCGAAGATTCATAATTACATTGATCTTTCTTGATATAACAATATATTCTCCGATCACCATTAAAAAAAAAAAAAAACCAAAACTTTTGTATCTCAACTAACAGAAATTGGATCTAAGCTATAGGAAATTAATCACTTAGTTGTTTTACTTGGTAATTGCATGAATTCAAGAAATGTATTTTTACCATATATTTAAATCATAAATTCGACCAAATAAAACTATACGTGTATTCTAATCACTTGTTTTATTTGGAAATCATAATTTTTTTTTCTAACAAGAAGTGTTATTCATATTCATTCACAAGATAAATATATTGTATCTGACCGGTAACTGATAACTCTGTGAAAACAGTGTTATCAAGTCTATTTCCTTAACTCATTCGATTATTCTTATTAGAGTTTTAATAGAATCTTAGGCAATTTTAGTTAGTTTTGTATTTTGTTGCTCGAGTCATTGGTTTAATTGTTTTGTGCATGAATTGAGATATTTTCTTATATATTGTGTTCATATTTGTAGGCCTAAGCTATTTTGGATCTAAAGAACATGATTGGAAGCGAAGAACAACGAATTAAAGATCAAATGAAGTCAAGTTGTGCAAAAAAGAAAAATGCTGTCAGAAATGTTGTTATGCACTCCGAGGACCATAACTCTTTCAAGGAAGCTCCGATGAAGTTGAATTTCGACTATGATGTAGAGGAATGAGTTAGCTACACCACAGATTATACGGATCTTGATTTGGAGTTCGGAGCTGAGAGTTATGACTCTTGCAAAACTGTCGCGCAAACCTGACGCGATTTTCAGCGGGCTTTTAAAAGAATTATTGGGCCTAAAGCCTCCTACTTGGACTCAACTTGGTAGATCTATTTAAGGACTTCTATGTCACGAAATTAAACATCTTTGATCAGCTCTAAACATACTTTTCTCATAGAATACACCTACAACATCAAAGATCTACTTGGAGAAAGATTGAAGAAGAAAAGAGAGAAGTCCTGAAGATCACCCAAGCAAGAAGAACGCAATATTGAAGATCTTTATCTCAGATTCATCGTTTTGTCTATAAAACCACATGGACTCAGATTTGTTTTCTTTTATTATTTTCTTCTTATGTTTATCATGAATTAATTCTTTAGGATCTAGGGTTTTTATGAAACTATGTTACTTTGATGAGTTTTATTGGATTATTCGTAGTTAGGGGCAATTCTTGTGTTTGATTTAATTTCGTTCTCTATGCTTGAAACTTGATTGATCACCTAGTTGTTAGATTTAATATTCTTTTCGAACTTGGAAAAGGGAGATTAGGATTAGATAGGAAATTGAATAGTAAACGACTCTTAATATAGGAATATACTTAAGGCGTTTATACCCGTTACATGAGGTTCGTGTTTAATGCTTTGTGTTATTTATGAATCACCTAGGAATAGGATCGATTTGTATAATACATTAGGTTCTTATGTAATTCGGAATATACGTAGGAATATACTTGAATCCTCGGGTAGCACTATTGTCACCACAATAATTACGAAAATCTCAATTGGGCAATCGATAGATAACATAGTGGATTATAACCCTAGGTTTCTCTTCTCATTATTCGAACTCAATCCAAGTATTTAGATTAGTTAACTAGTTTAGTTAATTTAGTTAAAACTCCAAAACTATATTTGAATTTGGAATCAATTAAAAGTAAATTAAGAATTGGAATTGGTAGATATTAGTCAAGTCCCTGTGGAGACGATACTCATATACTTACTCTTTATTACTTGTTCGATACGTGCACTTGCGTTTATTTGCGTGTGTAAAATCCGCAACAAGTTTTTGGCGCCGTTGCCGGGGACTTGCAACATTTATTTGCCAATTTTTATTTTTGATTTTTCTTTTGGTTGGTTCCTAGTTAGTAATTCTTCTTCGCGTCTTCTTCATTTGGTATGAATCATAGCACTTATCATTGGCTTAATGAAGGAACGACTTGTGTGTATTGTGCAGGTGAACACTCGTACGATCGTTGCCCATTGAATTCAAATTCATGGTTATACGTGGATCAATTTCAGGATAGTCAGTATGGTCAGAATCTTCACCCCAACAACTACAATTCAGGGTGGGGGACTAACCCAAATGTTCCATGGAGCGATGATCTGGGGAGTAATCAATACACAAACTTCATGATGACCAACTCGTTCACACCTCCAAGCTACCAAGAGTATTCTCAGCCACCACCAACAGAACCAAGTATTGAATTTATGATGGCATTCACCGATTGTATAGAGGAGATGAAAAAGATCGGATCTAAAATTGATCATGCGTATTCTCAACCATCAACAGAACCAAGTATTGCATTTATGATGGCATTCACCGATTGTATGGAGAAAATAAAAAAGATCGAATCTGAAATGGAGGCATTCAATTTAATTATGAGTAAACCTGGAGCTAACTCATTTCAAGCTCAACCAGTGAATGTGATCCATAACCCAGAGATTTACTGTATCTTTTGTGGGGGAGAGCATCCGTATGAAAACTGCCCTTCAAATTCAGAATCAGCATGCTATGTGGGAAACAATCGAAACAACCAAGGTTATAACCCCTATTCTAACAGCTATAATCATGGGTGGCGAAACTATCCTAACTTTTCATGGAGCAATAATCAGCACGCTGGACAGGGATCAAACAATGCCACAACTCAGCAACAGCAAAATCCACTAGGCTCTCAAAGTCAACAAAAACAACCAATAGTGGATAACAAACCATCGCTAGAAGAAACACTGAAGCAGTTCATAAACCATACATCTGCATTCTTCAACCAGACAAATGCATCTATTCGAGACTTAGAAACCCAAACAAATGCAACGAATGCATCTATTCGAAACCTAGAAACCCAAATGGCTCAATTAACTCAAGATAGGCAGCATAGACCTCAAGACTCACTTTTGAATGAAGAGGATAATTCGATGTTATCATATACTAAGCCGAGCGAGACAAATTCTCTTATTGTTGAGAGTGAAATAGAGCAGCCGCATAGCAATAAATGGACAAGTTTCGATGTTCGTCATAACGAGGAGATCCCGGATGCAGAAGAAAAGATCTTAATCATTCCGAAGGACGAAGACATCAAGGGAGACACCGAACTCGAAAATTCAGTGACGTTGATAGATGTGATTGAGGTAATGGAGATAGAGGAGGATACAATTGAGTTTATCATACCTCCAATTTATGAGTCAAAATGCGATGAATCTTATTTTGGTTTGGATGAGATATTAGTGAGAGATACGCAAAAAGGAAGGGTTGATGATAAAACGAAGTACAATATGCATACCCATCCTCAAAGCGTGACTTGGATAAGAGTTAGTAAAGATTACAAGAGATTTGAACCTGGGGATAGAGCTTGTCGATTCGATACGAGGTTCAAATTTGTCCCAATTGAGCTTACAAGGGAAATACCAAATTTCGGGACAACAAAGAAAGCAAAAAGGCCCGGACTTATGCTTGATCCGAATGGAACCCTATTTGATTATTGGCCACCTTAAAAGGGAAGTATCAAAGTCAAGCTAATGACTTAAAACTAAGCGCTTCTTGGGAGGCAACCCAAGCTTTTATTTGTTTTTGTTTTTGCGTTTTTTTTGTGTCGTTTTGTTTTAGTTTTAGTGTGATCTGTGGTGTTTTGTCGGGTTTTGCAGGCGTATCGCGGTGCAAGGTAACGAGGAGATGAATATTTCATGAACTGGCGCGTTTTGGAGAAAAAGAATAATCAAGCCATGGCACAATCTGAGTCAGGCCATGGCTCAATTTTGACCAAAAAGAGTGCATAAATTCCAGCAGCTTGAAGCCATGGCACAACTTGAGTCAGGCCATGGCTCAAGTCTTGAACAATAAAGTGAACAAATTACCAGCAGCTTTAAGCCATGGCACAACTTTAGTCATGCCATGGCTCAACTTCAAGTGCCCAAAAGACATAAATTTCCAGAATCGGAAGGCCATGGCCCAAATTAGATCAAGCCATGGCCTCACAAAAAAAAAAAAAAAAAAAAAAACAAACAAACAACGGGTCTTCTCACCTACCAAAATCATCAAACCCATTTCCCTCCTTCAGCCGCCGACCACCACAACCCATCGCCGCGCCCTCCTCCAACATCAACACCGCCTCACCTACGCGACTCAGCCGCACCCAGCCCCAACCCCGTCGAAACCAACAACAGCCGCGCCGAAACCCGCACCCAGCCGCGACCAAGCCTCTCCCCACGACCTGCCTTCTCCAGTTCACGAGCAGCACCGCCGTGCCCCTCTCTCTCCAACACCAGCCGCGACCACGCCGCACCCCACCCAGATCCACCACATCCGACGCGACCGAAACCCCTAAACCCAGCCGCGACCCAGCCCCAACCCAATGAAGCGTACCGGAATACGAATCCATGGATCGAAAGGAAATCCAAACTTGAATTACAAATAAGCTACGAATTACAATAAGGATCGTGTAGGATTGAACCTAATCAACCGGACACAATCAATCTGAAATTGTGATCTCCATAGGAATGAAATGGAGATGGACAAGATCAAATCAATCTCACACAAACAAAGGAAAATACAGAGAGGAGGTTTGGGGAAGAAGACGATATCTTCAAAACAATATTCAACACCTGCCTTCTATCCACTGCCGCTTCTATTTATTAAAATCAAGACTTCCTGCCAAATTACTAAAACACCCCTGACTTGTTGCAATATAACAAAAACGCCCCTCTTTAATAAAATGTATTCTCCTTTTAACGTTTTGGCATGTAACAAATCCGCCCCCATAAAATGGTCCTTGTCCTCAAGGACATGATGTGAGGCCTTCATGAACGTCCATATAAATGGTGTAGCTCTTCTCCCAAAATGAGTGTGGCATATCAAAGCCATAAGTGGATAATCACATCATCAATTTTGAGCACTGCACTTTGACATAGCATTTTCCCTAAACTTGTTCTTAGCATGAATCAATAAGCTAATACCATTTTTACACTCCATCAACTCCATCACGACTTCTGAAAGGCCTTGAGTGTAAGTTCCTACTAAAGGCAAAAACAATTCTTTAGTCCCTCAACTGATTACAGTTCTCATTGTTACTAGACAAATTCCGTGGAGAAAACCAACAAGTTGTTCAAAATATCCTAAGTGTACAGCTCCATGTATATTCCACCTTGCCTTCCTCGGTCTACTATTCAAATCGGTCTTGGAGGTGGTTCGGGTGGAGGTAAAGGTAACTCTATCCATTCAACTACCCAAGATTGAGCCTCTAACATCTCATGGAGTTTATGCAGCGAGCCAACGTCTTTTGATGACGGATTTGTGATTAAAATAGCCATCCATTCTCCACTACAAACATCATCTAAGCACATAACCTTTGTGGTAGTAGACACAACCAAACACCAAGGTTCAACATCATTTAATATCCCCAACCTTTTATTGTCATCATCTTTAAAATTAATCTCACACTCTTCAGGCATATTCTCTAAAGAATAACTCTTCCACCTTTCAGCTATATTTTGAGACAAGTCTTGTTTAGGCAATTCATCAAACACCTGCAATTCATTTTTCTCTTCTGCATAATGTTTGCCCAAAACTTCACTCGACTCCCGATTTTCAGTTTCAACATCACACGTGATCTTATTCAAAACATTAGACTCATTTTCTATGTAATCCTTCATCAATTTCTTTTTACAGTGAGATTCATTTTCATCAACAAAAGTAACATCAACTCGTGATTCAATAGGATCATTTTTGTTCACCTCAAATGCATCATCTACATCAATATCGAACACATAGAATTTCTTATTTTTGCAACAATCATGTCCGATATACCAAAATTCATCACACCAAAGGCATAATCCTCTCTCTCTTCTTTCATCTAATTCGTGTGAAGTGAAAGATTTGTAACTCTAGCATGAATTAGAGTGTTTGGACAGAAACATAACCTGATTAAGATCACTGTGCTGAATTCGGATATCTTCATATGGATTATTGTGATTTCTCGGACTCAAATCTTCATCAATCCTTTTTTGCGATGCTTTCTTATCTCTTTCAATTAAATCATCAATCCTCTTCAACGCCAAACTCAATTTCTCATCAAAAGTTTTCGGTAATTTATCGTAACGGCACAGCGAAAGGAAATCGGATCCAGTTGTTTCCATTTCAATTTCTTTTTCGATTTTCTGGTGAGCCGCCGAGGAACGACGGCTCTGATACCACTGAAGCGTACCGGAATACGAATCCATGGATCGAAAGGAAATCCAAACTTGAATTACAAATAAGCTACGAATTACAATAAGGATCGTGTAGGATTGAACCTAATCAACCGGACACAATCAATCTGAAATTGTGATCTCCATAGGAATGAAATGGAGATGGACAAGATCAAATCAATCTCACACAAACAAAGGAAAATACAGAGAGGAGGTTTGGGGAAGAAGACGATATCTTCAAAACAATATTCTACACCTGCCTTCTATCCACTGCCGGTTCTATTTATTAAAATCAAGACTTCCTGCCAAATTACTAAAACACCCCTGACTTGTTGCAATATAACAAAAACGCCCCTCTTTAATAAAATGTATTCTCCTTTTAACGTTTTGGCATGTAACACCCAACCGCGACTGCACCATTGAAACCGCCGCCCCTTGCATCAACCACGCCGCCCCACCGAAACCCCAGCACCGCCGCAGCTTCTCCACCCCCATTGGCCCTCTCTTAAGTGTCGGGCATCGGTAACAACATTGATTTTTGCTTTTCTTGGTTCGATTCCTAACTTTGATTTCGAATAATAGTTAGAGGGGTTGTTACGCTATTTTTGGATTTTTGCTTGTGATTAATTGAGAAGTGTGGAGGAACGGTGTCTTGAACGGTTCTTGTGGTTACGATGTTGTTGCTTGATTGAGTGACTAGTAGGTAGAAGTGGTTGGGATTGATTAGACTTTAGTTTCGGTGTGATACTTGTGAATTGCTTGTTTTGGTGGAGTGAATCAAATGGCACCACGAAGTCGAGCGGTCCCGAGGATGATGCGTAGGATGGACAGACATGCAGGAGACCGCCAGACACAGCCTCGTAGGGACGTATTCTTTTCACTGTTCTCTCTTATATTTTGTTGGTGGTTGTCTTACTGTCTGCATGTGCATATTCTCGTTTTTCCTGTTTGGTTAATCTGGCATGTTTCAACTCGTGTGTTTATTTCACAGTGAGGACACTGTTCGTTTTAAGTTTGGGGGTGAGGTCGCATTTACTTCGTGCATGCTAGGTCAACTTTGACTAATTTTTTTTGAAATTTTATGTGTTTTTGAATGTTTTTCCTGCACATTTTAAGCACGAATACATAATCGAGAATTTAGGATGACGTTAGAGAATTATAGTTAGAATAGAGCTTAAGAAATCCTTTCTTGCCTACCTAATCTCTAGATTCGAGGGTTAAAGTGCTAAGGGTCTAAGTGATAGTTTTGCCTAAGTTTGGGGGGAAGGATAACTTTAATCTCTAGATTCGAGGGTTAAAGTGCTAAGGGTCTAAGTGATAGTTTTGCCTAAGTTTGGGGGGAAGGATAACTTTAACAAGAACCAAATGAAGCAAATGATTGAAAAACTATAAGTTAAATTCAAAGAAAATAACCTCACTTGTATGAGACCTGAAAAACCTCATCGCTTGAGACTTATACTTGCACTCCTCTAACTTGACTGCAATAAGATGAACGATATATGGGTGCATCGACTTAACTATTCTACTATTCTGCACTCCTCTATTTTGACTGCTTCTTTAGAACGAGTTATGAGTGTGAGTGGTGCTAAATATACTTAAGTTATGCTAATTTAATGAAGAAAATGCTAAATGCGAGTTCAAACTTAAAGGATTCCATAACTTCGACTGAAAGCTTTGCTAAAACTTAGTAATTAGTATGATAACCTAAGAAAATAGAGAATATGTATGACAATTTAGGAATTCATGCAATTAGTCTCAATGATTTCGAAGCTATAGTGATCTAAGTGATTCCGACATTCTCGTTTTATGTATACTCACACACACTCACGCAGGAAATACATGATAGAATGCATAATGTTTTGAAATTGATGGTTATAGTTTGACTTGGGGATGCATGATTATAAATGTTCGTGTCGTTGTTTAAGTTTTTGGTCATTACTCGAGGACGAGTAATAGTTTAAGTTTGGGGGTGTGATAACTCTGTGAAAACAGTGTTATCAAGTCTATTTCCTTAACTCATTCGATTATTCTTATTAGAGTTTTAATAGAATCTTAGGCAATTTTAGTTAGTTTTGTATTTTGTTGCTCGAGTCATTGGTTTAATTGTTTTGTGCATGAATTGAGATATTTTCTTATATATTGTGTTCATATTTGTAGGCCTAAGCTATTTTGGATCTAAAGAACATGATTGGAAGCGAAGAACAACGAATTAAAGATCAAATGAAGTCAAGTTGTGCAAAAAAGAAAAATGCTGTCAGAAATGTTGTTATGCACTCCGAGGACCATAACTCTTTCAAGGAAGCTCCGATGAAGTTGAATTTCGACTATGATGTAGAGGAATGAGTTAGCTACACCACAGATTTTACGGATCTTGATTTGGAGTTCGGAGCTGAGAGTTATGACTCTTGCAAAACTGTCGCGCAAACCTGACGCGATTTTCAGCGGGCTTTTAAAAGAATTATTGGGCCTAAAGTCTCCTACTTGGACTCAACTTGGTAGATCTATTTAAGGACTTCTATGTCACGAAATTAAACATCTTTGATCAGCTCTAAACATACTTTTCTCATAGAATACACCTACAACATCAAAGATCTACTTGGAGAAAGATTGAAGAAGAAAAGAGAGAAGTCCTGAAGATCACCCAAGCAAGAAGAACGCAATATTGAAGATCTTTATCTCAGATTCATCGTTTTGTCTATAAAACCACATGAACTCAGATTTGTTTTCCTTTATTATTTTCTTCTTATGTTTATCATGAATTAATTCTTTAGGATCTAGGGTTTTTATGAAACTATGTTACTTTGATGAGTTTTATTGGATTATTCGTAGTTAGGGGCAATTCTTGTGTTTGATTTAATTTCGTTCTCTATGCTTGAAACTTGATTGATCACCTAGTTGTTAGATTTAATATTCTTTTCGAACTTGGAAAAGGGAGATTAGGATTAGATAGGAAATTGAATAGTAAACGACTCTTAATATAGGAATATACTTAAGGCGTTTATACCCGTTACATGAGGCTCGTGTTTAATGCTTTGTGTTATTTATGAATCACCTAGGAATATGATCGATTTGTATAATACATTAGGTTCTTATGTAATTCGGAATATACGTAGGAATATACTTGAATCCTCGGGTAGCACTCTTGTCACCACAATAATTACGAAAATCTCAATTGGACAATCGATAGATAACATAGTGGATTATAACCCTAGGTTTCTCTTCGCATTATTCGAACTCAATCCAAGTATTTAGATTAGTTAACTAGTTTAGTTAATTTAGTTAAAACTCCAAAACTATATTTGAATTTGGAATCAATTAAAAGTAAATTAAGAATTGGAATTGGTAGATATTAGTCAAGTCCCTGTGGAGACGATACTCATATACTTACTCTTTATTACTTGTTCGATACGTGCACTTGCGTTTATTTGCGTGTGTAAAATCCGCAACAGTAACTAATTTTTTTTTGTATACATTTTAGTCTCAATACTCCTCATTCACGTGTAAGCGGGAACTCTTGACATTTGAAAGTCAACTATGTTAACTGATGAATAATCACAACCCAGACTTTGTTATCTAGAATTGTGTGGGTGAAAAAATTATATTAATGTCAAGCTCAACTCTTGACATTATTTGATTTGAAATTGTTGTGCGTTTGAAGGCCTCTAGCCTCTCCCAACAGGGATTTTTAAGTTCAAGATTCATAAAATTGTTAGACCTCGAGGAGTGAACAATTAGATGTAGACGGATTTTTAAGTTCATGAGTTTCAAATTTTTGATAAGTCAATCGAGACACACTTTTACTTTTTTGACTCATATTCACTAGCTATTAGAATTTATAGAAACATGAAAAGTACTTGTAACTAAGTTTTTTTGCATAGATTTAAATCATAAATTCTACCGAACTATATTTATACTTTAAATAAATCAGTTAAAGTAACATCGTACTAATATTGTCATAAAAGTAACCATGATGAATGAAGGTTTATATCAAAGTATTTGAAAATTTTAAATGATATACGTAAGAAATTAAAACTTTTCATTTGTGGAAAAAAGAGAGAATGGAGGTTTATATCAAAGTCTATTTAATTTTACTTTTTTAGGGTTATGTCAATTTTAGTTGAAATCATACAGTCACGTGATAACAAAAATACAAGATAACAACATAAGATATTTCCTCAAATGACACAATACAAGTATCAAATATGCAATTTCCTCCTTGTTTAACTAGACATGAATGAATGAAACTGATTTTTCAAGGTGCAGTGGGTTGGCCAAATGAGAAGCCAAACCCCCCAAGCCTTTCCGCTGTGATCCCATCAATCTTTTTAGCCATTTTCGGTGTCAAATGATTCTTCCAATCTCCTATATTCCCTTTTCTGAAGAATGAATTGTTATCTAGCATATAAGATTCATGAATGTAAAACTTTCCGGTCTTATTCACTTCGAGGCCACTCAAACTCTCAAAACTACACATTTTCACGATATATTCCGGTAAACCCTCCAACTCTTCTTCGAGCGAAAATGGCATATCCATATATCGAGCCAACTTCTTCACGTAAAATACAGGATCCTCTACCAATTCTTCGTATTTTAGGAACAAAATCATGTCGGGGCTGTCAAGACTTGCCTTGTAGTAGCCTAAAACATGGTCCCAAAATGGTCCGGTAGAAGTCTTACCCTCACAAAACAAGTCAAATTCATCGTGAAATGATGAATTGAGGTCCGTTATAGATCCCCCAGCGCTAGTACTTAAAACATGCAACCTCCTAAAGAAGTGATAGAGTGAAACAAATGTGTCCTTTGGTTCGCGACATATATAAATAATTTTACACCCCGAGGTTGTAATAGATTTGGGCAAGGAAGTATAAGGCATGTGTGTCGATAGGACCGAGTGATGTAGAGTTTCTCTTATGTTTGGATTGTTCAGAAAATCAATCTCCAATAGGGGTACAAGGTTATGGGGCAGGTTGGTTAGCAAAGGGTTTTTTGTTTGGTTATATTGTTTTCGGGTAGCAATGGCAAAACACAAAGCTTTAAGCCACGTGTTGCCTGTTTTGGGCGATCCAGCTATGATTATATCTGTTGGTAGAGCTTGAAATTGTTGTTGAACTTGAATCACTCCTTCAAGGAATTTTGACAAGTACCAGAATCCTTGGTACTGATATAAATCGACTGAAGGATTACTGCGGTTAAGTTTTGGAAGAGTTGATAGTAGCTCAGTGAACAAGTTGGAGTTGCTCTGCATCAATGGTGATTTATGATCAAAGTTTATAGTAGAGGAACTCATCTTTTTTTAGTGATCAAGAAATAATATTGAAATTAGAAAGAGATTAGGATAATATTGTTAGAATGTTGAAGAGTCGACAGCTTATATAGAAATTGCAATAGACCACTAATTAGGAATTTTGGACATTTCTAATCTAGATCAGACTCACAAAGTCTAGTGTAAGTGTATTGTGTTTGATACGTAACTTACTTTTTATTGCAATTTTGCTTTAAAAAATAAACAAAACATAAGTTAGTTTATGTCATGATTCTAACCCAAAAAATCAGACAATGGTGTTGAAATTGGGCAATAATGTGGACTAAAATCGCTAGCAAATTTGAAAATGTAGGATTATTTTGACAGCTCAAAATGTCATCAGCTGATACAAAATTTTCAATTAGCCAGAACGCTGCTACGGTGAATCAGCAATATTCATAAAAAAAGACTGACAATATTGTAAGAGCACGTATTGTTGTTGTCAGAGTAATTTTTCAAATATTACTAACATACCCTCGCATTAATTAATTGAAAATTAATTAGTGAGTGGAAATCACCTCTACAAACATATATAGCCACACAAATTAATTATAAAAAAGAAAAAATAAAGTCACCAGAAGTTCTTTCTTCTCTTCTGTTCATCAACATCAGTGTCTTCCTCACAAATAAATTGTTTCTTCCCTTTTTATCTTTATGAACAAAAATTGACCTTTCAGTTTAACCATAAAGATAAAATTTACATTCTATTGAGCCTAAATGTCTCATATTGGTTGAAAACAATATTTAAGTCCACCTTATAATGTTTTGAGCAATTTTCACCTTACAAGAACTTTTGAAGTTGAGTTAAACCTAAACCAAATAACGTGAAACTTAAGTTTCAAATAAATACAAAAATATATTAGATTCATTTAGCCCGTTTTTACCTGCATGGACCCGGTCCGCCCTACTCATTTGCCACCACTAGTGTGGACAAATCATACAGAATGTGATCAAATATCTAGATATTAAAAAAAATTCCGTGATGTACGAGGATAGAGCAAGAAACACGGGGGAATAAAATATTGAAAATATTAGTATAGTTTTTAGAATCGTAATCAATTCCCGACATTACTGGCCGAGTAGGACCATACTTCTTTAATTAATAGGGTCATATATGGAATGGTATTGGTCCGATTTCAAGGACTTCAATTTAAAAATAATAGTTTAGGTGATTTTGGTGAAATTTTTAAAAGTTTATTTGGTTAGATTTTGGATGTTGGATTTTGTGGTTCTGAAAAAATTGAAACTCCACTTGTATTGATTTTTTTTTGTTTCCCATTAAATGGGGTGGCATCAGGAGGATATAGACATTATTTGATTTGAAATTGTTGTGCGTTTGAAGGCCTCTAGCTTCTCCCAACAGGGATTTTTAAGTTCAAGATTCATAAAATTGGTAGACTTCGATGAGTGAACCAATTAGATGTTGACGGATTTTTAAGTTCAAGAGTTTAAAATTTTTGATAAGTCAATCGACAAAAACTAGGCTAAGCGAGTAGCCAAGGTGCTATATTAAAAGAAACACTTTTACTTCTTTGACTCATATTCACTAGCGATTAGGATGATTTGAATGTTAATAGCTCTAATAGCTATATACATTTGGACATTAAAATCATCATCCTTAATGGTGAATTAAATGAGAAAATTTATAAGGAGTAACCAGAGAGTTTCGTTGTTAAAGGAAAAGAAGACATAGTTTGCGAAACTTTTATATTTTCATGTTGACCTTTAACAAATTCCTAAATAATGACACGAAAAATGTGATAGTGTCAGCAACAAATTTTGATTTTCATATTAATAAATATGACAAGTGTGTCCATATAAACAAATTGGATAATTGAATATCAGAGTTTGTTTATATGCAAATGGTATGTTAATATGTGAGACTAATATTGAGAATATTAAATCCATCGAGAAAATATTAACTTATAATATGATATCTACTGAATCTTAATGCTAGTACATAGTATCATATAGGGTTAATTACATGTACTTCTCTTATGGTTTGGTGTATTTCACTTTCAATTCTCTCGAAGATTCATAATTACATTGATCTTTCTTGATGTAACAATATATTCATCATCTATATATATGAAAAAAAAAAAAAAACCTTTTTTCTCTCAACTAACAGAAATTGGATCTAAGCTATAGGAAATTAATCACTTGTTGTTTTATTTGGTAATTGCATGAATTCAAGAAATGTATTTTTTCCATAGATTTAAATTATAAATTCGACCAAATAAAACTATACGTGTATTCTAATCATTTGTTTTATTTGGAAATCATAATTTTTTTTTCTAACAAGAAGTGTTATTCATATTCATTCACAAGATACAAATATTGTATCTACATGTAACTAATTTTTTTTTTCATACATTTTAGTCTCAATACTCCTCATTCACGTGTAAGCGGGTTGAACGTGCGAGTGAAACAAGCTCAACTCGTGACATTTGAAAGTCAACCATGTTAACTGGATGAATAATGACAATCCAGACATTATTATCTGGAATTGTGTGCGTGAAGAATTATATTATCATGTAAACAAGGGGAGCCCGTCATCGAAAGAGGTGACCCACATTAATCTAGACCTCTGATACCATATTATATTTTACATGAATTGGGCTAATTAAGACCCATAAAACTTAGGCCTAACTCATCTCAAAAGGTAACTCAAGAGGTAATGATTGCTCAAAACCTTATATGGTGAACTTTAATCTTATTATAATGCAATTTACGTGAAACAATTTATTCTCAATTATAACACAACAAGATAATTTGCTGTTAACTCATTTTATTAATTATAAAACCATAAAATAATCATTGATGTATTTTAAATGTTAAAGATTTAAAAAAAATTACTAATGTAACTATATAAATAACTACAATAGTAACTCAACACAATTTCATATATAGTGCACCGTTTACACTTGTAGCAAATATTTTCCAAATAATTTATAATTTCCAAGTAAAAAAAATATAAAATGAACTGTAATGTATAACAAAATACCGACCTACATGTATTTGAGACATGTCAGAATAAATAAAAAGGAAATGTCAATTAAATTATTTTTTCATTGTCATAAGAATGTCAAATTCTTCTAAAACTGTCCAAGAAGCAGAAAATAAAAAATACCAACAATTTTTTTTTTCATTAATTCATATCATAATGAAACAAGACTTTGTAAAAATAAGATATATTCAATGAAGATAAAAGTAAAAAAAATGAATAAATAATTTACTAAGAAATATTCATCAGATTACCACTATGGTGGTTAAAAGAAAAGAAACATTTATAAAACATGAAAAGTTCTTGTAACTAAGTTTTTTTGCATAGATTTAAATCAGTTAAAGTAAAATCGTACCAATATTGTCATAAAAGTAACCATGATGAATGAAGGTTTATATCAAAGTATTTGAAAATTTTAAATGATATACGTAAGAAATTAAAACTTTTCATTTGTGGAAAAAAGAGAAAATTGAGGTTTATATCAAAGTCTATTTAATTTTACTTTTTTAGGGTTATGTCAGAAATTTTAGTTGAAATCATACAGTCACGTGATAAAAAAAATACAAGATAACAACATAAGATATTTCCTCAAATGACATAATACAAGTATCAAATATGCAATTTCCTCCTTGTTTAACTAGACATGAATTAATGAAACTGATTTTTCAAGGTGCAGTGGGTTGGCCAAATGAGAAGCCAAACCCCCCAAGCCTTTCCGCCGTGATCCCATCAATCTTTTTAGCCATTTCCGGTGTCAAATGATTCTTCCAATCTCCTATATTCCCTTTTCTGAAGAATGAATTGTTATCTAGCATATAAGATTATGTTGGATATTTTTGTGAATTTAGTGAACAAGATCAACAAGGAAATACTTGGAGTATGTCTCTCCTTTTCTTTTACTCTTGTTGAAGACTTGATGAATTACAAGTACAATCTCTACACCTATTTATACTAGTCTAGGCATATGAAATACATATTTCCAATTTAATTAAGTTTATGAATACTAGGTAGTCAAAGCATGCATCTAAGTATTCATGTATCCTATCATACAATGCAACTAGAAGTTCATGTATGTGGATATTAATTCACTTAGGGGAATACATTAATCTTAATACTCCTCCTTAATGTTTTTCCCGATAACTCCAAGTTATTCTTTTAGAATTCGAAAATTTTCTTTTGGACGGGTTTGCTTTGGTTCTTGATGGTCTTGTTTGGATCCAACTTGGGTTTGAAGATCCGTTTTTCCCCAAATACGTCTTTGGTGGTAGGTTGAATCAACTCACAAGTATTGGTCTCCTTGTTTATTTTCATTTCCTCTTTCACGGGTTCAGTCCATATCGCCTTCTTAGAAGCTTTTTTTTTCTTTGTTTGAATAGCCACCGTGCCTTTGTCTTTGAATTTTACCAAGTCATCATTATCCATCTTGACTTTAGTCTTGATAGAATGATCTATAGGAGTGAAATTGCTCTCTTTTGTAGTCATGTAATTGCTATCAGCGAACCATGTATCATTGGTTTCTTCTTCAACAACTTGACTAGCAAAGAACAAATACTCTTGATCTTCTTCTGAATAGTTAGCTTGGTGATTTTTTTCCTTGAATCGGCATTCTTTTTCTAAGTGACCAAACTTTTTACAGTTTGAGCAGCGGCGTTTGCCTTTGTGATAGCAATCCTTCTCCAAATGATTTGTCCTTTGACAAACACAACAAGGGGGATGATCAACTTGTTTGGCTTTCCCTTTGTTTTGAGAGTTTTCACCTTGACTTTTACCCTTCTTGTTATCACCCGATTCTAGATTATTCAGGTTGACTTTTGATTGAAAGGCATTTTCTAGTGATTCTCCACTATATCTGCTCAATCTTTGTTCATGTGCTTGCAAAGATCCCATGAGTTCTACGAGGGTAAGTGTAGATAAATCCTTAGATTCTTCAATTGCTGCGACAACATGGTCGTATTTTTCTGTCAAGCTTATCAAGAATTTTTGAACAATTCTTTCTTCTTGAATAGTTTCTCCATATGATCTCATTTGATTTACAAGATCAATCACTCTGGTGCTATATTGCATAACATTCTCAGAATGCATCATTTTGAGATTTTCCATCTCTCTCAGCAAACTTTGAAGCTTGATGGGTTTTGATCTTAGAACTCCCTTGGAATTCTTTCTGCAAGATCTCCCATGCCTGCTTGGAAGATGTGGCTCCCATTATTCTTGGAAAGATGGCATCACTTACTGCTTGTTGAAGGAAAAATAATGCCTTAGCATCTTTTTGTTGTTCCTTTTTATCAACAGTAGTAGAGGTTCCTTCCGTTGGTGTAGTCAATCTATTTTCTACCAGATCCCATAGATCTAGTGATAGGAATAATGTCTTCATTTTGATACTCCAAAAATCATAGTTTTCACCGTCAAAGATTGGAAGAGCTTGTGATACTCCAGAATTTGACATTAGTGAAGTACTGTGATAAACGCCCCTTTTCTAAATCGAACCTGGCTCTGATACCACTTGTTGGATATTTTTGTGAATTTAGTGAACAAGATCAACAAGGAAATACTTGGAGTATGTCTCTCCTTTTCTTTTGCTCTTGTTGAAGACTTCATGAATTACAAGTACAATCTCTACACCTATTTATACTAGTCTAGGCATATGAAATACATGTATCCAATTTAATTAAGTTTATGAATACTAGGTAGTCAAAGCATGCATCTAAGTATTCATGTATCCTATCATACAATGCAACTAGAAGTTCATGTATGTGGATATTAATTCACTTAGGGGAATACATTAATCTTAATAGATTCATGAATGTAATACTTTCCGGTCTTATTCACTTCGAGGCCACTCAAACTCTCAAAACTACACATTTTCACGATCTCTTCCGGTATACCCTTCAACTCCCCTTCAAGCGAAAATGGTATATCCATATATCGAGCCAACTTCTTAACATAAAATACAGGATCCTCCACCAATTCTTCGTATTTTAGGAACAAAAACATGTCGGGGCTGTCAAGACTTGCCTTGTGATAGCCTAAAACATGGTCCCAAAATGGTCCGATAGAAGTCTTACCCTCACAAAACAAGTCAAATTCTTCGTGAAATGATGAATTGAGGTCCGTTATAGAGCCCCCAACGCTAGTACTTAAAACATGTAACCTCCTAAAGAAGTGATAGAGTGAAACAAATGTGTCCTTTGGTTCGCGACATATATAAATAATTTTACACCCCGAGGTTGTAATAGATTTGGGCAAGGAAGTATAAGGCATGTGTGTTGATAGGACCGAGTGATGTAGAGTTTCTCTTATCTTTGGATTGTTCAGAAAATCAATCTCCAATACGGGTACAAGGTTATGGGGCAGGTTGGCTAGCAAAGGGTTTTTCGATTGGTGATATTGTTTTCGGGTAGCAATGGCAAACACAAAGCTTTAAGCCAGGTGTCGCCTGTTTTGGGCCATCCGGCTATGATTATATCCGTTGGTAGAGCTTGAAATTGTTGTTGAACTTGAATCACTCCTTTCAGGATTTTTGAAAAGTACCAGAATCCTTGGTACTTATATAAATCGACTGAAGGATTATTGTGGTTAAGTTTTGGAATTTTGGACATTTCACCAACAATAGATTTGATAAGTAACAATAGATTCGGGTCTACTCAACCACTTCAAGTCCAACCCGGATAAAATCTGTACGCCAAATGAATATCAAATTTTCCTTAAACTTGAGATAGTAAATGCAAATTTGTTCCCTTAAACTTGGAGGTGGACTGAGGAGACCAAGACCAGTATTTAGGTCGAGATTGATAGCTCAAATTTCCTTCTGATCTAGTAAAAAATTTGTATTTGGATCTATTTCGACTAACATCCACCTGCATGCATCTAGACCCATGGAGATTTGCCTCATAACTTCAAGACACTTTACCCAACATGTTTGATTTTCTCATATGAAATGCTTATACACTTTTACAACTAGGTAAGGAAGTTAAGAAAGGGTTGTCCGATCTAAGAAATTAAAGGAGCTACATTGTATTCTCGAACTAGTAGATAGAAAAATCAACTCTTCATTTAATTACCTTAGCACATTGTAGCGCTACATCTCAAAGCATATATTTATGAATATAGGTACCAAACAAGTCTCTAGCATTTACAAACACATGACACTATACAAAATCTGTACTCCCACATTAATTTTAATTATTGACAGGCCTGTTTCAAGATATGCCATTGACCACTCTTCTTTTTTAATTCAATTAAAGAGCTGCCGAGTAAACATGGCCTTTGATTAAACAATTTTAATTTCATTAGATTTGCTACATATCTATCATGACAACTGTCCTAATATCTTATCTTTGATTAATCTATTACTCATACTCATATTTACAATCTAGTAGCATGCAGACAAAATTTGCATGGGATATAGTGTTTGGTTTAATTAAAATTATTAGTATATATATAGAAGATTTTCTGAGAACTGAGAATGACATCCCAATTTCTAAAAAGTCATTTTTTAATAATGTAATTAGGAATTTTGGACATTTCACCAACAATGTAATTAGTAAGTGTGTTGTAGTTGATATGTAACTTTCAGTCACATAGAAGTGTTATTCATATTCAAACAAATATGGATTATTTGCACTTACACACCCTAGCTATCATTATTTGGCAGTAATCCCCAAAACTTTTAAGACTGTTTGACAATCACACCCCTTGTATTAACAAACCATTCATCCATTTATTAAATGTCCACTTTACCCTCCCCTTAACAACTACTTTAATTGATATTTTTCTTTAGAACTTTTTGAACTAATTCTAGTAATAAGAACTTGGGAATACCGAATATTGTTTTTTTTTTTTTATTGCAATTTTACTCTAAAAAATCAAGCAAAACATAAGCTAGTTTATGTCATGATTCTAACCCAAAAAATCAAACAATGGTGTTGAAAAGTCCAAATACGAAAATTATAAACATGCCATCAAAATAAAAACATCAAATGTAATAGCAATATGTATAATATTTTCCCAGAGTTGGTGCTATTGGATATGATCGATGTTACTAAAGGAAATGTTACCATGAGGCATCAGAATAGTAGTCCTTGGAAATATTAAGCAAGGTACCATTGCCTAATATGATGTTTCTATTTTGATGCCATGGTTATAATTTTGGGGTTGTCTATTATTCCTCGTGGTCATTCTTGAGGAATCATTTCATTAAAGATCAAAGCCGTAAAAAATTTAAATTATCTAATCCTAAGTTCCTAACCATTCAATAATGTACAAATGTGTACCGAAGTAAACTATTACAAATTATAGTGTACAACGTAAGGGTTCATATCATACTTTCTATAATATTAAGTTGTACATCGTCAAATTACTATTACATCCTTGAATTAATTAATCCAAAATTATCAAATTACAGTTCTGCCCTTCTGATTTCAAACCTCTGATGATTTTATTCTCACCACCCATCGCACGTCGACGACGCAGAATTGCCGGCAACGGTACTATCCTCTCACATCGTAGCCCAAAGTCAGAGATTCTCTTTAGCCACCCTTCATTTATGTCCCTCCTGCTTCTATCCAAATTGAGTTCTGCTCACCTCCTTCGTTGGAATTTGTATCGAGAAACGCATATTTGGCGACCAAACTAAGGTTTGCCACTTGTCGCGTCACGCTGTTCCGTTAATATGAGTTTCTTTAAGACCTAGGATTTCGATTTTTCTTTTCTAATATCCAATTTAATCATACACTCATTCGTTTCTTTCAAATTGATATCTCCATTTTCATACATTAGAGTACTTTTGTTATTCTATATTTAAATGTTCTCATTGTTTGAAGTTCATATGGTATTTTTGATCTTATTGAATACCGAATTTATCTGAAATTAAATATAAATTTGTTAAACTATTTATAATAAAAGGGTAATTAGGTATTTTCATTAAATATTCAAAATTCGGAGGTGTCGTACATGTTCATATGTGTCATCATTCTATTGGATGAAACGATTCCTCAAATAATGACCACGAGGAATAATAGACAACCCTATTTTGACAGAGAGAAATGCATTTTTGTTACCAAACTTTATATCGATGTTCACTTATAGTACTAAAAAACATCATGTCAACACATTTGATACCATAATTTAACAAATTATATCACATTAAAAATTATCGTTAAGTGGGTGACGTGGCCGTTAAGTCAATTTGAATTATTACAAAATTAATGTCATTATTTATGTTGACTTACAATTCTAACCCATAACATTTCGACTTGCAAAATAACCGACATCTTCGAATTTGCTAATGATTTTAATCAACATTGTTACCAAATTTCAAATTGGCTCGAATAAGACCACATGTGGACCAATGTAAAAATTTTACTTATTATATTGCAAGTCGAAATGTTGATATATTTATCTAAAATGTATATATTATTAATATATTGAATATTTATCAAAATTATAAATTATTATGTTATTAATAAATTATTATAATTTTTAAAAATAAAAAAAACTAAAACTCCAACCCCATCCCTAATCCCAGACCGGTGATGGCATGGGACCTACGATCCTCGGCCGCTGCGGGGCTAGGATTGGGGGAGTGGTGGTGGTGGTTTACGGGGGTCGGGGTGAGGGTGGTGGAGTTTATTTTTATTTTTGTTTAAATTATAAAAATTATCAATAAAATGTAACTTTATTTTTTTAATAAATAGTAAATATATTAATATTATACAAATTTTAGATTTTAAAAAATATATATATTTTTTAAAAAAAAATTCTGATTCATATTAAAGTCTTATTTAATTTTTTTAATATTATTTAAAAAATAAATTAGTTATTAAAAATGTAAATATAATAAGTAAAATCTTCAAATTGGTCCGCACGTGGTCTTATTCGAGCCAATTTGAAATTGGGCAATAATGCGGACTAAAATCGCTAGCAAATTTAAAGATGTAGGGTTATTTTGCTAGCTCAAAATGTCATCAACCGTTACAAAATTTCCAATTAACCGGAACACTGCTACGGTGAATCAACAAACATAATAAAAGACTGACAATATTAATTCTTAACAATGAATAATGTACCCTCACATTAATTTATTAAAACTTAATTCTGGAATGGAAATCACCTCTACAAACACATATAGCCACAAGAATTAATTATCAAAAAGAAAAAATAAAGTCACCAGAAAAGTTCTTTCTTCTCTTCTGGTCATTAACATCACTGGCAAATTCAAATAAATTGTTTCTTCTCTTTTTATCTTTATGAACAAAAACGACCTTTCAGTTTAATTAACCATAAAGATAAACTTTACATTGATTAATTAAGCAATTAGATTTAAAATTTTGCTTAGCATAATACATTTTATATGGATCTTATTTGAATTTTGAAGTAATTTTTTTAATTGTGTTTCATTCATGCCAAAAATAAAAATTCGAGAATTTGTGGTATAATCAAACAATTTTTGCAGTCATTAATTGTCTCAGTGTGAAAAGTTTAAAATTTATTGTCTTCAATTTTATTGTGAATGATGGGTTGTATATCCATTTTATACGGATCTTCTTGATGAACACATGTTATATATGCTCATTGCTAGCTATTGAATATAAATTTTTATTTTTTTCAATGATATCTGCAATAAGAGAATTTTACGAAAAAAGAAAAAAGAAAAAATGAAGAAGATGAAAACATACACCATAAGCAGCGGTGGAGCAAATTTTATGTGTTCGTTTTTTATACTGATTCATCGAATTAGTGTTAAAAACTGAAGTTTGAAAGTCCAAATTTATGGTCCTATTCGCGGGAGGCACGAGGAGAGAGCAAGAAACACGAGGGAATAAAATATTGAAAATATTAATATAGATTTTAGAATCTTATTAATCAATTCCCGACATTACTGGACGAGTAGGACCATACTTGATTAATTAATTGGATCATATTTGGAATGGTTTTGGTCCGGTCTAACGGGCTTCAATTTAAAAAAAAATGGTTTGGGTGATTTTTGTGAAATTTTTGAAATTTCATTTGGTTAGGCTTTGGATCTTTGGTTTTGTGGTTCTGAAAAAATTGAAACCACATTTATATTGATTTTTTTTCGATTAAGTGAGAACCTCTCCCAACATGGATTCGAACATGAATTAATTACTTTTTAGTGACTAATCACTTCTACTGGACTAATCACAAGTTGGTTTTTTTGGGGGAGGTGGGGGGGGGGGGGGGGAGATGCAACACGAGGACTACCCAGAAAGTCACCTATCCTAGTACTACTCTCGTCCGAGCACGGTTAAATTCGGAGTTTTGATGAGATTCGGTGCATTAATGCTTGTAAGATAAATTTCGCCGCCCTGAGCCTTGTTAGATGGGCTAATTTTGTTACATGGTTACATGGTAAAGGCTATAAATCGGACGGATACTAATTCGAATTCGGTCCCTTCGATATTTTTTTGGAGGAATCCCAAATCCGGTAGTGATTTTTCATTCATGAATCATGATTAATATTGTCAAGTATATAATCATAAATAAATGCGGGAAGCACCAATAAATGCGAATATAAACTAAGTGCTAATTAAGCTAATTTAACTATATATTTCCTTAAGACAAATGTTCAAATAACATAATACAAGTAGCTAGTACAAATGTCATTATAATGTTTTAGCACAAATATATATTTCCTAATTTTGGCATATGAGTAGAATGTGTTTCTCTTAGTTGAACACTTATTTAACTGGACATGAATGAATGAAACTGACTTTTTAAGATGCAGTGGGTTGGCCAAATGAGAAGCCAAACCCGCCTAGCCTTTCCGCCGTGATCCCATCAATCTTTTTAGCCATTTCCGGTGTCAAATGATTTTTCCAATCTCCTATATTCCCTTTTCTGAAGAATGAATTGTTATCTAGCATATAAGATTCATGAATGTAATACTTTCCTGTCTTATTCACGTCGAGGCCACTCAAACTCTCAAAACTACACATTTTCACGATCTTTTCCGGTATACCCTCCAACTCTTCTTCAAGCGAAAATGGTATATCTATATATCGAGCCAACTTCTTAACATAAAATACAGGATTCTCCACCAGTTCTTCGTATTTTAGGAACAAAAACACGTCGGGCCTGTCAAGACTTGCCTTGTAATAGCCTAAAACATGGTCCCAAAATGATCCATTAAAAGTCTTACCCTCACAAAACAAGTCAAATTCATTGTGAAATGATGAACTGAGGTCCGTTATTGAGCACCCAACGCTATTACTTAAAACATGTAACCTCCTAAAGAAGTGGTAGGAAGAAACAAATGTGTCCTTTGGATCGCGACATATATAAATAATTTTACACCCCGAGGTTGTAATAGATTTGGGCAAGGAAGTATAAGGCATGTGTGTAGATAGGAACGAGTGATGTAGAGTTTCTCTTATCTTTGAATTTTTCAGAAATTCAATCTCCAATCTGGGTATAAGGTTGTGGGGCAGGTTGGTTAGCAAAGGATTTTTTGTTTGATTATATTGTTTACGGGTAGCAATGGCAAAACACAAAGCTTTAAGCCACGTGTTGCCTGTTTTGGGCCGTCCAGCTATGATTATATCTGTTGGTAGAGCTTGAAATTGTTGTTGAACTTGAATCACTCCTTCGAGGACTTTTGACAAGTACCAGAATCCTTGGTACTGATATAAATCGACTGAAGGATTATTGCGGTTAAATTTTGGAAGTGTTGATAGTAGCTCAGTGAACAACTTGGAGTTGCTCTGCATCAGTGGTGATTTATGATCAGAGTTTATAGTACATGAACTCATTTTTTTTAGTCTATCAAGAGATAATATTGAAAGAAAGAGATTAATTTACTAGTTTGTGTAATTTGGAAATGGATTGGCAAGTTTGAATGTTGAAGAGTCGACAGCTTATATATAAATTGCAATAGACCACTAATTAGGAATTTTGAACATTTATAATTTAGATCAGATTCACAAAGTTTGGTCTATTTTTGGACATCAGAATTATAAAAAATAAAAAAATAATAAATGTATTGTATTTGATATGTAACTTACGTCAGTCACATAGAAGTGTTATTCATATTCAATCATAATACAAATATGAGTTATTTGCACTTACACCCCCTAACTATCATTATTTGGCCGTAATCCCCAAAACTTTTGGAATTTTTTGGCAATCACACCCCTTCTATGACAATCCATTAATTCTTTATTAAATGTCCACTTTACCCTCCCCTTAACAACTATTTGAATTGATCTTTTTCTTTAGAACTTTTTGAACTATTTCTAGTAATAAGAACTTGGGAACATCAAATATTGTTTTTTTTATTGTAATTTTGCTTTAAAAAATCAAACAAAACATAAGCTAGTTTATGTCATGATTTTAACCATGACATAAAAATAATAGTGTTGAAAAGTCCAAATATGAAAATTATAAACATGCCATCAAAATAAAAACATTAAATGTAATAGCAATATTTTTTATTAAAGGAAATGTTACCATGAGGTTTCAGAATAGTAGTCCTTGGAAATATTAAGCAAGGTACCATTGCCTAATATGATGTTTCTATTTTGATGCCATGGTTACAATTTTGATACCAAACTTTATATTCATTTTCACTTATGGTATTAAAAAATATCATGTCAATATATTTGATACCATAATTTAACAAATCGTATCACATTCAACATCATCGTTAAAAATTACCGTTAAGTGGGTGACGTGGCCGTTAAGTAAATTTGAATTATTATAAAATTGATGTCATTATTTATGATGACTTACAATTCTAACCCATAGCATTTCGACTTGCAAAATAATCAACATCTTCAAATTTGCTAATGATTTTAATCAATATTGTTGCCGAATTTTAAATTGGCTCGAATAAGACCACATGTGGATCAATGTAAAAATTTTACTTATTATATTTATATATTTATTTAACTAATTGTATTTGATAAACAATATTAATAAATTAAATAATACTTTAATATAAATCTGAAAAATTAAAAAAATATTTTTTTAAAATCTAAAATGTATATTATCAATATATCGAATATTTATTAAAATAATATATTATTATGTTATTAATAAATTATTATAATTTTTAAAAATAGAAAAAACTAAACCTCTGCCCCCACCCATAATCCCAAATCGGCGGTGGCATGGGACCTACGATCCTAGGCAGGTTCGGGCCCAGGATTGGGGGAGTGGTGGTGGTGGTTTACGGGGGTCAGGGTGAGGGTGGTGGGGTTTATTTTTATTTTTGTTTAAACTATAAAAATTATCAATAATATGTAACTTTATTTTTTCAATATATAGTAAATATATTAATATTATACAAATTCTAGATTTTAAAATATATATATTTTTAAAATTTTTTAAGATTTATGTTAAAGTCTTATTTAATTTTTTAATATTATTTAAAAAATAAAGAGTTAGTGAAAATGTAAATATAATAAATAAAATCTTCAATTTGGTCCGCACGTGGTCTTATTCGAGTCAATTTGAAATTGAGCAATAATACGGACTAAAATTGCTAGCAAATTTGAAGATGTAGGGTTATTTTGCTAGCTCAAAATAACAAAAGTGCTATTTGAAATCATACAGTCAAGTGATAGCAAAAATAATATTTTATTAATATATGTATATCACATGACGAAATGCAAGACAACATAAGATATTTCCTAAGGATAAGTGCTATACATATTGTATATTGTATAGTACCAAATATGCAATTCCCCCCTTATTTAACTAGACACGAATGAATGAAATTGATTGTTCAAGGTGCAGTGGGTTGGCCAAATGAGAAGCCAAACCCCCCAAGCCTTTCCGCCGTGATCCCATCAATCTTTTTAGCCATTTCCGGTGTCAAATGATTTTTCCAATCTCCTATATTCCCTTTTCTGAAAAATGTATTGTTATCTAGCATATAAGATTCATGAACATAAAACTTTCCTGTCTTATTCACTTCGAGGCCGCTCAAACTCTCAAAACTACACATTTCCACGATCTTTTCCGGTATACCCTCCAACTCTTCTTCAAGCGAAAATGGTATATCCATATATCGAGCCAACTTCTTAACATAAAATACAGGATCCTCCACCAATTCTTCGTATTTTAGGAACAAAAACACGTCGGGCCTCTCAAGACTTGCCTTATAATAGCCTAAAACATGGTCCCAAATTGATCCGTTAAAAGTCTTACCCTCACAAAACAAGTTAAATTCATCGTGAAATGATGAATTCGCGTCCATTATTGAGCCCCCAACGCTAGTACTTAAAACTTGTAACCTCCTAAAGAAGTGGTAGGAAGAAACAAATGTGTCCTTTGGATCGCGACATATATAAATAAATTTACACCCCGAGGTTGTAATAGATTTGGGCAAGGAAGTATAATGCATGTGTGTAGATAGGACCGAGTGATGCAGAGTTTCTCTTATCTTTGGATTGTTAAGAAAATCAACCTCCAATATGGGTACGAGGTTATGGGGCAGGTTGGTTAGCAAAGGGTTTTTTGTTTGGTTATATTGTTTTCGGGTAGCAATGGCAAAACACAAAGCTTTAAGCCACGTGTTGCCTGTTTTGGGCGTTCCAGCTATGATTATATCTGTTGGTAGAGCTTGAAATTGTTGTTGAACTTGAATCACTCCTTCGAGGACTTTTAACGAGTTCCAGGATCCTTGGTATTGATATAAATCGATTGAAGGATTACGGAGGTGCAATTTTGGAAGAGTTGGTAGTAGCTCAGTGAACAACTTGGAGTTGCCCTGCATCAATGGTGATTTACTATCAGAGTTTATAGTAGAAGAACTCATCTTTTTTTAGTGATCAAGAGGTAATATTGAAAGAAAGAGATTAATTTACTAGTCTATTGTAATTTGGACATGGATTGGAGAGTCGACAGCTTATATAGACATTGCAATCTAGGTTGCACGGATACTCCGAAATTATACACCGTGCAATATCGTATACGTATCGGATACTCGGATACTCAGATACTCGTACGATACTTGTGAAATACTCCACCGTGTCTATTTCAATAATAAGAAAATAAAAAATAAAAAAGATACGTATCGGATACAAAGGAAGACATAACGGAAATACCCAGAATACATGAGAGCATGTATTTCTACAAATAATTTCTAGATTATATATATTATCAAAGTAAATCTACATAAAACGCTTGAAATTCTATATAGGGCCAAAGACTTTGCCTATGATATTAATACTTGGTTTTACTTGAACACTTATATAAGAGGTAGATAGCATTATTTATTTTAATATGAAATAAAAAGTGAACTAAATATATATTACATAATTTTTTAAATATATTTTTAAATATACAGACACGTATTTTTGCCGTATCGAATTCTATAAATTATAAAAATCCGTATCGCCATACTCGTATCGTATTATACCGTATCGACGTATCCGTATCCGTGCATTCTAGATTGCTATGGACCACTTGATATGTAACTGACGCCACTCACATAGAAGTGTTATTCATATTCAATCACATGACAAATATGGGTTATTTGCACTTTCACCCCCTAATTATCATTATTTGGCAGTAACCCCCAAAACTTTTGAGATTTTTTTGGCAATCACACCAATTCTTTTAACAAACCATTAATCAATTTATTAAATGTTCACTTTACCCTGCCCTTAACAACTACTTGAATTGATCTTTTTCTTTAGAACTTCTTGAATTAATTCTAGTAATAAGAACTTGGGAACATCGAATATTGTTTTATTTTTATTGCAATTTTTCTTTGAAAAATAAAAAAAAAACATAAGCTAGTTTTGTCATGATTCTAACCCAAAAAACCAGACAATGGTGTTGAAAAATCCAAATATGAAAATTAGAAACATGACATCAAAATAAAAACATCAAATGTAATAGCAATATGTATAATATTTTCCAAGAATTGTGCTATTGCATATGATCGATGTTATTAAAGGAAATGTTACCATGGGCATCAGAATAGTAGTCCTTGGAAATATTAAGCAAGTTACCATTGGCTAATATGATTTTTTTTTGGTTTCCCAAGGGTTTAATCCTTTTCGAGGCTGGTTGAGCACATTAAATGGGTACCTCTCCCAACAGGGATTCGAACCTGAGTGTGCTATTTTGTAATGACTAGTCCTTTCCACTAGACCAATGTTTTTATTTTGATGTCATGGTCTCAAATTTGATAGAGAGAATGACATTTTTTTTACCAAATTTTATATCGATTTTCACTTAAGGTACTAAAAAACATCATGTCAACACACTTGGTACTATAGTTTAACAAATCGTATCACATTCAATATTGCCGTTGAAAATTACCGTTATGTGGGTGACAGTAGAGGTCAAGTCAATTTGAATTATTACAAAATTGATGTCATAATTATGATGACTTACAAATCTAACCCATAACATTTCGGCTGGCAAAATAACCTACATCTTCAAATTTACTAATGATTTTAATCCACATTGTTGCCCAATTTCAAATTGGCTCAAATAAGACCATATGCGGACTAATGTAATGTTTTTACTTAATATATTTACATATTTATTTAACTAATTTCATTTGATAAACAATATTAATAAACTATTTCCAGATTTCAATGTCATAAAACGGATCCATTTGATTCTATTTGACAATACTTTATCTGAAAAAAGTTAAAAAATATAATTTTTTAAAATCGATAATGTATATATTATTAACATATTGAATATTATTAAAATATTAAATTATGATATTATTAGTAAATTATTATAATTCTCTAAAAAAATTATAAACCTCCACCCCCCTAATCCGCGGTGGCATGGGACCGACGTTCCTAGGCCGGGGAGTGGTGGTTGTGGTTTACGGGGTTGGGGTGAGGGTGAGGGTGGTGGAGTTTATTTTTATTTTTGTTTAAATTATAAGAATTATTAATAATATGTAACTTTATTTTTTAATAAATAGTAAATATATTAATATTATTCAAATTTTAGATTTCAAAAAATATATATATTTTTTAAATTTTTTCAGATTTATATTAAAGTATTATTTATAAAATAAATTAATTAGTTAAATATGTAAATATAATAAGTAAAATCTTCAAATTGATCCGCACGTGATCTTATTCGAGCCAATTTTGAAATTGGGCAATAATGTGGACTAAAATCGCTAGCAAATTTGAAAATGTAGGATTATTTTGACAGCTCAAAATGTCATCAGCTGATACAAAATTTTCAATTAGCCAGAACGCTGCTACGGTGAATCAGCAATATTCATAATAAAAGACTTACAATATTGTAAGAGCACATATTGATGTTGTCAGTGTAATTTTTCAAATATAACTAATATACCCTCGCATTAATTAATTGAAAATTAATTATTGAATGGAAATCACCTCTACAAACATATATAGCCACACAAATTAATTATAAAAAGAAAAAATAAAGTCACCAGAAGTTCTTTCTTCTCTTTTGTTCATCAACATCAGTGTCTTCCTCACAAATAAATTGTTTCTTCCCTTTTTATCTTTATGAACAAAAATTGATCTTTCAGTTTAACCATAAAGATAAAATTTACATTCTATTGAGCCTAAATATCTCATATTGGTTGAAAACAATATTTAAATCCACCTTATAATGTTTTGAGCAATGCTCATCTTACAAGAGCTTTTGAGGTTGAGTAGACCTAAACCAAATAACGTGAAACTTAAGTTTCAAATAAATACAAAAATATATTAGATTCATTTAGCCCGTTTTTACCTGCATGGACCCGGTCCGCCCTACTCATTTGCCACCACTAATGTGGACAAATCATACAGAATGTGATCAAATATCTAGATATTAAAAAAAATATCTAGATATTAAAAAAAATTCCGTGATGTACGAGGATAGAGGAAGAAACACGGGGGAATAAAATATTGAAAATATTAGTATAGTTTTTAGAATCGTAATCAATTCCCGACATTACTGGCCGAGTAGGACCATACTTCTTTAATTAATAGGGTCATATTTGGAATGGTTTTGGTCCGATTTCAAGGACTTCAATTTAAAACTAATAGTTTAGGTGATTTTGGTGAAATTTTTAAAAATTTATTTGGTTAGATTTTGGATGTTAGGTTTTGTGGTTCTGAAAAAGTTGAAACCCCACTTATATTGATTTTTTTTTTGTTTCCCATTAAGTGGGGTGGCATCAGGAGGATATAGACATTATTTGATTTGAAATTGTTGTGCGTTTGAAGGCCTCTAGCCTCTCCCAACAGGGATTTTTAAGTTCAAGATTCATAAAATTGGTAGACCTCGATGAGTGAACCAATTAGATGTTGACGGCTTTTTAAGTTCAAGAGTTTAAAATTTTTGATAAGTCAATCGACAAAAACTAGGCTAAGCGAGTAGCCAAGGTGCCATATTAAAAAAAACACTTTTACTTCTTTGACTCATATTCACTAGCGATTAGGATGATTTGAATGTTAATAGCTATATACATTTGGACATTAAAATCATCATCCTTAATGGTGAATTAAATGAGAAAATTTATGAGGAGTAACCAGAGAGTTTCGTTGTTAAAGGAAAAGAAGACATAGTTTGCGAAACTTTTATATTTTCATGTTGACCTTTAACAAACTCCTAAATAATGACACGAAAAATGTGATAGTGTCATCAACAAATTTTGATTTTCATATTAATAAATATGACAAGTGTGTCCATATAAACAAATTGGATAATTGAATATCAGAGTTTGTTTATATGCAAATGGTATGTTAATATGTGAGACTAATATTGAGAATATTAAATCCATTGAGAAAATATTAACTTATAATATGAAAAATTACGGTTTAATCCATTATGATTAGTAGGTCATGTGATGACATTAAACTATCTCAAGCACATTACGTGGATAATTAAGTTATAGATAGTTTAAGACTTATGAAATTAAATCTGTGAAAAAAAAACATTAGTTATATGTCAAATACAATATATTTGTACTATTATTTGTACTTATACCCCCTGAGCTATAGCTATTTGATAGTTATCCCCAAAATATATCTTTCATTTCAACAAACCATCAATTCCACTTATTAAATGTTCATTTTACCCTTCCTCTTAACAACTATTTGAATTAATTATAGTAATATGAATTTGGGAACACTGAATATTGTTATATTATATTGCAATTTTGCCTAAAACAATCACACAAAACCTAAATAAGTTTCTTCCATTATTCTTACCAAAAAACTCAAACTGAAAAGTCTATATATATGAAATTTGTAATCAGGGCATCAAAATAATGACATCATATGTTAGAGTATCATGCTTAACATTTACGTATGATGTTTTTACATTTTACATATAATATTTCCACATAAAGAATGTGAATGCCAAAAATGAAAAATTTTGGGGATAATTGCCAAATAACAATAGTTCAGGGGTGTAAAAGTAAATAACCCAATATTTATTGCACGCTGCCAAAATTTAGAGAGACGTATAGATAGATTCACTTAAAGTGTCTATTGCAACTATCGTTGCCAAACTTCATTAAATCCAATTGATATCTACTGAATCTTAATGCTAGTACATAGTATCATATAGGGTTAATTACATTTACTTCTCTTATGGTTTGGTGTATTTCGCTTCCAATTCTCTCGAAGATTCATAATTACATTGATCTTTCTTGATGTAACAATATATTCATCATCTATAAAAAAAAAAAAAAAAAAGCAAAACTTTTGTATCTCAACTAACAGAAATTGGATCTAAGCTATAGGAAATTAATCACTTGTTGTTTTATTTGGTAATTGCATGAATTCAAGAAATGTATTTTTTCCATAGATTTAAAACATAAATTCGACCAAATAAAACTATAGGAAATCATAATTTTTTTTTCTAACAAGAAGTGTTATTCATATTCATTCACAAGATACATATATTGTATCTACATGTAACTAAATTTTTTTTTTCATACATTTTAGTCTCAATACTCCTCATTCACGTGTAAGCGGGTTGAACGTGCGAGTGAAACAAGCTCAACTCGTGACATTTGAAAGTCAACCATGTTAACTGGATGAATAATGACAATCCAGACATTGTTATCTGGAATTGTGTGGGTGAAGAATTATATTATCATGTAAACAAGGGGAGCCCGTCATCGAAAGAGGTGACCCACATTAATCTAGACCTCTGATACCATATTAAATTTTACATAAATTGGGCTAAGACCCATAAAACTTAGGCCTACCTCATCTCAAAAGGTAACTCAAGAGGTAATGATTGTTCAAAACCTTATAAGGTGAACTTTAATCTTATTATACATGCAATTTACGTGAAAAAATTAGTCTCAATTATAACACAACAAGATAATTTGCTATTAACTCCTTTTATTAATTATAAAACCATAAAATAATCATTGATGTATTTTAAATGTTAAAGATTTAAATTTTTTTTACTAATGTAACTATATAAATAACTACAATAGTAACTCAACACAATTTCATATATAGCGCACCGTTTACACTTGTAGCAAATATTTTACAAATAATTATTTATAATTTCCAAGTAAAAAAAGTATAAAATGAATTTTAATATAAAATTGAATATGTATAACAAAATACCGACCTACATGTATTTGAGACATGTCAGAATAAATAAAAAGGAAATGTCAATTAAATTATTTTTTCATTGTCATAAGAAGGTCAAATTCTTCTAAAACTGTCCAAGAAGCAGAAAATAAAAAATACCAACAATTTTTTTTCAATTAATTCATATCAATGAAACAAGACTTTGTAAAATTAAGATATATTCAATGAAGATAAAAGTAAAAAAAATGAATAACTAATTTACTAAGAAATATTCATCAGATTACCACTATGGTGGTTAAAAGAAAAGAAACATGAAAAGTACTTGTAACTAAGTTTTTTTGCATAGATTTAAATCATAAATTCTACCAAACTATATTTATACTCACTACAAGAATTTAGCTTTTAGCTACGAAAAGTTTCGTTGATAAAAATAGAAATTTCCTCGTCAATAGTCAAGTAAGACAAAATAAATTCGTCGCCAGGGTAGTCGCCAAATCCGCGACGCTAAATGTACATGTGTACAAAATTGTGCAATTCGTCCCCAATTATGTCAGTTATTGCGACGCTTTAGCATTTCGTAGCCTATTTTACACTTTTGTGGACAGTTTATTTCGTCCTTAAAACATATATTTCTGTGGCTAATACATCAATTTCGTAGCCAAAAATCTTCCTTTGGGGACGAAATTTAATATTTGTACAGAAATACTAGTTTTTCTGCACGAAATTTATATGTAAAAATGCTCCCTTATGAAAAGTACATTTCGTACCCAAATCTCATTAAAGCACAACACTTATTACTATTGTAACAAAATATCAAACTATTTAAATAAATCAGTTAAAGTAACATCGTACAAATATTGTCATAAAAGTAACCATGATGAATGAAGGTTTATATCAAAGTATTTGAAAATTTTAAATGACTAGAAAAGTGCACGTACGTTGTACGTGTCTAGTTAATTTCATAAGTAAATTTTATAAATTATAACAAAATTAACTTTGTCATATCACAAAAAATAACACAAATTAATGAATAATATTCAATTTATTTATTATCAAAATTATTAATCTATAGAAAAATGATGACTTTAAATTATAATAATCAAATATAATTTGATGATTGATTTGTTCATAAGATCTTGTAATTCTTTTTTTTTTAAATATGATCATAACAAAATTATTTAGTTCATTCTTTTCACGGGTTTAACCCGTCTTTTCACCGATTTCATTCATTTTGCATCGATTTAAAATATTTTTTCATCGGTTTATCCATTCTTTTATCGATTTACCTACTTTCATTATTTTTCCAATTTTCGTCGATTTCTTATGCTTTTCTGGTGTAAACCTTGCATTTTCTATTGGTTTAACCTAGTTTTTGCTAGTTAAACTATTTTTTATTTTTAAAGATCTCACTCATTTTCACCTAATTCACACGTTTTTTCATTGATTTACATTTTTTTCTCCAATTTCACCTCACATCTCATTGAATTAACATGTTTTCACCGACTTTACCTTTTTTCCTGATTCAATGATTTCACCCATTTTCAACAATTTCATCTGTTTTTCACTAATTTCTCCGTTCTTGTCCGGTTTTCACGAAATTCATCCAAAGCTATTCAATTCCATATGCATTTATCAATTTTACATGAGATTTTCGCCGGTTTTATTCGTTTTTCACCAACTTTACCAGTGTTCATAATTTTTTTTTATCATTTTCACATGCTTTAGCCGACTTTTATCGTTTCACCAATTTTAATTAACCGATTTAACCTGTTTTACAAGAAAATTCGAGCACATATTTAATTCATAAGTTTAATCCATTTTTTCAGGGGCTTAACCCGTCTTTTTACTGATTTCATTAACTTTTCATCGATTTAATATATTTTTCTTCGATTTATCATTTATTTTATCAGTTTAATCAACTTTCATTATTTTTTTTCCATTTTTCGTAGATTTATTTTATTTTTCGGTTTAAACCATTTTCTACCGTTCCTTTTTTTTTTGTTAAACTATTTTATTTTTATTTTTATTTTTATAGATTTTATCCGTTTTCACTCACAGGTTTTTTCACTGATCTACATGTTTTTTCACCAATTTCATATCATATTTTAATTGATTTAAAATGTTTTCATCAATTTTACTTATGTTCCCCGATTCACTGATCTCACCCATTTTAAACGATGTCATCCGTTTTTTTTACTAATTTCATCGATTTTATCCGGTTTTCATGAATTTCATCCAAAGTTATTCCAATGCATATATATTTATCGATTTCTCAGACGTCTTTTTACCTGTTTCACTCTTTTTTCACCAACTTTATCAGTGTTCACCAATTTGACCCAAAATTTTTTTATATCATTTTCGCATGTTTTAACCGACTTTTATCGATTTCAATCGCTTTCCATGAAAATAGCTCCATGAAAATTTGAGTATCACCGACTGCACCAAAAATTTCATCTATTTCACTTGTATTTATCGAATCCACATGTTCTTCATGGTTATGCATGTCTTGATACTTTTGGATATTGTTTATATTTGACTTCTTTAGCCAAACAAAAATTACGTACTTAGATTATAAATAAATTATAAAAGTTGATGTAAGAGATAATTTTATATTTTAGGAGTTTATGAGTTTATGTAGGAAATAAATATTAAATAAGACTTCATGTTTAATTATACCTCCTCATTTAGTTTTATATTGAAGTGTTCATATTGGAGTAGACTTCTTTTTCCTATTTTTTTCTTATTTTAATTAATTTAATTATCTTTTAAGTATGGGTATATTAGTCTTCACAAAAAATTCAAGAAACTCTATTTTCTGAACTCGTACTTTTATTTGTATATAGATATAGATATACGTAAGAAATTAAAACTTTTCATTTGTGGAAAAAAGAGAGAATGGAGGTTTATATCAAAGTCTATTTAATTTTACTTTTTTAGGTTTATGTCAGAAATTTTAGTTGAAATCATACAGTCACGTGATAACAAAAATACAAGACAACAACATAAGATATTTCCTCAAATGACATAATACAAGTATCAAATATGCAATTTCCTCCTTGTTTAACTAGACATGAATGAATGAAACTGATTTTTCAAGGTGCAGTGGGTTGGCCAAATGAGAATCCAAACCCCCGAAGCCTTTCCGCTGTGATCCCATCAATCTTTTTAGCCATTTCCGGTGTCAAATGATTCTTCCAATCTCCTATATTCCCTTTCCTGAAAAATGTATTGTTATCTATCATATAAGATTCATGAACGTAATACTTTCCGGTCTTATTCACTTCGAGGCCACTCAAACCCTCAAAACTACACATATTCACGATATTTTCCGGTAAACCCTCCAACTCTTCTTCAAGCGAAAATGGTATATCCATATATTGAGCCAACTTCTTTACGTAAAATACAGGATCCTCCACCAATTCTTCGTATTTTAGGAACAAAAACATGTCGGGGCTGTCAAGACTTGCCTTGTGATAGCCTAAAACATGGTCCCAAAATGGTCCGATAGAAGTCTTACCCTCACAAAACAAGTCAAATTCTTCGTGAAATGATGAATTGAGGTCCGTTATAGAGCCCCCAACGCTAGTACTTAAAACATGTAACCTCCTAAAGAAGTGATAGAGTGAAACAAATGTGTCCTTTGGTTCGCGACATATATAAATAATTTTACACCCCAAGGTTGTAATAGATTTGGGCAAGGAAGTATAAGGCATGTGTGTCGATAGGACCGAGTGATGTAGAGTTTCTCTTATCTTTGGATTGTTCAGAAAATCAATCTCCAATACGGGTACAAGGTTATGGGACAGGTTGGTTAGCAAAGGGTTTTTTGTTTGGTGATATTGTTTTCGGGTAGCAATGGCAAAACACAAAGCTTTAAGCCACGTGTTGCCTGTTTTGGGCGATCCAGCTATGATTATATCTGTTGGTAGAGCTTGAAATTGTTGTTGAACTTGAATCACTCCTTCGAGGATTTTTGAGAAGTACCAGAATCCTTGGTACTGATATAAATCGACTGAAGGATTATTGCGGTTAAGTTTTGGAAGAGTTGATAGTAGCTCCGTGAACAACTTGGAGTTGCTATGCATCAATGGTGATTTATGATCAGAGTTTATAGTAGAGGAACTCATTTTTTTAGTGATCAAGAGATAATATTGTTATTTGGACATGGATTGGCAATGTTGGAGAGTCGACAGCTATATAGAAATTGCAATAGACCACTAATCTTGATCAGACTCACCAAGAACAAAGTAATAAGTGTGTTGTAGTTGATATGTAACTTTCAGTCACATAGAAGTGTTAATCATATTCAATCACAAGACAAATATGGATTATTTGCACTTGCACACCCAACTATCACTATTTGTCAGTAATCCCCAAAACTTTTAAGATTTTTTGACAACCACACCCCTTTATTAACAAACCATTCATCCATTTATTAAATGTCCACTTTACCCTCCCCTTAACAACTACTTGAATTGATCTTTTTCTTTAGAACTTTTTGAACTAATAATAAGAACTTGGAAACACCGAATATTGTTTTTTTTATTGCAATTTTGCTTTAAAAAATCAAACAGAACATAAGCTAGTCTATGTCATATTCTAACCCAAAAAATCAAACAATGGTCCAAATACGAAAATTATAAACATGCCAATCAAAATAAAAACATCAAATGTAATAGCAATATGTATAATATTTTCCAAGAGTTGGTGCTATTGGATATGATCGATGTTATTAAAGGAAATGTTACCATGAGGTTTCAGAATAGTCGTCCTTGGAAATATTAAGCAAGGGACCATTGCCTAATATGATGTTTCTATTTTGATGCCATGGTTACAATTTCGATAGAGAGAATTGTATTTTTGTTATCAAACTTTATATCGATTTTCACTTATGGTATTAAAAAACATCATGTCAATACATTTGATACCAATATTTAACAAATCGTATCACATTCAACATCGCCGTTAAAAATTACCGTTAAGTGGGCGACGTGGGCATTAAGTCAATTTGAATTATTACAAAATTGATGTTGGTCCCAAGTGGTCAGATGAGGTTTAGAGGGGGGTGAATAAACCTCTTTAAAATTTTCTTCCAATTTTAACTTTAAAACTTTTCTCTAACTGTGAACAAACTAAGCTGATCAGAGTAATAAGTTTATAAGTCTGTTCGCGAACAAATCTTTGAACAGATTTGTCGACCACTCGTCTGATAATCACTTAGCTGATTTTGTTAAAATCAGTTTTAATACTTAAAGTACTTGCAGCGGATTTATAAAGTGTTTTTCACAAGTATTCCTAGTAGTTTGAAAAATGTTTCCCCAGCTTTATAAACTCCTTTAAATTCTTTTTCAAACAGTTAAGTAAAGTGTTTTATGCAATCTTGAAATATGCAAGTAAAAATGCAAATAAAAACACAAGTAATTTTTATAGTGGTTATATGGATGTAAATATCCTTTAATCTACTCGTCCAAGTCACAAAGATCTTGGGTTATACTAGAAACACAAAGTAACCAGTACACTCTGCTTACGCCGATCAACAAATGAACATGCCGTAAGTGCGCAGTAAGAAATCACAAAGAAATCCTACTCTCTGAAGTAATATCACTCACTTAGATGGATATCTACTTCTCACAACACTCTATTTTACAAATTCACTCAGAAGATGTGTATAGCTTTGTTCTTCAACTTCGCTTTTTGTCAACAAATGACTAAGCTGATGAGTGAGCTGTTCTTGAGACTTAAGAGTTCTGCTTCGAAAATTTTCTCAGAAAGTGTGTTGCTTGTATTCTCTTTGTCTCTTCCAGCTATTTATACTTGAGGTTCGAAAAATATCCGTTGAAGAGAGACAAGATTCAAATTCCTCGAGTACTGGTCCTTAAAATCCGCGAACGGCTCTTTTGCAGTCTGTCCGTACTGTCAACAGTACTATTCTGCAGGCAGCATTAAATGCACCCAGCTGATGCGAAGCATTTCTTCAATCATTTGTCTTTAATAACCTTGTACTTCAGCATTTATTACTCCAAGGGGCATTTATTACCGTTGGGAAGACTTTATGATCCTTTCCACTTGGCTGACAGAAGTGCAAGTCTGATGGCGAACTAAGCTGATCTCAAATTTGAACAAATCTGATTTGAGTCGGCTGATCTTCATCAGTCTGATAACTTTCCTTCAGCAGATCAGAATTCTTGGACCTTGAAAATTTTGACTCTTCTGATGTCTTCATTACTTAGTCAAAATTCTTTAAAGGGATATCAGCTGAGTTGATTCATACTTAGCCAAATTTGAAGTTTTGGAATACTTCAAAACCTCCCTTTACTAATTGTCTTCAGTGTTCTTCATCTTCATCCTTATCCAACAATTTATGTCATTATTTATGTTGACTTACAATTCTAACACATAACGTTTCGACTTGCAAAATAATCAACATCTTCAATTTTGCTAATGATTTTAATCAACATTGTTGCCAAATTTCAAATTGGCTCGAATAAGACCACATGTGGACCAATGTAAAAATTTTACTTATTATATTTACATATTTATTTAACTAATTTTATTTGATAAACAATATTAATCTGAAGCTTTGTTTTTTTCTCTCTATTATTTAAACTATTTATTGCTTAAACAAGCTTCTAGAAACACCGGAATGTAATATAGGGTACCGATGTTATACTAAATTTGAGCTTCAAAGGGTTAATAATGCTAGAATGCTTGTAGTAATTAAACACCGCAATAACTTTTCCAAAAAAAAAAAAAAGAACACATTTCGAGTTTAGCCAAATTAACTCAACCAAGTCACTAACAATTGTTTTTCCCCCTCTTTCCATTACATGCTGTTATATGGTAATTCCTTATTTTTTTATGCTATATTAAAATATGAAGCATGATACTATCACATGATATGATGTCTTTATTTTTGATGCCATGTTTATAATTTTTATATATGGACTTTTCAACACCACTGTTTGGTTTTTGAGTTAAAATCATGGAACAAACTAGCTTATATGTTTTGTTTGATCTTTTTAAAACAAAATTACAATATAAATAAAATATTATTCATTGTTACCAAATTCATATTACTATAATCGATATCGATTCAAGTAGTTCTAGAATAAAAGAATCAATTCAAGAGGGGAAAGGATAAAATGGACATTTAATAAGTGGAATGGATGGATTGTTAATAAAAGGGGCGTGATTGTCAAAAATAAAAAGTTATGTGGGTAATTGCCAAATAACAGTAGTTTACGGGTGTAAATGCAAATACCAATATTTATTGTACGCTGTCAAAATATAGAGAGACGTATAGATAGATTCACTTAAAGTGTTTATTGCAACTATGGTTGCCAAACTTCATTAAATCCACATTCTTATTCATTTAATACAAATTATCCAATTGATATCTACTGAATCTTATTGCTAGTACATAGTATCATATATATAGGTTAATTACGAGGACATTCCCTATGATTTGGTGTATTTTGCGTTCAATCTTCTCGAAAATTCATAATTACGTTAATCTTCCTTGACCTTTGTAAAACTTTACATCGCAGGTCCACCGTTAGTTTTCTCATAAACTATAATTTTTATTCACTATCTTAATTTTTTAATTCTTATGACTAACAATAATTTATTCACTTTCTCTTGTACATCAATTTTAAAAACATTATGAAAAAAGTTTGAAATTAATATCTTACAAAATAATAAAATAATTTAAAGTTAAAGTTTTAAAGTTTAACTGATTTTCATAACATTAACACCTACAAATAAATCACATCATTGCATTAAAAGTCTTCACATTCACCAAATATAACAAGCTAAGTACGAAAGAATAGTAAACGGAGCACACCGCAGAAAGATTCTAAATATGATAAGTCCCCCTTGGATTCGAGTTTTTAGGGCATAATTGTCCATGAAAATAGCTACAGTAACTTCAGGAGTAAAATGTCATGAATTTTGGATGATATGTAAAACTAACGGTGAACCAACGAATGTAAGATTTTATAAACGCGAGGGAAGATCAATGTAATTATTAATCTTCAAAGAAATTGAACGCAAAATACACCAAATTACAGGGAAGGTCCTTGTAATTAACTCTATATGATACTATGTACTAGCATTAAGATTCAGTAATATCAATTGGATAATTTGTTTTAAATGAATGCGAATGGGGATTTAATGAAGTTTGGCAACTTGCAATAGACATTTTAAGTGAATCTATCTCTACGTCTCTCTAAATTTTGGCAGCGTGCAATAAATATTGGGTTATTTACACTTACACCCCTGAACTATTGTTATTTGGCAATTATCCCCATAACTTTTCATTTTTGGCATTCACATTCTTTATTAGGAAATATTATATGTAATATGTAAAAGCATCACACGTAAATATTAAGCATGCTACTATTACATACGAGTGATTATTTTGATGCCCTGATTACAATTTTTATATATAGACTTTTCAGCTTGAGTTTTTTGGTTAAAATAATAGAATAAACTTATTTATGTTATGTGTGATTCGTTTAGGCAAAATTGTAATATAATATTACAATATTCAATGTTTCAAAAATCATATTACTAGAATTAATTCAAATAATTGTTAAGGGGAAGGGTAAAATGGAAATTTAATGAGTGGAATTGATGGTTTGTTGACATAAGGAGTGAGATTACAAAAAATGAAAATTTTTGGGGATAACTATTAAATTGCTATAGTTCAGGGGGTATAAGTAAAATAATAATACAAATATATTGTATTTGACATATAAATAAGGTTTTTTTTTTCATTGATTAAAATCATAAATTCGACCAAACTATATTTACATTTTAGAAGATCATTGAAAGGGAGAATGCCACTTTTGATCCTCTTTATGTACTTTTTTCAGGGGAAAATGCATATTACTACCCTGTGATATCGGAAACCTGCAAAAAACTATTCTGTGAAATTTTTTTTGCACCAGACTTCCTTGTGCTTTCAAAAATCCTGCAAATTACACTCATTCTCTGTTAATCATTGACACCGTTAATATTTAATTGAATTGCCTAAATTACCCCTTATATATTAATAAAAAATTATATCTTTACAATTACAAAAAACTCTCTTTAATTTTTCTCTCTCGCTTCTCATATGGAACAAACAAAGAAATGAAGAGATATTATGTGCGAAGTTTAAAAGATACAAAATTATGTGTATAGTATAAAAGTATAAGGGAGTTTGAACAATTGCTTAAAAGTACAAGAATTTTTTGCGCAAACATTAAAAAAATATGAGTTACTTTTCTACAAACATTAAGAAAAACATAGAAGTTTTTTGCAAACATTTCAAAGCATAAGGAAGTTTGACGCAAACTTTCAAAAGTACAACGAAGTTTTTTGCAAACGGTGGAAAACACAAGGAACTTTTACGCAAACTTTAAAAAACACAAGGAAGTTTTCTGCAAACTTTAAAAAACACAAGGAGGTTTTATACAAACTTTAAAAAACACAAGGAGGTTTTATGCAAACTTTAAAAAACACAAGGAAATTTTCTACAAAGATTCAAATGTACAAGGGTATTCTTGTTATTTTGAATGAAAAATTATGTCAGAAACAAAAAAAATTGCATTTTTGGCGCGTAGAATACACGCACGTCAAAATATTGACAGAGGGAGACGGAATAGGTGTAATTTACAGGGTTTTTGAAAGCACAAGGAAGTCTGGTGCAAAAAAAATTTCACATGGTAGTTTTTTGCAGGTTTTCGATATCACAGGGTAGTAATATGCATTTTCCCCCTTTTTCCCCATATTTTTACGTTAGTTTTGCATGAAAATAAAAGAGGATGCAAAATGCTATATTTTTTAATTTTTGAAGGTGCAAAGTGCTAAATCTAAGTTTTGAGGTTACGAAGTGCCTATTTCCCATATTTCGATTGTGCAAAGTGCAAAAAACCCACATTTGAAACATGATTTGTATTGATTATGGTTGTAATTTTGAGATGATATTACTTAAAGATATATAGTGGATTTAAATTTATTTTGGATGTTAGAGATTTGATAATATAAAAATTAATGTTACCCCAGGGCACGAGGCCTGGGTTCTATAATCATATAAAACTAAGAGATAAATTAAAATATGCAATTCATAATTATGTATAAATAATATTAAAACATGAAGGAATCATTTTGCAAAAATGGGTGCATGTGAAGTCAATTTAATTTTATTTTTTAAGATTATGTCAGAAATTTTAGTTGAAATCATATATCAAAAATAATATTTTATTAATATATGTATATCACATGACGAAATGCAAGACAACATAAGATATTTCCTAAGGATAAATGCTCAAATGACATAATATATACAAGTACGAAGGTTAGCAAAGTGCTATACATATTGTATATTGTATAGTACCAAATATGCATGAATGACATAATAGATATTCCCCCCTTATTTAACTAGACATGAATGAAATTGATTGTTCAAGGTGCTGTGGGTTGACCAAATGAGACGCCAAACCCCCCAAGCCTTTCCGCCGTGATCCCATCAATCTTTTTAGCCATTTCCGGTGACAAATGATTTCTCCAATCTCCTATATTCCCTTTTCTGAAAAATGCATTGTTATCTAGCATATAAGATTCATGAAGGTAAATCTTTCCTGTCTTATTCACTTCGAGGCCACTCAAACCTTCAAAACTACACATTTCCACGATCTTTTCCGGTATACCCTCCAACTCTTCTTCAAGCGAAAATGGTATATCCATATATCGAGCTAACTTCTTGACATAAAATACAGGATCCTCCACCAATTCTTCGTATTTTAGGAACAAAAACACGTCGGGACTGTCAAGACTTGCCTTGTAATAGCCTAAAACATGGTCCCAAAATGATCCGTATAAAGTCTTACCCTCACAAAATAAGTCAAATTCATCGTGAAATGATGAATTGAGGTCCGTTATTGAGCCCCAAACGCTATTACTTAAAACATGAAACCTCCTAATGAAGTGCTAGGAAGAAACAAATGTGTCCTTAGGATCGCGACATATATAAATAATTTTACACCCTAAGGTTGTAATAGATTTGGGCAAGGATGTATAAGGCATGTGTGTCGATAAGATCGAGTGATGTAGAGTTTCTCTTAGCTTTGGATTGTTAAGAAAATCAACCTCCAATATGGGTACAAGTTTATGGGGCAGGTTGGTTAGCAAAGGGTTTTTTGTTTGGTTATATTGTTTTCGGGTAGCAATGGCAAAACACAAAGCTTTAAGCCACGTGTTGCCAGTTTTGGGCGATCCAGCTATGATTATATCTATTGGTAGAGCTTGAAATTGTTGTTGAACTTGAATCACTCCTTCGAGGATTTTTGACAAGTACCAGAATCCTTGGTACTAATATAAATCGACTGAAGGATTATTGCGGTTAAGTTTTGGAAGAGTTGATAGTAGCTCAGTGAACAACTTGGAGTTGCTATGCATCAATGGTGATTTATGATCAGAGTTTATAGTAGAGAAACTCATTTTTTTTAGTGATCAAGAGAGAATATTGAAAGAAAGAGATTAATTTACTAGTATGTTATAATTTGGACTTGGATTGGCAATGCTGGATAGTCGACAGCTATATAGAAATTGCAATAGACCACTAATTAGGACTTTTGGACATTTCTAATCTTCTTTTTTAATTCAAAGAGCTGCTGAGTAAACATGGCCTTTGATTAAACAATTTTAATTTCATTAGATTTGCTACATATCTATCATGACAACTGTCCTAATATCTTATCTTTGATTAATCATACTCATATTTACAATCTAGTAGCATGCAGATAAAATTTGCATGGGATTACTATTCATGTCAACGATCCTTATAGTGTTTGGTTTAATTAAAATTATTAGTATATAGAAGATTTTCTGAGAACTGAGAATGACATCCCAATTTCTGAAAAGACATTTCACCAACAATGGAATTAATCAGACTCACCAAGAACAAAGTAAGTGTGTACGTTGTAGTTGATATGTAACTTTCAGTCACATAGAAGTGTTATTCATATTCAATCACAAGACAAATATGAATTATTTGCACTTACACACCCTAGCTATCATTATTTGGCAGTAATCCCCTAAACCTTTAAGATTTTTTGACAATCACACTCCTTGTATTAACAAACCATTCATCCATTTCTTAAATGTCCACTTTACCCTCCCCTTAACAACTACTTGAATTGATCTTTTTCGTTAGAACTTTTTGAACTAATTCTAGTAATAAGAACTTGGGAACACCAAATATTGTTTTTTTATTGCAATTTTGCTTTAAAAAATAAACAAAACATAAGTTAGTTTATGTCATGATTCTAACCCAAAAAATGAGACATTGTTGTTGAAAAGCCCAAATATGAAAATTATAAACATGCCATCAAAATAAAAACATTAATAAATGTAATAGCAATATGTATAATACTTTCCAAGAGTTGGTGCTATTGGATATGATCGATGTTATTAAAGGAAATGTTACCATGAGGTTTCAGAATAGTAGTCCTTGGAAATATTAAGCAAGGTACCATTGCCTAATATGATGTTTTTATTTTGATGCCATGGTTACAATTTTGATAGAGAGAATTGTATTTTTGTTATTAAACTTTATATCAATTTTTACTTATGGTACTAAAAAATATCATGTCAAGATATTTGGTACCATAATTTAACAAATCGTATCACATTCAACATCATCGTTAAAAATTACCGTTAAGTGGGTGACGTGGCCGTTAATTCAATTTGAATTATTATAAAATTCAAATCATTATTTATGATGACTTACAATTCTGACCCATAACATTTCAACTTGCAAAATAACCAACATCTTCAAATTTGCTAATGATTTTAATCAATATTGTTGCCAAATTTCAAATTGACTCGAATAAGACCACATGTGGACCAATTTAATTTCTATTTACATATTTATTTAACTAATTGTATTTGATAAACAATATTAATAAATTAAATAATACTTTAATATAAATCTAAAAAAATTAAATATATATATATTTTAAAATCTAAAATGTATATATTATCATTATATTGAATATTTAAAATAATATATTATTATATTATTTATAAATTATTATAATTTTAAAAAAAAAAAAACTAAACCTCCACCCCCACCCCTAATCACAGATCGGCGGTGGCACGGGACCTACGATCCTAGGCCGCTGCGGACCTAGGATTGGGGGAACGGTGGTGGTGGTTTACAGGGGTCAGGGTGAGGGTGAGGGTGAGGGTGGTGGGGTTTATTTTTATTTTTGTTTAAATTATAAAAATTATCAATAATATGTAACTTTATTTTTTTAATATAGTAAATATATTAATATTATAAAAATTCTAGATTTTGAAAAATATATATATTTTTAAAAAAAAATTAGATTATATTAAAGTCTTATTTAATTTTTTAATATTATTTAAAAAATAAAAGAATTAGTGAAAATGTAAATTTAATAAGTAAAATTTTTAAATTGGTCAGCACGTGGCCTTATTCGAGCCAATTTAAAATTGGGCAATACTGTGAACTAAAATCGCTAGCATGTAGGGTTAGCTCAAAATGTCATCCAGGTATTGTTGTTGTCAGAGTAGCTTTTAACTATGAATAATGTACCATCACATTAATTAATTAAAACTTAATTCTGGAATGGAAATCACCTCTACAAACACATATAGCCAGAAGAATTAATTATCAAAAAGAAAAAATAAAGTCACCATGTTTTAAAACTAATCTAAAATGATCAATTAAAGTAAACAAAGTAAGAACTAAGAACAATAGAAATAGGGAGTATATTATTTTATTTCATTCTTATTGTGTATACAATTGTGTGTATATACAAGCCAAAACCTCATCTATTTATAGGCTAGGTAGAATAATAGATGAGATAAGATTGTAACATACATCTACTTAATTACAAAGGGTACATGTATTTAAATGAAGAGTTAAATACATTGGACATAGGAAATTGATATTCTTCATGCATGTACTTTAGGCATCCATCCAAATACATTTGATTTACAACACTCCCCCTTGGATGCCACTTATTAAGAATATGCCTCGTTTAAAAACCTTACTAAGAAAAAACCCAGTGGAAAAAAATCTTAGTTAAAGAAAAGAGTACATATATCTTTTGTAAGATTTGCACTTTTAAACCTGCCTCATTAAAAACCTTGCTAGGAAAACCCAATGGGAAAAAACCTAAGCTAAGGGAAAAAGAGTGCAGTATGCAAATGTCACCCCCTCATATCGCCATGTCTTCTTCAAAGATCTCTGAACCGCCGCATACCAATCTTATATATTAATTTCTTAAAAGTTGATGTAGGGAGTGATTTTGTAAACAAATCTGCCAAGTTATCACTTGAGCAAATTTGTTGGATGTAAATTTCTCCTTTTTTCTGAAGCTCGTGCGTGAAAAAGAACTTTGGTGAGATATGCTTAGTTCTATACTCTTCATATAGACATCCACCATTTATTAATATTTATAACACTCTCCCTTGAATGTCCATCAATTATGGAATATGCCTCGTTAAAAACCTTTTCAGAAAAACCCGTTGGAAAAAATCTGAACAAGGAAAAAAGAGTGCATATCCATATGGGGCTGATAAGCGTGTAACACTGCCTCGTTAAAACCTTGCCAAGAAAACCCATTGGGACAAAACTTGGACGAAGGAAAAAGAGTACAATGTGTGGATTATTATTAACACGCTCCCCCTGATGTGGGCGTAAGGTCCACAAGTTGACGCATTCCAATATTATGACCATCAATTTGAATGATGTAGTAGGCAATGCTTTAGAGAACAAATCAGTAAAATTATTGCTTGACTGAACTTGTTGAACATCAATACTACCATTTTTTCTGAAGCTTGTTGGTGAAGAAAAACATTGGTAATATGTATCTCGTTCAGTCTCCTTTTTAGATACCGATTCTTGATTTGAGCAATACAAGCGGCGTGTTTCTTGGAAATGTTGAATCGTAGACCTTAATCATAAACATTCACAGCTTGCTTCGAACAATTCTAAAAGTTTCAAAGTAGTTGGAAAATGTGGTTGCTAAGGTTTGATCCACAGATATATCGCAACACCACCATAAGTAAATACCTACCCAATTTGAGATATAAATATATATTTGTGTGGATCAGAAATGTATCTAGCATTTGCATAACACACCATATATGGATTGGAACATCTGATTAAAACAAGCACATGTCGGTTGTTCCACAAAGATAGCGTAATACATGTTTAATTTCATTTCCATATATGCATATAGATGCAGAGTTATATCTTTCCAGTAAGTTAAAATGCAATATCCGACATCATACAATTTGCAGAATACATTAAAGCTCTGATTGCATTTAGATAAGGTACTTCAGGACCTAACAGTTCTTTGTCCTCTTGAGGACTTATCCATATAAGATCTTTTCAGAATTTTCTTTATATGGACAAATATATTTTCTAATAAATGCACGATCTGCAGGCCGAGATAAAACTTTCTTATTTCGAGATTTTTCTCCCAAACTATTTCATCAAGTAGTTTGCGGTCTCAATGAGCTCTTCAAGAGTCCTCACGAGATTTAAAATAATCAGCCCATACCGCCATAATAGAAAACTCATTTCAAAATCTTTCAATGCAAAATACATGGACAAATTGGATTGTGCACGAATCCTTCTTTTACGAGGTATTCATTTAGCTGGTTATATCAGACCAGATCACCCTTACTCGTATAAGCATCGTATTTGTTTACTAAAAGATGAGCATGAAACCATTTAATTCCTTTATGAATTTTAATATAAACAATGATCTATCTAATATGCGGTAACTACATCCTGATAGAAATAGTGTCCTGCAAGCCAGCTGTATGGCTAGCATTAATTGTAATTAATGAGGAACTATTCAATTTAGATTAATATATGCACTTTTATTAAATGGTCAACTTTATCTTATGTAATATTTGTCTACGCATAAGGATAGAAGTCCTTAGATCACAGGGCTATGGGACAACCCGTGGACTGATCTCTAAGGCCGTGATCTAGAATATATTCAAGAGTCGTAGAATCCAATTGAGATAGGACATCGTTGGATTCGGTTAGACTCTCACTATTGTGTATACTCCGATGAACTGGAGGACGCTGGGGTCCACGAGCGTGACTGGGATAGTCGATACACATAAGTGGGTGGCTTGCTGGGATGGCAAGCGCACTGAATACCCCAATTAGGAAATAACTCACCATGGAAGCGGTAGTCGCATATCGGGGTTGAAGTTATTCCAATTTACGATAGTATACGAGGAACGATCCCTAACTACTTGAGATGATAGGGTTTATCTGGTACGAGAACGTCTATACTTTGATATGAGTTCCGACTGACTGGGGATCACCAGAAAGTCTCTGTGGACTCATGTTGGGTATAGAGGAACTCGTATGCAGATTCATATCATCAACAAAGGATCCATTGACTCGACTTGATAGGTCGAGAAATTCTCCTATGGATTTCTGTGAGAAATTAATTCTGATGAAATCCTTGGCCAAGGTAACTGACGACTTTATGTAAGTAGCTCATAAAGAACAAGTCAGAAAGAATTTATTTCGAGATCAGAGAACATAAGGTCAAGACAAAAGATAAGGGAATCCGATGAAAGACCATACCCTTAAGTCTCGACTGGGAGATTGATCGATGGAGAGATTGTGTCGTATATGGAAATTGTAAATGATAAAAGGTTCACTGAATTAATTCACCAGTGATTGGGCTCCATGGGCTTGTGACTGGACATCGACCGTGGAGTGTGGGAGAATTCCCAAATTAGCAGGGGTGCTAATTTTGGAATGATTAATCGACAGAGTGTTCGATTAATTTAGAGCATTAATTGCTCGAGTAATTAAATAATATTTAATTACAACCCACGGCCAATTATGTGGTGAACCTACGGGGGCATACACAATACACAAGTAGCGAAAGCGAGGAAACAGGAACGAACCAGTCGACTGGGTCGACTGGGTCAAAATCGACTGGGTCGATTAAATGGGTGGGTCGACTGGGTCGACCCATGTGGAACGAAATTGGATCCAATTGGAATTGGATCAAGATTATAAATTAAATTGGAATTTAATTTATGAGTAAATTAATTAATTAGGATTTAATTAATTAATGGAATAATTAATTAATTGGACTTGGAGTTTAATTAATTAATTGGGAGATGATTTAATTAATTGGGCTATTTAATTGGGAGATTAAATAAAGCCCTGAAAGATTAATTAAAGTGGGCCATGAATTAATTAGAAAACTTAGTCTTCTAATTAAATAGGGCCATGGCCCATGTAGGAGAGAGAAGACCTAGTCCTAATAGGACTAGGATAGAAAGAAAACTATAAATAGCTTTCTTCTAGTTAATTTTCACACAACTCCTTAAGCAAAAATTGAGCAAAGCAAAAATCTCTCTCCCTCTCCCTACCTGGATCGGCCGAACCCTGCTTCCACTTTGGAAGAATTTTTCGTGTTCGATCTTTGTTCCAAAATCGTTCTTAAAGTCCTGAATTAATATAGCCTATGTTCTAGTCGATTAGGTTATATTATTTTCGTGATATTGTGGTGTATCAACTCGTAGAGGCGCAACACGTGGGGCGCTGTACAAAAAGCTTGGATCGATTTTCTGTGAGAGAATTCAGAGTTCATCTAGCCAACTTGGATTTGCAAGGAGACAGGTATAAACGAGAAAACTTATACTGTCATTGATTTATATTCATATATATACAACTAGAGAATATCCTGGCAAGATTCTTTAAGAGGCCCTAGAAATTTTTTATATTCCGCTGTGCCTAGGGCTGTTTTTCTTACCGAATCCCAACAGTGGTATCAGAGCCAACTCTAGGCTTTGTATATATATGAATTTGCGAATTCTGTGTTTATTAAATCATATGTTTGATTTATGTGGCTAGTTCTATAACTTTGCATGTTTTAGGATTTTATTGTTAACTTAGAGTTAATGGGTAATTTTAGATTCGTAATTTTATCATGTTATTTTAATTTTGGATTATGATTTAATTGGGACTGTTTTTAAATTAAATCAAAAGTAATCAAAACAAAAAAAAAAAAAAAAAAAAATTTTTGAAATTGTGTTCGACCGCGGTGGCACGCGGCGGTGCGCAGCAGCGCACCGCGGCTGGGCGGCCACCGCACGCTGCCGCACGCGGCAGCACGCACACAGCGCGCTGGCTGTGCGTGCCGCGCACGGCAGCTGCCTACGGGCAGTCTGCCGCGCGTTGGCTACGCGCAGCAGCACGCTGCTGCGTGCTGTCACGCGCAGCAGCAGTCGCTGCGTGCGGCTCACGCGCGGCCTCCGTGGCCGCGTGTGTGCTGCCACGTGGCGGCACCCTGTTCGTCACTCCGTGGCTGAATTTTGGTTGGATTCAATTTCTGCCTATTTTGGATGTCCTGAAAATCTTGGAGAATTTTAGAAGATTAGGAAACTTGGAGTTTTTGGATAAGGTAGTTATTCTGTTAGAATTAATCACTACCTTAATTAAACTAATCTAATCAAAATAGGATTATCTTGAGAATCTTGGAGATTTAGGAATATTGGGAAACTTAGAGTTTTGGATAAGGTAAGAATCTTAGAGATTTAGATTACCTTAATTAACCAATCTTAATCAAGATAGGATTTGTAGATTACTTGGAGCTCAAGTAAGAGCTAATTAATCTTAGAGGTTAATTGTTAATTCAAAATTAATTAACTTGGATGAATTTTATGAATTAAAATTAAAGGAGCCAGTAAATTTACATTTTTGCCCTTATGTGAATTTATGCATGTTCTTGAGTGAATATGTGGATTGGTCGATTTTGCCCTTAAGCCCTGTGTAGTTTTGGTTTATTTATTTTATGGGTTGTAATTAAATGGGCCTGATTGGTGCCCTTGCTTGTGCAAATAAATGTAATAGAATAGGACCATTTAAATTATGTAAGCTAGGCTTAGATTAGGCTTGGAGCCGAGAAGACCTCATGAAGACTTGGAGATCCACATGGAGGCCCATTTACCTTGGAGGACATGGAGGCCCAATTCATTACATGGAGGCCCAATCGAGCTGGATATTACAAGAAGGCCCATGATGTATGGGTTTAAAAATTGTAATAGTTAGGACATTTAATTTTCACCCTAGACTGACCAATTGATTCATCACGTGGCTCGTGATGGATCGCATAGGATGGGCAATCGACCAATCATATCTTGCTAGGTGATGAATGTTTACTTTTTCGCACATTATTCTTTGATGTATGAGATGCATGCTTAGGATAGAAAACGTAAACAAGATAAGAATAATCTGATGAGACCTCGCACACTTAGAAACCTCCAATTGAACTTAAAATTCAATTAGAATATTAAATCGAATAACGGGCGCATATGAATAGTGTCTATGGTCCGAGCCTATCCAATTACTAGGTCTTAGGCATGTTGTACGAATATATCTCGATGTCTCACGAGTCGTGGGTCGAGCTATAGGAAGATAATATGTCTATTGCCTCGATGCACGAGTTAAGTGCCAAGGAAGGGGATAGCGAGGTTTTAGGCGCTGTCTCACGAGTCGTGGGGCGTCTAGGATTGAACTATTTCTCTTCACGAGTATTGGACATGATTTAACGCTAGTAAATATGGATGTCTCACGAGTCGTGGGTCCATATCGAAAAACGAGGCTAAATGAACTTAAGGGTTAGCTGCGATGGTTAACCGTTGACATAGTCGACCACCAAGTGGATCAAATAGTATGGCCAACGAGTCGTGGGTACTAGGAGATTGCATTTGGGCCTTAAGCCCACTAGGATATTTTAAATTCCCGAAACTTATGTGGGGGCATAAGATTTTGATTAAAATAGTGGGAGTAATTTGCAAATGAAATCCATGTTTGTGAATTGTGCATTTTAAATTAATCTATCGCGTATTTATTTCTTCTATCGTCATTTTATAGATATGATGTCAAAAGAGCTTAGAGCACTTAGAGATTTGTCCATCTCATCACTTGAACGTAATATTTTAACTGGACCCAACTTGCATTTCTGGACGCATCATTTGAATGGACTATTTGAAGCTGAAAACATATCTTATGTTTTGTCTGTGCCACCACCCATTACTATTTCACATGACGTTCCTGATGAGCTCCGTAAAAGCATCACCAAGTGGAAAATGGATGATGGCTTAGCTCGTGAATACATGTTGGAATATATGTCACTTGATCTGCGTTTGCAACATGAGCATATGGCATCCGCAAAAGAGGTTCTCTCGAATCTCAAATTCCTTTATGGGATTAGAGATGGTCGTCGCAGATTCGCGATCACGAGGGAACTCTTGCAAGCAAGAAAGAGAAGGGAAACTCCTGTCGGAATCCACGTACACAAGATGATTCGACTTCTATCTGAACTCGATGATATGGGTGTCGTGATGGACAATGATTTCCGAGTGGATATTATTCTACAATCTCTTCCTAGATCATATGACCGATTTATCGCGGACTTGAATCTCCAGAGGCGAGAGATCACTGTGCATGTCCTGCGACAAATGCTCGAGGAACACGAAGCTTCTTTTGGAAAGAAAGCAAGGGTTGGCGAAAGGACTGGGCGGCGTTCAAAACCAAAGCAAATGGAAACCAGAGCTCCTTACTGCACAAGGTCAAGGGAAAGGATTAAATTCGAACCTATGGAGAGTTCGAACAGGTATATTCCTTGTTGAAGTTAATTTTACAATTAACTGTGCATTTTTGGTGTTAGACACTGACTGGAGTTCTCATCCTTGTAGGTGATGGGAGCATTAAGGAAACTGGAGCCTGAGGATTGGATCCTTGAATAAAGGCAATGGAGCTGGAGCTGCTACCAAGGCCGTAGGCAAAAGTAGATTTAGGTGGTTTGATAAAGTCATTAGGAAAACTTTCATTTATGTACCTAGTTTTTAATGAAAAACCTTTTTATTCAAGTTATTGAATAATGTTGATTTTAAATAAAAGCTCCTGTTTTTGTTTTTCATTTGGTACATTAAATTATTGACTTTACATTATGAAACCACCTAAGTTAGTCATGCACTTACAACAAAACAAAAGGAAACAAGATAATGAAATATCTGCCCAATTATGGCACGCTAGACTTGGACATATATCTAAGTCAAGGATTCAAAAGTTAGCATCATCTGGCGCGATTGAAATCAATCACATTGATGAAATGCCAACGTGTGAACCGTGTTTAAAGGGTAAAATGGCTAAGTTGCCGTTTAAGGGAAACCCTGAGCGAGCCAAGCAAACATTGGACTTAATACATACTGACGCATGTGGACCACTAAGAAAAAGCGCCCGGGGTGGCTATGACTACTTCATCACTTTCACTGACGACTTTAGTCGTTATGGATATGTGTTCTTGTTGAAACACAAGTCTGAAGCCTTTGAGCGATTCAAAGAATTCAAGATGGAAGTAGAGAATCAACTTGGTCATACGATAAAGGCTCTTCGTTCTGACCGAGGTGGAGAATTTCTTAGTAACGAATTTCTGAATTATCTTGTAGAGCATGGAATATTATCGCAGTGGACTCCTCCTGCAACACCGCACTTAAATGGAGTAGCAGAGAGAAGGAATCGAACATTGATGGACATGGTTCGATCCATGATGAGTGCCACTGACTTACCTCTTTCATTTTGGGGACATGCCCTCCTCACGGCAACGAAGATACTGAATATGGTACCTTCGAAATCCGTAGAAAAGACACCATACGAACTGTGGTTTGGCAAGGCACCTTCATACGCATTCATGCGCATATGGGGATCTCCCGCTTACGTTAAAAAGCTAGTGGGAGATAAATTGGAGACGAAATCCACTTTGTGCAAATTCGTGGGGTATCCAGAAAACTCAATAGGATACGAGTTCTACGATCCTACAAGACAAACAACGTTTGTCTCGAGGAACGCTCACTTCTTGGAGAAGGATTTCTTGGTGGACAAGAAAGAAAATAACGTAGAACTAGATGAGGTCACTGAAGCTGAAAAGACCTTGGAGGTCGATCAAGCTGACCCGTCACCACAGGCAGTGGGAGAACAAGAGCATGAAAGTGCACCAGAAAGTACACCGATACTTCGTAGGTCAGAAAGACAACGTAGAGAACCCGAGAGGTACTACGGTCTGCTGCATGAGACTGGACAGTCTCTAACCGACCCAAGGACTTACGAAGAGGCTATGCTAGACATAGACTCGGGAAAGTGGCGCGAAGCCATGGAATCCGAACTGGACTCCATGCACTCAAACAAGGTCTGGGCCTTGGTAGATCCACCAGTGGGAGTGGCTCCCGTGGGTTGCAAGTGGATCTATAAGCGAAAGCTTGGAGTGAACGGAGAGGTGATTACCTACAAGGCGCGACTAGTGGCAAAAGGATACACTCAAAGACCAGGTATCGACTTTGAGGAGACCTTCTCGCCCGTCGCAATGCCCAAATCCATTCGGATCTTGCTGGCCATAGCTGCGTGGTATAACTACGAGATATGGCAGATGGATGTAAAGACTGCCTTTCTCAATGGAGACATTGATAAGGAGATCTACATGGAGCAACCAAAAGGATATGCATCCAAAGGAGATGAACACAAGGTGTGCAAACTCCAGAGGTCCATTTATGGACTGAAGCAAGCTTCCCGAAGTTGGAACATTCGTTTTGATGAGACAATCCAAACTTTTGGATTCATCAAAAACATGTTCGAACCTTGCGTGTACAAGAAGATCAGTGGGAGTACAGTTGAATTTTTGGTGCTTTACGTTGACGACATTCTTCTCATTGGAAACAATGTAAAAGCATTGTCTGAAACTAAAGCATGGTTGTCTACACAATTCTCAATGAAGGATATGGGAGAAGCATCCTTTGTACTAGGTATAAGGATCTACCGAGATAGATCAAAAGGACTGCTGGGCCTCTCCCAATCCCAGTACATAGACAAAATCTTGAAAAGATTTAGTATGGAAGAATCCAAGAGAGGATTGCTTCCAATGAGACATGGAATTGCACTCTCCAAGTCTATGGCCCCAAAGACGCCAGAGGAGAGAAGCAATATGTCTCGAATACCGTATGCATCCGCGATAGGAAGCATAATGTATGGTATGCTGTGTACGAGACCAGACGTAGCGTACGCTCTAAGCGTTACAAGTCGCTACCAGTCTGATCCAGGTGAGCAGCACTGGATAGCCGTAAAGGCAATTCTGAAGTACCTGAGAAGGACTAAGGAACTGTTCTTGGTATACGGTGGAGGAGAATTGAAATTGGAAGGCTATACAGACTCAAGCTTCCAATGTGATGTAGACGACTTCAAGTCGACATCAGGATATGTTTTCTGTCTCAATGGTGGTGCGGTTAGCTGGAAGAGCTCCAAGCAGGAAACAACCGCGGATTCAACCACTGAAGCAGAATACATTGCCGCGAGTGACGCAGCAAAGGAAGGTGTTTGGATGAGAAACTTCATCCAGGAACTGGATGTGATACCTAGCATTGCTGAGCCCATTACTATCTTCTGCGATAATAATGGGGCAATAGCGCAAGCAAAGGAGCCGAGATCTCATCAGAAATCCAAGCACGTACAGAGACGATACCATGTGATAAGAGATATCATTGGTAGAGGAGACATTAAGATGGAACGTGTCGACTCGGAAGATAATACGGCGGACCCGCTAACGAAGCCTCTGCCTCAAAAGGCATTTGAGAAACATCTGCATAAGATGGGACTCAAGAACATAAAAGACTGGCTTTAGGACAAGTGGGAGATTGATAGAAATAGTGTCCTGCAAGCCAGCTGTATGGCTAGCATTAATTGTAATTAATGAGGAACTATTCAATTTAGATTAATATATGCACTTTTATTAAATGGTCAACTTTATCTTATGTAATATTTGTCTACGCATAAGGATAGAAGTCCTTAGATCACAGGGCTATGGGACAACCCGTGGACTGATCTCTAAGGCCGTGATCTAGAATATATTCAAGAGTCGTAGAATCCAATTGAGATAGGACATCGTTGGATTCGGTTAGACTCTCACTATTGTGTATACTCCGATGAACTGGAGGACGCTGGGGTCCACGAGCGTGACTGGGATAGTCGATACACATAAGTGGGTGGCTTGCTGGGATGGCAAGCGCACTGAATACCCCAATTAGGAAATAACTCACCATGGAAGCGGTAGTCGCATATCGGGGTTGAAGTTATTCCAATTTACGATAGTATACGAGGAACGATCCCTAACTACTTGAGATGATAGGGTTTATCTGGTACGAGAACGTCTATACTTTGATATGAGTTCCGACTGACTGGGGATCACCAGAAAGTCTCTGTGGACTCATGTTGGGTATAGAGGAACTCGTATGCAGATTCATATCATCAACAAAGGATCCATTGACTCGACTTGATAGGTCGAGAAATTCTCCTATGGATTTCTGTGAGAAATTAATTCTGATGAAATCCTTGGCCAAGGTAACTGACGACTTTATGTAAGTAGCTCATAAAGAACAAGTCAGAAAGAATTTATTTCGAGATCAGAGAACATAAGGTCAAGACAAAAGATAAGGGAATCCGATGAAAGACCATACCCTTAAGTCTCGACTGGGAGATTGATCGATGGAGAGATTGTGTCGTATATGGAAATTGTAAATGATAAAAGGTTCACTGAATTAATTCACCAGTGATTGGGCTCCATGGGCTTGTGACTGGACATCGACCGTGGAGTGTGGGAGAATTCCCAAATTAGCAGGGGTGCTAATTTTGGAATGATTAATCGACAGAGTGTTCGATTAATTTAGAGCATTAATTGCTCGAGTAATTAAATAATATTTAATTACAACCCACGGCCAATTATGTGGTGAACCTACGGGGGCATACACAATACACAAGTAGCGAAAGCGAGGAAACAGGAACGAACCAGTCGACTGGGTCGACTGGGTCAAAATCGACTGGGTCGATTAAATGGGTGGGTCGACTGGGTCGACCCATGTGGAACGAAATTGGATCCAATTGGAATTGGATCAAGATTATAAATTAAATTGGAATTTAATTTATGAGTAAATTAATTAATTAGGATTTAATTAATTAATGGAATAATTAATTAATTGGACTTGGAGTTTAATTAATTAATTGGGAGATGATTTAATTAATTGGGCTATTTAATTGGGAGATTAAATAAAGCCCTGAAAGATTAATTAAAGTGGGCCATGAATTAATTAGAAAACTTAGTCTTCTAATTAAATAGGGCCATGGCCCATGTAGGAGAGAGAAGACCTAGTCCTAATAGGACTAGGATAGAAAGAAAACTATAAATAGCTTTCTTCTAGTTAATTTTCACACAACTCCTTAAGCAAAAATTGAGCAAAGCAAAAATCTCTCTCCCTCTCCCTACCTGGATCGGCCGAACCCTGCTTCCACTTTGGAAGAATTTTTCGTGTTCGATCTTTGTTCCAAAATCGTTCTTAAAGTCCTGAATTAATATAGCCTATGTTCTAGTCGATTAGGTTATATTATTTTCGTGATATTGTGGTGTATCAACTCGTAGAGGCGCAACACGTGGGGCGCTGTACAAAAAGCTTGGATCGATTTTCTGTGAGAGAATTCAGAGTTCATCTAGCCAACTTGGATTTGCAAGGAGACAGGTATAAACGAGAAAACTTATACTGTCATTGATTTATATTCATATATATACAACTAGAGAATATCCTGGCAAGATTCTTTAAGAGGCCCTAGAAATTTTTTATATTCCGCTGTGCCTAGGGCTGTTTTTCTTACCGAATCCCAACACATCCATAAACACATTTCAAGTCCTTCAGGGACTACAAATCCATTAAATACCGCAACATGATTGCACCAATCACGGGGGAATATGTTTCATCGTGGTTATTGGTCTATGTGAGAATTCGTACAAGAATTTGTGTTTTATATCTCACATTTTCATCATGTTTTCGTAAAATTATATGTTTGTGACATATAAATTTCACGTATTTGGGCGTGCGGACAACTAGTCCAAATACTTTTACAATTTAATAGCGAACTTGAATCGCATATTTCTATAAGGCCAAATTATTTATTTATGTCGACATTAAATTAACCGTTCACGGTTCAGGATCCTGATTTATAACTTTTATTTAGTTCGACCCAAATAAGCAAAAGTATTATTTATAATTACTTTGCTTTCTATCCCAGTCTTCTTGATTTATTTTATTTCTGTTTCATGTGCCTCTTCATGGGCATCTCGTGAATTAGACTGATCAGTCATTTTTTCTATAGCGCTTTATTTTGAAACATATTCTTCCTCAGAAGAGAATTTCTTTCAGAATTTTTATTTTGCACCAATAGTAATTTCACGCTTTAATTGCGTATATAGTATGCTAGCATATTGTCCTTCAAGGACTTCAATTCATGTTGGTGCAATTTTCAATTCTTGCCCATACTATTTGTGCGTGGGCCAAGTTGAGACAAATAATTTACATTTATGTACTCATGTCAAAACAATTTCACGCCGTTCTACATGCAATGACATCAATTCTCCCCCTAACGGCGAGAAAACTGTCTCAAAAACAATTATCATGATATTTTGATTTAACCATATCGTCTAGTCAGACGTTTAAGATATATGGTTATAGCCTCGTCAGGCGTTCAAAATATATGATTACAGTCGGGAAATAAAAACTAACCGACACGTCTTTGTAGACCCATATATGTTCATTTTGGTGGAAACATCAGAACATAAATCGCACAATCATAAATTTTAATTGAGAATTATTAGGCTTCCAGTCTGACACAAGTTGCAACGTTGTCCTCAATCTTATACTTGAGCAAGAATCTCAGCAAAAGCAATACGTGTTGACAATAGGCATATTTAAACAAAAAAAAAAAAAACTTTTACAGGACTATGAAATTACATAATGGTCAACAAAGTGGATCTGTAAGTCCACATACATTCCATTAAAATTATTATAAAAAGGTTTGGGATTCACGACCAATCTTCACAGTAGATGGTCTTGCAATTTACTTTCTTTGTGGCAATCAACACACACATACTCATGAGATAAATAATCATATGGTTCTTTAAAAGATGCCCGTAATAATTCGGGGCATTTGTAATTTTTCCTGGATGACCAAGTTTATCATGTCACTTCATAATATTATGGATCATTGAACTTTTGGTTCAACTTAAATTTCTGATCCAACATTGCTTATGATCGCATAATTCATTTTGATGAGAAAACTGGGATTTTATTCAACAAAATTTTTCTGGTATGAAATATTGGACGTAGTACAAGTATATTTCATATTCCCCTCATATATATAATTTCCATATGATATTCGTCAATACGTTCTTCAAGACGTATTTCTTTGAATTCAACAAATCTATTTTGGATTTTATAGAGCACAAAGCCTCTTTTACAAAAATATTTGCTCATCCAGACAATTTATATTTGCTCTTCTGGAGCCTTTATAGTATACATCAATATGTATTAACTTTTGCTTTTGCTAAGTTCAGTTTAGATAATATTTCAATCTCGAAGAATTGTGTGTGTCGACCTACTGTCAACTAAATAAATATTTTCACCATTGATATTTACAATGCTCTGTCCATGTATCTTTAGGATGCTCACATAATCTTGTGCATCTAACATGATACTTATATGATTGTGCATCTTCAAGATGCTTATAGCATTAATCTCGTTGTAATTGACATTGATATATAACTAAGATACGACATATACGAAACCAATGCCTTTTACTCTACACTTCTAGTAAGTGCTAACAATTTGCACACCCTTGTCTACAATTGTTTGTCTTCGAGTGGCTTGATGTAATGCAATGCATAATAATAGATTTTGATCATGACTAAACCATGTCATGTTTATAGTTAATTTCATTTGCTTCTGGGAAATAAATTATTTACATTCACTTCCGGGAATGAATAATATATATTAACATTTGCAATCACTTTGAGGGATTAGTCCGGTGAGAGTATGATTTTTCATCAAGAGATCATTATTCAGAATAAATTAATTTAGAGTATCTCTCAAAACCTCTCCTTTATTTTTGCTTCTTCGCGAGCCATTTACAATCATACTTTATCTCCACATAACCTCGATTGAGATACAACTTCATAGTTGTGGAGTATAATCATTTATCAGTTGAAAATATTACAACTTCGGGTGCAAACGATCATAGTGAGCTTTTGTGAGAATCTCACAACTTTAGTAATTATATTGCTCTTTCAAAATTTCATATGATGCAACATCATGTGCAATCATTCATAGGGAGCATTTGAAAATATCACTATTATGATTAAATCGCTCCTCCAAAATTTATAGCACAATCAATTATTTACTTTAGGATTTCAATCCTTCAATGATTCATGTCATATAATTTCTGAAATATGTAGAACATTGAATTCAGTTTGGTGATAATTGTCGTATAGCTAATGCAAATACAACAGTAATTTATAATGCTAAAAATATATACTCAAAACTTCGGGTTTGAGTTAATCTCATAGGATTTTAGCATAAAATAAAATATTTTCATTTAAATTTCAAATTCTTGGTATAACAATAAAATAATAATTTATTATTGATTTAAGTACAAAATTACCTTTTGACAAATCATATGAATAACATCAATAATTAATCCCAAAAATTATTATCTTCAATAGTGAAAGCCATATAATTAATTTGTACTGGAATATCAAACTTTAATATTTACAACTAAACATGAGATAAAAAAAATAATTGATAGATTGTTATTTAGCTTTAAAATAAATCATATATGCCAATACATTACCGAAAATATTATTAGGCCCAACGGGCATCCATAAGTATTTGAAAATTGACATATGATGAAGTTCACAATTTAAACTTATTATCTATAAATCAATTATGAAATTTCTTCAGTAAATATTTCATTCTCAATCTAAATTCAAAATGACTTCAGTAATATTAAGAAGCATTTAACTGCTTATTCATGTCAAGTAGAATATTCATTATATAATGGACTTTGACAAGGATCGGCATTTTTCCTTGAGAAGTAAAATTAATTTCAATTTCAAAAATAATTTGACTACAAAAGCAAATTCATAAAAAAATTGCATAATTTCATTAAATGGTAGGTATTGACTTAGGCTTGAAAAATCGAACAAATTAATTGAATAATCAACCCTTGAAAGCAATCATAAGCAAAAATGCTTCAAGTTCATTAGAAATATTTTTCATGACTTGAACGGCAAATAAGACCAATCAGTCTGGAGCTTTGAACATATAATTCAAGCTTGTTATCAATCTAAACCTTCAGATTAAATTTCTTATGCAAAATATGGTGCATTATTTTTGTAAGTAAAAATTTCTTTTGTTACCTCGTGTCTTCCTCTAAGGTTGATTACCAAGATGCAGTACCTTCCCTCATGCATGAAGTTTTCCATATGCCTCAGTATTTCGATAGCTCATTGTTGATCCGATTAGCTAGTTAGTGTGGAATTAAAACATAAAGCAATCGTGCTGATAACGTGTTATAAAACTAATCTAAAATGATCAATTAAAGTAAACAAAGTAAGAACTAAGAACAATAGAAATAGGGAGTATATTATTTTATTTCATTCTTATTGTGTATACAATTGTGTGTATATACAAGCCAAAACCTCATCTATTTATAGGCTAGGTAGAATAATAGATGAGATAAGATTGTAACATACATCTACTTAATTACAAAGGGTACATGTATTTAAATGAAGAGTTAAATACATTGGACATAGGAAATTGATATTCTTCATGCATGTACTTTAGACATCCATCCAAATACATTTGATTTACAACACACCAGAAGTTCTTAATTTCTTCTCTTCTGCTCATTAACATCACTGTCTTCATCATGGCAAATTCAAATAAATTGTTTCTTCTCTTTTTATCTTTATGAACAAAAAACGACCTTTCAGTTTAATTAACCATAAAGATAAACTTTACACTGATTAATTAAACAATTAGATTTAAAATTTTGCTTAGCATAATACATTATTTATGGATCTTATTTAAATTTTGAAGTAATTTTTTTAGTTGTGTTTCAATCATGCCAAAAATAAAATTATGAGAATTGATGGTATAATCAAACAATTTTGGAGTCATTAATTGGCTCAGTATGAAAAGTTTAAAATTTATTGTCTTCAATTTTATTGTGAATGATGGGTTCGAAATCCATTTTATACGGATCTTCTTGATGAACACATGTTATATATGCTCATTGCTAGCTATTGAATATCAATTTTTTTTTTTAATTAATATCTGCAATAAGAAAATTTTACGACAAAAAAAAATGAAGAAGATGAAACATACACCATTAGCAGCGGTGGAGCCGATTTTATGTGTTTTGTTTTTTATACTGATTTATCGAATTAGTGTTAAAAACTGAGGTTTGAAAGTCCGAATTTATGGTCCTATTCACGAAAAGGCACGAGGAGAAAGCAAGAAGCACGAGGGAATAAAATATTGAAAATATTAATATAGTTTTTAGAATCTTATTTATCAATTCCCGAAATTACTGGACGAGTAGGACCATACTTGATTAATTAATTGGGTCATGTTTGGAATGGTTTTGGTCTGGTTTAATGGCCTTCAATTTAAAAAAAAAATGGTTTGGGTAATTTTGGTGATTGATGTTTCTTTTTTTTAGTTTTTCAAGGGTTTAATCCTATGAAGCACGGATACTTCAAAAAATTCAACTATGCAGAGTCGGACTCTTTACGGACTCGGACACGCGTGCGATTAGTCTCGGACACGTGTCGGACTTGCCACGTGGCGAGTCCAAGAAAATATGGTATTTGACTTGGCGGGATACGGTCAAGGACTCGGACTTGGTCTAGGATTTCGGTCTTGGACCCGGTGGGGATACGGTCAAGGACTCGGTCTTGGACATGACGGGGGTCTTTCTGCAATTTTTATCAAAATTGTGGGTTAAAATTGAAAATTTAAAACTTAGTTAAAAAAAATCAGAAAATACTTTTGTGAACTAGTCGATTAAACTTCTACAAAGTACTATTCCTCTTTATTCCAAACACAAATTAAACAACTCATGAACTCTCCAATTTTATTCATTTCATAAACCTTAGTTTAAGAATTATCTTCCAATTTATTCAGATTTACAGGTACTTTTCTTCCTCTCTACCTCATTTTTGTGCAATTATGTTTATTTCCTTGAAATTTGAGTTGAGTTTTTATTTTTTCTTCTTTTTCCATCAACAATGTGTGCTTATTTTACAAAATTATTGACATTATGGTCTAAAATTAGAGATATTTGGAGTTCTTTTATCTGGTAAATCTATTCAGTGTCGGTGCCGCATTGTTAAACTCCATTGCACCTAAACCATACTCTTTCTCTATGTGTGGCCAGAAATGTATTATCTTTTAACCTCTAGGTAATTGCTATAAAAAAAATCTGAAGCAAAAGAAGTAAATAAAATAAAAGAGGGTGGTATTTCTATCTTGTAATAAAAAAAAAAACTAATTTTATTTAAAGATTTCGAACAATCTTTCGTGTAATTGGCTAATTGTTATGTACTTGGAGTGATTATTTTTCTTATGAGACTTGTTTTGATATTTTTTTTGCATGTGAGACTATGTGCTTAGCTTGAATTTAGATATCTTTTGTGATCTTTTCTTTTGATTCATTGACTATTAGGGGTGAACGCGGTCGGGTTTGGGCGGGTTTACATGAAAAAATTAACCCGACCCAACATGTGAGGGTTGCCAATTTTTTAAACCCGCTCACATTGTTATTTTCCAAAACCGCTCAGTTCGGGTGAAATGGGTGCGGGCGGGTGGCGGTCGGGTTGGCGGGTTGAACGAAAACAATGTCATAAATCCTTGACATCTAAATATAAATAATTAAGCGTATAATTTTAAATTCTTCAAACAACAAATAAGATGTATCAAATATGTTCACCTACATTTGAAATTAAATTCAAGATGCAAAAAATACAAAACTAGAATATAGTCAACTATTTCTTACTAATTAAATCAACAGTCTCCACAAAAAATAATATTACAAGTCCCCACAAAAGAATTCATTACAAATCATCACTCACACATTACAATTTCTCGATTTTTCCAACAACAAACTTTTTAGGAAAAAATGTACTAACATATACATACCATTAACATTAATTTAAACAAAAAGTACCATTAACATTAATATAAACAAAAAGCTTGAAGAAAATTTGTCTATTTGTTCTTATTCATTTGTCAATAAATGTAATTTATTTCACAATTTTATTAAACAATTAATAAAAAGTACATCAAGGATGATTAAGTGCGGGTTGCGGGTGGGTCGGTTTTTTAACCATCAAACCCGTCACCCGACCCATAACGTGCGGGTTTACAAATTACCAACCCGTACTTGATTATTTTAAAAATAAAACCGGCGGGTTGCGGGCAGGTTGGGCGGGTGGGAAGGGTTTATGAACACCCCTATTGACTATGATGCTAATTTATTTTATTTTATATAAAATATATAGTTTTTTTTTTTTTAATATACGTATCCATGCCGTGTCGTATCTTGAAATTTTTTTAGAAAACGAGTCGCCGAATCCGAATCGTGTCGAGTTCGAGTCGTCGAGTCAGTGTCTGTGCAACATAGGTTTAATCCCTTTCAAGGCACGTCGGGCACATAAAGTGAGAATATCTCCCAACAGGGATTCGAACCTGAGTCTGCTACTTTGTAGTGACTAGTCCCTTCCACTAGACCAATCACATGTTGGTGATTTTGGTGAAATTTTTTAAATTTCATTTATAGGCTTTGAATGTTTGGTTTTGTGGTTCTGAAAAAATTGAAACCACATTTATATTGATTTTTTTGGCTTTTTGCCCCTGGAATTATAAGATTTTGGCACTTTGCACCATGACTTAAAAGTTTTGGCACTTTGCACCATAGTGTGTGTTTTAGCTAAAAAATTCATTGGTAGAAGGGTAGAATAGTTATTTTTAATTTTCTTTTTCACTTTGCATCTTGTCAATATAGATTTTGCACCCTTAAAATATAGAATGTTGAGATTTTGCACCCTAAAATTATAAAATATTAGCAATATAGAATGTTGAGATTTTGCACCCTAAAATTATAAAATATTAGCATTTTTCACCCCGATTTAAATTTTTTGGCACTCTGCACCCTAAAAATATATTTTGTATGACCTTTTGTAACCTAATGTATTTTTCTTAAAAACACACAAACTCATAAATGTCGGCCATGTAGAGGTAAAATGATCATTTTCTATGCACAACAATCGTATACTTGTTATTCTAAATTTATTTTACTTTATAATTAATAACTTATTTCAACATTTTCTCTCAGTAAAATTTAGATTAAAAAAAAGACATTATCTTCATTTTATTTTCTAGTATCCGCTAGATTATTTACTTTATATCTAAAATACACGTTTATATATCTAACATATTATTATATTGCATATTATTTATGTTGGATGAAGATGAAGATGAAGGCACTGAAGAAAGTTTGATAAGGGAGGTTTTGATGCATTCCAAAACTTCGTAAAATTGGCTAAGTATGGAGTGACTTAGCTGATAAACTTATCAAGGAATTTTGACTAAGAAATGAAGACATCAGAAGAGTCAAAGTTTCAAGGTCCAAGACTTCTGATCTGCTGAAGAGAAGTTATCAGACTAGTGAAGATCAGCCGACTCAAATCAGATTTGTTCAAGTTTGAGATCAGCCGAGTTCGTCATCAGACTTATACTTTCGTCAGCCAAGTGAAGAAGATCATGAAGTGTTCCCAACGGTAATAAATGCCCCTTGGTGTAATAAATGCTGAAGTACGAGGATATTTATGACAAATGATTGAAGAAAAGCTTCGCATCAGCCGAGTGCATTTAATGCTGCATTTAATGCTGCCTGCAGAATAGTACTGTTTACAGTACGGACAGACTGCAAAAGAGCCGTTCGCGGATTTTAAGGACCAGTACTCGAGGAATTTGAATCCTGTCTCTCTTCAACGGACATTTTTCAATCCTCAAGTATAAATAGCTGCAAGAGACGAAGAAGGAATAAGCAACACACTTTCTGAGAGAAATTTCCGAAGCAAAATTCTTTAAGTCTCAAGAACAGCTCACTCATCAGCTGAGTCATTTGTTGACGAAAGCAGAGTTGAAGAATCAAGAAAAATACATCTTCTGAGTGATTTTGTAAACAAGAGTGTTGTGCGGAGTTGTGATCCATCTTTGTGAGTGATCAAACTTCAGAGGATAGGTTTTCTGTGTGATCTCCTATTGCGAACTTGTGGTCGTTTCATTTGTTGTTCGACGCAAGCAGAGTATACTGTAAACTTTGTGATTATAGTATAACCCAAGATCTGAGTGACTTGGAAGAGTGGACTAAAGGATATTTAAATCCATATAACCACTATAAAAATTACTTGTGTTTTTACATTGTTTCAAAACTGCATATCTTCTGTTTGCATAAAAACACATTAAGTTAACTGTTTGAAAAAGAACAAAAAGGAGTTTATAAAACTGGGGAAACATTTTTCAAACTGCTAAGAATACTTGTGAAAAACACTTTGAAAATCCGCTGCAAGTACTCTAAGTATTAAAACTGATTTCTGCAAAATCAGCTAAGTAACTATCAGACGAGTGGTCAACAAGACTGTTCAAAGATTTGTTCGCGAACAGAATTGTAACTTACTAATCTGATCAGCTTAGACTGTTCAGTTGGAGTAAAGTTTTAAAGTTAAATTTGAAAGAAAATTTTAAAGAGGTTTATTCACCCCCCCCCCTCTAAACCTCTTCTGACCACTTGGGACCAACAAGTGGTATCAGAGCGGGTGGTTCATTAGAATCAGCTGCCTGATCAACGAGCTTGATCCGAGTGTTTTTCAAAGGTTTTCAAAACTTTTCAAAAGAGCATCTTTTTGAAAAACAAAAACTTTTTGAAAAATGGATTGTATCAGCCATGTTCCCCACATTGCTGGTATGTCTTTTGAGGACTGGAAAATCAGAATGGAGATTTTCCTTGCTGCCTATAATGACAACATGCATACATGTATCATTAAAGGTCCATTCAAATTCACCAAGACCATCATCGTAGATGAAGCTCAAATAGTGGTGGAAAAAGACTTAACAGAAATGACAGCAGAAGAAATAAAGCTGTTCAACCTGGACAAAGTCGGAAGATTCATCATGACCAAAGCCCTGGATAATGATCGGTTTGACAAAGTCAAGCATTGCAAAACTGCAAAGGAGATGTGGGATAAGGTTCGTGACATGAGTGAAGGCAATGATGCTATTAAAGAGCATCAGCTCAGTGTTGCCTTGGAGAAGCTGGACAACTTCAAGATGAAGTCTGGAGAAACCATTGATCAGATGGACATCAGATTCACCAGAACTCTGAATGAAGTTTTGAAGCTGGGAAAGACTTTCACTGACAAAGAGATTTCTGTCAGAGTACTGAAGGCTCTACCTCCCAAGTTCAACATGAAGGTGACAGCAATGGAAGAATCAAGAGATCTGGGCAAGATTTCTCTAACAGAGCTGTTCTCCGCACTCAAGGCGTATGAGTATAAACTGCCAAGGATGGGAATTGAAGAAACCTCAACTTCAGGACCCACAGCTGCACTTGTTGCTGCTGAAAACACCAGAAGACCAGCACAGAAAAGCAAAGAAGTGGACTCATCTGATGAAGCCACGCTACTCAACAAAAAGGAGTACACTGCTGGAGATGTAGCATTATTGATGAACAACTTCAAGAAGTTCTATAAGAGAAAGATGAAAAACAAATACAATCATGCTGCTTCTACTTCTAAACCTAATTTTTCTTCTCAGGATAAAGAAGATTATAAATCAAAACTGATGTGTTACAACTGCAGGAAATTGGGACACTTCATAAGAGACTGCCCATATCCAAAAGCAGAGAAGTACACTGAGGAAGAGAAGAAAATGAGAAAAGAAAGAAAGCATCAGAGAGCCAAGGCAATGATGGCTGAAGCAGAAAAGCCAGCTGCTGTCTACTCATCTGATTCAGACTCAGACTCGTCTGATGAAGAATCGTCTGATGAAGAAAAACCTGCTCTCCTGTGCCTGATGGCAAAGGAATCTGATGACTCTGAGGATGAGGTAACTCCTCAAGAAAATGAACTGTTTAATTCTCTAGAGCAAATGATGTTGAATAATACTACTATTGCTGGAGAGTTTGTTAAGCTTAAGGAAGAGATGAACTTGCTAAAAGAGCAAAATAGTTCACTGAAACTTTTAGCTGAAAAGCCAAAAGAATCAGCTGAATATAAACAGCTTGAGCAAGAGCATGAATCTCTGAAAGCTGAATGTGAGGTTTATAAAGGAAAAATCATGGAACTTGAGAAAATCATTGAGTCTCATGATAAGTCTACTGTTGCATCCATGCATACATCTAGTAAACAGGAGACACCTTTAGAAAAGGAAAAATTAGAGTTGAACCATACTGAAAAATTTGTATCAGCTGACAATAGTAAGGTCATTCTGTATGTTCAAACCTCTAGACCTACCTCAACTGAGAAAGTGGTAAAGGAGAAGAAATCTCCTAAGGCTAAAAAGAGCAAAGAGCCTAGTGTAGGAAATCAGACTAGTAAGACCAAACAGCAGAGTCCTAAGAAGTCTGCTGATAAAGCTAAATTGAATCAATCTGTTGGTAAAACTAAGTCAAAATCAAATGAGCAAGCATCTAGTAAACCAAAGAAGCATAAGAATAAGAAAAATCAAAATGCTTGGTATGGAAATAAGTCATATTATGTGCAACCTGCTGCATATCATCCTATGTATCATGCACCTCAATTTCCTAGTTACTATGCACCTTACCCTGCTCATCCAATGCATGCATATCCTGCATATCATGCACCTTACCCTGCTTATGAACATTATTCATATCATACTGATCATCAACATGACTTATCTGATAACTATGATAAAAATGAAACTGTTCATGCTCCTAAAACTCAGAAACCTAAGAAGCCTAAGACTTCAACATCTTGGGTTGTCAAGGGTGGAACTAATCCTTCAGGACCCTCTCAATAAGGGTACCTAAAACAATTTTATTTTTTGTTTTGTAGGTTAGGATTAGGAGTAGGAGTAAAGTAGAGAAGATTTGGTACTTGGACAGTGGATGTTCAAGGCACATGTGTGGAAACATACATGAGTTGACTGATGCAGTTGCTGTGGATGGTCCAAAAGTCACTTTTGGAGACAGCAAAGAAGGCAAGATTAAAGCTAAAGGAAGATTAATCAAGGGAAACATAGAGATATCTGACGTCTCATATGTTAAAGGCCTAAAATATAACCTGCTGAGCATAAGTCAATTTTGTGACAAGGGATATTCAGTCATCTTCTCAACAGATAAGTGCTACGTTGAACAAATTGGTACAAAGAAGGTAATTTTATCTGGAAGACGACAAGGAAATATCTACATAGTTGACTGGAATTCTGCTGACAAGAATTCAAGTATTTGTTTGGTGGCATCTGCACCAAGTGAAGTCAGTTGGCTATGGCACAAGAGGATGAATCACTTAAACTTCAAGACCATAAACAGATTAATCAAGAATGACTTGGTAGAAGGGATTCCAAAAGCAGTCATGAGCAAAGACAAGCTCTGTGACGCCTGTCAGAAGGGTAAACAAATCAAGTCATCATTCAAAGAAAAGAAGCACCAATCTTCTGGAAGAATATTGGAGCTGTTGCATATGGACTTATTTGGACCCATTGATCCAGTCAGCAATGGTGGAAAGAAATACTGCCTAGCTGTTGTGGATGATTATTCAAGATATACTTGGGTGATTTTCATGAAGAAGAAAAGTGAAACCAAGGAACATCTCACAAATCTGATGGAACTGATCCAGAATGAGAAGAGTATCAAGATATTGAAGATCAGATCAGATAGAGGGACAGAGTTTACAAACTCTACTGTTGAAGAGTATTGTAATATCAAAGGAATACATCATGAGTATTCTGCTGCAAGAACCCCTCAACAGAATGGTGTTGCTGAAAGGAGAAACAGAACACTGAAAGAAGCTGTCAGAACCATGATAGCTGAAGCTAAACTGCCTCAAAGATTTTGGGCAGAAGCAACAAATACAGCATGTTTTACCCAGAACAGATGTATGATCAACAAAAATCAGAACAAGACTCCATATGAAGTTTGGAACAACAGAAAGCCAAACATTCATTACTTTAAGATTTTTGGTTGTAAATGTTTTGTATTGAATAATGGGAAAAATCACCTTACTGCATTTGCAGAAAAGGCTGATGAAGCTGTCTTTGTAGGATACTCATCTGTTAGTAAGGCTTATAGAGTTTTTAACAAAAGAACATTACTAATAGAAGAATCTATCCATGTAGTATTTGATGAGCCAAGTCAATCTTCTGAAAAGAATCAAAGTGTAAATCAAGATCTGTCTGCTGATTTACAGAAGTTGGACGTTGGAAGAAATGAAGAATATGTTCCCATCATACTACCTAACCTAAGTTCAGCTGCAAATTCAAGTGCTGTTCATAATCACAGTGCTGATTGTCTAACAGACGAGTTGCTAACAGCTGACAGACCAGAGACTGTTCAACAGACGACACGTGTTCAACAGACTACTACTGGAACTCCAACAGTAGTGTTGCAAGATCATAACAGAGGACAACATCCTGATTTGCAACCTGATCTCAGATGGCTCAAGAATCACCCACCTGAACTAGTTATTGGTGATCCTTTAGATAGAGTGAAAACAAGAAGAGCTGCTGCACAAGATGCTATGTTTGTCACATTTCTATCTCAAATAGAGCCTAAACAAATTGAAGAAGCTCTAAATGACTCCTTCTGGATAGAAGCTATGCAAGAAGAGTTGAATCAATTTGAAAGGAATGAAGTCTGGTACTTAGTTCCTAGACCAAGTCATCAAAGAGTAATTGGCACTAAGTGGGTATTCAGAAATAAGATGAATGAAGATGGTGTTGTCACCAGAAACAAAGCAAGACTAGTGGCCAAGGGTTATTGTCAAGAAGAAGGAATTGACTTTGATGAAACTTTTGCACCAGTAGCAAGACTTGAAGCAATCAGACTGTTTCTTGCCTATGCTGCTCACAAGAACTTCACTGTCTATCAGATGGATGTGAAGTCTGCTTTTCTCAATGGAGAATTGCAAGAAGAAGTTTATGTTGAACAACCTCCAGGATTTGAAGTCTATCAAGAAGAGGACAAAGTATATCGTCTGAAGAAAGCCCTTTATGGACTAAAACAAGCTCCAAGAGCATGGTATGATACCCTATCTGATTTTCTTTTAATTAAAGGATTTCGTAAAGGTAAGGTAGATAAAACCTTGTTCACTATTGAATGGGAAAATCATATATTACTTGTGCAAATATATGTGGACGATATTATTTTTGGTTCAACTAACCAACAGATGTGTGATAAGTTCTCCAAGCTGATGCAGAATAAGTTTGAAATGAGCATGATGGGTGAACTTAATTACTTTCTTGGATTGCAAGTTAGACAGTTGCCTGATGGAATATTCATCAGCCAAGCAAAGTACACAAGAGATCTGTTTAAGAAATTTGGTATGGAAACTAGCTCAACAGCTACCATTCCTATGTCTACAAGTCTTCGTTTGGATAAAGATGAAGATGGCAAATCAGTGGACATAACCAAATATAGAGGCATTATTGGTTCATTGTTGTATCTAACAGCAAGCAGACCTGACATAATGTACTCAGTTGGAGTCTGTGCAAGATTTCAATCAAACCCCAAAGAATCTCATCTTTTAGCTGCCAAGAGAATATTGAAGTATGTTAAAGGCACTCAAGAATTGGGATTGTGGTATCCTAGAGAATCTGGATTTGAACTCATTGGTTATTCAGATTCAGACCTTGCTGGCTGCAAGATTGACAGAAAGAGCACAACAGGTGCCTGTCAGTTCTTAGGCAGTCGTCTGATCTCATGGATGAGTAAGAAGCAAACCTCAGTTTCTATATCTACTGCTGAAGCTGAATATATAGCTGCTGGAGCTTGTTGTGCACAGATACTTTGGTTGAAGCATCAACTAGAAGACTACAATATCAAGATCAGTGGAATTCCAATCTACTGTGACAATACAAGTGCAATCTCTCTTACTCAGAACACTACAAGTCATTCAAGGACTAAGCATATTGAGATCAAGCATCATTTCATTAGAGATCATGTGGAAAAAGGCAATGTAATGATTGAGTATGTTCATACTGATAATCAGATTGCTGACATTTTCACCAAACCTTTAAGTGAAGTAAGGTTTTCAACCTTAAGAGCTGAGCTAGGACTACTTAATTTGGAAGCATAAGCTGAGGGGGAACTCATCAGAAGACTGGAGTTCAACAGCTTAGCAATTCGTTATTATCTTCAAGGATTAACTCTCAACAGACTAGTTAACTTATGAATTCTTAAAACTCAGGGGGAACGTGTAAGACTAGCGGTACTTCTGAATTAAAGATGAAATTTGTTAATGACAGTTAGTTGAAGTTATGTTTTCATCAGAAGACTCAACTATCGAAGATTGAAGTTATTTTATCTAGCTGGATTGACAAACAGCTGAGGAAGGTTATCAGCTATTGGCATTCTCTGATAACAGCATTGTCATCAGGACAGAAGTCCATCAGATAAGTGTTTATTATACTCATCTGATTACTTTAATAAAAGCGGAACTATTTAAAACGTTTTATTCAAAACACGCTTTTATAAGTAACTGTTGGGCGGCACATTTTCCCGCTCCTCATTAAAATATCTTTTGAATTCGAAAGGTCGCAACTGACGCCGCACGATCAGCACTGACAGAAAAACGGATCTAACGGTTGGCAGATTTCACGGAAACCGAAAAACCCCAACTCTATAAATCCTCATCTGATCAGTCGAGTAGCTCTTTACGCACTCTAAGCATTCAAAAGTACTTGTGAAAATTCTTGAGCAATTTTCTGCAAAAATCCTCCGTTTTTCTTCTAATTCCTACGGATCTGAAATGGCTGCTGAAGGCATGTACCTTGTGTATGATTCCTACTATCAATCTGGTACGGATCTGATGAAAGAACTGCTTGAAAAGTTCAAATCTGCTTCTCTGGTAAACTTCATGGAATATCAGGAGGGAGTTATCTGGACTGACCAAGTGATGGAGTACTATAGCAATGCAAAAGCTGACTACAACAAACTGGAGATTAAAGCTACAGTGGAAGGTAAAGCTATCACTATTACTCCTGCTGTTCTTCACGAGACGTTTGGACTTCCTAACAGAGGACGACATGACGTCACTGTTCTGACGGAGAACAAGCACCAACAGTTCTGGGCGATCTGCGCCAAAGAGGGAGAAGTTATGTCTGGAAATATAAGGAAGAAGCAATTGAAGGATGAATATCAGCGTATGGCTGATATGGTGTGCAAACTGATTGAAAACTGCACTTTTTCTCTAGATGCTGTCACAATGAAGCGTTTCAGCATCATGGCTGCCGTATACTATGGAATAGAGGTAAACTGGTCCATCATAATTTGGTATATACTTGCTGATTTTCTGGAAGTGAAGAAGGGAAAAGGCCCTTACACCAACCACAGAATCACTTTAAGTTACCTCTTATCAAAGATGGGCTGTGTCATGTCAAATGGCAAAGAAATTCACAAGTCCAAAGCAATGAACAAGTACCTACCTGTTCAGAAGAGGAAGGCTGATGAGCCTGAAGGAGAAGAAGTTGAGGAACCAAAGGAGGTTCCTGCCAAGAGGCAAAAGAGGTTAGTCAAAACAGCAAGTCTGGCTGTTGAGACTAAGAGGAAGAGGGCTGCTGATGAGCCCAGGAAGAAAGAATTAAAGCAGATGGAGAGAGTGACTTCTGCTGAAGCCACTAAAATTGTTGAGAACATAATAACTGATGTAAGGACTGGATCCCCTGCATCACCATCAAGAACTCCATCAGCAGAGAGGCCTGCTGAGAATGTCTCTAAGAGAACAAGAAGTCAGCAGAAGGATACTGCTACTTCAAGAGTTGTTCAAGGTCTAACAAAGAGGTCAGCTAGAAAGAAGATGACATTTTTGGAGAAGGATACTGAGTTGGTGGACTTAGTAAGATCAAGTCCGGAGTCTGCTGAAAGACCAGTTGAAGCTGCTGAAGCTTCCACTGTTGACAAAGCTGATGAGCAACAGACTACTCAGAAAGCACCAACAGCTGAGGTTACTCAACCTCAAGAAGATCCAGATGTTCAAATCATCCATCCCATTGCTGCTGCTCCTATATCATCTGCTGGACCAGCCCCTGCTGATAAAGGCAAAAGAAAAATTGTGCTAAGGAGAAAGAAAATCTCCAAAGCTGATAAGAAGGCAAGAGAGGAGGCTGAACAGAGGAAGCAAGATGAGCTTGAAGAGAAGAAGGCTCTTGAATTGAGCAAAGCTCAACAAGCAAAGGATGAGGCCAGAAGAAGAATGTCTGCAGCAGAGAGAAAAGCTGCTGAAGATGCTGAATTGGCCATGGTGATTGAACAAAGCAAGGTTGATGCCTATGGACCTGTCCATGGAGGTGGCATCAAGATTGGTGAAGGGCAGACTGAAGAAGACAAAAAGAAGATACTACTGCCTGCTCCCAAAACCAAGTCCAAAGACAAGTTTGAAGTCAGGAAAGCTTTTGAGATAGTATATGCTGATAAGGAGCTTTTCAAGAAGTTTGAGAAGTCTCTAGCATACTATGATCAGAAGTTGATGCTGAAGACTATGTTCACCCAGGAGAAACCAAGATATATCAAGTGGAGAGATATCAGGCTGAATAGCTCAACAACTGAACTTCAAAACATGAAGGAGTTAGCTGATGAAGAACACTGGGTTCTGACTTGGCTGAAGACAAACTCCATCCAAAAGGCCCTTGATCCCAGTTATGTAAGAGAAGTCATGCATAACTATGCAAAAAGCTTTGCATTGGAGGAGGCCAAGAAGATTAAAAACACCTTGCCTGAAAAGAAAAAGAAATCTGAAGATGCTGAAGAGAGAGCAATTAAGTTTGCTGTTATGACTGCTCTGAAGAGATGGGTTAAAAAGTCAAAGTATCAGCAAGGATGTTCAAGTGACTTGCCACTGCTGCCAAGTATTCAACAAATCATTTTTGGCAAGGAAGTACAACCGTACCATGAAGTCCCTAAGGGTAACAATGCTCCTGTCAACCCTTGGATCATTGTAAGACAGATTAGACAGACTACATGCTTTAATGATGATGGAACCATTACAAATCTGTTCTACGATGATGTCACTGATGAGCACAAGTCTGCTGACAAGCACAAGTCTGCTGACAAGCCTTTGGCTATTGAAGGGCCATCTAAGACTTCTGAAGATCATCAGATGACGGATTTGCAAGATGTCCCTGTTCATCAGGAGACTAAAGAGGAAGAAGCTGATGCCTCTACTTCATCAGGTGATGAACACTCATCACTGATGGAAGCCTTCCAGTTACTTATTGAAAATCAAATAAAAGATATGGAAGAGAGGAATAGTCTGCAGTTACAGAAGATGAAGACAGAATTGATTGAATCTCACACTCATCAAGTGGAAAGAACGCATCTTCTAACCAGCAGTTCTATCAAGTTAGCTATTGATCAGATTCCTATTCCTCAAGATCATTCACTAGAGTTAGTGAATAGCTTAAGAGAGCTGAACCGTAACGTTGAAGATGTGAAGGGTGATGTAAATCATCTTCACACTGCCTTGAAATCAGCTGAGCACAAGATTGCTGATTTAACTGCAACTTTCATTAAAGTCAGTCATGAAGAGAAGGAAATAAATCTGGGGATGTTGCAAGAAGTAGCAAAGGCTGCACAGGAAGTTCAAAATGAAATTGCAACTATCAACCTAAACATTGACTACTTTAATGATAAGACTGATGTCATCAGCACTGACCTTCATCATCTGACAGCTAGTCATGACGTTGTTAATCAGAATCTAAAAGCTTTATGTGCTGAAGTAAGGATTCCAACAGTTGCCCTCAACCCTGCTGTTGAACCTTCTACTGTCATCAGAGTTGATGATGACAAAAAGGGGGAAGATAAAAGGGAAGAACCAGCAAAGGAGTTTGCTGCTGAAGAATCAGCTATGGAACCTGCTGCTGAAGAACCAGCTAAAGAGACCATTACTGATGAACCAGCAAAGGAGTCTGCTGCTGAAGAAACAACTTTGGAAGAAACTGATGCAACTATTAAAGCCAAGGAAACTGAAGACACTACTGACAAGGCTGAAGTACTTGGAAAGGTGGAAGAAGAAGATAAGATTGAAAAAGAAGACACCAAGTACAAAAATACAGATTCTGCCAGAAAAGCTATGGAAGCTCTGAAAGCTCTTCAAGAACAAGAACTTAAAGAGAAGATGGAAGCTGCCAAAGCAACCCTGGAAGAAGAAGTTGATGAAGAAGATGATGATGAAGAATCATCATATGAATATGAAGAAGTGCTCGAATCTGATGAAGAAGCTGATAGTTAGAAATTGAAAAATCAATTGTAATCAGTTTACTTTTTCAGAAATCTCATCTGATGAATTTGTACATGTAATTCACTTTCTATATCAATAAAATGTTCAAGTTCAATCCAATAAACTTTTTCTATCTCAGAAAATTTTGAGGATTACAATCTTTAGTTTAGGTATTCAACAGGTACTAAGCTGAAGTTTTGTCATCATCAAAAAGGGGGAAATTGTTGGATGAAGATGAAGATGAAGGCACTGAAGAAAGTTTGATAAGGGAGGTTTTGATGCATTCCAAAACTTCGTAAAATTGGCTAAGTATGGAGTGACTTAGCTGATAAACTTATCAAGGAATTTTGACTAAGAAATGAAGACATCAGAAGAGTCAAAGTTTCAAGGTCCAAGACTTCTGATCTGCTGAAGAGAAGTTATCAGACTAGTGAAGATCAGCCGACTCAAATCAGATTTGTTCAAGTTTGAGATCAGCCGAGTTCGTCATCAGACTTATACTTTCGTCAGCCAAGTGAAGAAGATCATGAAGTGTTCCCAACGGTAATAAATGCCCCTTGGTGTAATAAATGCTGAAGTACGAGGATATTTATGACAAATGATTGAAGAAAAGCTTCGCATCAGCCGAGTGCATTTAATGCTGCATTTAATGCTGCCTGCAGAATAGTACTGTTTACAATACGGACAGACTGCAAAAGAGCCGTTCGCGGATTTTAAGGACCAGTACTCGAGGAATTTGAATCCTGTCTCTCTTCAACGGACATTTTTCAATCCTCAAGTATAAATAGCTGCAAGAGACGAAGAAGGAATAAGCAACACACTTTCTGAGAGAAATTTCCGAAGCAAAATTCTTTAAGTCTCAAGAACAGCTCACTCATCAGCTGAGTCATTTGTTGACGAAAGCAGAGTTGAAGAATCAAGAAAAATACATCTTCTGAGTGATTTTGTAAACAAGAGTGTTGTGCGGAGTTGTGATCCATCTTTGTGAGTGATCAAACTTCAGAGGATAGGTTTTCTGTGTGATCTCCTATTGCGAACTTGTGGTCGTTTCATTTGTTGTTCGACGCAAGCAGAGTATACTGTAAACTTTGTGATTATAGTATAACCCAAGATCTGAGTGACTTGGAAGAGTGGACTAAAGGATATTTAAATCCATATAACCACTATAAAAATTACTTGTGTTTTTACATTGTTTCAAAACTGCATATCTTCTGTTTGCATAAAAACACATTAAGTTAACTGTTTGAAAAAGAACAAAAAGGAGTTTATAAAACTGGGGAAACATTTTTCAAACTGCTAAGAATACTTGTGAAAAACACTTTGAAAATCCGCTGCAAGTACTCTAAGTATTAAAACTGATTTCTGCAAAATCAGCTAAGTAACTATCAGACGAGTGGTCAACAAGACTGTTCAAAGATTTGTTCGCGAACAGAATTGTAACTTACTAATCTGATCAGCTTAGACTGTTCAGTTGGAGTAAAGTTTTAAAGTTAAATTTGAAAGAAAATTTTAAAGAGGTTTATTCACCCCCCCCCTCTAAACCTCTTCTGACCACTTGGGACCAACAATTTACATAATTTAGATTATCATATTAAGTCGGGGTTGAAAATTGCCAGAAATTATATTTTTTGGGTGCAAAGTGACTATATTCTATATTTCAGAGTGCAAAGTGTCAAAATCTATACTTTTAGGGTGCAAAGTGCCAAAATATTCGAAAATAGCTATTATACTCTTCAATCAATGATTTTTTTTTCAAAACACACTAGGGTGCAAAGTGCCAACTAAATTATATTTCCAAGATGCAAAGTGCCAAAACTTTTAAGTTAGGAGGCAAAGTACCAAAACTCTATAATTTCAGGGTGCAAAGTGCCAAAAGCCCTTAGGTTTTGGATGTTTGGTTTTGTGGTTATGAAAAAATTGAAACCACATTTATATTGATTTTTTTTTTTTGTTTCCCATTAAGTTAGAACCTCTCCCAACAGGGATTCAAACATGAATTAACTACTTTTTAGTGATTAATCACTTCTGTTGGATTAATCACATGTTGGTTTTTAGGGGAGGGGGTGGAATTGCAACACGAGGACTACCAGTGAGTCACCTATCCTAGTACTACTCTCGTCCAAACACGGTTAACATCGGAGTTTTGATGGAATTCGGTGCATTAGTGCTTGTATGATTGCACCCTCACTTTGATTGATTTTGGATGGAGGTGCAACAAGAGGACTACACAAGGAGTCAAATATCTTAGTACTACTCTCTTCCAAGCACGGGTAGGCCTGTCAATCGGGCCATGTGAGCCGAGTCTTTAATTGCTCAAACTCAAATACCGTCGGGCTTCATGTCTATATGCTCAAACTCAAATGCCATCGGGCTTCACATCTATATGCTCAAACTCGGCTCATGTAATTTTTCGGGCTTCGGGTTTATATCCGACTCATATCGGGTTTGCTCACTCTAGCAAATTTTACTTAACAACTAAAAAACTGCCCATTCTTTAAATGCAATATATAGACAATTTTATCTAATGCACAAGAATATACAAATTTTATACTCGTATTCAATAACATAAAACATTAAATAAAATTTGTAAAGAGCCAAGACTCCCATTTTTTCACCATTTATTTTTATTTTTCCATTTTTTCTTTTTGTTGATTATGTTCTCTTTGACCTGCAGAAAATTTTTGGCAATCAGTTTACAAAGTCATAAGTTATAAGTGGTGGACTATTTGTAGTAATTAGTATATTTATAACAATGGTACTAAGATAATAATATAATCGGGGCTTATTCAGGTTGAGCCTTGTAAGGCTCAAGCTCGGCTCATAAATTAATCGATTTTAGTATAATGGCTCAAACTCAGCCCGGCTCACAATTATTCGGGTTCGGGTCAAATTTAATCGGGCCGAACCATTGGGCTTCGGGTAGGCCCGGCTCAATTGACAGTCCTAAACACGGGTAACATCGGAGTTTTGATGGGATTCGGTGCATTAGTGCTTGTATGATCTCACTCTAACTTGGATTGATTTTGGACGTTAGAGTGTGTGGAAAAAAGTAGTTGGTAACTGTCACATCAATGTCTTTTTTAGAAAGTTTAAGGAAAAAATAAATGATATATGTCAAATTAATGTCAATAGAATTCAACAATTTGAGTATAAATTTGTGAATTTACGCTAATTTCATGGGTTTGCCGAAATCCCATCCACGTAGAGCCTTGATGTTTCTAAATTGATTCAACTAAAAAAATAGGGAGTAAAATTTTTGTTACTCTGTTATATCTATTCGGATACAAATAAGAAGAAATGTGAAAAGTTGATTTTAATTAACTTTAGCATAAATTGAGTCATTTCAAATCACTGTTGGGATTACTAAAGAGATCTATTCTAATTCAATATGATCCAAAAGAAATGTTACAAATTTCTTCTTTAATCATGAATTACATTACTTAACTTCAAATCTCACAACTTAGATTAACGACTTGAGCTGTGTCAAATAGCATAGGTTCAAAACATTTTTTTTTAAATAAAACTTGAAATTGTATTTGAATAGTGGTGACAATATGAATTAAGACCCATGACAGACTTGTTGAACCCAACTCATACTTTTTCTTATTGGTTTTTTTTTAAAGTTTGATTGAGTTTACTTAATATTTACATAGACAAAACAAGGAGTGGATTTTAAAGAATAGCCTTTTGAAAAGTCTAATTTTTAAAACTGATCTTCAGGGATTTTTCACTGTAGAGATGATATTTGTATTATTAAAGTGTTGTCCTTCTTTTAAATCTAGTTTTGTTTTTTTAGTTTTCTCTATTTTATGTTCAATAATTGATTGAGCCGAAAATATTCCAAGTGTTTCTTCTTGTTCTATTAAATGTATAGGCCTATCAAATTCTTCTATTGATGAACTCAAATTTTCCTATTTATTTCGTAACAAGGTAATTTTATTCTTCTAGTTGTATATGTTGTGAATGAGTTTCGTATTTGCTCTAAAAAGTCAGTTCCTATTAGTATACCAAATACTGTATCATTTTAATCTATAAGTACTAAATCAATTTTTGTGTTCTATTTAAAACTCCTAATATATGATATGGAAGAAATTGATTTTTTGAAATTAAATCTACATCATACATATCTGATGTATTTTTTATTTTGGAGTTTTTTGTTGATAGTATTTGGAATCCAAGAAATAAAGGATACTAATGCAAATATCATCTCTACAGTGAAAAACCCATGAGAGTCAGTTTTAAAAATTAAACTTTTCGAAAGTCTATTTTAAAATCCACTCTAACTTAACAACATAAATCAAAAACTTGATTAACCAATTATTTATGAAAGGTCAAAAGCACGAGATTAAGATATTCTTAATCCTTGCCTATTTGCTATTTGCTAGATGAATATCTAATTAGAAAAAGAAAATATAATAAATAAATAAATAATTGTGCCTTTCTTCTATAATGCATGGCAACGAGGTCATTTTTCTCATTTGTTAAATAAGTTTACAAAAATTTCAAAAAGAAAAGATAGTGCGTTGGGCCCAAAGCGTAAGATAAATTTCGCCGCCCTGGGCCTTATTAGATGGGCTAATTTTGTTACATGGTAAAGGCTATTAATCGGACGGATAATAATTCTAATTCGGCCCCTTCGATTCTTTTGTTAGGAATCCTAAATTCGATAGTGATTTGTCATTCATGATTAATATCGTCAAGTATAAAATTCTAAATAAATACGGGAAGCACCAATAAATGCGAACATAAACTAAGTGTTAATTTAGCTAAAGCATGTACTACCAAGTTGCTATCTCTAAATAAAAAATAAAAAATAAAAAAACTTTGTGTTATTTTTATGAGTAAAAATTCTAATGTGCTAACATTTTATTATAAAAAAAGACTATTATCATGATTTTTTTTATTATGCTAATATTTTACTAGTTCACTGCACCATATAAAAATTTAAGAGATGATCGCCCGTGCGGGAATTTTCGCTGTATTTTAAGAGAATGGGGAGTTAAAATTGTCAAATTTAGGGAAATAATTGCTAATTTTTTTGAAGTTAATTATTGTTTTTCGCATTTTATTTGAGGAATAGACTCGATCCAATTGTCATTTTCCCTTCTAATTAATAATGAAAATCCTCATACTTACAATTAATAAACAACTATGACAAGGAAGGAATACATAAATATTCTTATTAGATTTTATATTAACAAAAGAAAAGGAATTTTCTGTCTATTTGAAAAGGCACATGAGTATTCTTGCATTTAACAAAGATAGGCCCACGGCAATTTCCACCTCCATCGCTGGCAGGCTATTAAAGGGGTTGCATGATGTGTGGAACTATAGGTTATAGACAAAATGTAGAAAAAATATGGCTCCCCTGTTGGTTTTAAACAACATTCATGCTTCAAATACAAATATTCAAAGCAAATAAAGTAGAGGAATCATACTTAACAATTGGAACCGGCAATTGAATCACAAACTCTTCTTTTTGACTTCTGGTTATATTCCAATACTCTGGTCGATCTCCAATCACGAACGGAAAGCAGATACTAATCACAGCTTAAGAATCCCGGACTTCAATGTTCTTGATTGATCAAATAATATCTACCCCAAAAAGATAATAAGTGTTTTCTCTGATTTTTTCTCTCTGTTTTGTTTCTCTGTTTATCAATTGTGTTGTCTGTGTCTGATAAAAAATAAACGTCTTGTATATTTAACTGACAAGGAGAGATAGAGAGAGGGGGGTAGTTTCCTTATTTGTAGGAGTGGGTGTTGGGATTCGGTAAGAAAAACAGCCCTAGGCACAGCGGAATATAAAAAAATTTCTAGGGCCTCTTAAAGAATCTTACCAGGATATTCTCTAGTTGCATATATATGAATATAAATAAATGACAGTATAAGTTTTCTCGTTTATACCTGTCTCCTTGCAAATCCTTGTTGGCTAAAACGAACTCTGAACTCTCCTCCACAGAAATCGATCCAAGCTCTGCAGTAGCGCCCCACGTGTTGCGCCTCTACGGATTGATACACCACAATATCACGAAAATTAATATACCTAATCGACTAGAACATAGGCTATATTAATATCTAGGTTTTAGGAACGATTTGGGAACAAAAAATCGAAGACGAAAAATTCTTCCTAACACTGGAAGGGTTCGGCCGATTTGGTGGGAGAGGGAGAGAGAATTTTTGCTCTTGCAATTTTTCTTGTAGAGTTGTGTGTGAGATATGAGACCTAGTCTCTTATTTATAGATATCTCCCATACCCTAATCCTTCTAGGATTAGGATACTAATTCTCCTACATGGGCCATGGCCCTTTTAATTAGAAGACTAAGTCTTCTAATTAATTCATGCCCCACTTTAATTAATCTTTTAGGACTTTATTTAATCTCCCAATTAAATAGCCCAATTAATTAAATCATCTCCCAATTAATTAATTAAACTCCAAGTCCAATTAATTAATTATTCCATTAATTAATTAAATCCTAATTAATTAATTTACTCATAAATTAAATTCCAATTTAATTTATAATCTTGATCCAATTCCAATTGGATCCAATTTCGTTCCACATGGGTCGACCCAGTCGACCCACCCATTTAATCGACCCAGTCGATTTTGACCCAGTCGACCCAGTCGACTGGTTCGTTCTTATTTCCTCGCTTTCGCTTCATGTGTATTGTGTATGCCCCCGTAGGTTCACCACATAATTGGCCGCGGGTTGTAATTAAATATTATTTAATTACTCGAGCAATTAATACTCTAAATTAATCGAACACTCTGTCGATCAATCATTCCAAAATTAGCACCCCTGCTAATTTGGGAATTCTCCCACACTCCACGGTCGATGTCCAGTCACAAGCCCATGGAGCCCAATCACTGGTGAATTAATTCAGTGAACCTTTTATCATTTACAATTTCCATATACGACATAATCTCTCCATTGATCAATCTCCCAGTCGAGACTTAAGGGTATGGTCTTTCATCGGATTCCCTTATCTTTTGTCTTGACCTTATGTTCTCTGATCTCGAAATAAATTCTCTCTGACTTGTTCTTTATGAGCTACTTACATAAAGTCGTCAGTTACCTTGGCCAAGGATTTCATCAGAATTAATTTCTCACAGAAATCCATAGGAGAATTTCTCGACCTATCAAGATGAGTCAATGGATCCTTTGTTAATGATATGAATCTGCATACGAGTTCCTCTATACCCAACATGAGTCCACAGAGACTTTCTGGCGATCCCCAGTCAGTCGGAACTCACATCAAAGCATAGACGTTCTCGCACCAGATAAACCCTATCATCTCAAGTTGTTAAGGATCGTTCCCCGTATACTATTGTAAATTGAAATAACTTCAACCCCGATATGCGACTACCGCTTCCATGGTGAGTTATTTCCTAATTGGGGTATTCAGTGCGCTTGCCATCCCAGCAAGCCACCCACTTATGTGTATCGACTATCCCAGTCACGCTCGTGGACCCCAGCGTCCTCCAGTTCATCGGAGTATACACAATAGTGAGAGTCTAACCGAATCCAACGATGTCCTATCTCGATTGGATTCTACGACTCTTGAATATATTCTAGATCACGGCCTTAGAGATCAGTCCACGGGTTGTCCCATAGCCCTGTGATCTAAGGACTTCTATCCTTATGCGTAGACAAATATTACATAAGATAAAGTTGACCATTTAATAAAAATGCATTTATTAATCTAAATTGAATAGTTCCTCATTAATTACAATTAATGCTAGCCATACAGCTGGCTTGCAGGACACTATTTCTATCAGTGGGGAGTTATCTAAAACTCCCACTAACCAACTGGATCCGGATCCGGTTCGGGTCGGCCCACATGGGCGCACCAGATCCAATCCGGCCCAATTAGATCAGTCCAACATCTCCCACTCGCACGTGCGGGCTGACCCCGTGCTTTCAGTGATCAATTCAATTTAAATCCAAAAATCCGTATGGGCAAATAGGCCGTGTGACCCGACGAGTATACGAGCACGTTGCTATATACCTGTTAGGGTGATATAGCTGCTCAAGGAAACAAATTCCAGAAGAGGACTATTCTCGCTATTCCCTAGATATCTTTCGTACTACACCAGTCGACGTATCCCTTATCCCTCCAACCTTGGCTATAGGGCAAACTCGACTCTTTGGCCAATACTACTCTGTATTCACAATTACATCTCAAAACAATTATGTTTAATGTAATTAGCTAGCTAGTGAATGCAAGTAGGGTGTAAGTCGAAGATAATCTTCCTTTCCTACAAGGATATTCTGATTTCACTTTAGTAGCTTTCCTAGACACGCACCGCATCGCCGTATGATTCATGGCTATTAATAACGTGTTAAAGTAGCAACACCAATGAGAAACCATAAGAAACTGTCAAAAGTCTTAAGGGCATAAATTTGAGATTCCCTAGAACCTCAAGGTCTCACATAATGAGAAAGCAGGGATACATTTGCTCATTAACCTTTGTGGTCACCTTGCACACGTGGTACGAAAACACGTGTTACGATACTTTTCTTCCCGAGCAGAAGCGTATGTCATTTACAAAGGGATTTGTAAATCTGTATCGTACATATCTCAGTTTAAGTATTCCTCGATACCTAAACCCGAGTTTTCTCCTTTCGTCGTCCTCGGCTCAACTCTCAAGAAAACTCATACCTGGCTTAAGATAAGTACAATGGATAGTGGGGAATCCATTTCGATTACTTTATATATAGTAACATCATCTCTGCATATTCCAAAATATCAGAGGCGATATCTCATGTGAACGAGCCAATTTCATCTGATTGAGAAAATCTCATCTCTGCACACTCCCAGTGCCAGAGGCGATTGCTCATGTGAGAGAGTCAATCTCTACTTATCCGACATACTTTTTAGTGAAGACATTTTAAAAAAGATCGCAAAATATGTGTACATACATAAAACATCAGTACATTAATGTTAGTGGCAATAACATTCTTAACAGAATCCAGTACATTAAATTCTACGCAGTCTTAAAGACTTGGTATGACCTATGAAAGCCTCTTTAGCTATAGGTTTAGTGAAAGGATCAGCAACCATATGATGCGTAGATATGTACTTGATAGTCACCTCTTTCTTCTCAATGATATCTCTTACAAAGTTATATCTTGTGTCAATGTGTTTGGTCAGTCCATAATATTTGGGATCTCTAGTGTAAGCCATAGCTGCTTGACTATCACAATAAATAGTCACAGCTCCTTCAGAGTTACTTACTATCCCCAAATGCAGGAGAAATCCCTGCAACCAAACCGCTTCCTGTACTGCAGCTGAACATGCCACGAATTTCGATTCCATGGTTGATAGTGCTACACACTTTTGTTTCTTTCTGCTCCATGATATGGCGCCATCATTCAGTAAGAAAACATATCCGGAAGTGGACTTACGACGATCTAAGTCTCCACCCCAGTCAGCATCTGTGTAGCCTTTCAGCGATAATCCCTTTCCTTGAAAACAAAATAAATAGTCTGCAGTACCCTTTAAGTATATGAAAATCCTCTTTACAGCAACCCAGTGTCTTCTTCCGGGATTGGATTGATACCTACTGACCAGACCTACGGCATAGCAAATGTCGGGGCGAGTACACATCATAGCATACATCAAGCTCCCTACAGCACTGGAATATGGTACTTTTGACATTTCTTGTTTCTTTGCTAGATTCGTTGGACACATCCAGACTCAGGCTATCGCCTTTCATCACAGGAGTGTCTATTAGCTTGCAATCGTTCATCCTAAATCTTTCTATAATCTTCCTTATATAAGATTCTTGAGAAAGAGCAAGGAGTTTCTTTGAACGATATATGTGGATCTTAACGCCTAGTATGAAATTTGCTTCACCCATATCTTTCATCTCGAAGTTAGACGATAACCATTCATTGATGGTGTTTAAGAATCCCTTGTCATTTCCGGCTAACAAAATGTCATCGACATAGAGAGATAGTATTACAAAAAATTTGTTTGAACGTTTGACATAGACACAGTGGTCTTCATCCATCATAACGAAGTTATAAGAGATTATAGCTTGGTGAAATCTCAAATACCACTGCCTTGATAACTGCTTAAGACCGTAGATTGATCTTTTTAATTTACACACTTTGTGTTATTGGTCTTTAAGAATAAATCCTACTGGTTGATCCATATAGATTTCTTCTTCTAATTCTCCATTAAGAAAAGCAGTCTTATCGTCCATTTGATGTAATTCCAAATCTAAGTTAGCTACAATGGACCAAAGAAGGCGAATAGAGTCAAATCTCACTACAGGCGAGAAAGTTTCTTCGTAATCAATACCCTCGAGTTGGGTATATCATTTAGCTACTAAGCGAGCTTTATATCTATCAATGGTTCCATCCGCCTTCCGCTTAATCTTGAGAATCCATTTATTTCTGATAGATTTTCTGCTAGGAGGAAGATCGACCAACTCCCAGACTTGGTTCGATTTCATGGAATCCATTTTTTCTTCCATTGCTTTCTTCCATTCGTCCTTCTGAGGACATGATAGAGCTTCATCAAAAGATTTAGGATCTTCATCTTCTATGGAGGAAATATGAAAAACATGTCCTTCTACGTCGTAATGACGTCTAGGAATATTTCCTCTAGAACTTTTCCTATGTTGTGATTCAGTAATATCGTTCTGGGGTAAATTACTCCCACTTGGATCAAGTGGTCCAGTCGTATCATTTTCCACCAACGATTCGTCTAGCTCAATGCCATTCGCTGAATCAGTTAATTCGAATAGAGGTTCTCGACTTTTGATCTCACCTCTTTTAGGAAATTCGTTCTCTAAGAATGTCGCATCTCGTGAGTCGATTTCAGTGGTGCAACCCTCTTCATTTTCTCCTATGAACACGTAACCCTTTGAATGTTGAGCATATCTTATAAAGATACATTTCTTTCCTCTGGGGCCAATCTTGCCATATTTGTTCGACGAGTCGTGCACGTAAGCAGCTGATCCCCAAGGTCTAAGGTTACTTAGATCAGGTTTCCTACCTGTCCAAATTTCATATGGAGTGGTAGCCACTGATTTTGATGGCACTTTGTTCAGTATATAGGCAGCAGTTAACAAAGCATCTCCCCTGAAGGAAATTGGTAAGTTAGCTTGCGCCATCATGGACCTAGTCATTTCTAGCAATGTTCTATTCCTCCTCTCAGCAACTCCATTTTGCTGAGGTGTGTTAGGATTAGTTAATTGCCTAGTTATCCCCTTTTCTTTACAAAAGTCCTTAAATTGACCTGATAGATATTCCCCGCCTCGATCAGTTCTCAAGGATTTTATCGTTCTGTCTAATTGGTTTTCTACCTCATTAAGGTAACGTCTAAAACACTCCAATGCTTCAGACTTATGCGAAATCAAATAGACATACACAAAGCGAGTGAAGTCATCTATGAAAGTAACGAAATAGGGGGCTCCATGTCTCGCCATAACACTAATCGGACCACAAATGTCTGAATGGACTAATTGCAATGGAAATTTAGCTCTAATAGCCTTGCCAAAAGGTTTACAATTAGATTTTCCAGCAAGACAATTTTGACAAGTAGGTAAATCGAGTTTAGATATTGGACTCAATAGTCCTTCTCTAGCAAGACGATTCATTCTATCTTGTCCTATGTGACCTAATCTAGCATGCCAAGTATTAACATTCACTATAGAATTACTGGAGGAACAAGCATTCAAAACAGAACTACAATTAACATAAAAGTTAAAATTATGTCTGTTACAATCAAAAACCATAAAGCCATCTATAAGATGTCCAGAACCATAATAAACATTGTCTAAATAAACATGAACATAATTACGACAGAAGTTCAAATTAAACCCTAATCCTAGAAGAGCAACAACTGAAACTAAATTCCGTCGAATTTCTGGAGCGAATAAGACATCTTGTAGGATTAGGGTTCGTCCACCATGCAAATCAAGTTTGCAAGTACCAATCCCTTTAACCTCCACTCTGGCGTTATTTCCTACATATATCCATCTTGTTCCAACAGGGACTCGATGAAACTCTACCAATGATTCACGGTCTCTAGTCACATGGTCTGTTGCACCTGAGTCAACAATCCACACAGGATATGATTCAGTTAATAAAACAATACTAGATACGTGAACAAAAGACAAAGACGAATCATAGTGTGCTACCTTATCCTTCTTAGGATTGGTGCACTCCGAGTGCTCCACAGTTGAAGCACTTCATCTTGTTCTTGTCTCTCTTCTTTTTAGGAAAATGCTTACGTTTACCACCATGGTTGGGGTTGTTGTTCTTCTCACCAGTTTGCTTCTCAGGGTTGCGTTTCTTCCAGTTCCTCTTACGTTTGAAGCCCGAAGCTTTCTTGGAACTAGTCTGAGCAATGTAAGCACTTGACATGGATTTTGCAACTCCAAGTCGCTCATCCTCAAGCTCAACGTGGCGAGCAGCATCAGCAAAGGTCTTGATGCTATCATTATGAGTCAGATTAATTTTCAGATGCTCCCACTTGTCAGGAAGTGATCGGATTATGGCTTGAACTTGCTGCTCATCAGAGAGTATATGGCCAGCTGACACAAGCTTCCTAATCATGTTAAACATGACCTTAATGTGTTGCTTAATGTTATGATTGGGCAATTTCTTATAAGTGTCAAACTTAATTGTCAGCTGCCTCAGACGAGTGATTGTCGTACCCCCATATTTCTTCCTGAGAAACACCCATATGTCATGAACGGTAGGGTGCTGCTCACACTCGTAAATCAGATCATCAATCACAGAGCCATATTTCATCCATGATTTGGTTGATGCCATCCAAAGCATCTTGCTCATCGAGCACATACCAAATCTTATGACGCCAGATGTCATAGTTGTCACCGTTCAGTTTGTCACCTTTGTTAAGGTCAGCAATTATTGATTTTGATGCCATATTTTGTTATGTAAGAGGTGATTAAATGTTAAAGCCCTTATACACATATTTTATTTTATACTAAGTCAATTAAGCTCCATTAAGACTTGACACAAGAAATTATTCGAAAGTTCACGCAATGTTCCCAATCATCATCCATTTACAAGTGTCTCATAATTATGGACTTAATATCAAAAGTATAAAAACTAAAGTTCTTGGTGATAGCCATTCTAAAACCTAAGAACTCCCACTGGAAAAGATGATCAAACATGCTAAGGCAAAACAATACGTATACGACCATAAATATGTAAGCAAGCAGAGCATGCATTTTGAATCAAAACAACTAAGATCCAAACAAACAATTATCAAATCCAGTCTCATGTAGAAAACAAACAAACAACATAGAATATCTTCAAATGGAAATAAATTACAGAAATCATTCAAATCGGAAAAATCGACCCTCTGGTTCGATTGATTGCCAAGACTGAACAAAAGCTTCATTGGCAATGGCTTGAGAAAGCCTGTCACAAGTTACACGCTTCAAGGACCGATGAGTTGATTTCTTCCTCATGTCGGACCTCAAGTTGCGGAGGTTAGAGTTCAGACTAAGAAACAAAGTCTTTTCAGCCTTTTTCTTGAGGTATAATTTCCATCCATTATACATGTTGTGAATAAAGTTTTCTACTCTTTCAATATAGTTTCTCGCCTCTTCCCATACTTTATGAAGTTCAACTGGAAGAGATTGCTTGTAGACATCACACCGTTTCTCAAACGGATGAATGTCATTATTATAATAGCAAACGTGGCGGTGTAACTTTTAAGAGAGTGTTTGGGATCCATTCGGTATGACATCAAATTTTCTATGACCCCCGGTAGCTCATGGATAAATCGCTCAAGGACTTCTCCCCGAAGTACTCGATATTTGCTATAGATCAAAGGCATACTTGAGGGATGAAGGTAAATATTAAAGTTTGCGGAATTTTAATATTTTCAGTGATTGAAATACATTTTGATCCTTTCAAGAATACTTTCTTTTCCAAATTTCAAATAAAATACGCGAAAAACAAATGCTCAAGCAAGAATAAACGAGCTTAATTTTCTAAAGTATCACAAAATTCAATCTCAGTAGCCATCCACGAAGGACAATTTAATTGAAATTTTCTGGAAAAAATTTGAAATTTTCTGGAAAAAATTTGAAATTTTCTGTGAATTTCTAAAGGTTTAAAATTCAATAAATCAAAATAAATTTTAAACATTATTCAAACAAATTATTTTAATTCACAGATAAATCACAAATAATATTTCGAGTTTACAGAAAAAAATCCGATCGAAACCGGCGACCGGAAGATTCCTCACGCGCCATCACACACCGGCGGTGAGAGTGGGCGTGTCATGGTTTTTAAAAAACCATGACATAACAGCTTCTGCCACGTGGTCGCCTCAGGACAGGCCACGTGGCAAGAACAGAAACGTGGAAGTCCACGTCAGTGACACGTGGACGCACACGTGGCAGTGACGTGACAAAAATGGACCATAGAATCCTACGTGTCGATGACGTGGGACGTGGTCGACACGTGGATGTCCGCATGTAAATGAACAGTGCACACTGTTTGTTTTAATTCCACTCGCGCGCCACCTTCTGCTCGTTTTTCGGCGTCGTCCTTCTGGCTTCGTGCCTTCTGAATTCGTTGGTGCAATCGGTTTTACAGTTTGAGCTCTCGACATTGGAGTTTGCGTTACAACCACTTAGGAAGATAGTGGCAAGTGTATTATGCTTTATATGTGTTATGAATTAATTTTTAGATTATTTAGGTTAACATGCAGAGGCTTAAAAACTTAATTTACATACAAAATACTCAGCCAAAAAATAATCTTGGCACATATCCTGAAAGCTTATTTCGATACGAACATAAGCATATATGATAGATCGCATAATTCAAAGTAACACATCGGGAAAACGCAAAATACGATTTTAACAAAACATTTTTTTCAGAACTCTGGTTATATTCCAATACTCTGGTCGATCTCCAATCACGAACGGAAAGCAGATAATAATCACAGCCTAAGAATCCCGGACTTCAATGTTCTTGATTGATCAAAAAATATCTACCCCAAAAAAGATAATAAGTGTTCTCTCTGATTTTTTTCTCTCTGTTTTTCAATTGTCTTGTCTGTGTCTGATAAAAAATAAACGTCTTGTATATTTAATTGACAAGGAGAGATAGAGAGAGGGGGGTAGTTTCCTTATTTGTAGGAGTGGGGAGTTATCTAAAACTCCCACTAACCAACTGGATCCGGATCCGGTTCGGGTCGGCCCACATAGGCGCACCAGATCCAATCCGGCCCAATTGGATCAGTCCAACATACCCGACTGAGAGAATGTGTTTTTATGAGTAAGAAACTTTTCATTAGCCAGACATGAATGAAACTAGTTTTTCAACATAATAGATTTTCTATCACATATTCATGTGGCGTATATAGATTTATTGACGATAGACCAAACTTATAAATTGTGTGGGGCCATATACATTTATTAAGCAATGCAATTATGTGACACACAAACATGATAGAAGATTTCGGGCTATTTTTCAAGGCGCGGTGGGCTTGCTGAATGAAAAGCTTGATTCCCGTAGCTTCTCCTCAATAATCCTATCAATATTCTCGGCCATCTCCTCCGACATATGATTCTTCCAATCCCCTATGCTCCCTTTTCTGAAAAATGAACGATTACAAACACGTAATGTTTGTCAGGGGAAAACTTTCCCGTCTTGTTCACCTCGAGGCCACTCAAACTCTGAAAACTACACATTTTAACAATCTTTTCCGGCGTACCCTCTTGCTCTTCTTCAAACGAAAATGGTTTATCCATAAAAGTAGCCAACTTCTTAACATAAAGTAAGGTATCCTCCACCAACTCTTCATATTTTAGGAACAAAATCATGTCAGGCCGGTCAAGACTAGCTTTGTAAAAGCCTAAGACGTGGTCCCAGTATGGCCCATATCCAATCGTACCCATAGAAAACAAGTCAACTTCATTGTATAATGTTGAATCAACATTCCGTGATTTCCTAGTGAAATGCCATAAAGAAACAAGTGTATCCTTTGGTTCCCGACAAATATAAATAATTTTACAGCCCGAGGATGCAATAGTTTTCGGTAGGGAAGTATAAGGCATGTGTGTCGATAGGATCGAATATTGATGAGTATCTCGCATATTTGGGTTCTTGAAAAAATCAATTTCCAAAAAAGGTACAAGGGCATGGGGCAAGTGGTTCAACAAAGGGTTTTTTACTTCATCGTGATGGTCTTTATATTGTTTTCGTGTAGCAATGGCAAAACACAAGGCCTTAAGCCACGTGTTGCCCGTTTTGGGCCATCCAGTTATAATTATATCGGTTGGTAGAGCTTGAAATTGTCGTTGAACTTGAAGCACTCCTTCAAGAATATTCAAAGGGTACCAAAATCCTTGATATTGGTACAAATGATTCATGTTTGGAAGAGTTGACAATAGATCAGTGAATTTCTGATCTGAGTTTTCATTAGAGAAACTCATTTGTGAGTAAAGCTTAAGGGAGAATATTGAAAGAGAGAGATGGCGATCTGAATTTGAATCTGAATTGGCGAGTTTGATTGTGGGAGACTCAGAAGCTTATAAAGAAATTAACTGCAAGCAATTCACCCAAAAAATACTCTATTTTATCAATTGATTCCGTAATTGTGCAACTAACTAGCATGCTCAAATACTATATTACAACTTGGATTGTTCTAATCTTTAAATCCAGCTAACAAGAATAATATTTAATTATTTTCTAATCTCCGATTGAAATGTTATTATATTAATTTTTTTTTTTTGGGATTTTGGGAAGTTAACTTCATGTGATATGTCTAATGGCTAGCGATATTGCCAGAGCTAAAAGTGTTGCTTCCAGAGCAATTATTTGTTTATGACAAATATACCCTTATTAAAGATGAAACTTTATTTCTCTTTCCTGTTGTCCAGCTCATTAATTTCCATTTATATTTTCATCTCCCAAATCGCATTAAGTTAATAAATACAGCAAAATGATTATAAACCATGAATCTCCATTGTTTGCCGAACTTATTTCTCTCAATCAAATTTTTATCATTCTAAATCCAAGAAATTTATCAAAAAGAAAAATATAAATCAAAGAAGACATTGAAATTTTAGAAAATGGATTAGAAATAAAACCAACGTAATGAAAGTAATATTCATAATCTCAACCTTTAACTGATTCAAAACCTCAGAGTTATTCATTCAATCAAGAAACGAATTTATATCAAGAATTATAGCAAAACTTCTGGTTTTCTCCAAATTTTTAAGAATTTTATGACTTCCCAAATTGAATTCAATTTATCATAATTTCCATAACCTAGGCCAAAAGTTTACCTTAAACTTGACTTGGAAAGAGAAAATTTGTGGTGTTGAGATCGATCTCAAGTAATTCTTAATTCCTTGAAAGTTAGAATTGTATTAGTTGCTGGGTGGTGAAATTAAAAGAGGATTTAACTTACCTTGGCATGGAGGCGTGGGGGAAGTAGTGAGGTTGAGAACAGAAAAATGGTGATTGGGTGAGGAAGACGACTACATACATGGAAAGTTTTATTCTACCAATAATAACTAGAGTTAGCATATTAGGTTAAAGGGTAAATTTGGAAGTACAAATATATTGCTCTGGCAGCAACATTTTTTGCTCTGGCAATATCGCTAGCCATGTCTAATGGGCAATTTAACTCCATATGAAATGAAGTAATGAACAATTTACTTCCATGTGATAGGAAATAATTAATGAGCAATCTACTTCCTTGATAGTGGAGGTGTTGCACACACTCTATAATGCGATGGAGACTTCATTTTCTGGTGAAAAAATTATTACTCTTGATGTTTTAATAATTACAAAAACCTCGTCACATCAATATATCTTTTAAATTCTATTTAAAAGTAATTTTAAGAATATATATATCTCTATCTCTATCTCTATCTCTACTATAATAGCGGACTAAAATGCCCTTATTTAAATTGTAAAGTGATATTAATTCAATGGTAAATATATAAAGTAATTAAAGAGGTATAATTAGACATGAAGTCTTGTTATATTTAATTTATCTCCTATATAAACTCCTAAAATTTATAAATTCTACATCAATGTTTATAAATTTAATCTTCTTCACTTATAGATAAAAATGAACCATAAAAATTCTATTATTTTAAATAACCCTAAAATATATATAAAATTATTATATTTTAGCATCGCTGAAATCGATTTCATATGAAATTAATGAAAATTTGGGTGAAATTCGTGAAAAATTATGAAACTGGTGAAACAACAACAATATAATGCTGGTGAAATCGGTGAAAAATTTATAAAGTATGTGAAAACGTGTCAAATCAATGAAAATTCAGGTGAAATTGGTGAAAAGAACATGATGTGGAATCAATGAAATAGATGAAAATGAGTTAATATGAAAATAATGTTTACAAGCGGGTTAATATGGTAAAAACATGTGAAATCAGTAAAAAAAATAGAATTTAACCGACAAAAGAAGGTGAAATGGGTAGAAAAATGGTTTAAAACGGAAAAAATCAAAAGAACAAAATCGTAAAAATTGTGAAAATAGCGTATAACTGATTAAAAAAAATGGTAAAACTGTTAAAAAAATATTAATGGTAAAAATGATTACTCTAGATGTTTTAATAAGTACAAAAACCTCGTCACATCAATATTTCTTTTAAATTCTATTTAAAAGTAATTTTAAGAATATAATACACCACAAATGTGAAAACTTAATATGAAAAGTCACTTAAAAGATCAAATTTTTTTACTGGGTACTGTAACAAAGGGAGCAAAATAAATGGGACGAAGGGAGTATGAAAAATGAAATAAATCTATATTTTAAAATGGAGAAAATTACACTCTCCATATTAAAGTCTTACCTACTTTATACATGATACCAAATCTTCAGAAAAAACACATTGAGTACCAAAATTGGAGATACTTTGGCACAATTAATTTCTCCGTGAAATTGAGAACATAAAATGTCACGTGGGTAGCACGAATTCGTTATGTCAAAAAGGGTTGGATCTCAAATTCCTAGTAGTGATTGTTGCTTCGGGCATAAACATGTGTTGGGTTTCTTATTATTATCCATTTATTTTTGTTTATTTGCGTCAATTTTAACCAGGATTTAAGCTTAAGTGACAAATCGGGGTTTTGGCACTTTGCACACTGAAATTATAGGATTTTGGCACTTTGCATTCTAACTTAAAAGTTTTGACACTTTGCATCGTAGAAATACAATTTATTTGACACTTTGCACCCTAGTGTGTTTTGAAGAAAAAATTAATTGATTGAGGAGTATAATAGTTATTTTGAATGTTTTTGGCACTTTAAACCCTAAAAATAGAAATTTTGACACTTTGCACTCTGAAATATAGAATATTAGCACTTTGCACCCAAAAAATATAATTTTTGGTATTTTCAACCCCGACTTAATATGATAATTCAAATTATGTAAATAACATGCAATATAATAATATGTTAGATATGTAAACATGTTTAAATATAAAGTAAATAATCTTGAGGATACGTGAAAATAAAATAAAGATAATGACTTTTTTTTTTTAATCCAAATTTTACAGAGAGAAAATGTTAAAACAAGTTATTAAAGAATAAATTACATTTAAAATAACAAGTTTATGATTGTTGTGCATAGAAATGACTATTTATCTGTATATCGCCGACATTCATGAGTCTGTTTCTTTTTAAGAAAAATACATCAGGGTGCAAAGTGTCATACAAATTATATTTGTAGGGTGCATAGTGCCAAAATATTTAAATCGAGGTGAAAAATTCTAATATTTTATAATTTTAGGGTGCAAAATGCCAACATTCTATATTTTAAAGGTGCAAAATCTATATGCCAAGCTGCAAAGTGGAAAAAAAATTAAAAATAGTTATTCTACCCTTTTATCAATGAATTTTCTCGCTAAAACATACACTAGGGTGCAAAGTGTCAAATAAATTATATTTCCAGGGTGTAAAGTGCCAAAACTTTTAAGCCAAGATGCAAAGTGCCAAAATCCTATAATTCTAGGGTGCAAAATGTCAAAAACCCTGACAAATCAAACAATTAAATTAAAAAGATTGTTTTTTTCCCTTCTGTTATTTAAACTATTTATTGCTTAAATAAGCTTCAAACACCGCAATATTCTATAGCGTATCGATGCTATACTAAATTTGAGCTTGCAAGAGTTGATATAGCCAAATCAAGTCAACCTAGTCTTTGTTGGAAAAAATTAAGTTAATGGACTGTTTTGACCATTTTTTTAGTGGAACCCACTTAGAGAAAAGTGTCGGGTCTTTGCGAATTTATAATCTACTACTTGAGTAGATTAAACCGGTATAAAGTATGTCAAATTCGGAGTTCGGGTGAATGAGAAATTGACAATTAAAGTACACACTTGAAATGGGAGAAAATAAATGCAAGTGGCTTTTGTCCCACATTGGAAGTGAGATGAAAAAACTTGAGGTTTATATATGATTTTGCAATATAGTAGTGTAACTACTTAGCTATAAAAAGTATCTTCTCTTGCGCACAGGGGGAGTGCAAATCATGGATCGAAATTGGCTTCGGACGGGCTCATTTTTGCATATTTTCTCGGCCCATCTGAAAATGAAATCCGAAAATTCAAAAAATTGTAACAGCAATTGAATTTAAATTGTGTAACAGCCAATTTAAATTCTCAATTGTGTAGCAGTCGACCATTAATTTTTTTTCTTTCCGACTTTGCCCTCTCCTCCGTTCCTATAAATACCAGCTCTCTTCACTCTATTTTTCACACAAAAAACAATCATCTTCTCCTCTTTGTTCCGAGTTCTAAGAAGTTTCAGTTCGATTGGCAAAAGCTTGGTACAAAGCTTCTTGCTAGTACCGTTGTATCCTGGGAGACAAACGTTCAAGGAGCCTCGAGCACGAACCGGAAGGGTGAGGGAGCGAATTTGTCTTAAGGACACTGTGTTTTCACACAGGCCTCGATTTGAATAACTTTTCATAATTGTCTTCTTAATTTCTGTCCAGATTATATTGTTTCTTGTATTTACATTTCAATTTTCCTTTTACGTTTATATATACAGTTTATAACAATCTTAAGACAAATTCCGTCTTTACGTAAAAGGAAAGGAAAAGTTGTCTCATAATCTGTTTGCGAATTTTTTTTTTTTTGGGACAATTTTTTTTTTCAGATTCCAAATTCGTGACCTAAAATAAGAACACGTTTACAAAATTTGTTTCGTAAACTGTTTACGTGATTAAGAAATTAATCATTTTTGGACAGAAAACATGATTAAGAAATTAATCCTTTCTGGACAGGAAACTGTTTCGAATTGGGAAAATTGCTTTCCATATTTCTTTTCAAAATCTTGATATAGAAATTGTGATTATACTAACAATTTCTGGTACAGTACGTATCTATACTAGAATTGGTTACGGAATTATTTTACAAAGATTTTGGTGGTGTTCTGCTTGGATAGAAGTTTTGTAACAAAAATCTCTTTATGATATATATAAAATTGTTTTCCAGATTTTCGAACAAGAAATCCGAAATCCGAACACTAAAACTTTGGGAAAATAATTTTGGTGGTGTACGTATTGAAAATTGTTACGAAAGTCTAGTTTATCTTTGAAAATCAATTTTCCTACAGGAGACATACAAGTGATTACAAAGTTGTTTTGTTAGCACTATTTGGACCTAAAAAAAAAAATCTTTTGATTCCAAAATTGTTAACATAGTTTCAACTGAAACTTTTGGATAGAATAATTTCCAATATTGTTAGATATTGGAGAAACTTATTAACAAACGTTTGCAAACTTTTGGAACAGATAAATTTGGGGGTCATTGGAAATACTAATTTGATTTTAAAATTGGCTATTAAATATCTATCTTGGGATAGAAAAATTGTTTGCAAGATTGAATAACATTTTCGAACATAATGATTTTCGAATAGAAAATTTTGGAGAAAATTCTTTATTAGATACTATATAAAATTTTCTGAATTTCCTTAAAATTTAAAAATTTTCTGAAATTCCTTCGAGGAATTTGATAGTTTGTTTTTGGTTTCAGGGCAACCGAATCAAACGTTGATGTGGTGGTTACTGAGAACTCATATGGAGCTCCAGTATCAAACCAAAATGTGGCACCTCTGAGCCAAGCTGAAAAATCGGAGAAATTCAACGGGCTGAATTTCAAAAGGTGGCAACAAAAGATGATGTTCTACCTGACCACCTTGCACCTGGCAAGGTTCTTAACTGAGGATCCACCCAAGAAAGAAGAGGAGCAAGATACTGCCTTCCTCATTGCTCTTGATGACTGGAAACAGTCGGACTATCTTTGCCGACACTACGTCATGAATTGTCTGAGTGATTCACTGTATGATGTATACTCTGACAAAAAGTCTGCAAAGTAACTTTGGGAAGTATTGGACCGGAAATATAGAACCGAAGATGCTGGTACCAACAAATTCGTTGTGGGTCGATTTTTGGACTACAAGATGGTGGACTCCAAACCACTTATGACCCAAGTGCAAGAATTTCAGCTGATTCTTCATGAAATTCAGGCTGAAAAGATGGAGCTCGGTGAAACCTTCCAGGTGGCTTGTGTCATTGAAAAGTTACCCCCTGCATGGAAGGATTTCAAAAATTACCTGAAGCACAAGCGAAACGAAATGAGCATGGAGGATCTTGTTGTTAGGCTTCGTATTGAAGAGGACAACAGGAAATCTGAAAAAAGAGGGCTTATGTCTGGTGAGCCTAAGGCCAATGTGGTGGAGCATGGTAAAAATTTAAAGAATAAGAAGAATAACAAAGGATCTAAAATGGGTCCAAAAGGCGGTATTTCCAAGAAAACAAAGATTCATGGGAAATGCTTTAATTGTGACAAAATGGGTCACAAATCGGCAGATTGCAGGCTACCGAAAAAGAAGAAACCTAATGAATCCAATGTTGTTGAAGACAATGTGGACCTTTGTGCTGTAGTTTCAGAGGTGAACTTGGTTGACTCTAATCCTAAAGAGTGGTGGATAGATACAGGGGCTACAAAGCATGTGTGCTTTGACAGGGAAGTGTTTACCACTTTTGAGCCGATCCAGAATAGAGAAAAGCTATTCATGGGAAACTCCGCTACATCAGCTATTGAAGGCAAAGGGAATGTAATTCTCGAAATGACTTCTGGGAAGGAGCTGACTCTGAAGGATGTCCTCTATGTGCCAGATATCCGCAAGAATCTGGTTTCTGCGACGCTGCTGAACAAGCATGGTTTCCGCCTTGTTTTTGAATCTGACAAATTTATTTTGACTAAGAGTGGTATGTTTGATGGAAAGGGGTATGAATGTGGAGGAATGTTTAAGCTGAATGTAATGGCTATTAAGCCTAAAATTATTAATAAAGTTAATAATTCTACTTACTTGCTTGAGTATCCTAATATATGGCATGGTAGACTAGGACATGTTAACTACGATTCCCTGCGTAGATTAATTAATTTGAAACATATCCCTAAATTTCAAATTGATAAAAAGCACAAGTGTGAAACTTGTACTGAAGCTAAATTAACGAGATCGTCCTTTCAAAAGGTTGAAAGGAATACTAAACCACTCGACTTGATACATAGCGACATAAGTGATCTTAAATGTGTGCAATCAAGGGGAGGTTATAGTTATTTTATTACCTTCATTGATGATTGTATTATATATTGCTATGTATACTTGCTAAGAGCAAAAAGTGAAGCAATAGATAAATTCATTTTATTCAAAAAAGAAGTTGAGAATCAACTTGATAAAAAGATCAAAGTACTTCGAAGTGATAGAGGTGGTGAATATGTGTCACCATTTAGTTAATTCTGTGCTGAACACGGAATCATACATGAGGTAACATCACCTTATTCACCGCAATCAAACGGAATTGCGGAAAGGAAAAATCGAACATTGAAAGAAATGATGAATTCAATGTTGATAAGTTCTGGATTACCACAGAACATGTCGGGGGAAGCTATCCTATCTAGCAATTATCTTTTAAATAAGATACCCCGGAAAAATTAGGAGAAAACTCCATATGAATTATGGAAAGGTAACACACCTTCTTACAAATACTTGCGAGTGTGAGGGTGTCATGCCAAAGTGGTAGTACCTACACCCAAGGAAGAAAGGATAGGACCGAATACTGTTGATTGCATATTCATCGGATATGCTCAGAACAGTAATGCTTATCAGTTTCTTGTGCATGAGTCTAAAAATCCTGAGATTCACAAAAACACGATAATGGAATCTAGAAATGCATCTTTCTTTGAGGATGTATTTCCAGCGAAAACTAGAAAAGAAGTGAGACCATCTAAAAGAACTCATAGTCAAGACCCTGAGTCTGAACAGGTAACTGAGGATGAGCCTAGAAAAAGTAAAAGAGCAAGGACAGAAAAATCCTTTGGTCCAGATTTTCTGACATACATGCTCGAAATTGAACCTCAAACCTTCAAAGAAGCTGTAACTTCTTCTGAAGGACCTTTGTGGAAAGAGGCAATCAATAGTGAAATTGATTCCATCTTACAAAATCATACCTAGGAGTTAGTTGATCTTCCTCCAGGTTGCAAACCACTAGGATATAAGTGGATTTTCAAAAGGAAAATGAAACCTGATGGAACAATTGATAAATACAAGGCCAGATTAGTGATTAAAGGCTATCGACAACGAGAAGGCCTTGATTACTTTGATACGTATTCTCCTGTGACGAGCATAACTTCCATTAGAATGATACTTGCTATTGCAGCTTTGGGAAACTTAGAAGTACATCAAATGGATGTAAAAACAGCTTTCTTAAATGGAGATTTGGAAGAAGAAATCTACATGGAACAATCTGAGGGTTTTTCTGCTCCAGGGAAAGAAAAGAAAGTCTGTAAACTGGTTAAGTCATTGTATGGCTTAAAACAGGCTCCGAAAGAGTGGCATCAGAAATTTGATGATGTCATGTTGGAGAAAGGTTTTAAAACCAGTGAATGCAACAAATACATTTACATGAAAGAGTTAAAAGATGGCTATGTCATTCTTTGTCTCTATGTTGACGACATGCTTATCGTTGGAAGTAATGATAAGATGATTAAATCTACTAAGGATATGTTGAATACTAGATTTGAAATGAAAGATATGGGTCTAGCAGGCGTGATACTGGGAGTTAAAATCACGAGAAAATCAGATGGCATCATTTTGAGTCAGTCCAGTTATATTGGAAAATTCCTTGAAAATGACTCTAATGAGGCTAAAACTCCTATAGATCCAAGTCAACCTTTATCAAAGAATAAAGGTGAGAGCATCTCTCAAGTGGAGTACTCAAGGATTATTGGAAGTCTAATGTACCTAGAAGTTGTACGAGACCGGATATAGCATACGCTGTAGGTAAGCTAAGCAGATATACCAGTAATCCTGGTACTGACCACTGGAAATCCATAGTGAGGTTACTGAGATATTTAAGGTATACTTGTAACTACGGGCTATACTATACAAGATATCCAGCTGTTATAGAAGGATACAGTGATGCAACTGGATATCTGATGTAAAAGATTCAAAATCCACCAGTGGATATGTATTCACCTTAGGTGGTGCAGCTGTATCTTGGAAATCCTTAAAACAAACTGTGATAGCCAGATCCACAATGGAGTCTGAGTTTATAGCTCTAGACAAATGTGGTGAAGAGGCTGAGTGGCTACGCCAATTCTTAGAGGGTATTCCACAATGGTCTAAGCCTGTGCCAGCAGTATGCATTCATTGTGATAGCCAATCTGCGATTGGAAGAGCACAAAGTAAAATGTACAATGGTAAGTCTAGGCATATACGCCGAAGGCATAATACCATTAGACAACTACTCTCAACTGGAGTGATTACTATTGACTATGTAAAGTCAAAGGATAATCTAGCGGATCCGCTAACCAAAGGGTTAACAAGAGAGATAGTTGCTAAGTCATCAAGAGGAATGGGACTAAAGCCCATGGAATAAAAACTTAGCGAAGGAAAACCCAACCTAGTTGACTGGAGATCCCAAGATCTAGGTTCAAAGGGACAACCTAACCACAAAGGTTTAGTTAAGTCACTGTGGGGGTTTTTACCCTCAAGTCCATTCCTATGATGAAAACAGTGATAACGGTTGAGTAAGAATAAACAAAGCTTTTATTGATTCTTGTAATGAGAGTAACTCGGTATACTCTAAGAAAATGAATCACCTATGTGAGAGAGAAGAAGTGCCGCTTCAAAGGGAATTGTATGGGGCACAATTCTTAGAAACTCTTGCTGAACCAGGTAGATGTCCATGGCCAAAACGGACATAACCGTAAGAACTGAAACGTTACAAGGTAAGATGCTTGTGAGAAGTGTGTCATCGTTTACACAAACATCAGAACAGTTCAAGGACAACGTGTCTACTGATCAGCTAGTAAAGTAAACATACTTTATCAAGGGAAAGTTCAAAGGGTAATACCTACTTATCCTATGCAATTGTCTACCACTGAACTCTATCCTCTTAGAACATCTTGTTAGGAATTTGTTCAATTTTCATTCATGTGGGGGATTGTTGGAAAAAATTAAGTTAATGGACTATTTTGACCATTTTTTTTAGTGGAACCCACTTTGAGAAAAGTGTCGGGTCTTTGCGGATTTATTATCTACTACTTGAGTAGATTAAAACGGTATAAAGTATGTCCAATTGGAGTTCGGGTGAATGAGAAATTGACAATCAAAGTACACACTTGAAATGGGAGAAAATAAATGCAAGTGGCTTTTGTCCCACATTGGAAGTGAGATGAAAAAATTTGAGGTTTATATATGATTTTGCAATGTAGTAGTGTAACTACTTAGCTACAAAAAGTATTTTCCCTTGAGCGCAGGGGGGGGGGGTGCAAATCATGGATCGAAATTGGCTTCGGACCTTCAAGACTCGTGCGAGCCCGCGACCTGCGAACACGAATGCAGCCCAATTTGAAGGCTCTCGGACGGGCTCATTTTTGCATATTTTCTCGGCCCATCAAGAAGAAAGATTTATATTAAAATCTGAAAATGAAATCCAAAAATTCAAAATTGTAACAGCAATTGAATTTAAATTGTGTAACAACCAATTTAAATTCTCAATTGTGTAACAGCCGACCCTCCTCCGTTCATATAAATAGCAGCTCTCTTCACTCTATTTTTCACACCAAAAACAATCATCTTCTCCTCTTTGTTCCGAGTTCTAAGAAGTTTCAGTTCGATTGGCAAAAGCTTGGTGCAAAGCTTCTTGCTAGTACCATTTTATCCTGGGAGACAAACGTTCAAGGAGCCTCGAGCACGAACCGGAAGGGTGAGGGAGCGAATTTGTCTTAAGGACATTGTGATTTCACACAGCCCTCGGTTTGAATAACTTTTCATAATTGTCTTCTTAATTTCTGTCCAGATTATATTGTTTCTTGTATTTACATTTCAATTTTCCTTATACGTTTATATATACAGTTTATAACAGTCCCATGATAGGAAATATATTTATATTTTATATATATAGAGAGGCACTAATTGATTTAACTTACATATTTTTTTTTTTGGCATTATTGACACCATGATTTTTTTTTTTTTTTGGATCATTGAACTTCTGGTTCAACTTAATTTTGATCCAACATTGCTTATGGTCGCATAATTCATTTTGATGAGAAAATTGGGATCTTATTCATCAACATTTTTCGGGCATGAAATACTAAATGTAGTATGAGTATATTTCAAATTTCCCTCATATATATATAGTTTCCATATGAAACTCGTCAATACGTTGTTCAAGACGTATATATTTGATTCAACAAACCAATTTCTGAATTTTAAAGAGCCCCAAGCCTCTTTCAAAAATATTTTCCAATCAAGATAATTTATATCTGCTCTTCTAGAGCCTTTATAGTACTTCAATTTGTAATAACTTTTTCTTTTGCCAATTTCAAGTTAGAGAATATTTTCGATCTCGAAGAATTTTGTGTGTCAAATTACTGTCAACCAAATAAATATTTTCATCATTCATTTTTATATTACTCACATAATTATTCATGCATCTTCAGAATGCTCACATAATTTGTGCATCTTCATTACGCTCATATTATTGATATTTTGTGCATCAACAATTTAATTGACAATCTATTTATAAACTAAGATGCATTTGTGTACGGCATGTACGAGACCAATGTTTTGTTACTCCATACCTCTAACAAGTGTTATTAATTTGTACACATTGCCTTTATTTCTCGTATCTAGTGTTTTCAAAAGCGGACCGGCCGGAGAACCGAAAGCTCTACTGGTTACTGGTTCGATCGGAATAACCTGTGTGACGTAATAATTATTTAATTATATATATATATATATATATATATATATATATATATATATATATTGACTATCTAAAATACAATTATAATTAAAAAATGTCATTCTTTGTCAATATAAATTCAAATTGTTTCATGCAAATAATTAAAGTGTCTCAAAAATCAAGAACAATTACAAAACCATAAATTTCAAATATCCTTCAAGGATTCATACATCCAAAACATGACAACATGGTGAAAAACAACAACTCAATGTTCAAAACATAGAATAAAGTATCACATAAATAAAAATAACAATGACTCAAATATAAAAAATAAATTCCTACTGCCCCCACCCCATTTATCTTTTATAAGAACCTATTAGTAATTATGTCGTTATTTTTCCTTCGTAGTGGTTACAATAAATACTCCTGCTCTTAATTATCAACAAAATAATTTTTTTTTTTGAGAAACCCAACAGGGTATAAAATCACTAATGATTAAAATCGTTGAGTACAAGATCATGAATAAAACTCGGGAGAACAACTGTGGAAGGGGAAATGCTAAAAGCTACCTTGGATAAAGCATGAGCTACTGAATTATTTTCCCTAAACACGTGGGAACACACAAAAAGATCTAACTTACTAGCCATAACCTTAATGCTCTCAAAGAAGTGCCCCAAATGATGAAATTTATTGTACGATTCAGCTCCTAAGATTCCATTAACAACTGATTTACAATCTCCTTCGAGTATGATATGCCTCCAACCTCTAGCTATTCCAAATTCCAAACCCCGTACCATTGCCGTTGTTTCTGCTGCCTCTGGTTCAAGCAAAAAATCGCATTTTTCCGAAGCCAATCCAAACACACACCCAAATGGTTGCGGGAGATGAGACCAATGCCGAAACTATTGGATCTTTTGTCAATAGCTGCATCAACTTTAATCTTGATGACTCCATATGGTGGAGGTTGCCAGTTCGAGATAGCTGGTCTAATCTGGTTCGGGATGGGGGAACGTTGAGAAGATTATTTGAACATACCAAAAAATCTGCGCGCATAGAAGACTACTTCAGCTGGCTGCCAATTTTCAGATTCCCAAGTTGCTTTATTTCTGCCATACCAAATGTACCAAGCAAGAGTAACCGCGAAGCCCAACTCCAAGCCATCTGTATTTGAATGAAGTCCATTAAACCAGTCACTAAACTCCTCCGAAGTGCACCAATATTGAGAGAAAGCTAGCTCGGTAAGAGCCCAACACTGCCTAGCAAACGAACAATGAAGCAAACAATGAAAAATGGTTTTTTTTGTTCCCCCACACCGTTGACACGAATCTTCAAATATAATTCTCCTCCGGTACATATTATCACGGACAGGCAGGATATTTCTACCACAATTCCAAATAAAAAGTTTTACCTTTGGGGGAGCTTTAAGAGACCAAATCCGGTTCCAATCAACAAAATAATTAATGTAAACAATAGTAAACAATAAATACTCCTGCTCTTTATTTTTTCAAATTTAAAACTCTCACCAAACCTTATTAGATCTCCCCTTCAAACATTATTAGATCTTCCCTTCAAACTCTCACCAACCCGGTTTTTTCCAGATCAAGACAAAGAAACAATTACTATTCAATTCCTTTTTCTAGATTTAGAGACCAATTTAATTTCTGTCCAATACTATTCAATGCATAAACAAGATCTAAAATAATACTTCAGAAGATAAACTTACCTCCAAAGCAGGGTTCAAAGTTCAAACAATAAAGATGAAGCAAGAAGAAGAAGAAGCAAGAAGAAGAACTTGGAGTTAAGCGGCTGCTCTTGTTTGGAATGAAATTGAAAAAGCGTGCCCTAGTCTCTTTGATTTTCAGATTTTCTTTTTTTTTTTTTTAAGTTTTTTAAGTGAACCGCTGGTTCACTAAAACCGGCGGTTCACCGGTTTTACCGGTTTTGGATCGGTTCAGACCGGTTAATTTAAGAGATGGTTTTTAGGGATAAATCGGACCGAACTGAAGACCGATTCGCGGTTAAACCGGGCGAACCGACTGGTCCGGTTCTATTTTAAGAACACTGCTCGTATCTATTGTTAATTGCATTCAGTTCAGTGAATCAATCATTTATATTAACTCCTAGGAATGAATAATTTACATTAACATATGCATTCACTTCGGGGAACTCTTATTGATCAGAATCTTTCGTAAAACCATTTTTTGTGTATTGCTTCTAGGGGTGGGATCGGGACGGGTTTTCGGGAATTCGGGTATTTCGGGACGGGATTTCGGGTTTCGGGATCTCAAATTTAAGTCCCAAAACCCGGTAGCTCAACCAAGGTCCCGTGAGTTTCGGGTACCCGATTTAACTTCGAGATTTCGGGACGGGTTCGGGTGTCCCGAGAATCTTACCTACATATACATATATAGTACAAAAAAAAACTTTTCTTTGGATCAATCTCCCGGATCAACTTAGGTCCATTTTCCCTTCTCTCATCGCCTCTCAAAGACCAGTTTATCCGACCCACTTAATCGAACAGGGTCATGAAGCAGCCGGGTTCACCCAAGGTTTGGTGAGACATACAGATTCAGAGAAGATGAACTTGGTAGTCGCAGAAGAAGCTGGGAAAATACAACTTCTCAAACAGAAGATTGCAAGTAATGCCATTACAATGCCTATTATGTTGAATAAGATGAAGGAATATATTGCCAAGATTGATAAATTAGAATCATCTAATGGAATCGATGGAATTATACGTCCTGCCTTTAAAAGGAAACGGATCAGTTAACCAAACTCTTTGTGTTCAATATTTTTGATTTTTTTTCAGTTGATTTGTATTTTCTTATGCTCCTAATATATGAGCTAGATGATGTAAATTACTGACTGATTCTTGTGAAAAGGAGCAATTGAAAGTTGTTAATTATCAATTCATTGACACAAATTTCATATTAGTACTTAACAAAAAAAAAGAGCAATAGTAATCGGGACGGGTTTCCCGATCGGGATGGGCTCAAAACCCGAAACCCGTCCCGGTTTTTTTTGACCGGGTTTCGGGATGTCCCGAACCCGGAAAAAACCCGTTTTCTTCCGTCCCAAATGGAAAAACCCGATCGGGACGGGACGGGTACCCGAAACCCGGTCCCATTTACCCAGCCCTAATTGCTTCTTCTTTAGCACTTTAAAATTATATTTTATCTCCTCATAATCTTGATTTGAGATATAATTTTAAAATTGTGGAGTATGATTATTTATCAGTTAACAATATTACAACTTCGGCTGCAGACGTTCATAATGAACTTTTGTGAGAATCACATATCTTTAGTGATAATATTGCTCCTTTAAATTTTAATACGAAGCACATATCTTAAGTGATAATATTGCTCCTTTAAAATTTAGTACGAAGCAACCACATGTGCCACTATTCATATTATATCAAGCATTTTGGTTTATCACACTTTTGGTGTTTAAATAGCTCCTCCAAAATTTTGGTATTTAACCAATTATTTATGAAAGATCAAAAGCACGAGATTAGGATATTCTTAATATAATCCTTGCCTATTTGCTAGAAGAATATATAGATTAGAAAAAGAAAATATAATAAATAAATAATTGTGCCTTTCTTCTATAATGCATGGCAAGGAGGTCATTTTCTCATTTGTTAAATAAGTTAAGAAATATTTCAAAAGAAAAGATAGTGTGTTGTGCTTGTCTATTTTCAAAGACAGATAAATTAAACCCCCAAAGCGTAAGATAAATTTCGCCGCCCTGGGCCTTGTTAGATGGGCTAATTTTATTACAAGGTAAAGGCTAGGGCTGTCAATGGGCGGATTTCAATTCGGATCCGATCCGAATCTGATCCGATTTCTTAGGATAATTGTCCGATTAGTGATCCGATGGACCTGATCCGATTAAGAAGATCCGTAATCCAAATTATATGGAGCGAATATGGATCTAGGCTAATCCGATCCGTTATATATCCATATCCGATATATATTACTATATGTTGTTTAAATATTATGTATTTAAATAAAAATAAAATAAAACTATTTATATTCCACTAAAATATTTTACTATATTAAAAATAATTTTAAAAAGAAATGCATGAGAGATGTTGGTGGACTGACCAGATAACTAATTGGGTCTACAACATATTAATTTATACTATTTAATAACAAAAATCAAACCATAATCATTCATCCTTCAATTTTTATCTTCTCTTCAATTTCTCAATATTGAGTTTTCTTCTTCTTTGTCCCAGTTTATATCTTTTTTACTTATATTTTTGTTTATTCTATTGTTCTAATTTTTATTGTTTATATTTGTCCATCATATTCCATCTTCTACAATTTTTAGGCAATAGTTTTGATGAAGTAAGTAAAATTTTACATTTTTAATTCATGATGGTGGAATCTGCAAGTGATTTGGAGGAAAACGGAAAAAAAAAATAGCTTGCTAAATGGATCCGGATAATTTATCCGGATCCGGGATATCCGTCGGATTCGGATCCGGTTGCTAATATTATAGATCCGAGCGGATCCGAATCTGGATCCGGATAGAAGAAATGAAAATCGGACTCGGATCCAGATCTGCCCTGATCCGGTCCGAGTCCGGCCCACTGACAGCCCTAGTAAAGGCTATAATGCATGGCAATGAGGAACTCATCTTTTTTTTTTTTTTAAGAATAATGAAAGAAAGAGATTAATTTACATGTAAATTGGACATGGATTGGCAAGTTAGAATGTTGGAGAGTCGACAACTTATATAGAAATTTCAATAGACTACTTATTAGTAATTTTGGACACTTATAATATGAGAGAACTGCACTTGTGGTACCAAATTATATATCGATTTTTATTTATGGTACCGTAAAAATCGAGACCGATATATTTGATACCATAATTACTCATAGAATGTGTTTCTATGAGTAAGAAACTTTTCACTAGTCAGACATGAATGAAACTGGTTTTTCAATGATATAAATTTTCTATCAGAAATTCATGTCGCACATATAGATTTATGGACGATACTGTGTGGGCCCATATAAACTTATTAAGCAATGCAATTATGTGACACACAAACATGGTAGAAGATTTCGGGCGATTTTTCAAGGAGCGATGGGCTTGTTGAATGAAAAGCCTGATCCCCGTAGCTTCTCCTCCGTAATCCTATCAATCTTCTCGGCCATCTCCTCCGACATATGATTCTTCCAATTCCCTATGAACCTTTTCCTGAAAAATGAACAGTTATCTAACACGTAATATTCGTTAGGGGAAAACTTTCCCGTCTTGTTCACCTCGAGGGCACTCAAACTTTGAAACCTACACATTTTCACAATCTTTTCCGGCATACCCTCTTGCTCTTCTTCAAACGAAAATGGTTTATCAATAAAAGCAGCCAACTTCTTAACATAAAGTAAGGTATCCTCCACCAATTCTTCATATTTTATGAACAAAAACATGTCAGGCCGATCAAGATTCGCTTTGTAAAAGCCTAAGACGTGGTCCCAATATGGCCCAAAATCAATCATACCCTTAGAAAACAAGGCAACTTCATTGTATAACGTTGAATCAACATATCGTAATTTCCTAGTGAAATGCCATAAAGAAACAAATGTATCCTTTGGTTCCCGAAAAATTTAAATAATTTTACAGCCCGAGGATGCAATAGATTTTGGTAGGGAAGTATAATACATGTGCGTCAATAGGATCGAATATTGATGAGTATCTCGCATATTTGGATTCTTGAGAAAATCAATTTCCAAAAGTGGTATAAGGGCATGGGGCAAGTGGTTCAACAAAGGGTTTTTTGTTTCATCTTGATCCTGATCTGGATATTGTTTTCGGGTTGCAATGGCAAAACACAAGCCCTTAAGCCAGGTATTACCCGTTTTGGGTCATCCAGCTATAATTATATCGGTTGGCAGAGTTTGAAATTGTTGTTGAACTTGAAGCACTACTTCAAGAAAATTAGAATTGTACCAAAATCCTTCATATTGGTACAAATCATTAATATATATTTGGGAGAGTTGACAGTAGATCAGTGAATTTCTTATTCGGGTTTTCATTAGATCGAGAAACTCATTTTTTTATAAACGAAGAGAGATAATATCCAAAGAGAGATATCGCAATTTGAATTTGAATCAATGTTTTTAAAACCGGACAGGAGAGCGAATCGATGAGCCTACTGGTTAGCGGTTTTACTGGTCAAACCGCTGATTTTAGGGAATTAACAGGACCGGACCAGCTTCCGATTCTTCCGGTTCGTGGTCGAACCGGTCGGACCGGCCGGTCCGATCCGGTTTTAGTAACATTGATTTGAATTGGTGAGTTTGATAGTGGGAGAGCCGGAAGCTTATAATGAAATTGACTTATAAAACTCTATTTTATAAATTTAGTCTTTCAATATCCCAAATATAATTTTCATTGATGTAATATGATGTGATTTATATTTTAATAAAAATGAGTATAATATTTAGATTACCAATCATGATCGTTGCTTCCTGCACGGTAAAACCATCGATCAGACAACGCATGCAATTAGATTTATATTGTTGACTTTAATTATGCAGTAAGTTATTTACAAGTTTCGCTGGAACATGTTTATATATGTTATCCCAAAATTAATCTTTTATTTTTCATTAAATAAATACATAAAAAAAAGAATGACAACTTTACTATTATACACAATTATTTTTACATCCCTGAAGTTTGATAAAATTATACCCCTGATGTTTTAATAATCACAAAAATCTCGTTACATCAACATTTCTTTTAAAATCCTACTTAAAAGTAATTTTAAGAATATATATATATATATATATATATACACACACGTGTGTTTATTTTAGTAGCAAGTTAAAAAAAATTAAAGAATATTTGATGACGAAATAGAACACCCTATCGAATATTTAATGGTGTATATGATTTTTTATGCAATTAATAATTCATAGGGTGATTCATGCAAGGTTCATATAATATGAGTGTCTTGAATTTTTATTTAGTAAATATAAACAAAAATGGACATGCAAATTAATTAAAATCAAATTCGAGGTTATTATCATACTCTAGTGGACTTTGCTAAAAAATATTAGAAATACGCAAAACTAAAAAATTTCTGATGTAGACTGTTGTTCTCTTAGGTGATGATGTTTATATAATAGGGGCAATTTTTTTAATCATATATAAGTTATTAGGCAAATATAAAATTTATATACATAAAATATGTAACTTTTTAAAATGTTTAATGTCACATAATTATCCAGTGGAAACAAATTTAAGAATAGTTGTAATGTGATTTCAAAATACACATAAACTAGATATATAAAATATATGATAAATATATTTCATAGTGGTTTTGCACAAAACTCATACAAAATTAAAGTAACATAAAATTTGAAGTGTTGTAAAACTTACACCAATAGACATGACTTTTCTGTGCAAACCATCATTAACTTAACAATTTGAAGTTTATACTCCTCCTAGTCAATAATTCATATAAAAGTCCAACATCGTTTTGATTAATTAAAAATAAAATAATATGTAAATCTATTATATTTTAACATAAATTCAGTTAATTATAAAAAAATAAATAGTGTAGTATTATCCAATATTGTGTTTGTTTATACTTATTTTTCCCCATTTATTAATTACCTTTGCTGGCTTTCCCACTCTTTGACTTTCTATCAAGATGGATTCTATGCAAGTTTTACGGGAGAGTCTTCCACGGACCCGGTCTAGGAATTTAACTCCTAGACCATGTGGTCTATAATTTTTCCCCTAATAAAATATTCATGTTTAACAATTGTAGTTAAAAAAAAAAGAAACTTTAGTTAAAATATTCATGTTGGACAAATAATCAGTAATCCTAGATTAAAAAAAAACCTGTCCAGCAGCTCTACAAATTTTTTTTTCCCGCTCTTCATGTCAAAGCTAAAAAATCTTCAAGGAAGTAACATTTTGAGCAGCAATTTGTTCTATATAAATTTCAAAGAATACATACATATTTTCTTAATTTTGTTCTCATTTTTAGATTTGTGAAGTCAAAATATTTTCTCATTTTCAGATTTGTGAAATCAAATAATTCTCAGAGAGGTAGTTTTTATAAGTTTACATTTTGATACATGAAATAGTAAATGGAGTCAATGATCTTATTTTGCTTGAAGAAACTCACATTGTTCACAAAGTGTTCGATAAAATGCCACAATAGCTTTCAACATATTTTTTTTATAATTCCATCTTTTATGTATATTAAACTTTATTCTGAATATATATATGTTTATTTAATTTGAACAGGGATGTCAAATTTGGGTGAAACTATTTCCTTGGATTTGAATGAAGTTGATGTTGTTATGCATATATTGACCAAATATATAAAATGTTTCGATTTCATGAAAAGTGATGCACTTGAATGTTGTTTTTTAGGAGTTTCCTCGAATGTCACATGGTCTACTGCAATCTCATTGGGATATTCATGAAAAACATAATTATGGAGGTATGTCATGTGAAATTCTCTTATGTAGTGATAATTGAATTTTTTTACTTTGCTTCATTTTTTAAAATTCTCTTATGTATTTCGTTATATGTTATTTTTATAGATCAGTTTTTTTGAGATGTTTAAGCTTGTTTGAAAATTTATATTGATATCTCAATTTCTATCTCTTTTGTTTTACTTTTTTAACTATATATAATTTGAATAACAATTTAACATTGTTTTTGGGGTGTGCTTATTTAGATTCTTATCATTCTTTATAATGATGACGGACGTGAAGAAGACATGAATTAATTAGCTTTTTTGGTTCTCAAGAATTTCATATTTTGGTGGCTTTTGGTGTAAGATTTTTTATTTTTGGAATTCAATTACATCTTTTTGTATTTGTAATGAGATGTAGAGAACCAATTTTAAATTATGATTATATATGCCTATATGGTTTGTAATATTTATGCAGGATCTTTATTTAGTACAGTACATTTTAACCTTTTTTTTTTATCATGAAAAATGATCATAATCCATAATGAAAAAATTGTTCATAATTCCACACAATTAAATTTAATTCAAAATAAGATTATATAAGTAAAAGGTGCACATTTTAAATTTAATTGGGTCAATTTTTTTTTTTATTAGTTACATAATTAAATTGAAATGAGATGAAAAAGAAAATATTGATTTTTTTTTGGTTTGGTTAATTGATGGAGTTAAGAGTATATTTAAAGGAAAATAAAGAATTGAATATTTTATTGAAGGAAAAATATAGACCACATGGACTGGGTATATGGAAGAATCTTCCAAGTTTTACATAACATAAATGAGTGTCTTGCATTTTTATCGAGTAAAAAAAAATGAAAAATAATACACCAATTAATTTAATTCAAGTTTGAAACTATTAGAATACTATGTAAGAATTCGCCGAAAAAAAATTAATCAAGTTAAGCAAAAATAAGATGCTTCCGACGAAGATTTTATAAATGAGTGTCTTGCATTTTTATCGAGTAAAAAAAAATGAAAAATAATACACCAATTAATTTAATTCAAGTTTGAAACTATTAGAATACTATGTAAGAATTCGCCGAAAAAAAATTAATCAAGTTAAGCAAAAATAAGATGCTTCCGACGAAGATTTTTGTTCTCTTACGTGTTGGTGTTGGTGCATATCTAATTAGCATAATATTATTCATGATTCCAAATATTGTGCAACTTGAGTTGTATGTTTTTTTTTCTAGTTTTAGATATCTAGTAAGCATGCGTAATTTTAAATAAAGTTTGTAGATAAATAAACAATTTATATATATATATATATATATATATATATATATGAACCATATTATTCTTCTAAACTTTTAATATCACATTATCCACATGAAATAAATTTAATATATGTGATTAAATATAAAATTTTTATTTTGTACATCTCTATTAAAGAAAAGTTGGAATGTGATTTAAAAATTCACATACACTAGATTTAAAATATATGATAAATGTATTTCATTGTGTCCTTAATCCAAAACTTATACAAAAGTAACATAAAATTTGGAGTGGGGTAAAATAGACATAAATAGACATGACATTTCCATGCAAACCATCGTTAACTTAACGGTGTGATGTCTATACTTCTCCCAAAAAAAAATTAATACAACAACTCAACATAATTATTATTAAAATAACAATATTGATTTGAATTTAACATGAAATTCAGTAAAACTAAAAGAAAAGAAAAATATGAAATCGCATTGGATTATACATTTTTTTTTTTAATTTAATAATTGTCTTTCTTCCTCTCTTTGACTTTCTCTCACAAGCGACACCAAAACTACTTTCTGCCTTCGTTCTCAATGAGCGATATGGCGCTCGACCTTGTGTATCAGCATTTGTACTATTTGTTTCTTCTGGAGTTGTTTGCAGAGGAAGCTGAGCAGAGAAAAAGAGATGAGTTGGAAGAAAAGAAGGCATTGGAACTAAGCAAGATTCAGGAAGCTAAGGATGCTGAAAGAAGAAAAATGTCTGAAGCTGAAAGAAAGGCAGCTGAAGACGCTGAGGTTGCTATGGTCATTGAGCTAAGTAATACTGATGCTCATGGACCAGTTCATGCTGGAGGCATGAAAATTGATGAAGACAAAGATGAAGACAAAAAGAAGCCTAAGATGCCTGCTGGGGTCAAGCCAAAGGCCAAATATGAAGTAAGAAGAGCTTTTGACATCATCCATGCTGATAAAGCTCTCTTCAAAAGGTTTGAAAAGACCTTGGCTTATTATGACCAGAAGCTGATGCTGAAGACTCTGTTCACTCATGAGAAGCCTAGATACATGGAATGGAGGTATTATAGGCTGAACAGATCTGTTGCAGAGCTTCAGAGTTGGAAGGACTTAGCTGATGAAGAAAAATGGGTTCTGAATTGGCTAATGACTGACTCTATTCAAAAAGCCTTGGATCTTCACTTTGTAAGGGATGCTATGCATCAATACGCTAAGTACTATGCCATGGAGGAAGCCAAGATCATTCAAAACACATTGCCACCAAAGAGAAGAAAATATGATGATGCTGTTGAGAGAGCAATCAACATAGCTGTTATGACCGCCTTGAAGAGATGGACAGAAAGGTCAAGATATCAGCAAGGATCTTCAAGTGAATTGCCTCAGCTGCCTAGCATTCAACAGATTACATTTGGCAAGGCAGTCAAGGACTACTATGAAGTGCCTAAGGGAAAACCAGCTTTTCAAAATCCATGGATTATTGTGCGACAAATCCGTCAAACAACATCTTTTAATGATGACGGCAAAATCACTAGTTTAGTCTATGACGATGTAACTAATCAGCACAAAGCTGCTCATGAACCCTTAGCAATTGAGTGGAATGTAAAGGAATCAAGAGCTGATCAGGAGACAGAATTGAAAGATGCCCCTGTCCACCAGGAGAATGAAGGAAGGGAAGCTGCTGATTCTGCTTCATCAAGTGATCTGCATTCATCACTGATGGAAGCCTTCCAGATGCTGATGGAGAATCAAATGAAAGAATTGGAAGAGAAGAACAGCACGCAGCTGAAGAAGTTGCAACAAGAGTTGACAGAGTCCAACATATTACAGCTGGAAAGTATGCAACTCCTTACTGTAAGAACTATCAGGAATGCTATTGATAGTTTTCTCATCCCTGAAGATCATTCAAAGCAGATGATGCAGAGCTTTGTTGAAATGAATAGAAATGTTGAAGATGTGAAGAGCTGAAGACAACATAGTTGATCTCACTGCAAACTTCATCAAAGTCAGTGAAGAAGAGAAAGCTATTAATGTTGGGCTGTTGCAGAAATTTAACAAAGCTGGAGATGTTATCCATGAAGAACTTTCCACCATGCAACTCAACATTGATTGCCTAAATGACAAGAATGACACCATCAGCACAACTCTCGATCATTTGATTGCCAGCCATGATGTAGCTAATCAGAATATCAAAGCTTTATGTGCTGCTATGAAGATTCCTACTGTTGCACTTAACCGAGCTGCTGAACCTGATAATGTCACCAAATCTGATGATGACAAAAAGGGGGAAGAGAAAAGGGAAGAACCAACTAAGGAAACTGCTGCTGCAGTTGAAGCTAAGAAGACTGATGAAGCTGCTGAACCTGAAATGGTTAAAGGCAAAGAGACATCTGCTGAAGTTTCTAAGGAAAAAGCCAAGTCTGCTGAAGAAAAAGGCTGTTTCCAAGGATTCTGATGAAGATAAATCAGAGCCTTATACTAAACATAAGGATGAAGAGATGATCAAGAGAAGGATGGAGGAAGCAGCAAAAGAGCAACAAATGAAAGATAAGATGGAAGCTGCCAGGTCAAATCTTCTTTTGGATGAGGATGCTAATGAAGATGAAGAGGAAGAAGAAGATGATGAAGAATCATCAAATGAATATGAAGAAGTGCTGGAAGAAACTGATGAAGAAGTTGATAGATAGCATATATAAATCTATTTGTAATCAGTTTACTTTATCTATCTTTCAGACATCTCATCTGATCAGAAACTGTAACTTGTACTCATTTATCAGATTATCAATAAAAGTTCAAGTTTCTGTTTCCAACATATATGTTCTATCTCAGAAAATTTTGAAGGTCACAAACTTTAGCATAGGTAAAACAGGTACTTAGCTGAAGTTTTGTCATCATCAAAAAGGGGGAAATTGTTGGATAAGGATGAAGATGAAGAGCACTGAAGACAATAAGTAAAGGGAGGTTTTGATGAATTCCAAAACTTCAAATCTGCTAAATATAAATTAACTTAGCTGATATCCCTTTGAAGAATTTTTGACTAAGTAAAGAAGATATCAGAAGAGTCAAAATTCAAGGTCCAAGTCTACTGATTTGCTGAAGGAAAGAAATCAGACTGGTGAAGATCAGCCGACTCAAAACAGATTTGTACAAGTTTGAGATCAGCTTAGTTCACCATCAGACTTGTACTTTCGTCAGCCAAGTGGAAAAGATCAAGAAGCCATCCCAACGGTAATAAAGCCCCTGGAAGTAATAAATGCTGAAGTACAAAGCTATTAAAGACAAATGATTGAAGAAATGCTTCGCATCAGCTTGGTGCATTTAATGCTGTCTGCAGAAAAGTACTGTTGACAGTACGGACAGACTGCAGATAGCCGTTCGCGGAAATTAAGGACCAGTACCCGAGGATTTTGAAATTTGTCTCACTTCAACGGACATTTGTCAAACCTACGAGTATAAATAGCTGTAGAGACGAAGAGAAGAAAACACAACACAATCTCTGAGAAGAATTTCGAAGCAAAATCTCTTAAGTCCCAAGAATAGCTCACTCATCAGCTCTGTCATTTGTTGACTGAAGCCGACGTTGAAGATCAAAGATAAACACATTTTTCCGAGTGAAAAACTGTTTGAGTGTTGTGAGAAGTGTAGATCCATCTTTGTGAGTGATCTAACTTCAGAGGATAGGTTTTCTTAGTGATTTCCTATTGCGAGCTTACGGCCAGATTCATTTGTTGTTTTGGCGTAAGTGGAGTGTACTAATTACTTTGTGTTCTTAGTATAACCCAAGATCTTTGTGACTTGGAAGAGTGGACTAAAGGATATTCAAATCCATATAACCACTATAAAAATTATTTGTGTTTTTACATTGTTTTCAACTTGCATATTTTCAGATTGCATAAAACACTTTCAAAACTGTTTGAAAAGAGTTTAAAGGATTTTACAAAACTGGGGATAAAATTTTCAAATTACTAAGTTTACTTGTGAAAAACACTTTGAAAATCCGCTGCAAGTACTCTAGTATTAAAACTGATTTTAGCAAAAATCAGCTAAGTAATTATCAGATTAGTGGTCAACAAAGCTGTTCAAAGATTTGTTCGCGATCAGCCTTGTAAAATTACTGTTCGGTAACAGCTTAGTCTGTTTAAGTTAGAACAAAAAGTTTTAAAGTTAAAAATTGTCAAAAAGTTAAGAGGTCTATTCACCCCCCTCCCCCCCTCCCTCCCCTCTAGCTGACCACTTGGGATCAACAGAATATATAGTTCATATTTTTTTTTTTTTTTTTTTTTTATTTCTAGTTTAGCTTTGTGTATTGTTGTAGCCCTTTTTAATTTTATATAGGGTTTTATTATTTTTGTTTGTTCGCTAATTATAAGTTTTTCTATAGTTGTAATTTGAAATTAGTTAGTCTTTTATGCTCAACTTGTTTATTTTTTTTTTATTGTTTGTTTGTTTTGATCTCACTAATATCTTATTGTTAGTTTGATTTGTTTCTATTTTGCTAAAGTATTCATTCTGATTTGATTTAAACTTAGTTAATGATTTAAATAACCTTGATTTCTTCATATTTATTTGACAAAAACTTAGTTAATATTTAGGTGATTTTGTTTGATTCATTATAATTAAATATAAACTTAGTTAATGATTTATAATAATTTTGTTTGATCCATTTGATTTGATAAAGTTTAGCCAATGGTCTACATATATAATTATAACATTGTTTGTTTTGATCTTAGTTACTAAAATTAATTTATGAACATGCCAAGTTAGAGTAAAATAGGGCTTGTAATAAAATTTATTTGAAATAAAATTAATGTATGAACATGCCAAGTTAAGGGTAAAATAGGACTTGTAATAAAATTCATATAAAACAAAAGACTTACTATATTATGCTTTTCAGAAATTGCAAACACCTGCTTAACTGCTTTAAGCTACTTCTTTACCTTATTTTGCAAACACCTCATTATTTTTCCTAAAAGTACTTTTTAATTACTTTAAGCAAAAGCAACTGCTTTTCCAGATGGAGAAGCTATTGCAAACACGCCCTAAATCCACACTCGCATTCATTTAATACAAATTATCCAATTGATATCTACTGAATCTTAATGCTAGTACATAGTATCATATAGGGTTAATTACAGGGTTTGATGTATTTCGCTTCCAATTCTCTCAAAGATTCATAATTACATTGATCTTTCTTGATGTAACAATATATTCACCATTAAAAAAAAAAACCCAAAACTTTTGTATCTCAACTAACAGAAATTGGATCTAAGCTATAGGAAATTAATCACTTGTTGTTTTATTTGGTAATTGCATGAATTCAAGAAATGTATTTTTCCCATAGATTTAAATCATAAATATAATTCGACCAAATAAAAATATACTGTGTATTCTAATCACTTGTTATATTTGGAAATCATAATTGTTTTCTAACAGGAAGTGTTATTCATATTCATTCACAATATAAATATATTGTATTTGACATGTACTTTTTTTTTTTTCATACATTTTAGTCTCAATACTCCTCACTCACGTGTAAGCGGGTTGAACGTGTGAGTGAAACAAGCTCAACTCGTGACATTTGTAAATCAAACATGTTAACTGGATGAATAATGACAACCCCGACTTTGATATCTGGAACTGTGTGGGTGAAGAATTATATTATCATGTAAACAAAGGGAGCCCGTCATCGAAAGAGGTGACCCACATTAATCTAGACCTCTGATACCAAATTGAATTTTACATGAATTGGGCTAAGACCCATAAAACTTAGGCCTAACTCATCTCAAAAGGTAACTGAAGAAGTAATGATTGCTCAAAACCTTATAAGGTGAACTTTAATCTTATTATACATGCAATTTACGTGAAACAATTTAGTCTCAATTATAACACAACAAGATAATTTGCTATTAACTCGTTTTATTAATTATAAAACCATAAAATAATCATTGATGTATTTTAAATGTTAAAGATTTAAAAAGAATTTACTAATGTAACTATATAAATAACTACAATAGTAACTCAACACAATTTCATATATAGCGCACCGTTTAAACTTGTAGCAAATATTTTCCAAATAATTTATAATATCCAAGTAAAAAAAGTATAAAATGATTGTAATATAAAATTGAATATGTATAACAAAATACCGACCTACATGTATTGGAGTATGTCAGAATAAATAAAAAGGAAATGTCAATTTAATTATTTTTTCATTGTCATAAGAATGTCAAATTCTTCTAAAACTGTCCAAGAAGCAGAAAATAAAAAATACCAACAAATTTGTTTTTCATTAATTCATATCATAATGAAACAAGACTTTGTAAAATTAAGATATATTCAATGAAGATAAAAGTAAAAAAAATGAATAAATAATTTACTAAGAAATATTCATCAGATTACCACTATGGTGGTTAAAAGAAAAGAAACATTTATAGAAACATGAAAAGTACTTGTAACTAAGTTTTTTTTTGCATAGATTTAAGGGTTAAATGGTTAATTACAGGGACCTCCCCTGATGTTAGGTATAATTACCGTCCAATCCCTTCCGACTATCATAATTACAAGGACCTTCCCTGAGGTTTCAAAAGGATTACAAAACCCTAACAGATCTTAACAGAATTGGACGGAAATCATGAGATGACGTTGTTGCCCTTGGTAATATTACTTAAAAAAAGGTAAAAAAAACTTGATTAATGAAATGTCCAATTTACCCTTAAAATAATGCACCAAAATTATCATTCTACCCTTACAAAACTTAATTTTTAATACAAAAAAAATTCATAATTGCACATTAATCCCTAACTTTTATAAAATTAATTTTATACTTAAAAAAAAATTCCAATCCCCTAAACCCCCCACCCCACATTCTTCAAGGCCGACGCCGGACGATGGCAAACCTTAGGCCGCCGCTGCCGGACTGGTTGAAGAATTTCCTTTTGCTTCTGAAATTAATATTTTACTTCTCAATTCATCTTCTTCCAAATCGACCATTTGCCCTCTTTATTTTTTTTCTCTAATTTCAGTTCCCCTCATCCTTTCGAAGCCATTAAAACAAAATTAAGGATGAGGGGAGGAGGTGTGGTACAAACAGCAATAAAACCACCAAATCATCCCAATCCAACCATTTCTCTGTTTCTCACTCTCTCTCTCTCTCTGATACTCAGTCTTTGTGGCGGAGGGGTGGTGGAGGGTGCGGGGTGGGGTGAGGTGGGGTGGAGTGGGGGTGGTAGGGGGCGCCTGGGTGGGTTTTTTTAATTCAATAATATATATTAATTTTTTACTAATTATTATTTTTAATATTTATGATTTATATAATAACTATTTTATTATATCAGGTAAAAGAATGATTACTTTTTGTACAAAAAATAATTTTTTAGTTAAAATTTTACGAATCTTTTTAGTACGGACTAATTATGAACATGTGAGCATTTTTATAATGTGTAATAACTTATGTTCAAGTTTTTTTAATTCTCAAGATTGTATGTAATTCATTTATTTATCTTTGTATTTAAATTAAGATTTTTTTTAAATGATTACAATTTTGGGTTAAATGTGAAAGTTGAATGTATTTATATTTTTCTCTATGTTATACATAATTTTTCTTATAATTAATCATAATTTATTAATTTTTCCTTGTATTTTAATTATAAAAGTATTATGAAAAAATATTGATATGTTATTATATTTTAATTTAAGAATTTATATTCACTAATTATAATACATGTAAATTTATAACATTTGAACCCATACATATACATATACATTGCAATGAAAACCCTCATATGAATTAAACATAACAAGGGCATAATTGTCCACCAAAATAGCTACAGTAACCCAAGGGTAAAATAGGAAGTTCAATAAAAAATTGATGATGACGTCAACAAAAACTAACGGAACCCTAACGGATGTAATCCTTTTGAAACCTCAGGGGAGGTCCTTGTAATTATAATAGTCGGAGGGGATTTGGCGATAATTACACCTAACCTCAAGGGAGGTCCCTATAATTAACCCTAGATTTAAATCATAAATTCTACCAAACTATATTTATACTTTAAATAAATCAGTTAAAGTAACATCGTACCAATATTGTCATAAAAGTAACCATGATGAATGAAGGTTTATATCAAAGTATTTGAAAATTTTAAATGATATACTTAAGAAATTATCCGACCGCAACTTCGAATATGAATTCAAAGGGATCAAATAGGAAAAGATACTCTAGATAAAACTTTTCATTTGTGGATAAAAGAGAGAATGGAGGTTTATATCAAAGTCTATTTAATTTTACTTTTTCAGGGTTATGTCAGAAATTTTAGTTGAAATCATACAGACACAGTCACGTGATAACAAAAATACAAGATAACAACATAAGATATTTCCTCAAATGACATAATACAAGTATCAAATATGCAATTTCCTCCTTGTTTAACTGGACATGAATGAATGAAACTGATTTTTCAAGGTGCAGTGGGTTGGCCAAATGAGAAGCCAAACCCCCCAAGCCTTTCCGCTGTGATCCCATCAATCTTTTTAGCCATTTCCGGTGTCAAATGATTCTTCCAATCTCCTATATTTCCTTTTCTGAAAAATGTATTGTTATCTAGCATATAAGATTCATGAACGTAAAACTTTCCTGTCTTATTCACTTCGAGGCCACTCAAACTCTCAAAACTACACATTTCCACGATCTTTTCCGGTATACCCTCCAACTCTTCTTCTAGCGAAAATGGTATATCCATATATCGAGCCAACTTCTTAACATAAAATACAGGATCCTCCACCAATTCTTCGTATTTTAGGAACAAAAACACATCGGGCCTGTCAAGACTTGCCTTGTAATAGCCTAAAACATGGTCCCAAAATGATCCGTTAAAAGTCTTACCCTCACAAAATAAGTCAAATTCATCGTGAAATGATGAATTGAGGTCCGTTATTGAGCCCCCAACGCTACTACTTAAAACATGTATCCTCCTAAAGAAGTGGTAGGAAGAAACAAATGTGTCCTTTGGATCGCGACATATATAAATAATTTTACACCCCGAGGTTGTAATAGATTTGGGCAAGGAAGTATAAGGCATGTGTGTAGATAGGACCGAGTGATGCAGAGTTTCTCTTATCTTTGGATTGTTAAGAAAATCAACCTCCAATATGGGTACGAGGTTATGGGGCAGGTTGGTTAGCAAAGGGTTTTTTGTTTGGTTATATTGTTTTCGGGTAGCAATGGCAAAACACAAAGCTTTAAGCCACGTGTTGCCTGTTTTGGGCGTTCCAGCTATGATTATATCTGTTGGTAGAGCTTGAAATTGTTGTTGAACTTGAATCACTCCTTCGAGGACTTTTGACGAGTACCAGGATCCTTGGTATTGATATAAATCGATTGAAGGATTACTGCGGTGCAATTTTGGAAGAGTCGATAGTAGCTCAGTGAACAACTTGGAGTTGCCCTGCATCAATGGTGATTTATTATCAGAGTCTATAGTAGAAGAACTCATTTTTTTAAGTGATCAAGAGGTAATTTGGACATAGATTGGCAAGTTAGAATGTTGGAGAGTCATATAGACATTGCAATGGACCACTTGATATGTAACTGACGTCACTCACATAGAACTGATAGAAGTGTTACTCACATTCAATCACAAGACAAATATGGGTTATTTGCACTTACACCCCCTAACTATCATTATTTGGCAGTAACTCCCAAAACTTTTGAGATTTTTTTGGCAATCACACCCATTCTATTAACAAACCAATAATCAATTTATTAAATATCCACTTTACTCTCCCCTTTACAACTACTTGAATTGATCTTTTTCTTCAGAACTTCTTGAACTAATTCTAGTAATAAGAATTTGGGAATACCGAATATTGTTTTTTCTTTATTGCAATTTTGTTTTAAAAAAATAAAACAAAACATAAGCTAGTTTATGTCATGATTTTAACCCAAAAAATCAGACAATGGTTTTGAAAAGTCAAAATATAAAAATTATAAACATGACACCAAACTAAAAACATCAAATATAATAGCAATATGTATAATATTTTCCAAGAATTGGTGCTATTGCATATGATCGATGTACCATGGGGCATCGGAATAGTAGTCCTTGGAAATATTAAGCAAGGTACCATTGCCTAATATGATGTTTTTATTTGATGCCATGGTTACAATTTTGATAGAGAGAATTGCATTTTTGTTACTAAATTTTATATCGATTTTCACTTATGGTACTAAAAAATATCATGTCAACATATTTGGTACTATAATTTAACAAATTCAATATCGCCATAAAAAATTACCGTTAAGTGGGTGATGTAGCCGTTAAGTCAATTTGAATTATTACAAAATTAATGTTATTATTTATGATGACTTATAATTCTAACCCATAACATTTCAGCTGGAAAAATAACCAACATCTTCAAATTTGTTAATGATTTTAATCCACATTGTTGCCTAATTTCAAATTGACTCGAATAAGACCACATGCGGACCAATGTAAATTTTTTACTTATTATATTTACGTATTTATTTAACTAATTTCATTTGTTAAACAAAATTAATAAATTATATAATACTTTAACATAAATTTGAAAAAGTTAAAAAAATATAATTTTTTATATTATTAATAAATTATTATAATTCTTTAAAAGAAAACACTAAGGGCATCTCTAGTGTATCAAGGGGAGGGTGGATTTAGGGGTTTTTGGATCTAGGGGGTGAAAAAGTGAAAAAAAAATGTATAGAGGGGAAAAAAGGGGTAAATGGATTCAGTCTTCACTTGGACTGCTTGAAGCTGTGAGGCAATCCAACCTTAGATTGCCTCACCGCTTGAGTCATTCAGCTGCTCTTCATGCGCCCAACCCAATTTATTTATTTTTTATTTCTTTTTTAAATAAAACCCCTTTAATTTAAAAAAAATTCTTAAAAATACCTTATTAAATAAAATGTAATTCTTATTTAATCTTAATTTTATTTAATTTGTGTACTATTTTTAAAAAGTTAATTTTAGTATAAAAATATAACTTTTATTTAATAAAACCAAATTTAATGTAACTATTATGTTGGAAAATTTAATATCAGTATTAAATTATTTTTATTATTTCCAATCATGTTAATCCATTATTTAATTGTTGCATTATTGTGCACCAATTTTAAAATCCCTTTAAAAGTTAATTATTAGAAACTCAAATTTAATTTATTTAATAAAAATGAAACCTTAAAAGAACTTTTTGTTTGTTTGATAATAAATCTTATAAGAACTTAATGAACCTTACATATGATTCGTTAAATTTTAAATGATATAACCCTAACTTAATGAACTTTATTATTGTTTAATTATTATTATTATTATTATTGCTATTATTATTATTAAGTGAGAGTGGGGAAAATGAGAATTTTAATTAAATAGAATTGATATATTGATACATTTTAGATGACTTATGAAAAGAAAAGGGGAAGCTGGACTTAGATTCTGAGGGGAAGCTGGACTGAGTGAGGAAAAGCTGGACTTGGACTGAAGCAACACTGGAGATGTCCTAAACCACTCCACCCCCACCTCCCTTAATCCCGAATCGGCAGTGGCATGGGACCGACGACCTAGGCCGCCCCGGGCCTAGGATTGGGGGAGTGGTGGTGGTGGTTTACGGGGGTCGGGGTGGTGGTAGTGGGGTTTATTTTTATTTTTGTTTAAATTATAAATATTAATAATAATATGTAACTTTATGTTTTAATAAATAGTAAATATATTAATATTATACAAATTTTAGATTTAAAAAAAATATATTTTTTAAATTTTTTCAGATTTATATTAAAGTGTTACTTAATTTTTTTAATATTATTTATAAAATAAATTAGTTAGTTAAATATGTAAATAAAATAAGTAAAATCTTAAAATTGGTCAGCACGTGGTCTTATTCGAGCCAATTTTGTAATTGGGCAATAATGCGGACTAAAATCACTAGCAAATTTGAAGATGTATGGTTATTTTGCCAGCTCAAAATGTCCTCAGCCGTTACAAAATTTCCAATTAGCCGGAACACTACGGTGAATCAACAATCATAATAAAAGACTGGCAATATTTTCAGATTACGTATTATTGTTGAGAGTAATTTTAAAATATGACTAATGTACCCTCGCATTAATTAATTAAAACTTAATTATGGAATGGAAATCACCTCTACAAACACATATAGCCACAATAATTAATTATCAAAAAGAAAAAATAAAGTCACCAGAAGTTCTTTCTTCTCTTCTGTTCATCAACATCTCTGTCTTCCTCGCCTGCAAATTCAAATAAATTGTTTCTTCTCTTTTTATCTTTATGAACAAAAAATGACCTTTCAGTTTAACCATAAAGATATACATTGATTAATTAAACAATTATATTTAAAATTTTGCTTAGCATAATACATTTTATATGGACCTTATTTAAATTTTGAAGTAAATTTTTTACTTGTGTTTCATGCATGCCAAAAATAAAAATATGAGAATTTGTTGTATAATCAAACAATTTAATTTGCAGTCATTAATTTGGCTCGGTATGGAAAGTTTAAAATTTATTGTCTTCAATTTTATTGTGAATGATGGGTTGGAAATCCATTTTATATGGATCTTCTTGATGAACACATGTTATGTATGCTCATTGCTTGCTATTGAATATCAATTTTTTATTTTTATTTTTTTATAATATCTGCAATAAGAAAATTTTACGATAAAAAAAAAAAGAAAAAAAGAAAAAAAGAAAAAATGAAGAAGTGAAACATACCTTTAGACTTTAGTTAGCAGCGATGGAGCAGATTTCGACAATGTCATGGAGCAGATTTTTGGGTAAATTACTTTTTCTTTGTCTTTAGTTATTAGTCATATCAAAAAATTACTCATGCAACAATAATTCTTGCTCTCACAATATCGTTAGCTATAATAAATATCTGAACAACCCTTAGAGTGAGGAAAATAAGTAATTTAAATCTAAGATATGAAGCACATAATTTGACGAAAATGATTTTAATTAATTAACCACAATTGCAATTTACAATATTTCTTTGATATAATTAATGTGCTTATAGATTGACGAAGAAGTTTAGGATATAAACTTCGAGAACTAAGTAGTATTCTTGTAACCAATTAACATACTCCGTCCCTTTTTTTAGGGTCAAGATCCTCTGTACCGCAATTTGTGTACTACAAGTGTGTACCACAGTCCACAAATGAGGAATTGACACATGTATATATCACAATTATTATAATTGTGATATATACATGTGTCAATTCCTTATTTGTGGTACACAATTGTGGTACACAAATTGTGGTACAGAGGATCTATTGCCCTTTTTTTATTGTGTTCTTCCTCGGGTTTGACGCCATATTTAGGTAAGAGTTGAAAAGTGAAGTTTTAGGTATTTTTACTGTTCATGAAATTAGTGCTAGGGAGTTAGCAATGTCAAATCATTACTTTAGGTGAAATGATATTTTTGAGAAAAATATTTTTATCTAATTTAGGGAATTGAACATTGTTTGGAACATCCCAATAAAAAAATTTGAGTAAAATTTAATATACATTTTGAAATTGATCCAGAATATGTAAAAGTGAAATTTTTATAGATCTTTAGATTTATATGTCACTAAAATTAATGGTTGAAAATTGGTGTTGAGTAGGGTTGGCAAATAGTGTCAAGTCCCATTGGATGACCCTTTACCAATATGACCCGACTAGATTCAATCCATATATTTTATATTGTTAATGGGTTGGATTTTTAAAAAACTTTTATATGGACTTTTAACGACTTCATGAAAAAAATTTAATGAGTCCAATGAAAAAACATTAAGCAAAGTTAATTAACATTTAATAACTTTAAATTTGAATCAATAATATTATTTTATTAAGCTCTGTTAGATTCATGAAATTTAGTGACAATATAAACTTTTAAATATATTTGAGTTTCAAATAAATACAAAAATTTATTAGATTCATTTAGCCCCTTTTTACCTGCATCACATGGACCCGGTCCGCCCTGCTCATTTGCCACCACTAGTGTGGAGTGTGGACAAACAAATCAATACAGAATGTGATAAAAATAATAGCTATATATTAAAAAATGAAGATTTATTCGCGTGAGGCACGAGGAGAGAGCAAGAAACACGAGGGAATAAAATATTGAAAATATTTGTATGGTTTTTAGAATCTTATAAATCAATTCCCGACATTACTGGCCGAGTATGACCATACTTGCTTAATTAATTGGGTCATATTTGGAATGGTTTTGGTCCCGTATTACGACTTCAATTTTAAAAAAAAAAATAGTTGGGTGATTTTGATGAAATTTTTTAAATTTCATTTGGTTATGTTTTGTATGTTGAGTTTTGTGGTTATGAAAAAGTTGAAATCCATTTGTTTAATTTTTTTTTTTTGTTTTTCATTTAGTGGGAACCTCTCCCAACAGGGATTCGAACATGAGTTATCTACTTTTTAGTGACTAATCACATGTTGGTTTTTAGGGGGAGGGGAGGAGGTGCAACACGAGAACTTCCTAGGGGATCACTTATCCTAGTACTATTATCGTCCAAGCATGGTTAGCATCGGAGTTTTAATGGGATTCGGTGTATTTGTGCTGTATGATTGCACCCTCAATTGAATTGATTTTTGATGTTAGGGTGTTTGGAGAAAAATAGTTGGTATTTGTCAAATTAATATTTTTTTTTAGAAAATTTGAGAAAAAAATAAATATATATGTCAAATTAATGTTTTATAGATTTCAAAAATTTGAATATAAATTTGTGAATGCATTTAATTTCATGGGTTTGCCGAAATCCCATCCACATAGAGCCTTGATGTTTCTAATTGATTCAACTAAAAAAATAGGCAGTAAAATTTTGTTACTCTATTATATATCTATTCGGATACAAATAATAAGGAATGTGAAAAGTAGATTTTAATTAACTTTAGTATAAATTGAGTCATTTGAAATCACTGTTGGGATTACTAAAGAGATCTATTCTAATTCAATATGATCCAAAAGAAATGTTACAAATTTCTTCTTTAATCATGAATTTAAATTACTTAACTTCAAATCTCACAACTTAGATTAACGAGTTGAGCTGTGTCAAATAGCATAGGTTCAAAACTTTTTTTTTTTTTTTTTTAAATAAAACTTGAAAAATTTTTTTTTTTTTGTTTCCCAAGGGTTTAATTCTTTTCGAGGCGCGTCGGGCACATAAAGTGGGAACCTCTCCAAACAGGGATTCGAACCTGAGTCCGCTACTTTGTAGTGACTAGTCCCTTCCACTAGACCAATAACCTGTTGGTAATAAAACTTGAAATTGTATTTGAATAGTGGTGACAATATGGATTAAGACCCATGAAAGACTTGTTGAACCTAAATCATACTTTTTCTTATTGTTTCTTTTTTCTTTTTTCTTTTTAAGTTTCATTGAGTTTACTTAATATTTAAAACAAGAAGTGAATTTCATTTGCATATATGGTCTTATGGAAACTTTAATTTGTAAAAGGGTTTTTTGCACTTTGCGCCCTCAAAATATGAAAAATGTAGCACTTTGCACCCTCTTTTATTTTCAAGCAAAAATTCAAGGGCAAAATAGGTAATTCAATAGTATTGGCACTTTGCACCCTCACAAAACTTGAGAATTTCGCACTTTGTACCCCCAAAATTAGAATTATCACTTAACACCCTTTAATTAAGAACAAATAAGCAACTTCCACCCTCGGAACACAGTAAATGGGCAATTTGCACCCTGTTGGATAAAGATGAAGATGAAGGCACTAAAGAAAGTTTGATAAGGGAGGTTTTGATGCATTCCAAAACTTCAAGATTGGCTAAGTATGGAGTAACTTAGCTGATAAACTTATCAAGGAATTTTGACTAAGTAATGAAGACATCAGAAGAGTCAAAGTTTCAAGGTCCAAGACTTCTGATCTGCTGAAGTGAAGTTATCAGACTAGTGAAGATCAGCCGACTCAAATCAGATTTGTTCAAGTTTGAGATCAGCCGAGTTCACCATCAGACTTGTACTTTCGTCAGCCAAGTGAAGAAGATCATGAAGTGTTCCCAACGGTAATAAATGCCCCTTGGTGTAATAAATGCTGAAGTACGAGGATATTTAAGACAAATGATTGAAGAAAAGCTTCGCATCATCCGAGTGCATTTAATGCTGCATTTAATGCTGCCTGCAGAATAGTACTGTTTACAGTACGGACAGACTGCAAAAGAGCCGTTCGCGGATTTTAAGGACCAGTACTCGAGGAATTTGAATCCTGTCTCTCTTCAACGGACACTTTTCAATCCTCAAGTATAAATAGCTGAAAGAGACGAAGAAGAAACAAGCAACACACTTTCTGAGAGAAACTCCCGAAGCAGAATTCTTTAAGTCTCAAGAACAGCTCACTCATCAGCTGAGTCATTTGTTGACGAAAGCAGAGTTGAAGAATCAAGAAAAATACATCTTCTGAGTGATTTTGTAAAACAAGAGTGTTGTGCGGAGTTGTGATCCATCTTTGTGAGTGATCAAACTTCAGAGAATAGGTTTTCTGTGTGATTTCCTATTGTGAACTTGTGGTCGTTTCATTTGTTGTTCGACGCAAGCAGAGTATACTGTAAACTTTGTGATTATAGTATAACCCAAGATCTGAGTGACTTGGAAGAGTGGACTAAAGGATATTCAAATCCATATAACCACTATAAAAATTGATTGTGTTTTTACATAGCTTTCAAACTTGCATATTTTCTAACTGCATAAAAACACATTAAGTTAACTGTTTGAAAAAGAATAAAAAGGAGTTTATAAAACTGGGGAAACATTTTTCAAACTGCTAAGATTACTTGTGAAAAACACTTTGAAAATCCGCTTCAAGTACTCTAAGTATTAAAACTGATTTCTGCCAAATCAGCTAAGTAACTATCAGACGAGTGGTCAACAAGACTGTTCAAAGATTTGTTCGCGAACAGAATTGTAACTTACTAATCTGATCAGCTTAGTCTGTTCAGTTAGAGTGAAGTTTTAAAGTTAAAATAGAAGAAAATTTTTAAAGAGGTTTATTCACCCCCCCTCTAAACCTCTTCTGACCACTTGGGACCAACAAGTGGTATCAGAGCAGGTGGTTCATTAGAATCAGCTGCCTGATCAACGAGCTTGATCCGAGTGTTTTTCAAAGGTTTTCAAAACTTTTCAAAAGAGCATCTTTTTGAAAAATAAAAACTTTTTGAAAAATGGATTGTATCAGCCATGTTCCCCACATTGCTGGTATGTCTTTTGAGGACTGGAAGATCAGAATGGAGATTTTCCTTGCTGCCTACAATGACAACATGTATACATGTATCATCAAAGGTCCATTCAAATTCACCAAGACCATCATCGTAGATGAAGCTCAAATTGTGGTGGAAAAAGACTTAACAGAAATGACAGCAGAAGAAATAAAGCTGTTCAACCTGGACAAAGTCGGAAGATTCATCATGACCAAAGCCCTGGATAATGATCGGTTTGACAAAGTCAAGCATTGCAAAACTGCAAAGGAGATGTGGGATAAGGTTCGTGACATGAGTGAAGGCAATGATGCAATTAAAGAGCATCAGCTAAGTGTTGCCTTGGAGAAGCTGGATAACTTCAAGATGAAGTCTGGAGAAACCATTGATCAGATGGACACCAGATTCACCAGAACTCTGAATGAAGTTTTGAAGCTGGGAAAGACTTTCACTGACAAAGAAATTTCTGTCAGAGTACTGAAGGCTCTACCTTCCAAGTTTAACATGAAGGTGACAACAATGGAAGAATCAAGAGATCTGGGCAAGATTTCTCTAACAGAGCTGTTTTCCGTACTCAAGGCTTATGAGTATAAACTGCCAAGGATGGGAATTGAAGAAACCTCAACTTCAGGACCCACAGCTGCACTGGTTGCTGCTGAAAACCAAAGAAGACCAGCTCAAAGAAATGCTGAAGTGGACTCATCTGATGAAGCCACTCTACTCAACAAAAAGGAGTACACTGCTGGAGATGTTGCACTGTTGATGAATAATTTCAAGAAGTTCTACAAAAGAAAAATGAAGAACAAATACAACAATGCTTCCTCTTCTAAACCTAACTTTTCTTCTCAAGAAAAAGATGATTATAAATCAAAACTAATGTGTTACAACTGCAGGAAATTGGGACACTTCATTAAAGACTGCCCATATCCAAAAGCAGAGAAGTACACTGAGGAAGAGAAGAAAATAAGAAAAGAAAGAAAGCATCAGAGAGGCAAGGCAATGATGGCTGAAGCAGAAAAGCTGACCGCTGTCTACTCATCTGATTCAGACTCAGACACGTCTGATGAAGAATCGTCTGATGAAGAAAAACCTACTCTCCTCTGCCTGATGGCAAAGGAATCTGATGACTCTGAGGATGAGGTAACTCCTCAAGAAAATGAATTGTTTAATTCTCTAGAGCAAATGATGTTAAATAATACTACTATTGCTGGAGAGTTTGTTAAGCTTAAGGAAGAGATGAACTTGCTAAAAGAGCAAAATAATTCACTGAAACTTCTAGCTGAAAAGCCAAAAGAATCAGCTGAATATAAACAGCTTGAGCAAGAGCATGAATCTCTTAAAGCTAAATGTGAGGTCTATAAAGGAAAAATCATGGAACTTGAGAAAATCATTGAGTCTCATGACAAGTCTACTGTTGCATCCATGCATACATCTAGTAAACAGGAGACACCTTTAGAAAAGGAAAAATTAGAATTGAATCATACTGAAAAATTCATATCAGCTGACAACAGTAAGGTCATTCTGTATGTTCAAACTTCTAAACCTACCTCATCTGAGAAAGTGGTAAAGGAGAAGAAATCTCCTAAGGCTAAAAAGAGCAAAGAGCCTAGTGTAGGAAATCAGACTAGTAAGACCAAACAGCAGAGCCCTAAGAAGTCTGCTGATAAAGCTAAAGTCAATCAGACTAGTGGTAAAACTAAGTCAAAATCAAATGAGCAAGCAACTAGTAAACCAAAGAAGCATAAAAACAAGAAAAATCAAAATGCTTGGTATGGAAATGAGTCATATTATGTGCAACCTGCCGCATATCATCCTATGTATCATGCACCTCAATTTCCTAGTTACTATGCACCTTACCCTGCTCATCCAATGCATGCATATCCTGCATATCATGCACCTTACCCTGCTTATGAACATTATTCATATCATACTGATCATCAACATGACTTATCTGATAACTATGATAAAAATGAAACTGTTCATGCTCCTAAAACTCAGAAACCTAAGAAGCCTAAGACTTCAACATCTTGGGTTGTCAAAGGTGGAACTAATCCTTCAGGACCCTCTCAATAAGGGTACCTAAAACAATTCTATTTTTGTTTTGTAGGTTAGGATTAGGAGTAGGAGTAAAGTAGAGAAGATTTGGTACTTGGACAGTGGATGTTCAAGGCACATGTGTGGAAACATACATGAGTTGACTGATGCAGTTGCTGTGGATGGTCCAAAAGTCACCTTTGGAGACAGCAAAGAAGGCAAGATTAAAGCTAAAGGAAGATTAATCAAGGGAAACATAGAGATATCTGACGTCTCCTATGTTAAAGGCCTAAAGTATAATCTGCTAAGCATAAGTCAATTTTGTGACAAAGGATATTCAGTCATCTTCTCAACAGATAAGTGCTACGTTGAACAGATTGGTACAAAGAAGGTAATTTTATCTGGAAGACGACAAGGAAATATCTACATAGTTGACTGGAATTCTGTTGACAAGAATTCAAGTGTTTGTTTGGTGGCATCTGCACCAAGTGAAGTCAGTTGGCTATGGCACAAGAGGATGAATCATTTAAACTTCAAGACCATAAACAGATTAATCAAGAATGATTTGGTAGAAGGGATTCCAAAAGCAGTCATGAGCAAAGACAAGCTCTGTGATGCATGTCAGAAGGGTAAACAAATCAAGTCATCATTCAAAGAAAAGAAGCACCAATCTTCTGGAAGAATATTGGAGCTGTTGCATATGGACTTATTTGGACCCATTGATCCAGTCAGCAATGGTGGTAAGAAATACTGCCTAGCTGTTGTGGATGACTATTCAAGATATACTTGGGTGATTTTCATGAAGAAGAAAAGTGAAACCAAGGAACATCTTACAAATCTGATGGAACTGATCCAGAATGAGAAGAGTATCAAAATATTGAAGATCAGATCAGATAGAGGGACAGAGTTTACAAACTCTACTGTTGAAGAGTATTGTAACATGAAAGGAATACATCATGAGTATTCTGCTGCAAGAACCCCTCAACAGAATGGTGTTGCTGAAAGGAGAAACAGAACACTAAAAGAAGTTGTCAGAACCATGATAGCTGAAGCTAAACTGCCTCAAAGATTTTGGGCAGAAGCAACAAATACAGCATGCTTTACCCAGAACAGATGTATGATCAACAAAAATCAGAACAAGACTCCATATGAAGTTTGGAACAACAGAAAGCCAAACATTCATTACTTTAAGATTTTTGGTTGTAAATGTTTTGTATTGAATAATGGGAAAAATCACCTTGCTGCATTTGCAGAAAAGGCTGATGAAGCTGTCTTTGTAGGATACTCTACTGTTAGTAAAGCTTACAGAGTTTTTAACAAAAGAACATTACTAATAGAAGAATCTATTCATGTAGTATTTGATGAGCCAAGTCAATCTTCTGAAAAGAATCAAAGTGTTAATCAAGATCTGTCTGCTGATTTACAGAAGTTAGACATTGGAAGAAATGAAGAATATGTTCCCATCATACTACCTAATCTAAGTTCAGCTGCTAACTCAAGTGCTGTTCAAAATCACAGTGCTGATTGTCTAACAGACGAGTTGCAAACAGCTGACAGACCAGAGACTGTTCAACAGACTACAAATGTTCAACAGACTACTACTGAAACTCCAACAGTAGTGTTGCAAGATCAAGACAGAGGACAACATCCTGATTTGCAACCTGATCTCAGATGGCTCAAGAATCACCCACCAGAGTTAGTCATTGGTGATCCTTTAGATAGAGTGAAAACAAGAAGAGCTGCTGCACAAGATGCCATGTTTGTCACATTTCTATCTCAAATAGAGCCCAAGCAAATTGAAGAAGCTCTCAATGATTCCTTCTGGATAGAAGCTATGCAAGAAGAGTTGAATCAATTTGAAAGGAATGAAGTCTGGTACTTAGTTCCTAGACCAAGTCATCAAAGAGTAATTGGCACTAAGTGGGTATTCAGAAATAAGATGAATGAAGATGGTGTTGTCACCAGAAACAAAGCAAGACTAGTGGCCAAGGGTTATTGTCAAGAAGAAGGAATTGACTTTGATGAATCTTTTGCACCAGTAGCAAGACTTGAAGCAATCAGAATGTTTCTAGCCTATGCTGCTTACAAGAACTTCACTGTCTATCAGATGGATGTGAAGTCTGCTTTTCTCAATGGAGAATTGCAAGAAGAAGTGTATGTTGAACAACCTCCAGGATTTGAAGTCTATCAAGAAGATGACAAAGTATATCGTCTGAAGAAAGCCCTCTATGGACTGAAACAGGCTCCAAGAGCATGGTATGATACCCTATCTGATTTTCTTTTAATTAAAGGATTTCGAAAAGGTAAGGTAGACAAAACCTTGTTCACAATTGAATGGGAAAATCATATATTGCTTGTGCAAATATATGTGGACGATATTATTTTTGGTTCAACTAATCAACAGATGTGTGATAAGTTCTCCAAGCTGATGCAGAATAAGTTTGAAATGAGCATGATGGGTGAACTTAATTACTTTCTTGGATTGCAAGTTAGACAGTTGCCTGATGGAATATTCATCAGTCAAGCAAAGTACACAAGAGATCTGTTCAAGAAATTTGGTATGGAAACTAGCTCAACAGCTACCATTCCTATGTCTACAAATCTTCGTTTGGATAAAGATGAAGATGGCAAATCAGTAGACATTACCAAATATAGAGGCATTATTGGTTCATTGTTGTATCTAACAGCAAGCAGACCTGATATAATGTACTCAGTTGGAGTCTGTGCAAGATTTCAATCAAACCCCAAAGAATCTCATCTCTTAGCTGCCAAGAGGATATTGAAGTATGTTAAAGGCACTCAAGAATTGGGATTGTGGTATCCTAGAGAATCTGGATTTGAACTTATTGGTTATTCAGATTCAGACCTTGCTGGCTGCAAGATTGACAGGAAAAGCACAACAGGTGCATGTCAGTTCTTGGGCAGTCGTCTGATCTCATGGATGAGTAAGAAGCAAACCTCAGTTTCTATATCTACTGCTGAAGCTGAATATATAGCTGCTGGAGCTTGCTGTGCACAGATACTTTGGTTGAAGCATCAACTAGAAGACTACAACATCAAGATCAGTGGAATTCCAATCTACTGTGACAATACAAGTGCAATCTCTCTTACTCAGAATACTACAAGTCATTCAAGGACTAAGCATATTGAGATCAAACATCATTTCATTAGAGATCATGTGGAAAAAGGCAATGTTTTGATTGAGTATGTTCATACTGATAATCAGATTGCTGATATCTTCACTAAACCTCTAAGTGAAGCAAGGTTCTCAACTCTAAGAGCTGAGTTAGGATTACTTAATTTGGAAGCATAAGCTGAGGGGGAACTCATCAGAAGACTGGAGTTCAACATCTTAGTTATCTGTTATTATCTTCAAGGATTAACTTTCAACAGACTAGTTAACTTATGAATTCTTAAACTCAGGGGGAACGTGTAAGACTAGCGGTACTTCTGAATTAAAGATGAAATTTGTTAATGACAGTTAGTTGAAGTTATGTTTTCATCAGAAGACTCAACTATCGAAGAGTAAAGTTACTTTATCTGGCTGGATTGACAAACAGCTGAGGAAGGTTATCAGCTATTGGCATTCTCTGATAACAACTATGTCATCAGGACAGTAGTCCATCAGATAAGTATTTATGTTACTCATCTGATTACTTTAATAAAAGCGGAACTATTTAAAGCGTATATTCAAAACACGCTTTTATAAGTAACTGTTGGGCGGTACATATTCCCGCTTTTCATTAAATATCTTTTGAATTCGAAAAGTCGTAACTGACGCTGCACGATCAGCACTGACAGAAAAACGGATCTAACGGTTGGCGGATATCACGGAAACCAACATACCCCAACTCTATAAATCCCCATCTGATCAGTCGAGTAGCTCTTTATGCACTCTAAGCATTCAAAAGCACTTGTGAGAAATTTCTGCAAATTTTCTGCATACTTTCCTTTGTTTTTCTAACCTTCAACAGATCTACAATGGCCGCTGAAGGTATGTTTCTCGTTTATGATTCTTACTACCAATCCGGTACGGATCTGATGAAAGAACTGCTCGAAAAGTTCAAAGCTGCTTCGCTGGTAAACTTCATGGAATACCACGAAGGTATTATCTGGACTGACCAAGTGATGGAGTACTACAACTCTGCGAAAGCTGACTACAACAAACTGGAGATTAAGGCTTCAGTAGGAGGCAAATCTATCACTATCACTCCTGCTGTTCTTCACGAGACGTTTGGGCTTCCTAACAGTGGACGACATGACGTCACTGTGCTGACAGAGGACAAACATCAACAGTTTTGGGCGATCTGCGCCAAGGAAGGAGAAATGTTGTCTGGCAACATTAGAAAGAAACAGCTGAAGGATGAATATCAGCGGATGGCTGATATGGTCTCGAAGCTGATTGAGAACTGTACTTTTTCTCTAGATGCTGTCACAATGAAGCGTTTCAGCATCATGGCTGCCGTATACTACGGGCTAGAGGTAAACTGGTCCATCATAGTATGGTATATACTTGCTGATTTTCTGGAAGTGAAGAAGGGAAAAGGCCCTTACACCAACCACAGAATCACTTTAAGTTACCTCTTATCAAAGTTGGGCTGTGTTATGACAAATGGGAAAGAAATTCACAAGTCCAAAGCGATGAACAAGTATCTACCTGTTCAGAAGAGGAAGGCTGATGAACCTGAAGGAGAAGAAGCTGAGGAACCAAAAGAGGCTCCTGCCAAAAGGCCAAAGAGGTTAGTCAAAACAGCAAGCTTGGCTGTTGAGACTAAAAGGAAAAGGGCTGCTGATGAGCCCAAAAAGAATGAAACTAAGCAGTTGGAGAGAGTGACTTCTGCTGAAGCCACTAAGATTGTTGAGAACATAATTGCTGATGTAAGGACTGGATCCCCTGCATCACCATCAAGAACTCCATCAGCAGAGAGGCCTGCTGAGGATATTTCTCAAAGGACAAGGAGTCAACAGAGAGATACAGCTGCTACCACTTACCGTGAAGGTAGAACAAAGAAGACTGCTAGAAAGCAGATGACATTTATTGAAAAACCTACTGATCTGGAAAATGTAGCTAGGGAGGACCCTGAAGCTACTCAAAGGCCTATTGAAACAGTTGAGACTGTTGTGACTGACAAAGCTGATAAGCAACAGCCAAGTCAGGAAGCACCAACAGCTGAGGTTGCTCAACCTCAAGAAGATCCAGATGTTCAAATCATCCATCCTATAGCTGCTGCTCCCATATCATCTGCTGGACCAGCCCCTGCTGATAAAGGCAAAAGAAAAATTGTGCTGAGGAAAAAGAAAGTTTCCAAAGCTGACAAGAAAGCAAGGGAAGAAGCTGAACAGAGGAAGCAGGATGAGCTTGAAGAGAAGAAGGTTCTTGAGTTAAGCAAAGCTCAAGAAGCAAAGGATGAGGCCAGAAGAAGAATGTCTGCAGCAGAGAGAAAAGCTGCTGAGGATGCTGAACTGGCTATGGTGATTGAACAAAGCAAAGTTGATGCCTATGGACCTGTCCATGGAGGTGGCATCAAGATTGGTGAAGGCAAGGATGGAGAAGACAAAAAGAAGATACTACTTCCTGCCCCCAAAAAGAAGTCAAAAGACAAGTTTGAAGTCAGAAAAGCTTTTGAGATAGTCTATGCTGATAAGGAGTTGTTCAAGAAATTTGAGAAGTCATTAGCATACTATGATCAGAAGCTGATGTTGAAGACTCTGTTCAACCAAGAAAAGCCAAGATATATCAGTTGGAGGGACAACAGGCTGAACAAGTCAATCACTGAACTTCAAAGTATGAAGGAGTTAGCTGATGAAGAACAATGGGTTCTAAGTTGGCTGAAGACAAACTCCATTCAAAAGGCTCTTGATCCCAGCTATGTGAGAGATATCATGCATAGCTATGCAAAAGGCTTTGCATTGGAGGAAGCCAAGAAAATCAAGAGCACCTTGCCTGAGAAGAAGAAGAAGTCTGAAGATGCTGAAGAAAGAGCAATTAAGTTTGCTGTTATGACTGCCCTGAAGAGATGGGCTAAGAAGTCAAAGTATCAGCAAGGCTGTTCAAGTGATTTGCCACTACTGCCAAGTATCCAGCAAATCATTTTTGGCAAGGAAGTACAACAGTACTATGAAGTCCCTAAGGGTAACAATGCTCCTGTTAACCCTTGGATTATTGTAAGGCAGATTAGACAGACAACATGCTTTAATGAAGATGGAACCATTACTAATCTGTTCTACGATGATGTCACTGATGAGCACAAATCTGCTGATAAGTCCTTAGCTATTGAGCCGCCGGCTAAGACTTCTGAAGACCATCAGATGACAGACTTGGAAGAGGTCCCTGTTCAACAGGCGACTGAAGAGAAGGAAGTTGATGCTGATGCTTCTGCTTCATCAGCTGATCAACACTCATCACTGATGGAAGCAATCCAGATGCTGATGGAAAACCAACTTAAGGACCTGGAAGACAAGCACAAGCAACAGCTATTGAAGGTTAAGGAGGAGCTGAAAGCAGAGTTGGCAGAAACCAACAGACTTCAGCTGGAAACTGTTCAAGGATCAACAGAAGAGATCATCAAGAAGGAGATCAACAGTATTCCAATTCCTCAAGACAACTCATTGCAGTTGATACACAGCTTAAGAGAACTGAACCAGAACGTAGAAGATGTGAAGGGTGATGTGAATCATCTTCACACTGCTTTAAAATCAGCTGAGCACAAGATTGCTGACTTAACTGCAACCTTCATTAAAGTCAGTCATGAAGAGAAGGAAATCAATCTGGGGATGTTGCAAGAAGTGGCAAAGGCTGCACAGGAAGTTCAAAATGAAATAGCAACTATCAATCTCAACATTGACTACTTCAATGATAAGACTGATGTAATCAGCACTGACATTCATCATCTAACAGCTAGTCACGACGTTGTTAATCAGAATCTAAAGGCTTTATGCGCTGGAGTAAAGATTCCAACAGTTGCTCTCAACCCTGCTGTTGAACCTTCTAATGTCATCAGAGTTGATGATGACAAAAAGGGGGAAGATAAAAGGGAAGAACCAGCTAAGGAAACTGCTGCTGAAGAACCAGCTGTGGAATCTGCTGCTGAAGAACCAGCTAAAGAGACTGTTGCTGAAGAACCAGCAAAGGAGTTTGCTGCTGAAGAATCAACTAAGGAAGAAACTACTGCTGCAACTATTGAAGCCAAGGAAACTGAAGAAACAGTTGACAAGACTGATAAACTTGGAACGGTAGAAGAATCAGAAAAGATTGAAAAAGAAGATACCAAGTACAAGAATACAGAATCTGCCAGGAAGGCTATGGAAGCTTTGAAAGCTCTTCAAGAACAAGAACTTAAGGAGAAGATGGAAGCTGCCAAAGCAACCTTGGAAGAAGAAGCTGATGATGAAGAAGATGATGAAGAATCATCTTATGAGTATGAAGAAGTGCTGGAAGGATCAGATGAAGAAGCTGATAGTTAAAAATTGAAAAATCCTTGTAATCAGTTTACTTTATCTATTTCTTCAGAAATCTCATCTGATGAACTTGTACTATGTAACTCTTTTTAAATATTAATGAAAAGTCAAGTTCAATCCAATAAACTTTTTCTATCTCAGAAAATTTTGAGGATTTCAATCTTTAGTTTAGGTATTCAACAGGTACTAAGCTGAAGTTTTGTCATCATCAAAAAGGGGGAAATTGTTGGATAAAGATGAAGATGAAGGCACTAAAGAAAGTTTGATAAGGGAGGTTTTGATGCATTCCAAAACTTCAAGATTGGCTAAGTATGGAGTAACTTAGCTGATAAACTTATCAAGGAATTTTGACTAAGTAATGAAGACATCAGAAGAGTCAAAGTTTCAAGGTCCAAGACTTCTGATCTGCTGAAGTGAAGTTATCAGACTAGTGAAGATCAGCCGACTCAAATCAGATTTGTTCAAGTTTGAGATCAGCCGAGTTCACCATCAGACTTGTACTTTCGTCAGCCAAGTGAAGAAGATCATGAAGTGTTCCCAACGGTAATAAATGCCCCTTGGTGTAATAAATGCTGAAGTACGAGGATATTTAAGACAAATGATTGAAGAAAAGCTTCGCATCAGCCGAGTGCATTTAATGCTGCATTTAATGCTGCCTGCAGAATAGTACTGTTTACAGTACGGACAGACTGCAAAAGAGCCGTTCGCGGATTTTAAGGACCAGTACTCGAGGAATTTGAATCCTGTCTCTCTTCAACGGACACTTTTCAATCCTCAAGTATAAATAGCTGAAAGAGACGAAGAAGAAACAAGCAACACACTTTCTGAGAGAAACTCCCGAAGCAGAATTCTTTAAGTATCAAGAACAGCTCACTCATCAGCTGAGTCATTTGTTGACGAAAGCAGAGTTGAAGAATCAAGAAAAATACATCTTCTGAGTGATTTTGTAAAACAAGAGTGTTGTGCGGAGTTGTGATCCATCTTTGTGAGTGATCAAACTTCAGAGAATAGGTTTTCTGTGTGATTTCCTATTGTGAACTTGTGGTCGTTTCATTTGTTGTTCGACGCAAGCAGAGTATACTGTAAACTTTGTGATTATAGTATAACCCAAGATCTGAGTGACTTGGAAGAGTGGACTAAAGGATATTCAAATCCATATAACCACTATAAAAATTGATTGTGTTTTTACATAGCTTTCAAACTTGCATATTTTCTAACTGCATAAAAACACATTAAGTTAACTGTTTGAAAAAGAATAAAAAGGAGTTTATAAAACTGGGGAAACATTTTTCAAACTGCTAAGATTACTTGTGAAAAACACTTTGAAAATCCGCTGCAAGTACTCTAAGTATTAAAACTGATTTCTGCCAAATCAGCTAAGTAACTATCAGACGAGTGGTCAACAAGACTGTTCAAAGATTTGTTCGCGAACAGAATTGTAACTTACTAATCTGATCAGCTTAGTCTGTTCAGTTAGAGTGAAGTTTTAAAGTTAAAATAGAAGAAAATTTTTAAAGAGGTTTATTCACCCCCCCCCCCCTCTAAACCTCTTCTGACCACTTGGGACCAACACACCCCAAAATACAAAATTAACACTTAACACCCTCAAATTAGAAAAATCCAAACCCCTCATTTTTTCGTCAAAGTTGACTATTGGAGTGGAAAAAAATCAAAGGCAAAATAGATAATTCATTTTTTTTCCTTAAATTTTGCAAAATACAATTATAAATACTCGAATACTCATTTCTCTCTCCATCTTTCTTTTCAACAATATAACCATAAATAACTAAATAAAGTACAAGTAAATTTCTTGAAGATTCTCGAAGACTCATGTCTAGTTCAAAATATCAAAGACCATAAATTATTACCTATTTTGCCTTAAATTTTTTTCACCTAATGGTCATCTTTGCCAGAAAAAACGAGGGGTTTGAGTTTTTTTTTTAATTTAACGGTGTTAAGTGTTAATTTTGTGTTTTGGGGTGCAAAATGTTCATTTATTGTGTTTCGGGGGTGCAAGTTGTTGATTTGTTCTTAATTAGGGAGTGTTAAGTGCTAATTTTATTTTGGGGCTGCAAAGTGCCAAAGATTTACAATAGAATTACCTATTTTGCCCTCGAGTTTTTGCTTGAAAATAAAAGAGGGTGCAAAGTGCTGCATTTTTCATATTTCGAGGGTGCAAAGTGCTAAATCTAAGTTTCGAGGGTGCAAAGTGCCTATTTCCTATATTTCGAGGGTGCAAAGTGCAAAAAACCCTTTGTAAAGTTAGCTTTTTCAATTTTTTGTTTGCAAAAATAGTCTTACTTAGATTATGTTATTAATTAACTTTAAATTAACTGAAAAATTAAAAAATAATCCTGAATTTTTGTCACTTGGCGGCATTGCCGCCTGATCACTTGGGCGCCCAAGTGACAAGCGACATTGCCGCCGAGTCACTTGGGCCCAAGTGACCCGGCGGCAACTATGTCACCGACTCACTTGGGCGCCCAAGTGACAAACGGCATTGCCGCCACGTCACTTGGGCACCCAAGTGACAAACGACATTGTTGCCATCGAGTCACTTAGGCGCCCAAGTGACCTGACGACAATGTCACTCGTCACTTGGGCGCCCAAGTGACCCAGCGGTAATACAAGTGACAAAAATTGGGATAAAATATTAAGAGAGTTTTTTGTAGTTAGAGAAATTTTGGAATTTGAATTGTGAGTAAAAATGGATTTTATAGGTGTTTTGTATTATTATTATTAGATTAATTGATTAATTAGACTTAATTATGTTTAATTAGATTTAATTGTTATTAAAATAAAAAAAATAAAAAGGAAAGGCTAATTTTGCAAAAAAACATTTGGAGTAAGGCTATTCGGCCAAATATCCCATTTTGAGTAAAAATAGCCTTTTGAAAAGTTTAATATTTAAAACTGATCTTCAGGGATTTTTCACTGTAGAGATGATATTAAAGTGTTAAATGTTAATGCGTTTTGCTTTAGTCGATCTGTTGTTTAAGGTTACTTAGATACTACACTAGTGGATTTAATTCATTGGGCTTGGATGAATGTCACATGGACATGAAAGGACAAAAAATTGTCTTTTCATGCTCATGTGGCACTCATCCAGCACCCGAATAAATTAAATACACTGGGGTATGTACTAATTTTCCTAGAACTACTTGCTTTGAACCCAACTCCAAGCTTCCTAGGTTTAACAACCTCAGCCTTTTCTGAAGATTCCTTACAACTTTCGACAAACACAATTATTCTTTCATCATTAATTATTGTGAAAGTAGTTATTAGACCAAAACCCAAATCCTTAGATATCTTTGAAAATGTAATAATTAAGTGTTAATCCTATGGAAGATCATATCCCTGTTCAACAACTTGAATTAAAGTTAGTTGATGATAACTTAGTTGATATAGGGGTGGGCATTCAGGACCGGGTTTTGGGAGCCCGTCCCGTCCCGATCGAAATTTTACAATTTGGGACGGAAAAATGGGAATTTTCGGGTTTCTCGATGAAGGGAATCGGGACAGGATTCGGGTAGTATGCCCTACTCGAATGGGAAACCCGAATCCCGAACTTTAATTTTTGAAATATTAACTATTCTAAATAATTATATTGAAATAATAGTAAAGAGAAAATATCTCAAATCTGAAATTACAAAATTTCCCCCCGAATCTGAAGCTACAAATCTTCAATCAAATCTGAAATTTCACCTACCACAACAGCCCATATGTGTTCATCATTTCTCCGTCATCAACTCCCCTCCATCTTCATTAACTTCCTCTTCACAATTCACCCTCTCCAAAATTCATTAAATAAGAAAAGGTTGCTGCCCAGAAAGAAAGAAAGTTCAAAGAGTGCATTTTTGGTGAATTTTTTTTTTATGCTTTATATTTTGGTTGTGGCGCAAAGTAGAAATGTAGAAATAAAATGCATAATTTCTGCTCTAGGAAACTTGTAGTCAGAAATTAAAACTAATTTGTTTTTGGCTAGGGGAGGGAAATCCCGAAATCCCGGTCCCAATCCCGAAATTTTCGGGTACCCATATTATCGGGTATCCACAAATTCAAACGGGATTCAGGTAGTCAATTAATATTAAAACCCATAATCCCATCCCAAATTTCCCAAAATCCCGAACACCCGTCCCGATCCACCCCTAGATGGAACCATTGAAGCTAATCAGTCAACTGATGGCATAACAACTGAGGTACCAAAAACAAAGAGATCAATATTGTCAGCATCAAATAATAGGGTCTTCTTCAGGAGGTTAACATCCTGACTTACTACTAAGAAAGCTAGTAATCACTTACCTGAGTATATTATTGATGATCCCCTTGACAGAGTAAGAACAAGAAGATCGAATGAAGCATTTTACGTTAGTTTTCTATCTCAAGAATAGCCAAAAGTGATGGATGACGCTCTTAATGATTCAAGCTGGATTCAAAGATGTAAGGTCTAGTACCTAGTTATAAGACCTGATCATCGAAGAGTTACTGGCACTTAATGCGTTTTCAGAAATAAGATGGATGAGAATGCATCATCACTAGGAATAAAGCTAAATTAGTAGTCAAAGGTTAATTCCAATAAAAATTAAGTCGTTGACTTTGATTAAACATTTGCACCAGTACCAATGCTTGAAACTATCAGAGTATTTCTAGTTTATGTTGCTCACATGAACTGTATTGTATATCAAATGAATGTGAATCATGCATTTCTAAATGGTAAATTGCAAGAAGAAGTGTATGTTGAACAACCTCATGGTTTTGAAGAATATCAGAATGGATAAAGTCTACAGACTAAGAAAAGCACTATATATGGGTTAAAACAAGCTCCAAGAGTTTGGTACGACACGTTATCAGACTTACTTTTATAGAAAAGATTTCAGAAGGGTGAAATAGACAAAATTGGTTGAAATGGATGACCATATTTTACTTGTACTAGTTTATTTAGATGATACTGTATAATTTTGTTCAACTAACAAACAGATGTGTGAGAAATTCTCTCAGTTGATGACAACTGATAACTCTCTAATGTTAGTTATATTAGCATGCGATCTGAGCTTTACTTAAGTCATTATATGAAGATTTTGGGATTAATTCATGTAATTTCGAGTATGTTTTCATGTCTGAGTAGTTCGAGTCTTAAGTGAGCTGTTTAGTAAGGTATCTTGATGTTTTGGTTCTTCGGATAGTTTTTGCTGAATAGTTGGATGATGGTTTAATATATTTGGAATGCATTGTATGAATTATTAATGTTTTGATACCTCTAGGAGGTAAATATAAAGGAATGATTATTTGGTGTTATGGTTACGAGTTACATCCACAAAATAATAGTAGGTCTGCATTGAGATCAATCCTCCCCATGCAACAAACAAATCTATGCCTAGAATGACTATAATTGTCCATGAAAATTAGCTACAGTAACTCCAATGTAAATTAGGATTCTATTTCTGACAAGAAAATAGATGCATGCGTCAGCACAATCGTTGACTTGTCTAACAAATATAAGTCTTTGTAAACCTCAGGGAAAATTGTTATAATTATGATAGTCGGAGGGACATGGGAAATTGATGTAATTAAACCTTTTAAGTTTTATTCATGAATAAATATTAGAAGGACAATGTTTTTCCATCTGGAACAGAACAATCTATAATGATTTCATTTGCAAGTTAACAGGTATGAATTATGTATATTTTAGTTCACCATATATAAAAAAAGATTATTGTATTTTTTGTGCTACAACTATAGTTCGCTAGCATTTCTACCTTGAATATTTTTGGGTGCTAGAACTTCAACATCAGTGGAAATTTTGGTGTCAATTGAGGTCTAATTCCAAAATTGGCTTTAAATCCCCATGTGCGGGCCAATTTCATGTCATGTTACCAGCATGTGTGGGATTTCGGATCAATTTTGGAATTATGCCTCAATTGGCACCTAAATACTACCGATGTTTAAATTGTAGCCTCAGATGTGCCGGCCCAAAAAAATACGGGATAGAAATGTAACACCTCAATCTCACATTGATTGTGGATGAATTGTTTGAATGTTTAATAAATACTTGACCTATTTCTACTTGTCAATATGGGCTTAAGCATTTTGGACAAGTTGACTCGAGTCCAACAATGATGACAAGGCCAGAAGTGGATCAATGTCTTTACAAAAAATGCCAGCAAGCTATAGTTATGGCTAAAAAAAAATTCAATAATCTCTATGTTAATTTATATGATAAATTTTTATACTAGTTTTTTTCTTTTTACATTTTATTGGATAAAAATACAACCTTACTCTATTCTATTCTAGTCATCATTTTATCACAAAATAGAAAATTTACTGAATTTGTTTGAAAAAATTTCACCCCCAAGCCAAATCTCTCTAGTTCTGCTCTGTTAAGAATGACGTTATCAATCTTAAAAAATAACATCAATCACATTTCATACTTAAGTAGATAAAACAAACATTAACCCCAACAAGAAGTAGACAAAGAAAAGGGAAAAATAAAGGTTAGGCTCTAGTTTTGCTCTAATTCACTAAATTAAACCAACTTCTTCTTGAAATTGAAATTCGTGTCTTTATACTTAGGTGATTAATAAGATTTTTTTTTTCATTTAAATGTTCTAAGATTTTTTTTCTTTCTTGCATATTATTAATGTGATTATATGGATCAACATATACAGTGATACACATTTATACGGTCATATGGGTTAATATGAGGATTATTGTATTTTTGTTGCCACAATAATAGATTGCTGGCATTTCTATCCTATATTTTTTTTTTGGCCAGGCACATTATGTGCACAACTTCAACATCGATGGTAATTTTGGTGTCAGTTGAGACCAAATTCTAAAATTAGCCAGAAATCTCTACGTACAGGCCACCTGACATAAAGCGTGCCCACACTTGGAGGATTTCGGACCAGTTTTGGGAAGGGCCTGAGTTTGCATCAAATTGTCATCCATGTTGCAGTTGTGACACCAAATGTGCCTACCGAAAAGATATAACAATCCCTATAAAAACGAGACCAAGTGAGAATACTTTTTACATGGTCATTCTCAAGAAAACTTTGTAATACTTCTTAATTTTAAAAATAACTTCGGAAAAAAAGGCTCTCATCCCCTGAAAAAACCTAACAAAACTTTACTTTAAGTTGATATAAAAATTAATGTAGCTATGTCTTACATTACTATATATCATAATTAAAATTGTATGTGGCTAGCACATGAATATTTTTTTATTCTATTAAACTGGAGGGAAAAACACTTTTGATATCAAACTTTAATCTAAAAAATACATTTGATACCAGACTTTTTGAAAAAACATATTTCATACCATAATTCACACCATCTTGACACGTTTACTTTTTTCGTCAATTTTCGAACGAAATTCAGCAAGTGTCGTCAATTGTGGGTCTTTAAAATTTGTGCATGTTTTCCCTCCTATTGTCAATTTAACGGGCACATGAGCGGCACGTGCTGAATTTCGTCCGAAAATTGATGGCAAAACTAAATGTGTCAAGATTGTGTGAATTATGGTATGAAATGTGTTTTTTCAAAAAGCCATTATGTTTTTTGAACTAAAATTTTGTATCAAAAGTGTTTGTCCTTCTATTAAACTGTGTAGTCCGGACCGAAGAAGAATTGGATATAAGTCCTTCTTAGTATTGTAATTCTAGTTAAATTCGAACTTGAGACTCGCATCCAGGGGCGAAGCCCCCACCGGCACTCCCCATCCTTTGAGAATTTTTTTACCATTCTTCATCTATAATTAATTATTATTGGTCCAATTCTCAAGCACTTAAGCCCAATCATTTCTTTTCCTTTGTCTTTTAATTGTTTTTGCTGAGTGTTTCTCTAGCCCAATAGCCAACTCTAGTGTGAACTATCACAACCAAATTGATATAAAAAATATTTGGTTCCAATAAAAATTCATTCAGTTATGATTGACTCAGTAAGGGTAAACATCACATTGGTTCTTCTTATCATTAATTTTTTTATAGAGTGGCCCCTTTTATATTTTTTTCTCAGTTTAGTCCCTACTATGTATTATTTGTTTCACTTTAGTCCTTTTCAGTTGTTCCAAAATGGTTCCGGTAACATGTGATATGCTCATAAGGGCAATTTTGTCATTTCAAGTAAACTAACATGGATATTTTCGTCTTTCTAATCATTTGAAAAAAAACTAAAGATTTAATCTCTTCCAAACTAGGCTTTCATTACAGTCCAACTTAATCGTCCATTTCGTTCCAAACTAAAGTTTTCTCCCAAAATCTTCTTCAAACACCAAAATTGCTCATCAATTAAATAATATCTCAAATGGTCTCAATAGCGAACGGACGAAAATGGCCTAAAAAATATTCATATGCATGTCACGTGTTATCAGAACCACCTGATAAGGACTAAAGTGAAACACATAATTCATAGTAGGGACTAAAGTGAAATAAATAATTCATAATAGGGACTAAAATGGGAAAAAAAACATAAGAGTGACCACTCTGTAAAAAGTTAATGATAGGGACCAAAAGTGATATTTACCCTACTCAATAATATATCTTTGATTTTTCTTCAAAATTATAACCAAGTAATCTTTTTTTCTATATATTCATAAATACAATATCATTATCAACAAAATATTGTAAAAAAATTAATGTACTAAAACTTAAAATCATGAATATTTAAATTTATTCCTGATTTATTGTTAAAGATATGATGAATTTTATCCCTGTGATTTTCAATTATATTTGTTGACTTTCTATTGATTCTTATTTGTTTTAAAATTTCTTGATAAATATTTGGGTATATTCATTATATTGTCTGAAGATCACATGCCACTATCATTTGACCCAATCATTTTGAATCATGGACAATTATTATTGATATAAGGTGATACTATAAATCAATTTAAAACTTCGAATGGCCAGCCAATAACACTACTTGTAGAATTAATTACTGCTACAATGAAATAAAAATTACAACTGTGAAGTCAATGTACAATAATTGCATAATTAATACACTATAGCTGGTAAGGAAATCTTTTAATTTTTAAATAACATAGTTTAATAAAGGCTAGCGATAATGCCAGAGCAAGAAAATTGTTCCTTCCAGAGCAAATCATATTTTATGACGAAATGCCCTTAATAAATACTCCCTCCATTCCATATTACATGTCGTTTAAGGTTTTTTTGTCAGAATTAAGGAATCAATAAATGCTCTAAATTTTAGAAAATAAAACTATAGTTGGACAAAATTACCCTTGAAAAAAATTAAATATTTTGCAACTCCCCATAATCCATCTCTCTATTCCAATTTTAAATGAAGAAGGGTAAAAATGTCAAAATAACATTTAAGTTTATCTTGAATTCCTAAAGTAACATGTATTGTGGAATTTTTTTTTCCCTAAAAAGACATGTATTGTGAAATGGATGGAATAATAAACTTTTCTTTCTCTTCCCCACAGTCCAACACCTTAAACCTCCATTTTTATTCATCTTCTTACACTTGACGAGAAAAAAGAATTGATTATAAATTCTAGAAATTTTATTAATTGACAAAAAAAATTATATATTGCTCTATATTATGTAAATCTCATGGCTGGAAAACGAAACTCAGAAACTCTAAACTTGAAATAAAGACTAGAAACAAATTATAAAATATTGTTAATCAATATTCATCTCTTAAAGAAAATGGTATAATACAGTTACTTCCCAGAAGATTTTCTAAAAACCAAATTCTCAGCTAAAGTTCACCACATTTACAATCATAAAACGAATCAAAATATATAAATCACCTAGATTAAATCCAATTTTTTTCTAATTCATATCCAAAAATCTGACCATAAACACGGCGTGAGAAAAAACAGTCTCCATTTATTATTTTGCTTATGACACTAAATTTGAGACATTATGCTATTCCGATATGTTTTTTTGTCAATGAATTTAATTTTTAGTCACGAAAGAAATTGAAGAAATAAATGATAGAGGAGAAATGGGACTGAGGAGGTGTAAGGACGAGGAGAAAGTGATAAATACTTAGTAGCTTGGCAAGACCCTACTTACATTGTAATCCAGATCAATTATACTTAATAAAGCATCAGTTTCCTCAAATAATTGTTATATCCAGCCTTATTTACTGCTTTTTCGTGTTCTCGCGAATTACGGTAAAATCAGAATAAATCCAGACGTTCTTAAAACCTGCTTGTTTACTTTATTATATGCATACATTGTCAAGAGATATTGATCTTCTTTTCATTAAATTGAGTCTTTTCATAGTTGTCGATAGTCTTTCCGTATATACTCGAGCGAACGAAAAAGAACTTTCAATTGAAAAATAAATCTAACTTGTATTTACAAAGACTCGATCACTGCCTATTTATAAGGAAAATTCTAGATTAAAACGCGTAAACTAAAGAAATCGTGTGCACATAAATCCGACTTAAGGCTAAGGCAAGAAAATAAGAAAAAGACCCAAAATTACAAATTGACCCCTAATGACTATATCAACGTTTTCTCCAAAAAAAACCATTTTGATTAAGATTGCATTACAATAAAACTAGCATGGATTGTTCAAGTCCTGTGATCAAGCAAACATAGGAAAAAATCAGAAGTAGTGTCTGTCAACAATTGTTTTATTAGAAGTCAAATCTAAATTGAATAAAATTAATCATACCAACATGTTTAGGTTTAGTGGAAGAGATTAGTCACTACAAAGTAGCGGACTCGGGTTCGAATCCCTGTTGGAAAATGTTTCCGCTTTATGTATCCGACGCGTCTCGAAAGAGATTAAACCCTTGGAAAAAAAAATTAACCATGTCATTATGCCCATTATTTGCACGGTCATATTTACGCATGAGTAGGCCTGTCAATGGGGCGGATTCAATCCGGATCCGTCCGAATTCGGTCCGATTTATTAGGATAATTGTCTGATTAGAGATTCGATGGACCTGATCCGATTATAAAGATTCGAATCCGAAACTCATGGAGCGAATATGGATTTAGGTCAATCCGATCAGTTAAAGATCCGTATCCGACAACAAATAAAAAGAAAGATATATATACAAAATTATTTATAAAAATATGTATCATTAATAATATTTCAACGTCAATTTAAGAAGATAGTAATTTATAATTCGTTTATAAATTTATTTAAACCAATATATCCATTCTACAAATATGAATATAGTAAAGAAACTTTGAAAATGTGAGCTAAAATTAAATAAAATTGAAAAGATAATAAACTTGTTTTAGGAAAAAAATATTATTTTAACTTTTTAAATACAAATTTATTGGATCCGAAAAATATCCGATATCCGGCCAAATCCGACCAACAGTTGGATTCAAAAAATTTAGATCCGAGCAAGATCCGAATCCAATAAGATTCGATCCGATATAAATGGAGCCGGATCTGGACGAGCCTGATCCGACCAGAATCCGACCCATTGACTGCCCTACGCATGAGTATTGATAACCCGCACTCCTTTTTTTTCTTTTCTTTTTTCTTTTTTACATCGAGTCCATCTAATACAATTTTGAGCAAACATGGGTGTTAACGGTGTATTAGTATATCTCAAATAATTCTCCACATCATTAATACAGTTAGGGCTGTCAATGGGGCGGATTTCAATCCGGATTCGATCCGAATTCGGTCCAATTTATTAGGATAATTGTCCGATTAGTGATCCGATGGACCTGAACACCTGATCCGATTAAGAAGATCCGTAATCCGAATTATATGGAGCGAATATGGATCTAGGCTGATCCGATCCGTTACTTATCCGTATCCGATATATATTACTATATGTTGTTTATATATTATGTATTTAAATAAAAATAAAAATAAAACTATCTATGTTCCACTAAAATCTTTTACTATATTAAAAATAACTTTAAAAAGAAATGCATGATAGATGTTGGTGGACTGACTAGATAAGTAATTGGGTCTACAACATATTATTTTATACTATTTAATAAGAAAAATCAAACCATAACCATTCATCCTTCAATTTTTATCTTCTCTTCCATTTCTCAGTATTGAGTGTTCTTCTTCTTTGTCCCAGTTTATATCTTTTTTACTTATATTTTTGTTTATTCTTTTATTCTAATTTTTATCGTTTATATTTGTCCATAATATTCCATCTTCTACAATTTTTAGGCAATAGTTTCGATGAAGTAAGTAAAATTTTACATTTTTAATTCATGATGGTGGAATCTGCAAGTGATTTGGAGGAAAACGGAAAAAAAAAATTAGCTTGCTAAATGGATCCGGATAATTTATCCGGATCCGGGATATCCGCCGGATTCGGATCCGATTGCTAATATCCAGATTTGAGCAGATCTGGATCCGGATAGAAGAAATGGAAATCGGACTCGGATCCGGATCTGCCCTGATCCGGTCCGAGTCCGATCCATTGACAGCCCTAAATACAGTAATTTCTGTTATTAGTCAAATCCGGATTAAACATTTTCATGATTCTACTCTTTGCGTAATACTATCAAATATAACTAACGTAAAAAAAAAAAAAAAATATTAAACTAATAACAAATATTTCATTATTAAGATGACGGAACGGATAACTCAACCAATACGGTGGTCTAAATATATAACTTCAAGTTTTACAAATTAATATTACTCCATTGGTCAATATAGAGCCCATGAAGTTGCGGTAGTTATTTAGAATAATCTTACGGCTGAAATACAGTTTTTTCCTTTAAAATATGGGGTGGTATCAGTTATTATTTAAAATATCAATTGTAACATTTATCCCCCTCTATTGTAGTTTTGTAAGTTTTTCAAAAATATCCCCGCTCCTTACATAAATAATAATTTTTTTATTAATTTATTAAAATAAAATTATCTCTTTATTAATTATGAATCAATTCATCAACCAAGCAACATTATGTTTTAAATTCATCATTTCTTTTGGTCTCAAAATTTTCTTTATTTTCATCTCATTTTTTTCTTTATTTATGTTTCAATTTGTTTTCTTTATTTTATGTTTCAATTTTTTTATTTCTATCTCAATTTTTTTCTGAGTTTTTATTTGGTGATAATTATTTCATTTTTTTCGATATTATTCAAAATGTTGAGTAATTCTCCTTCAAATTCTTTCTCGCAAAATTCAAGTTTAACATCAAATAATATTATGTTTTAATTTCTTCACTTCTTTATCAAAATATAAAATATTTATTAATAATGAATTTATCCATCCATCCACCAAATAATATTATGTTTCAATTTCTTCATTTTTTTGTTTCATTCAGTTGTTTTAATTTCTTCATTTCTTTATCAAAATATAAAATATTTATTAATTATAAATTTATCCATCCATCCACCAAACAATATTATGTTTCAATTTCTTCAGAAATATAAATATAATATAGTTATGTCGATCAAATCTGTTAAATATCCCTATGCGACAATATATAATATAATTATATATATGTATATACACTTCTAGAATTAATAAAATTCCTATCGAAATATTCCCACCGAACATAATCGGTGGTAATATTTCATGAATTCCCATCGAAAATAATTTCGGTGGGAATAAATATGTAGAAATTCCGACCGAATATTTCGATCGGAATAAAAATATTCCCACCGGTTTGTATCCATTTGTCCTGGAAATTTCATGTAATAAATCATGTGTGTTATATATGTATGAGATTATATATTTGTGAATATGGTCGTCATATATAAAATAAATTATGTCGAAACCTTCAATTATATTATTTAAGAAATTAAAAATATTAGTTTTTTTTTTTAAACCATAATATATATAATCAATAGAAATTCAGTTTAATTTCCACCCCATTTTATTAGATTACTTAGCTTGGGTCTATGTCACTAATTATAATGACTTCATACTATATCAAAAGAATAAAATAAACACGTGAAAAAATCATATTGTTTAACTAACAACAATTATAAACGTCCGTTCAAATATTTAGAATTTATCATTGAGTTAGTTATAACTTATAAAATATGTATTTTTTATAACGATTGAACTGGTTCAAAAAACAAAATGAATGACCGTGAGGATTAACTTCAAAATTATATACACAACCCTATGTTTTTAGGACTTTATTAAAAAATAGTCCTGCAATATCACAAAACATGTATTTAGGTATATAATTTTTTTAATTTTAGTCTTATGATGTGTGCCTCATATTGTCACATGAATATAGGTATATTCATGTATACAGGACCTCTTTGACAAAATTGCCAAAAAGGTCTGAAACTAATTATTGATTTTGGATATTCATCCCAATCTATATCACTTAGCCAATTTAGTCCTGCAATTTTATAATTTTTAGGAATATCGTCCCACTTGCCACATGGAAGCTTACATGTCATGGCGTGACACATTTTATCATAAACAATTATATAAGATTGCATAATTCATCCCAAATTAATTATAAATTTTGATTTTTTCTCCCAAACTATATTAACTCGCCGAATTTCGTCTCACAATCTATCATTTGACATGAATTAGTCCATTATTAAATTTCTAATTTTATGATATATTTGGATGTAAAAAATAAAAAAGATTATGAAAGTGTATTCGGCCTCGGAAACGTTCTGATGTGATCGATTTTTCGTAGGGGTATTGAATAGTTACAGGTAAACGATTAGCGTAGGACAAGGTAATCATGAAACCTTGACCAATGTACCAATCGGAATAAAAAGAATTCCCACCGATTTCAAAATCAGTGGAAATAATATTCAAAACCAATGGGAATATTTTTTACTACCACCGATTTCAATTTGCGTGGGAAATTTCATTTAATTCTTGCCTCCTACCCACCGCGACCTGCAGCAATTTAAAAAAAAGAAAAAAAAGAAAAAAATTCTTTCCATATCTCCTTCTTCCTTCTCAGATCTGCCAAACTCGTCCTTGCTAAAGCATCTTCTCCCTCAACAAGCACGGCGCACCACCGGCCAACAGCTGCTTCTTCCGTGCCACCAGCTAGCGAAGTCGGCGCACCAACAGTCCATTTTCCCCCTCGGTTCACCCGGGCCGAACCTCCACCGGACCTCCAGCAAAAACTTCATTTACACCGTATTACACGAAGGTTCCAGTTCAAATGGAAAAGTGAAATTAAACGAAGAAGAAGAAAAGAGAGAAGAATGAAGTAATTGGATTTCAATTTTAGGTTATTCAATTTCGGGTATTCCTAATTTAATTGGGTCAGATATGGCAGTTAATTATACCCGGTTATTTATCCGGTTTAGTTGTTACTTATTCAGTTATTTGTATTTTACCTTTCTGCCCTTATGTATTTTCCTATTTAAAGAGCTGCTTGTTGCTCATTTTTATATACATTGACTCTATCAATTAACAAGGCAGATTATTTACATTCTCTCAATTCCAGTTCATAATATTTTCTCTTTACATGCTTTCTTTAATGGTTTACATGGTATCAGCTGAAAATTTCAAGAAATCCGCTGCATAAATTCCATTATAGTTTCTCTATTTTTCCATCAAGAAATTCATCCTTCATCATTCTTCATATACCAACACATTCAATCTTCAAGAAAATCATCCGATCCAGTCATATACCAATATTCAACAGATCTTTTCTGCAAATTCATCCAGAAAATCATCAGTTCAAGTTCCATCCATCATTCATCAAATCAGTTCTGCAGATTCATCAAATTTAGAGGTTTCATTCATCAACATTGTAAGTTTTAATCAATCAAGATTCTACAAAATCATCAGATTCATCAAATTCAGAGGTTTCATTCATCAAAACTGTAAGTTTAATCAATCAAGATTCTACAAAATCATCAAAATATCAAGGTCTGATCTATACATAATTCATTTTTTCTCCTATTCACATATATTTCAACACTCAAAGTTTCTCCTCTCAAATAAACCTCCCTGTCTCAATTTCTTTCCATTATTTTGATTCTTTTTCATTCACCATCATGTCCTCTTCTGATTCTAACCTTGTCTCCACTATGGCACCCTCTACATCAAGATCCCGCCCAGATATTGAGGATCCATCTAGTCATTTTTATTTACACCCTGCGGATGGACCAGGGGTCATCTTGGTTTCTGAGAAACTGGATGACAAAAATTACCAAACCTGGTCCAAAGCCATGATAAGAGCCCTAACAGTCAAAAACAAACTTTCTTTCATTGATGATTCATTGCCTCGTCCACTTGATGATCCAGTTATTCAAAACTATTGGGATAGAAGCAATACTGTGGTAGTGGCTTGGATACTTAATTCTTTGACTAAAGAAATTAATCACACGGTTCAAAATCATACAATAGCCACTGTACTATGGAAAGAATTGAAACAAAGGTTCCAACAAGCTAATGGTCCAAGGCTATTTCAACTACACAGAGACCTTTTTCTCCTACGACAACAGTCTCTATCAGTCAACAGTTATTTCTCTAAATTGAAAGTCATTTGGGATGAAATATGCAATTTCAGACCAAATGTCAATGTGGCCTACTTGATCAATATTTTGAAAACTTCTACCTCATAATCTTCCTAATGGGACTTCAAGACTCCCTTGCTCACACAAGATCACAATTACTCCTTATGGATCCACTACCAGATGTAACAAAAGCCTACCATCTTGTTTCTCAAGAAGAAACACAGAGATCCATCCAAACCTTCTCTTCCACTGACTCCCTCAATTCACTGGCCTTCTCCACAAAATCTGCCCCTTCCTCATATTCCACAAGACCACCCTCACAGACTCAAAATTCATCCTATCAAAACCCTACTCACCCCCCTTTCCAACCTTCTAACATCAATTTCAGACCTTCTTCAAGACCACCTTTCAACTCCTCCTACCCAAGACCTAATAGACCTTATTGTACACATTGTCAGATGGTAGGACATACCATAAACACCTGTTTTAAACTGCATGGATACCCTCCTGGGTATAGACCCCCTACTCCTAGACCAAACACACTACCTAACAACAGAATCAACAATATAGCAACAGATATATCTTCACAACAGGAAACAGTTCAGAATATCATTCAATCCATGTCTCCAGATCAGATCAGTCAGTTATCACAACTTTTCACTACACACATCAATAACAGTACCTCTACCTCAAATGATACATCTCCTACTATGGATTCACATACCTGCACTGTGCACACAGAATCAGGTACATGTCTCTCATCTTCTTTGCTTGCTTCTTCTCAATACAAGGACTCCTGGATCCTTGATTCAGGGGCTTCAAGTCATATCTGTAATAACATCAAATATTTTGTTAGCCTTTTTCCAATACATAACACTACTATAACTTTACCTAATAATTGTGTTATTCATTCTCACTTTAAGGGAACAGTTCTTTTAAATAACAATTTAAAGCTACTTAATGTTTTATTTGTTCCTCAATTCAAATTCAATTTGTTTTCTGTCAGTGCATTATTAGCCTCATCAAACTTTACCATCACTTTTCACACACATAATTTTATAATCCAGGACATGACATCTTTGAAGAGGATTGGCAGGGGTGACCTAGTGGATGGCCTTTACATTTTAGATCAGCAAACACTAGCTACTTCTATTTCTTGTAATAAAATCACTGTTGATACTTGGCATAATAGACTGGGCCATCCTGCTATAGATAGGTTGCAATTACTACATTCTGATCTTGAGCTTCCTACTCATTCATTAAATAAACATATTTGTGAAGTATGTCCTTTAGCAAAACAGAAATGCCTTCCTTATTGTTCTAGTACTACTATTTCTTCTAATCCATTTGATTTGATCCACTGTGATATCTGGGGGCCTTTTAAAATAACTTCCCATAATGGATTTAGATTCTTTCTTACACTTGATGATTGCACAAGATTTACATGAGTTTTTCTTCTTCAATCTAAATCTGATGTTCATCATGTTTTACCAAAATTTATTAAAATGATTAATACTCAATTTAACTCAAATATCAAAAAGTTTAGGAGTGACAATGCAAAGGAATTACTTTTTTCTCAATTATTTTCTGACCTAGGCATCATTCATCAATTTTCATGCATAGAAACACCTCAACAAAATGCTAAGGCAGAAAGAAAACACCAACATATTCTCAATGTTGCTAGATCTCTCATGTTTCAATCCGACTTACCTATTGACTACTGGAATGAAAGCATTCTCACTTCTGTTTTTCTAATTAATAGATTACCTACCCCTTTATTAAATAACCAAACTCCTTACTCTAAGCTTTATCATAAACCTGTTGACTATTCTTATTTTAGGAGCTTTGGATGTCTGTCCTTTGCTTCCACTATCAATCAGTATAGATCAAAATTTGACCCTAGAGCCACTAAATGTGTTTTCTTAGGGTATTCCCCTGGTATAAAGGGATACAAACTTCTGGATTTATCTACTCATAACATACTACATTCTAGGAATGTTATTTTTCATGAACACATTTTTCCTTTCAAAGACACTAACTTTTTTAAATCTTTTACTACCAATCAGGACACCTTCCCTCCTATTAATCAACCTTGTGATAATTTCTATTTTTTAGATCCTCATCCTCCCAATCCAGTCTCTATTCCTTCCTCTACCAATAATAATCCACAACCTCTCTCATCTTCTCCTGACCCACCTTCCCCCCCTTTAAGAAAATCCTCTAGAATCTCTAAACCACCATCCTACCTACAAGACTTTCACTGTAATACAAATACACATACATCATCAAGATATCCACTTTCCACTGTCTTAAACTACTCTAACATCTCCAGTTCCCATCACTCCTTCTTGGCAAATATTTCCACTATTTCAGAACCTCAAACATATAAACAAGCCATCAAGAATCCAGAATGGATTAAAGCAATACAGGAAGAGTTAAATGCTATGACTAACAATAATACTTGGTCTATCCAACAATTACCACCAAATAAGGTTCCCATTGGCTGCAAATGGGTTTTTAAAATAAAAACTAATCCTGATGGCACTATTGAAAGATATAAAGCTAGATTGGTAGCACAGGGGTTCACTCAGCAGGAAGGAATTGATTTTAATGCTACATTCTCCCCTGTGGCTAAACTAGTCTCTGTTAGAGTTTTATTAGCTTTATCCATGGCTAAAAATTGGGATCTACAACAACTTGACATAACCAATGCATTCTTAAATGGTGACTTGGATGAGGAAATTTACATGCACCTACCTAAAGGTTTTACACTGCCTCCTAACATGATTTCTCAAGGTATGTCTAATAACTTAGTTTGTAAATTACATAAGTCTATATATGGCTTGAAGCAAGCCAGTAGGCAGTGGAATCATAAACTCACTGAGGTGCTTCAAACTTTAAACTTCACTCAATCCAGGTCAGATTACTCCCTCTATACTTCTGGTTCAGATTCTACTTTTATAGCCATTTTAGTTTATGTTGATGATATTCTAATTACTGGTCCTAATTCTCTCTTAATCTCTGACATAAAAACTAAGCTAGCTACTGTTTTTAAACTTAGAGATTTAGGAAGATTGAGATATTTTCTTGGCATTGAACTCTCATACTCTAAATCTGGCTTAATCATTTCACAAAGGCAGTATGCCCTTCAAATATTACAAGATACAGGTTACTTAGCAAGCAAACCAGTACACTTACTATGGATCCTAAAAACACCCTAAGGTCTGATGATAATGATCTATTACTTGACCCCTCACCTTATAGAAGATTGATAGGTAGATTAATCTACCTCACTATCACTAGACCTGACATATCATTTAGTGTTCACAAGTTAAGTCAGTTCATTGCCAAACCAACTAATGCCCACCTAGTAGCAGTCCATCACCTACTTAGATATCTCAAATCTACTCCAGGTCAAGGTTTATATTATCCTAAAGATTCTAATCTCACTCTATCTGGTTTTTGTGACTCAGATTGGGGCTCTTGCCTTGACTCTAGACGCTCAACTACTGGGTTTTGCATTTTTTTGGGCAACTCCCTAATCTCTTGGAAAGCTAAACGTCAGCCAACAGTGTCTAAATCATCCGCAGAGGCAGAATATCTTGCATTATCATATACAACAAGTGAAATACTTTGGCTCACACAATTATTGAATGATTTAAGAGTAAAACCAAACTTACCTCCAGCAATTTACTGTGACAATGCCTCTGCAATCCATTTGGCTCAAAATCCCATTTTTCACGAACGTACCAAACACCTGGAGATTGATCTTCATTTCGTTCGTGAGCACATTGCAAGGAAGCACATCAAACTGCTTCCCATATCTTCAGTGGCTCAGTTGGCGGACATTTTAACTAAACCCCTTCCAAGACCTTCATTTTCAGATATTCTACTCAAGATGGGCGTAAGGAATCTTTACGCACCATCTTGTGGGGGGGTATTACACGAAGGTTCCAGTTCAAATGGAAAAGTGAAATTAAACGAAGAAGAAGAAAAGAGAGAAGAATGAAGTAATTGGATTTCAATTTTAGGTTATTCAATTTCGGGTATTCCTAATTTAATTGGGTCAGATATGGCAGTTAATTATACCCGGTTATTTATCCGGTTTAGTTGTTACTTATTCAGTTATTTGTATTTTACCTTTCTGCCCTTATGTATTTTCCTATTTAAAGAGCTGCTTGTTGCTCATTTTTATATACATTGACTCTATCAATTGACAAGGCAGATTATTTACATTCTCTCAATTCCAGTTCATAATATTTTCTCTTTACATGCTTTCTTTAATGGTTTACACACCGGCCAAACCTCCACCGGACCGGCAGCAAAAGCTGTGCTCTGAGCTGAGCTGAGCTGAGGTGACCCCTTTTCCAATCTAGTTTTGAGCTTAATATGTAATTAATGGTTTATACAATTTTAAACTTATAAAATTAGTACTTCCCTCGGCCCCTTTAATTATTTACTTTTGTGGGATAATAAAATTGGAAAAGGTGAAATTTCTGATTATTTTTACATTTATGTGCTTGAAATTAGTAATTGATAAGAACAGTTCCGTATTAAGAATTAAAAATCTTCTTCAATCTAACTGATCTGCTGCTTTTCCCCTGCTAGCTGTTGTGTTTTTTACATTAATTTCCAATTGTACGTAGAATTAGAATAGATATATATATAAATATATTATCTAATCTAGGTACGTAGCAATGGAACCAAAGGTCATTAGTGGAGTTCATTTTTAAAATAATTTTTGTATTAAATTGGGAGCATATGTATTTGCATTTGTAGTATGCATATATATTTGCACTCGGAAAAATAAAAAAAAAAAGGGAATATATATGAATTCCAACCGAAATAATTTCGGTGGAAAATAATAAATTCCCACCAAATATTTCGGTGGGAAAACTGTCGGTGGGAATTCGATTCCGACCCAACTTTTTCCTACCGATTTTTTTCAAAATCAATGTATCAGAGGAAGAAATTTCAGAAGACAAAATTGAAGAGGAATCAGATTTGATAAAGAAGGAAGAAAAGGATTAGTTTGTTCCCAATTTCAATTTAGGGAATTTAGGATTATACGTATAGTTTAATTGTATTTTCCTTTTTCTCTTTTTTTCTTTTTTGTTTGTTGTCAGTTATTATAAAAGCGTGTTTGTATATATCAAAATAGGCTGCTGCACATGTTACACTTTTAAAAGGGTGTTTGTAATTGCTTTTGGAAATTCAAACGCAGTTACTTAAAGTAAAAGTAAAATATAAGTACTTTTATTTAAAAGCAATGAGTGTTTGTAAATAAGTAAAAAAGCAACTTTAAGCAGATTTTTTATTGTTTGCATTTCAAACAATGACTCTTGTGTTTCTAGTATTTATAAATATTCAATTACATATTTACCCTCATTTTTTTCCAATACCAAATAGCAAGTTAATTGTTTTGAAAGATATATAATCCCACTAAGTATGACTTTTATATACCTATATAGTTCAAGGAAAATCCATATTTCATCAAAACCCGTATTGTGGAATAAATATTTTCAAAATATTGCATGCAAACAATACGAAAGAGGTGTTAAAATAAGATAACGAAAAAATAATTTAAATTACCATACAAAAATACTTGGGGTTAACTGGAATGAGTTCTCCCAAAGTGAGAGGAGTGTAAGTAAATATAAATGAGAATCGAAAAATGATATATATATATATATATATATATATATATATATGAAAATAGAATAATTTACTGAGGACAAAACTGTCACAAACTAATTCTAAAATATTGTAGAAATGGCACCACACCAAAAAAGCACCTCCTTAGTGCTTCTTCTAAAAGTGCTTTTTTCTGCTTTTCAGTTGAAGAAGCAATAGAAGAAGCACTATTTGCAAACACTTTTAAAGTGCTTTAAGCACAAAAAAAAAGCAAAAAAGTACGTACTTATAAAAGCTCTTGCAAACACCCCTTTACGGGAGGTAGAGTTAGTTGTGTATATATATGTTGTTTACTCCTTTGTAAATTCATCCCAGTCAATTCTACACAATTATTTTTCAATACAAAGTGTTTACAGTTTTCCAATTATTCTTCTCCACAAATTCTCTCTGCAAATATTTTACATTCATTCATATGATTTACACATTAGTGTTTATATGGTATCAGCGGTAACTAAAGAATTCTTCCTATAGTTCTTCATCAAATCAGCCAGAATTCTCTTCATTCATCAGTTCCATCCACTGCAATCTTCCATTCTTTTCGATTACAGGTTCTGTCCTTTTATTATTTTTACATCTTCCATTCTTTCTTCTCCTTCTTGTTTCTTCTTGGTCTTTTTCTTCATCATGACCTCCTCCAACGATGAAATTCCCACTGAAACTCCACCCTCAAAATCAAGAACTCCCATTGAAGACCCTGCCAGCCCATATTACCCTCCACCCCGCGGATGGATCTGGCCTTACCTTGGTCAGTAAACCCTTGACTGAGGACAATTACAAGTCCTGGAGCCGAGCCATGTCTCTTAGCCTCTCTGTCAAAAACAAATTTGGTTTTGTGGATGGATCCATCCCAAAACCAACAACAGACACATATTTGATCAGCTTTTGGGAAAGAAACAATAAAATGGTCATTTCTTGGTTACTCAATGCAGTTTCTAGTGAAATAGAATCTAGCATTCAATATCACAAATTAGCCTCTGACATTTGGAGAGAACTCAAAGAGCGTTTTAAACAAGGAAATGGCCCAAGATTATACCAACTAAGAAGAGATCTTCTAAAGCTCACTCAAGAACACAACACTGTGAATACATATTACACAAAATTCAAAGCTCTTTGGGATGAAATTTTAAATTCAAGACCAGTATGTGAATGTGGCAAGTTGGAAGAATATTTTCAGAACTAATCCTTTTCTTCCTTCTTTATCAAATCTGATTCCTCTTCAATTTTGTCTTCTGAAATTTCTTCCTCTGATATGGGAATTTTTTTTGTTTCTAGTAGTGAAACATAATATTTTATTGAAATAAGTAACATTTATAATATGTGGTTCACCAAGAGAATGTGTTTTTATGAGTAAGAAACTTTTCACTAGCCAGACATGAATGAAACTGGTTTTTCAACGTGATAGATTTTCTATCACATATTCATGTGGCATATATAGATTATTGACGATAGATCAAACTTATAAATTGTGTGGGGCCATATACATTTATTAAGCAATGCAATTATGTGACACACAAACATGACAGAAGATTTCGGGCGATTTTTCAAGGCGCGGTGGGCTTGCTGAATGAAAAGCCTGATTCTCGTAGCTTTTCCTCAGTAATCCTATCAATCTTCTCGGCCATCTCCTTCGAGATATGATTCTTCCAATCCCCTATGATCCCTTTTCTGAAAAATGAACTGTTATCAAACACGTGACGTTTACCTGAAAACTTTCCCGTCTTGTTCACTTCGAGGCCACTCAAACTCTGAAAACTACACATTTTCACAATCTTTTCCGGCATACCCTCTTGCTCTTCTTCAATAGAAAATGGTTTATCCATAAATGTAGCTAACTTCTTAACATAAAGTAAGGTATCCTCCACCAATTCTTCATATTTTAGGAACAAAATCATGTCAGGTCGGTCAAGACTCGCTTTGTAAAAGTCTAAGATGTGGTCCCAATATGGGCCATAAACATTCATACCCTTAGAAAACAAGTCAACTTCATTGTATAACGTTGAATCAGCATTCCGTAATGTCGTAGTGAAATGCCAATAAGAAACAAATGTATCCTTTGGTTCCCGACAAATATAAATAATTTTACAGCCCGATGATGCAATAGTTTTTGGTAGGGAAGTATAAGGCATGTGCGTCGATAGGATCGAATATTGATGAGTATCTCGTATATTTGGGTTCTTGAAAAAATCGATCTCCAAAAAAGGTACAAGGGCATGGGGCAAGTGGTTCAACAAAGGGTTTTTTACTTCGTCCTCATGGTCTTGATATTGTTTTCGTGTAGCAATGGCAAAACACAAGGCCTTAAGCCACGTGTTGCCCGTTTTGGGCCATCCAGTTATAATTATATCGGTTGGTAGAGCTTGAAATTGTTGTTGAACTTGAAGCACTCCTTCAAGAATATGCGAAGAGTACCAACATCCTTGATATTGGTACAAATCATTCATGTTTGGAAGAGTTGACAGTAGATCAGTGAATTTCTGATCTGAGTTTTCATTAGAGAAACTCATTTTTTATGAGTGAAGCTTAAGGGAGAATATTGAAAGAGAGATGGCGATCTGAATTGGCGAGTTTGATTGTGGGAGACTCAGAAGCTTATAAGAAATTAACTGCAAGCAATTCACCCAAAAAATACTCTATTTTATCAATTGATTCCGTAATTGTGCAACTAACTAGCATGCTCAAATACTATATTACAACTTGGATTTTTCTAATCTTTAAATCCAGCTAACAAGAACAATATTTAATTATTTTCTAATCTCCGATTGAAATGTTATTATATTAATTTTTTTTTGGGATTTTGGGAAGTTAACTTCATGTGATATGTCTAATGGGCAATTTAACTCCATGTGAAATGAAGTAATGAACAATTTACTTCCATGTGATAGGAAATAATTAAAGAGCAATCTACTTCCTTGATAGTGGAGGTGTTGCACACACTCTATAATGCGACAGAGAATTCATTTTCTGGTGAAAAAATGATTACTCTTGATGTTTTAATAATTACAAAAACCTCGTCACATCAATATTTCTTTTAAAATCTATTTACAAGTAATTTTAAGAATATATATCAATTGATAAAATAGAATAATTATATTATGATATTTAATTTTATGGCAAAAAGGTAAAATAAAATAATCCTAAAAGTATAATTAGACAAGAAGTCTCTCCTACATCAACCTTCTCATAATTATCTTTTAAAGTTATACAACTCATTAAAATATTAATGATAACCAAAAAAATAAATTATTCGATGGTTTGATTATTACACGAGATGATGATTGAGAAGCGGCTTTATCCCACTTTGCACCCTGGAAATGCATTATTTTGGCACTTTGCACCCTAAAAAAAAATCAATCCCACTTTGCACCCTGTAAACATACCCCACCTTCCACTTTGCACCCTAGACTGATTTCAGGCCAAAAAACAGGAGGAGCAAGGGGCAATTTCGTCAAACCCTTCAAAGTCAACATATATTTCATTCCCTCCATATCTTCTCACTAAAGTAGCCATTTCTCTCCATTCTCAACAACATATTTCCCTCCAATTTTCTTTTTTTTTGCTGAGAATCTAAAATTATCAACTATTGTCAATAAAAATAATACAATAATTTCACATATTATCTGCCAAAATACCCCTTGTGCTTTGTCTAACTATCAAAAACCCCCTTATGTTATTTTAATTAGCAAAATCCCTCTGTATTTATTTTTTATTAGCAAAAAAACACCTCCCAAGTAGAAATGACAATTATGCACCAATCACAATTAACCTAAAAAAATTTCAATAATCTGTATTAACTTCGAAAATTAGCATTAACCACATATTCACTTAACCCCCTGAGGTAGGTATAATAATAATATATGAGTATGATGAAAAAAGGTGAGAGCAGTAATAGTAGTATAATTAGGGGAGATGAGAAAATAGAGAGAAAAGATATTGAAAGAAACAGAAGAATTCATATGAAGAATCTTTGCTACCAGCTAGCTTCTTTCCCTCATCCCCCCCAACCACTTCAACCCTCCCAAGGTACGTACGTACATGAATATATATATATATATATATATATATATATATATATATATATATATATATACATATAATTAATTACTATTATATAATATAATATATATATTGGTTGCATATGCAGGATTTTCTTTCTCAGCAAGATCAGTTGGAACAAGCTGCTTATTATATCAAGAAATTAAGAGAAAGAATAGAACAACTGAGGAGAAGAAAATCCGAAGCAAACCCTGATCATGATCATATGCATATTGTTCTCAAATTAAGAGACTTGGGATCATATGCAAGATCAGTTCTCAAATTTTCCTCAGGGGGTTAATGAATTGCAAAAATTCTCTGACCCGTGTTCATTTTTTATTAGAAAAAAACCAATTCTTAATAAATCATAAGGAGATTTTTGTCAAATTTTTAAGTGAATATGTGGTTAATGCCAATTTTCGAAGTTAATAGGGATTATTGAAATTTTTTTAGGTTAATTGTGATTGGTGCATAATTGTCATTTCTACTCGGGAGGTGTTTTTTTGCTAATAAAAAATAAATACGGAGGGATTTTGCTAATTAAAATAACATAAAGGGGTTTTTGATAGTTAGACAAAGCACAAGGGGTATTTTGGCAGATATAATGTGAAATTATTGTATTATTTTTATTGACAATAGTTGATAATTTTGGATTCTCAGCAAAAAAAAAAAAAAAAAAATTGGAGGGAAATATGTTGTTGAGAATGGAGAGAAATGACTACTTTAGTGAGAAGATATGGAGGGAATGAAATATATGTTGACTTTGAAGGGTTTGACGAAATTGCCCCTTGCTCCTCCTGTTTTTTGGCCTGAAATCAGTCTAGGGTGCAAAGTGGAAGGTGGAGTATGTTTACAGGGTGCAAAGTGGGATTGATTTTTTTTTAGGGTGCAAAGTGCCAAAATGATGCATTTCCAGGGTGCAAAGTGGGATAAAGCCATTGAGAAGCGAACAATCCCAAGATTAGTAAGGTGAAAATGGAAAGTTTCATCATAATTGAGAATGCCATTGTTTTGGAATGTTAGAGTTATTTGCCTTGCTCATGTATTTATAGTTGAAAGAATTTAGCTGCAAATACTTTAATGGAAATAATTAATTAAAGTAAATTTTATTTTGCCGGGGAAATTAAGGTGATATTTGACCTTTTCCCTTTCATTTTATTTCATATTTCTTGATCCAATATAATTGATTGATACAAAAATGAGGCCGATAAAATAAAGTCTTGATACAATATATATTAAAGTTGATTTCTTATCTTAATCATATTGAAGTATAATTATTCAAGTATTTTATCGTATTTATTATTATTTTGATACATTATTTATATTTTATCGTATTTATCATTATTTTGATACAACAGTATTTATATTAGTCGATGTCATTAACTATTTTACCGGTTTATTTTATTGTTCTATAAATTGAATTAAATTGGACAGAATGGATAAATTGATTAACCCACCGCAATAACAGTTTTCTTAGTATTATTATTTCGAGTTTAGCCATGCAAGTTCAACTCATGTAATTCGGTGAAGAAGTTGGTGGAGTTGGGCAATAGTGATTTTTGCAATCATGATTTTTAGTAGCTAAGGAGCTCATTTTTTGAAAAAAAAAATTAAAAAAAAAATTGATCGATCAATGGATGGATATGAAATTAAAGAGAGATTAATTAGGCTAAATTGGATTGGCGAGTTATAATTTGGGAGGGTAGAAGCTTATAAAGAAATTAATCAATTGCAATATACTAGATTTATTAATTCAAGATCAAACATTATAATACAACATGATCAGTTTAATATCATTTTAACAACTATAATATTAGTCAACTATATAGTTTAATATGCCAGCTAGTTTCAATATATTTTTTTGACTATTTTCATGGGATACGTGATCATTTAATATTACAAGATTTATTTGTTGAATTAGTATTATGTAAGTCTACATATAAATTAATTGTTATGACCGGTCCCAACTAGTTTTTTTTTTTTTTTTTTGAAAAAAAAAATCAAACTAATAAAAAATAAAATAAAGGGTTTCGAAATTACAATGTCAAGAATAAAATTAGGAAGGTGATTGTAAAATAAAATCAAGGGTCCCAACTAGCTAGTTGAAAGTGTAATTTTAAAGGCGATTCTCAATCCTTTGACTCTTTCCGAGCTAATCACACTTTGAGGGACTGTAATAAAGTAGCTCATCGTTTGGCTAAATTAGCTGTTAATTCATTTTGCTTTCGCGTATGATCTTATTGATCACAATATGTAAGTATTGTATTGGCAAAACTAAGTTGGCTGCAAACTTCAATTTGACCAATATTGTCTATAGCAAATTGAATAACGAATAAACTTTGGAACTTTAGTGCTCCACCATCTCTCATTCTAACATGTGAAAGCGGAAGGGACTAGTCACTCCAATTGATCTAGTGGAAGGGATTAGTCATTATAAAATAGCGGACTCAGATTCGAATCCTTATTGGGAGAGGTACCCACTTAATATGTCCAACCCGCCTCGACCTTGAAAGGGATTAAACCCTTAGAAAACCAAAAAAAATAATAAGATTAGGGTTATAAGTCATAACATTTCGATGTTTAATATAAACAAATTCTGATGTTCAACCCACAAAAAAAAAAAAAAAAATTCTGATGTTCAATAATATAAATTGATTTTTTGTTTTGTTTTTTGGCCCACTATATAAAAAAAATCAACAAATTCAATAGAACTGTCAGAAACAAAATTAGTTATAGACATGTATTTTAATAAAGTGATGAAAAAATAATAATTCTGTCTTGACTCAATCAAATGCATTAGATTTAGATGGTGAAGAAATTTGTGTATCCTCGACGGATATTTCTGTAACGTCGTCTATAGTATTCATCGGTGGCGATTTTTCTATGGCGCCGCCGTTGCATAGCATTTCCTTCTCGAAGTGTTGGCAATAGCTTTCGAAAACTCGAGAGCTCACGGAAACATCGAAATCTAACAAGAGTAGCAATTCCAATTCAAGCTTATTTAGTTCTGCATTGCTCACTCCTCCAACTCGAGCAAAAAATGCGTTGTTATAATGCCTGAAAATACATTATTGAAAATGAATAAGGTCAAAATTTTAGAAAATAAATAGGTATCATATTAATTAGTTCTTCATGGGCATGCAAGAGTCCCAATTTATAATGTACCAACGTTTTGCAAATAGAAATTGAGCGATATGGACTTTTATCACAATTTTTGGTGAGTTCGGTCCAGCGATTGGAGCTCTTAAAATTACTTTTACATCTTTATTGTGATTTTTGAAGTGTTTGGCCCTGATTATAAAAATTACTTATGTTCAATCGTGATTTTCATAATGTTTGGCCCCCAAGATCATAATCACTTTTGGGATCTCGAGAAGCAAAAAATCAACTTATTTTAGAAGCAACTAAAGTGTTACTTTTACAAAAGCAATTATTCTATAATTAATTTTTATCATAATCAATTATTACCATAATCAATTTTAGTAAAATTAATTCTCCTATAATTGTTTTTCGAATTGCTAGGCCAAACTCGCCCTTAATGTCATGTTTATGTAATGTAAAATAAACATTTGTCGACGCAACAATAATTCAAAAAAAAAAATTTTGAAAACTCACACGTCACTTAAAAGCAATTCTCGAAGTCAAATATTATTTAGAAAAATTAAAGACAATTATTCGTAATTTATAACCAAAGAGGAGACTAATAAGATCGTTGATTCGTATAATTGGCAATTTTTTGGGATCAATTGACTAGAATATGGTCAATCAAATCCATATTCCAAAAGAAAGAAAGTGAATTCAAATTTGTTCGATACAATATATATAAATTTATAGCAGAAAAATTGATCACCTTTGAATCAAAAAACAAATGTGAGATAAGATGACACATTTTTTAAATTTAAATATTTGTCACTTACCATAAAACAAATTGTCGCAACAATAACGATTCGTTTCAATCAATAACTCAAAAGAAATGAAAACTCAAACACATAATTATCACAAAAAAGAAAAAAAAAATTTAAAACTCACATGTCATCAAGAATCTTGGAAGCAACCATGACGCTTGTAACCAATAACCTATGCACATTTAGCGACACAACAAGCGAGTCAGGATATTTATGCACCAGCCTATCAATATAAACAAATCCCACAACGAAACACGAGGGGCTACAACTCGTGTACTTATATATTCGCTCCACGTATTTCGATAAACTTATTCCTGGCGGTCTCACACCGTGAAAAGTACTCAAGCTGTTTCCGACTCTAGTTGTGTCCAGGACTAGCTTGTCATTTCGAGTGACTAGCTTTTCGAGCACGTAAGAAAGGATGGTTAGGACTCTTGGTGTTGTTGATAGCGGCTCGATATCTTGGCTCGGCTCTGGATGCCGGAGCTGGGCCGCCTGAGTTTCGGCTACGGTTAACATTTATAGTGACATTTTACGGCTGGCAACCCAGCGGTTGGGGCACTGTTTTTTTTTTCTTCATGTTATGTGTTGTGGTAAGGTAATACAGAAAGTGAGCACACATCTTATCTAGTATGGGTTAGTGGTTGTGTGACACGTAGCGGTTGTATTCTCCATCCAAATGAATATTCTACTATATAATTATCCTTTTTTTTTTTTTTGTGAGAAAAGCATATATAGTTATCCTATTTGTTGACAACAAAATAAAAATATTATCCTAAAATCAAGCGAAAGTATTCGTATTTGTATCTTAAGCTGGTCTGAATTTTGTTCGTTGAAATAATGCTTACTATATGGTAACTTAGTTCTCGGTATGAATCTATTTGCAAGAATTTGATATTTAAATGATAGAAAAGCCATTTATGCTATTTTTATTTTATTAGCAAAAGGAATTCTATTTCCAGCAAAAAAAAAAAAAAAATTAAACTCATGTAATAACTAACATTTATTATTGATTCAAAATACCGATATTGAAATATTAAGGACATGTTTGTGTGGCGTTTCTCAAATTTTTTTCGTGTTTCGAAAATGTCAAACAAACATGTTAACTACTTTCTGAAATAAATTTTTCATCTATCAATTTTCTCAAACTACTTTCTTAAAAGCCAAACAAACAACAAGTTTTTACCTCTAAACAAGCCTATACTTACAAACTCTACTCTGATTTGACTAAAACATGTCAAGCCTGTCAAGACTTGCCTTGTAATAGCCTAAAACATGGTCCCAATACGGGCTCAAACTAGTCTTACCCTCACAAAATAGGTCAAACTCATCATGATAGATCGAGGATGAATCGAGTTTCATTTCCGAGCATGATCTAGCGCTACTTAATTCTTCTATCCTTTTCGCAAAGTGCCATTGAGAAACAAATACGTCCTTTGGTTCCCGGCAGATGTAAATAATTTTACATCCGCATGATGAAATGGATTCGGGTAGGGATGTGTACAGCATGTGTGTTGATAGTAGCGTGTGCTCCAGAGTATTTGTAATGGTCGGAGTATTTTTTAGAAAATCGACCTCCAAGAAGGGCACTAGTGAATGTGGGATGTTGCTTAGCAAAGGGTTCTCGATTTGGTGATCATAATTGTCTTGATATTGTTTTCTTGTAGCAATGGCAAAACATAAGGCCTTAAGCCAGGTGTTGCCGGTTTTAGGGCCTCCGGCCATGATTATATCTGTTGGTAGAGCTTGAAATTGTTTTTGAGCTTGAATCACTCCTGTAAGGATGATTGAACTGTACCAAAATCCTTGGTATTTATATAAATCTCTTGAAGTACCGACACGATTTTGTTTCGATAGAGTCGATTGTAGTTCGGTGAAGAAGTTGTTGGAGTTGGACAATAGTGATTTTTGCAAATCATGGTTTTTAGTAGCTAAGGAGCTCATTTTTTGAAAAAAAAATTTGAAAAAAATTGATCGATCAATGGATGAATATGAAATTAAAGAGAGATTAATTATGCTAAATTGGAGTGGCGAGTTATAATATGGGAGAGTAGAAGGTTTCAAATAAACTAGGAAAATGCACACGCATTATACATGTTTAATTAATATACTACGATGCACAAATATATTTTAAGTGTAGGTAGTAACAGAAAAATTGAATGTATCACAAAATTATATAAATAGAAATAATATTATAATTATAAAGTATTATACATAGCTTTATTTTCTATATAATTCATTTTAGACTTTATCAAAAACTATAATCTAGTTATACCTTGTAGTTTCTAATTTCACTATTCTTTTTAAGTTTATTTTGCCTATATATGAAAAAAATTTAGTTAGAATTGTGTAATGTTACGTCTTTTAACTTTTAATGTCTCCTAATCTAATTATACTTTCTAGAGTTTTTTTAAGCTTTTTAAAATCACATAAGGGTATTTAGTCCGCACAACAAAAATAAAAAAATATTCATATTTTTATAATAGTTGAGATAGAGATAAAGATAGAGATAGAGATTAAATGCAATCAATTGAAATATACTAGATTAATTTATTAATTCAAGATCAAACATTATAATATAACTTATAACATGATCAAATCAACAAGCAAGGCAGTTAGACAAATTTTCGATTTTCTGATACCATGTTAACATCTATATTCGTCAACTATATAGTTTAATATGCCAGCTAGTTTCAATATATTTTTTTTTTACTATTTTCGTGGGATACGTGATCATTTAATATTACAAGATTTATTTGTTGAATTAGCATTACAATATGTAAGTCTACATATAAATTGTCATGACCGGTCCCAACTAGTGTTTTTTTTTTTTTTTAATAATCAAACTAATAAAAAATAAAATCAAAGGTTTCCGAAATTACAATGTCAAGAATAAAACTAGGAAAGTGATTTTAAAATAAAATCATGCAAGGGGTTTTAAAGGCGATTCTCAATCCTTTGACTCCTTCCGAACTAATCACACTTCGAGGGACTATAATATAGTAGCTCATCGTCTAAATTAGCTGTTAATTTATTTTGCTTTCACGTATGATCTTCTTGATCGCGTGTAAAATATCATTGTATTCGAATATCCTTGATTATTTATGTCAATCAATTTGAATATTAAAAAAATTAGGGCTCTCGGAAAAATTACATTTAGGGTTGAGACTTGAGACCATCCATTGTTGCGTTTTCTTGAAGAAGAGTTCGGTCTTATAATTAGTGTTGTTAATTTTGTTATTAGTGTTATTAATTGTTAATTAAGACTTTTAAAGCCGAGATCTAACAATAACGAAGTTCGACCAAAGGGGCCTAGAAAATGAGTGTGAAGTGATTTTTCTTTTCTTTTCTAATTTTATATTTTATTTTAAAAAATTAGGTACAAACGGGTTGAGCTATTTTTTTTTTTTTTTTTTTTTTGAGAACATGAATACATTGTTACATCAATCACTATATCGAATCGAAACTATTACAATGATATCAAAGCGAACTAATTACTAGTATTAAACTAGAGAAAGGCTAGTATGAGACTAGAGAAAATACCCATATTCGTGGGAATTGAACTCATGACCTCATGGTCATGGAGCCTCATCCTTAACCACTTGGCTAAGGCCTCATCGGCCAAACGGGTTGAGCTATTGAGTTTGTATATATGATTAACTCACCAAAATTGATTTGGCTCATTTTAGGACCTTTATAGTATTTACCATTTTAATTTTTTAAGATTCTAAAACTAATTTAAAATATATGTAAAACTTTCTTCTTATTTTTTTCTTAAAAGAAAAATTGAAATGGGACAGCGATCTTTGTAAATATTAAAAACATTTGGGGTTGTAATTTCATTAAACCTAAGAGATGTGGAAATAATTATCCATATATAATATTAAAGTTGTCATTCTTTTTCCTATTTATTTAATGATTAAAAAAATTAATTTTATCAGGACCATGTGCAATATTAATTCAGATAGACTTTCATGTTGATATATTATTGATCCAGAGAATTGTACTTGTGATATCAAACTTTATCCCGATTCTTACTTATGGCACCGATCGGTCGGGGTTGTGATATTGTTGATAACATTCGGGGACCTTATCACGGTCGTAGCCTCCATTGCCATAACAGGCGCAACCCTTGATGAAGTTCATAGATGAGAGTTAGAGATTGTCCCACTAGACGTGTCAAAAAGTTATAGCAACATTCGAGTCCTGACATTTAATTATTAGACAAGAAATATAATTGAACAAATTGAATTTAAAATATTTAAAAAGAAAATAGGTTACGATCTTTATTTGATCATCTGATTCTAATCTACAATGAAGACTGGATCTTTGAATTTAAGAATTTGAACTTTGAAAGAATATTTGATCTCTTTTATTTGTAGCAACTCTGAATTTTGAAAAACATCATTCGAGGGTGTTGTCGTTTAGTCTCAGATTAATTTATGATGTGAATTTGAATTTTCTTGGCAGATAATTTGAACACCGTATCGAGTGCTTGGATCATGATGGACTTTAATCTTCTTTAAAGCATTGTTGATCTTTAAGGGTTTCACCACTTGATCTCGAATCAAATGCCACAACTTGCTTCGATCATCTAAGAACGCTTTAAATTTAAAAAAGGTATTGGATTTGACGAAGAGCGCTTTGGATTTGATGAACTTCTAAAAGAGCATATTTGCTCCTTCAGTCCTTCAAGTTCTGCTCTTTTATAATTGTATTTTTTGAATTATGATTTTCTATTAATTTTCACCTGATGATGTGGCACAATTTGATTGGCCATAAATATTTCACACAAATATACATTGTGTAGAATTTTCCTAAACATTCAATGAAATTAACTTCCACCTCCCCCGAATTTTGAACTATTGGCATTCACCTCTCTTGACCTTTGTAAATTTATAAAGTACATGTGGATGTTAATAATTAATTTAACCTTATAATTTTAATAAAGTGTGAAAAATGGTATTAACATTATGATATTACATTTTTTTAACATTTTCCTTCAAAGACACAATTATCTTAATATCATGAAGGAAAAGCAATTTCTTTTTCTTTTTTCAAAGAACACCAACTACATTAGTTTAAATCCTTGCAAATAACTAATTAGTTGAGCATCAAATGTATTTCTAAATTAAAGATATATATTTATATTAAAAAAATTTAAGAGCAATCTTATATTTCGAAACTTGATTTTAAATTAAAAAAATTTAAATGAAAAAATTAGATGATAAGTGATAAGTGATAACATTTAAGTCATTTCATGTGTTCTTATCGAATAAATGAAAAACTAATTAAGATCACATAAAGTGTAACCTACAAATTAGTCGAATATGCCAATTTCAGTCAGCTAATGGTAAAAAAATAGACAAAATAATACGACGTAGTTTGACCGCAGAAAAGATCTAAACATTCTCTAGCACATTTCACGGATGACGTGGACCCAATCCAAACCGTACACGTCCTCCCCGAGTTTCCACCGAATTTACCGCCAATTCCATTGCCCGAGTCCCAAGCTTCAATTAGTTGTTGTTCAACATTTCCTATATCAGCAGCCGAATCAATTTTTTAAAGCCCACAGTTTACTACGTGGCAGAAGCCCAAATCGTAATATATATATTGAACCATAAATCCTTTTCCAAAACAACATTCTGCTCACAAATTCAAGAAAAACCCAACATTTATCAGTGATTAATATCACAAACTCCGACACGCACACTGTTTAATTCGGACTTGAAATGGGTTGTAATCAGTTTTTAGACATGGGTTAATCATCTTTCTTTAATTTTGTCTCAGTTTATTCTTATCAGAAAAATAATTTTTTTATCTTATAATGTCTTTACTATTGTTGTTGCATTGGTGTTTTGTAGTAGTAGCATAAATCGTGGCGGGATTCGGCTCGTTCTATGAAGTATAATAATTCTCTTGCGGGTAAGCTATTTTCTTATTGATTAATTATGTTTATTTTAACAATTTTGTTGAATTGATTTTTAGACTTGACTTTGTTATAGGGTTAAAGCTGGAGCATTGTTTTCTTGATACAACAAAAGCCGAAATCCCGCCCACCGAGTTTGCATTCTTTTTTCCTTTTTAATTAAAGAACAAATTTTGCATTAATTCAAGAGTTAATTAAGCTGTTATTGTAGCTAGTAGTTATAAAGGAATTTTAATTGGAAAAATGGTGGAACCTATGTGTGAGTATTGTAAGGTAGTAAGAGCAGTAGTGTATTGCGAATCGGATTCCGCTCGACTCTGCTTAAAATGTGATGATTCTATTCACTCTGCCAATGCTATATCGCGTAGGCACCCTCGTTCGCTCATTTGCGATAAATGTAGCTCACGAGCTGCGGTGGTGCGTTGCCTCGACCACAAATCGTCATACTGTCGGGCCTGTGATTGTGGAGGCGGGTGCTTCGGGCCGGGCCATAACCGTTTCAAGTTGAACTTTTACACGGGATGCCCTTCCGCTACCGAGTTCCCTATGCTATGGTCTTTAGATATCGATTGTGACACGGCTCACGAGATGAATACGGGTGGTGGAGGAGGAGCACCGTTATCGGGTGGTGGACAGGTAGAAAACAAGTTGAATGAGATTGCGCCATGTGTCAAGTTTGGAGGGCCGTGGGCGAATCGACCTCCCATGCCTCCTCAACTTCCATTTACGAATATGTCGTTGTGTGACAGGAATCAGACGCCTTTGTTCTTTCAAGGAACCACACTACAAAAGGTTATCTAAAGAAATTCGAATTTTATAGGCTTAATAGGTGTGGGGTGCGTCTTGATCTTTTATTTTGTTTTGTTGTGTGATGGGGTGATCCGGAGTAGATTCGTTATAGATCTAACTTTTTATTCACGCATGGGATCTGAGCAGTTCGAGGGGGTAATGAGTTGTTGAGACTAAAAATGGCCCACACGGATTGGATAACAACAATCCTCACCTTCTGAGCTACTTTTGAGGTGTGTTAGGCACAAGCCACTTAAGTGGACTTAGCCCAATCCTTTCAAAATCTAAGATGAGTCTAAATTTCTTTATAGGAGTATTAAATTTTATTGATAAGCCCTTTTACGTGTAGTTGGAAGGATGGTGTCATTGGTCACGTAGTTATTTACTAATTTGGTTTCTATTAACATTTTCTACGACGAAGCTTGGTTCTCGTGGAGTTGTAACAGTTGGTATCAGAGCAATCAGGCCAACTACTCCCAATTTCAAATGTATTGCGCGAGTGGTGCCATTTGCTTTAATGTGTTCGCTCGAGGCTAGGTTAATAAGAAAATCGTGTAATTTGACATCGTGTATGAACTTTGATCTATATTGGTAATAGGGGGTATGTATGAAGGGTTTATATGGTTTTGGTCAGCTTTTGAAGTAGGGTTCTCATGATCATAATAAAATGAATTAATATGCAAACTTTGATTCCACAAGCTTTCTTCTAAATATTATTCTTACTTTGATTTTTGTGCAATTTAATTCCCTAACAGGGTTATGATGATAGTGGCAAGGATATTGGGCTTCATGAAATTGATGCGCTATATGACGCAGCTAACATAGACGACATGCTTACAAATTTTCCAAATCAGCCGAAATATCAATTGGACAATGCAGAGCTAGACGAGTTGTTAATGGAGAAAAACTTACCAGTCTCTGAATCTAATAGTACTCTAATAGAAAATGCTTTAGAGGTAGGTTCTCCTTCAACTTTGAATCAATTATAAAAAATAAAAAAAAGAAAATTATGATATATTGTTTGGAATAATACAAAATTGTTAACAATAACGTGATGTTATCTTTAGGTAAACTCATCAGGACAACAAGAGTGCATAGGTTTTCAACCGTCAAATAATTTGATCCCGACCATGAATGCCAGTACTAATTGCATGCTTATGAACCCAATCCCCTTGAGCATATCTTTATCGCTATCTAACATCACTGGAGAAAGTAGTGCAGCCAATTATCAAGATTGTGGTTTGTCACCATTTCTAAATGGTGATTCTCCGTGGGATTCCAATTTTGAAGCTAGTTGCCCACAGGCAAGGGATAAAGCCAAGATGAGATACAACGAAAAGAAGAAAACAAGAATGTATGTCATTTTACTCTCTGTTTGTTTATTGTATCTTTTCCATTTCACAATTTTATTACCTAATACTCGAATATACCTAAACTTCAATTGGATTTGGATTGAGGGATTTGAATTTGATGAATGATTTGGAGAAAGGATTTCAAAGAGTAATTGCTGGATATACATCATTGTGGCACTTTGCACCCTCAAATTGCATATGCTTGGCAATACAATGGACATTTTGCACCCCAATAGGGTGCATTTCTCCAAAGAATGTAAATTGCCATATCTATAATTTCAGTGTGCAAAGTGCAAAAATTAGTGTCTTTTGGGGTGCAAAGGCTCCTATATATTTTAAGTCCATTATTTTGGTACATGAAGTATTTGAAATCCATACAAAGTTAAAATGATCAAGGACTAAGGATTTGTTATTATGTTTTGAAATCCATAGCATCAAATCCCTCAATCCAAACGAGGCATTGGATAACTTGATAAATGTTACATAGTGTAATATTTGTTGAATAAATACACCAGCTTTTCTGAAGATCATCCTTTGTAAATGTAGGTTTGGTAAACAAATAAGATACGCTTCGCGTAAAGCCAGAGCTGATACGAGAAAGCGTGTTAAAGGTAGATTCGTCAAGGCTGGTGAAGTTTTAGGATATGATCCAGCTGAAATAAAAGAATTTTAAGCTAAGTCACTTGGATTTTCACTTAGCCTCCGGACATTATTTTGACATAAAGGTAACTACCATTCTATTGTTTATGGGAAATTTGTATTGTGAAGATTTTTACACATTTTAATTAGTACATATGAGATGATATCTTTTCCAAAGTTTAAGGAAGGTATCGTAGATTGCTAAAAGAATATGGGCCTGTTTGTCACACGTTTCTGAAAGGTGTTTTAGAAATAAATTGAAGTTTTAGAAAATTTCTCGGTTTTCATAGAGTTTGTGAGTTTTAGAAATGGGTAGGTTTTTTTCAGAGATAATGGAAATAAGAGAAATTTTGTAAGAGATAGATTACTTTATGTCAAATAATGTTTGTTATGGGAGATAAATAGTGCAACAAATTGTTAATTTATGTCAAATCAAAGTAGAGTTTGCTTTTGAGATACGAGCATTTTTTAAGATGAAAATTGAGAGGTTAAGTTTATTTCTAAAAGTAAAAAGGGTTGTTTATTTGACTTTTCAAAAAGCATCAAAATGCTCCTGAAAAGCGAGACTAACAGGCCATATATTTGTTGTACCATGTCATATGCAATCACCTACATAATATAAGTCCTCGTTGATCACGTTAGCACTTAGGCTATGTTTGATTCTTGGATTTCACTGAGTATAATGGTAATGAAAATGAGACTTAATATTCTATCATTTAATGCGAGGGAAACATTTTCCTTTGCGTTTCACTCTCTTTCATTTGATACGAAGAAAACATTTTCCAAAACATTGTGGTTGTGCCCTTGACGGATAAGATAAAGTATTTGTTTAAAATGTACAAATAGAATTTGAAGATTTTGCATATCTTTGCTCTTATATCTTTTCTAATATAATTTCGTCTTCGAAAGACAGATCTTTGTTCTGACAGGCCTTGTGATGGGCGGCTGACGGAGTTATGAAGGAGCCTATATAATTTGAGGTAAGCTCCAAAGTTTGTTCTTTTTTTTTGTAAGCCCAATATTTCGGATTTACATTGTTATAAAATATTCAAATTTTTTAGCTTAATACTGGATCTTTAATCCTGAAGGGTCGATCCACCGCCAGACTGAAAGGTCTTCTGCTCTGGTTACACGTGATGTTGCTGCGCATAATATTTACTTTGCCCTCACATCAGCTCAAAACTCTTCGTAAGAGAATTTGTTTGTCTTGCAAGACAATGATTCATGTAATAAGCTTCAATATAGATTCAGCTTTTTATGAGATTTAGAACGGTTAAAAAAACGAGTTTTTTCCAAGCGTAGAGTTTGTTTTCGTTTCATTTGGAATGTTTCCCGAAGGGAACTTCTATAGTTTCTTCTTGTTGGTTTAGAGGTAAAGAAAAATGTATACTCACACGAAGTGAATTCATGGTTGATTGTGATTCCTCGTAATAATAGTTAATACTTTTTCTCATCTATCTTTCAAATTTTGGGGAATGAAGATTCTGCATTTTGATCTCACATACTAGGATCTTTGTCTGAGAAAACAAAATATAAGTTCCCAAGCCTATGTGCTCAGCAATGTAGGATTTCTTTTGTAATAATACCTCACTTGAGCTCTCCAAATTCCTGTTGTCACTAAAATAATGTACATAGACAAATTAGTGATAAGAAATAGCATATTTGTTCATCTTATCAACGTAGTGTAACACATTCGTCTCTCTTAAAATTTTTATAGCAGATTCATTCCTCTTATCAATGTAGTGTAACACATTCGTCCTTTTTTAAATTCAAAATACATCAACTTTCGTTCATTTTAGAATACTAGGAAAGTGCACGTACGTTGTACGTGTCTAGTTAATTATATTAGTATTTTTTATAAGTTAGAGTAAAATTAATTTTATTATGTCATAAAATAAAGTAAATTAACCCGTTTCCACCTATTTAATTCATTAGTTTAATTCATTTTTCATCGATTTAATATATTTTTTAACCGATTTTATTCATTTATCATTTTTACCAGTTTAACATGTTATTAACCGATTTTTATCATTTTTACCAGTTTAACATGATTTTAACCGATTTTATTCATTTTTACCAGTTTATTTTTTTTTACCGTTTTACCCATTTTTATCAGTTCTAACTTATTTTCATTGTTTTTACACTTGTGTCCTCTTATTTATCCGATTTAAAATAATTTTCTACCGGTTTCACCTTATTTTGTCTGTTAAACTTTTTTTTATTGATTCAAACGTTTTTACATATTTTTTACCATATTTCATTTTTAACGCGTTTTCTTTCACACATTTTTTCACTGATTTCACATATTCTTTTCACCAATATCACCTCAATTTTTACTGATTTGACACGTTTTCGACCACTTTATTCATTTTTTCATCGATTTCACCTGCTTTTCACTATTGTTGTCGTTTCACCGGTTTCATCTTTTTTTCACGATTTTTCATCTATTTCAGAGGTTTTTTTTTTAATCATTTTCAACTAAATTTTCATCAACTTCGCCAGTGTTCACCAATTTCACCCGAATTTTCATTGATTTCACATGTTTCAATGATTATATTTCACCATTTTTCACGAATTTCATCTATTTTTTCGCGAAAAGATTTACATAGAGGTTATGCATGTCTTGAAATTATTGAATATTCTTCATATTTTATATTCTAGTCAAAGTAAAATTACATAATTAGCTAAGTTATAAGCATTTTTCATTCTTTCATAGTAAGATGTCGATTCAATTTATATTCTAGTCAAAGTAAAATCACATAATTAGCTAAGTTATAAGCATTTTTCATTATTTCATAGTAAGATGTCGATTCAATTTTAATTTTTTTTTGTAACATAATGATATATAAGAGAATTTCATTTTGAATATTTATATTTAGAGTGTTTATGACTTATGTTGTACTAAATCTTTAAATTAATATTTTGTTACTTAAATAAATATTGCTGCTAAAATATAATAACTTTTATATATATTTTGGGGGCTATTTAAAATAATAGTGTTTTCTTAAGATTAAAATTACAAAAATTCATGTCAAAGAAGATTTATAAATTTTAGGAGTTTATGTAGGAGATAAATATAGTAAGACTTCATGTCTAAATATATCTCTTCAATTAATTTTATTTTTTTATATATTTACTATTTAATTAAATATCACTTTACAATTTAAATAGGGGTATTTTAGTCTTCACAAAAAAATAAGAAATATTCATGCTTTTATAATAGTAGAGATAGAGATAGAGATATTTTGGATTTAAGTGTTATATTTTGTATTAAAAAGGAATAATGTGTTACTCTATATCGATAAGAGTGACGAATCCGTTATAAAAAAAATTAAGAGGGATGAATATGTTGCATTACATTGATAAGAGGAACGAATCTTCTATAAAAAATTTAAGAGGGATGAAAGTGAAAATATTAATCCATTTGGAGGACCAAAAGCGCAATTTATTCTAAAATAATACTATTACAAAATAAACTTCCAGTTAGAACGAAATTGGAGTTTTAAATTCAAATATAATTCAATAAAACATGACGTTCTTTAATGTCATAATACTCATGGAATATAGTGATTTTTAATCTTATTTCTAAGCATGTTTTCATTGCTTAAAATGATGATTCAATTGTTGCAGCTGTAACGAGATGAGTCTATATTAAAAGAATCAAATGAGCTATCATAGTTGATTCTCTCGAAATTAAATTTTCATTTATCATACATTTTATAAATTACAAATAAACTAATATAAATTTATTAATTGACTTGGTCAAGTCAAAGACGCGCGCACCACACAATATTGATATTTGAAACTAATACTAGAAAGGTCGAAATTTCTCGAACGAATCGCATTTTTTCGTATACATTAGGAGTCCATTGATGAAAAGGGGCTAGGGAAAGCTGGTCCGAGCTGAAGAATCATTTCTCGAATCCAATGTTAACATGTGCTAGATGGTACATCGTTTTCTTTACACAAGGGGTGTTTGTTAATAAAAATAAACAAGAGTTTATCTATTAGTTAGAACTAACAGTGGGGCCTAATTTGTAAATAAACCATGAAAGAACACACACACACACCAAAAAAAAAATAAAAAATCACAAACCACTCGAATTTCATCACAACTTGAACTTATCTCAATGCAACTTCCATTTATTTTGCACTTTAAAAAACAAACATTTAAAATTGACAATCGATCGATGGACTGACCGCAATAGTTCCCTGATCGACTAATCTCCAGAACAATTGAATCTCGTCATCCTCTGCATTTGTTTCCGACATTCAAAGCATTCAGTCTTCATTGAAAGTCCATCAGCTATATTGGGCACAGAAAATGTGTTGGTGGTGGACTTAATTGGGCCAATTGAACTTATATGCTCCTTCAATGCAGGTACAAAACCACCTATCTTTTCCACATTGCTTTCCCACAGATGATACTCAGACAAACATTTCAGCATTGTGTCGCCCATTCCGCTAGCCATTTCCTTAGAAGATCCTTTGCTTATGATGGCCCATCCTCGACCACTACAGTCGAAGCTACGCATCTTTAAAACCCATCGCATAATTTCATCGTCTAACTTTCCAGCCTGCACAAGTGAATGCCACATGCAGTCTATTCTAGTCCAGAACAGCTGTATTTTGGCAGAGTCTATGGTTTCGATGTTTAAATTCTTTGAAGAAATGAGATCAATGTTCTTTTTTATTATACCGCTTTTGTTGCTTGTTCCCATGTAAAGCATCTTCATTGGCATCTTAGCTTGTTGAGATGCAGTTAAAATTTTCTCGTGGAATATGAGGTCTTCGCCTCCGTACAAGCAAACATATTTGTCTTCGTTAATCTGAAATAATAGATCAAAAATGGAAAAGTTCAAAGATATTTTTCATACATATTACATGACATAGTATGACAAAAGTGTATATCCAAGTTGGCATAAAGAAGATTCAAGTTGGTATTGTACAAATATAAGAATTTTAATCCTACAGGACTAGAAACTCACTCGGCATGCTAAAAATAACATTTTTTATCCCGATTTCAAAAAACACACTTCGTAGTTTTACCACTTTCCATTCAATTTTTGCACTACCAATAGGACTCTCAATTTTGCACGGAAAGGACGAAAATTAGGCCAAAAGATGAAGTGGGAAACAATAGTGTTATACTTGAAAGATCGGGGACTAGAAACTAAAAACGCGAGTTAGCAACATAGTAATAAAAATAGCAAGAAATAAAATAATAGATAGTAGAGAAAATAATCAGTCAATACCCATTGAGCTAAAGGTTCAACTTCAATGTTGTTTAGCAGCAATTCTACACTCCAATTTTCCTTTTCCCAGAGCTCTTCTGCATATCTTTCAGAAAACGGAAACTTTGCTGACTTCCCCCATATCAAAATCATATGTATTGCTTCAAGGCTCACAAGCATGCCTTGATGAGAAATCACCACAATCTTAGATCTCCTATCAGATTTCCATTCTTCTCTAATGAATCTAATAACTGCAGGATCAACCAATTTTAGATCACGAATTGAGAGCCATGGCATTTTCTTTCTTATGTTATGAAATTTCTCATCTTTCTCTGGAGAGGATTTTTCCACCATTGGGATCCACAAAATTTCGTAATCACTTAGTTTTAGCTTGGGTTTATTATACACATCCAACAGAACTGGAAATTCCACATTGCATTGTTTGAGGTCTGAAAAGTAAAGCAGCACTGTTTTCTTTGTTAAACTATCAATCCCAACCTGTTTTAACATTTCAATGAGAAATTAATGAGATTTATTACAAGTGATGTTTTCAATAAGTAAATACAAAAAAAGTCTTGCAATACTAGCTAATCATCCAATTTTGGAACTAAAAATGCAAAAATTGGAGGTGAGACCAAAACTACAAAATTTCTAATTAAAATATATACCGGTTTCTCAGAGGACGCATGATATAGAGGCATATTCTGATAATCAGTATTCTCATAATCAGGAATGAGTGCTTTGAGAATCGACATATTATCTTTTTCGACCATTTTCGTTAGCCTGTCTACTGTACTTTTCAAATTATGATATACTTTTTCCTGCCTATTCTTCTCTGCAAAAACAAGGTATGTATCACAGTCATCACATGATCCATAGATTTTTTCGAAAAGTTCATAAATGGGGAGTTAGAGCTAGCCTCACCTGCTTCCTTGAGACATGAGTCCATTCTTCCACGTAGAGATTTACACATCTGAGAGACCTTATCAACCATGTCAGACAATTTAGTTGATACTTCACTGCTCAACTCTATGTATCTACAATAGAATGGCAGGCATTATTTTAATTATTAAAAAGAAAAAAGGAGACTATGGAAAAGAAATCAAGCATATATGGTATACTCATTTGCAAATTGCGATTGACTAATCAGAATACTCCGGATGATCCAATAGGTGCATGATTGGATCTGAGCTCTCAGATCTTTTAACAGAGGCGAGTTGGATTGAAGGTGCTTATGTGAAAGTATTTTGTCCACAGATTCAGAAAAACAGGTTGTCAAATTCAGAATGGAGTCAATCATTTTAGTTACGGTTTCAAAATCTGATTTTTTCTTCTCCATTGTATTTGGTAGTTGCTCAAGCAATGCGAGTGATTGAGCTACAGGATCAGTTGCCCTAAGCTGTTCCACAAGCAAGAATTGTCCATAATTAATAGCAAAAGCAGATAAAGAAATCACAGCTTTTCCAGGCCAAGAGTACGATGAAAGCTTCTTAAAAAGTTCCAACACTATCTCGTCTATTTTTATTTCATCACTGGAACAGCTTCTCTCTAACTGAAAAAAGAAAAAAGGCACCAGCTTATTTATGTGATTTTGTTAATTACTTCGTTATATTGAACACTTGTAAAAAAATAGAAACCAAACATCCTTTTGTGGAGCGAAATGTACCTCCCAAGCAAAGGTATTTATCATGACAACCAACTTGTCACGCGATGTTTTGTTTCCAAGATTTATGTCTTCAAAGAAAGTTTTTTTACCATGAATATCCTGCATGAAATAGAAGCATTGATCATTGAATGTCTGAGCATATATAAAATAAATTTGTAAATGAAATAAAGAAATTAATACCTGATGAATATTGTCCTTCTTGGTCGTAAAGCTCATGATATCTTCAACAATCTTAACAAGAGGTTTTATATCGAAATCAAAGGTTTCATCTTCTTTGACATGAGTGGCTCTAATTTTCTTCAATATTGTTTGTATTCTGTGTTCATCCATTAAGAAAGAGTACTGCAAAAAAGTACTAGTGTATTTTGTTTTCTGGTGTTCTTAATTTCTTGTGGCTAATCTAGATACAAAGCTCGTGTACTATGTATAGTTATGCTGTTCTAGAGATGGAATAAAGATAATAGAACCAAGTACCATACTTGAAGCTTGGTTTATCCAAAATGCAAATTTTTTCATCATTTTTATCTTTTTGAACACGCTGTCATCCCACAGAATGCCGAAGACACGTTTCTTGATTAAATGCATCAAAATCATTTCTCCAGATGGATAAAGCTAATACAAAACAGAAAAGCTACAAAGAGAGATGTTAAAAATTCGTTTACACCATAAAGAGAAATATAATGAAAAAGTTATAAAAGTAGAATGGGCCTGCATCCTTCAGTAAGAAATAAAGCTAAGATGCTTAATTCTCTGTAACTTTACTTGAGGTGTAAAACTTCAACTACAAAAAATAAAAGCAAGAAATGACTTTGGGACTTGGCAGTATTTTTCAATTTCTTTATGAATAGTGGAGGATGTAACAAAAAAAAAAAAAAAAAAAACTCCTAATATACAGTATGTACTTTAATCTGAAAAAAAAAATTACAAATTTAAGACACTATTTATCGAAAATAAACTTGTTTATACAGTATGTACTTTATTCTGAAAATAAAAATTACAAATTTAAGATAGTTTTTATCGTTAATAAACTTGTTTAAAGATTAGACAACAATATCAAAACTCAATGACTTATTACATTATCAAGACATCAATCCATGTAAATATTAATAGGCAAAACTAAAATGAATTTAAATTATGAAAAATGTTGGGAATTTTTAACGACATACCTACACCATGCTCAATTGATTAAGGCTTCATTCCACATTACATGATTATGCGCGATACTCCTATTTACTTTGGCCTCATGGTCAACTAAACTTCATTGGCCACGTAATCAAAGCACAAGTTCTGATTTTTTCCTTACTTTTCATTCCATTTTCTATTCCTTTCCGTTTACAATGGCAGCTATTTCTCTCTTCTTTCCAACTTTTGACTTACCAGTAATCCCCACATGAACAAATTCCATCCTTAAAGTGATGAAACCGGTTCAAATCTCTAACAACTATTTCTCTATTAACCAACTTTGATATCAATTTAGTAGCCAAATGACAATTCACACAAGCTCGTAAATTCTTCGTAATCCGAAGCGTAGTCCCAGGATCGGTACTTATAAGCCCATAAGCAATAGCTAGTCTCTCACTATGATTACATAAACTTATCTTTTGATCTTCTTTATCCAAATCATGCAAAGAAGACTCTGAATCTACTACAAATCCATATTCCAACAACCTGTTCTCCAGCCACTCAACTTTTTCATAAATTTCATCAAACCTTGAATGCGATTTATCTCCTATACGAAAAGCCTCAAGCTTCCCATTAATCTCAATCATACTATATCCCAAGTCTTTATTCAATCCTCTTGATTGCATAAGTACCCTAACTTTACCCACACCTTCCCACATGTGAACCGAAGCATAAAGATTAGAGAGCTGCACGTAATGACCTGTGTTAAAAGGGTCTAACGAGAAAAGTTTATCTGCAGCATATTCACCGAGTATTACATGGCGATAGATTTTACAAGCACTCAAAAGTGAGCCCCAAACTGAAACACCAGGTTCAAAAGGCATGGCTTTGATGAGATTATAGGCATTTTCTAAGTACCCCGCACGACCTAACAAGTCGACCACACTAGCATAATGCTGTTGGCTAGGCTCGATTCCATAATCCTTCATGCTTTTGAAAAAGTCCCATCCCTCATCTACAAGGCCAGAATGACTGCACGCTGTGATAAGGCCTATGAAAGTTACATCATTAGGCCGGATTTTAGCATCTTTCATTTCGTTAAAAAGATTGATTGCTTCTCTTCCCTGACCATGTAGGCCATAGCCTACTATCATTGCACTCCATACTACTACATCTTTGTTCAAAGTTCGGTTAAATACTTGGCGAGCCAACTCTACGCTTCCACATTTTGCATACATATCTATCAAAGCCGTGCTTATATATATGTCACTCTTGAATTCGCTATTATTAACGTAGTTATGCATCCATTTTGCTTGATGAAGTGACCCGAGATGAGCAGAAGCCAAAACAGAAGATTGTATGGTCACAGCATCGGGTTTAATGTTTCTCGATATCATCTCGTGGAAAAGCCCCAAAGCTTTATCAGCACAGCCATTTTTAGCGTATCCTGAAATCATGGCATTCCAGAGAATAACGTTTTGGATTTTCATTTGATCAAAAAGTGATTTTGCAGCCATTAACTGCCCGCATTTTGCATATAGAGAAGTAAGCGCTATTCGTAAGTCGGGCTCATATTCAAGCCCGGTTTTAATAACCAAACTGTGAAGACATCTCCCCTGTTCCAAATCTTCCAAATCAGAATAAGCCTTCAGAATACTAACCAAAGTTATCCAATCGGGTTTCGTATCCAATCCTCTCATTTCTCTAAATATCCTCAAAGCCACAGTAGGCTGTCCATTCTGAGCATACCCGGAAATAATCGAAGTCCAAGAAACTACACTTTTGTTACGTAACCCTTCAAAAACCACACGAGCACGATTATTTTCCCCACACTTCACATAAAGTGACAAGAGCCCATTTCGCAAAAACTCATCATCCTCGAACCCGTATCTAAGAATCTGCGCTTGAACTGCTTGACCAATTCTCACTGCCATTAACGCACCACAAGCTTTAAGCACGTAAGGAAACGTAAAAGCATCAGGTGCAACAAAAGCATGTTGCATTCTTGAGTACATCTCAACCACTTCATCCAACATGTTGTACAAAGAATACCCCCTGATAATTGCATTCCACAAGAAAACATACGGCTTAGGAAATTCATCGAACAGTTGGCGTGCGTATTCGATTTCTTTGAGATTTGAGCTGACATGGATGAATTTAGTGATGATGAAACCGTTTCCGTGCAGGCCATGTGTGTATAACTGGTTGTGGATTTGTTTAAGATGGGTTTTTTCGGTAGATTTCTCGAGAAGGGAAGTGTAGAAAGACTCTGGGTCGATTGATTTGTGCCTAATGTAGTGAAAGCTGCAACTAAATATCAAAGCGGGAAATTTGAATGCCCGTTGATGTAAAGCAATGGTAAATGACATCAATGGTTTCTTCCTCCTAGTGAAAATCAGTACTTATTTTTTGATGGTTTTAGTAAACAAATGGTTATGTCAATTACACGAAGTAAACAAGGATGGAGTTGTTTACTAATAAATACATACATTAATCAATCAATTGTAGGAGTACTGTACTATATCATAAGCAATATTAAACAAGCAGTATACAGTATAACCAAAATATTAATTGCTCTAATATTCTTGATTTTAATTCTATACACTAATACATCATCCCTTAACATAAATAATTTATATTGATATGTAACGACTTTGTTTTTTATAATATAATATATGGGTAAACACAAAAAATGGTCTTGTATATCTCTTTTTATATAGTCGTCGCTTTTTAAGTTTTTTAATAATTTATATTGATATTTAAGGACTTTGTTTTTTATAATACTAGAAAAGTGCACGTACGTTGTACGTGTCTAGTTAATTTCATAAGTAAATTTTATAAATTATAACAAAATTAACTTTGTCATATCACAAAAAATAACACAAATTAATGACTAATATTCAATTTATTTATTATCAAAATTATTAATCTATAGAAAAATGATGACTTTAAATTATAATAATCAAATATAATTTGATGATTGATTTGTTTATAAGATCTTGTAATTCTTTTTTTTTTAAATATGATCATAACAAAATTATTTAGTTCATTCTTTTCACGGGTTTAACCCGTCTTTTCACCGATTTCATTCATTTTGCATCGATTTAAAATATTTTTTTATCGGTTTATCCATTCTATTATCAATTTACCTACTTTCATTATTTTTCCAATTTTCGTCGATTTCTTATGCTTTTCTGGTGTAAACCTTGCATTTTCTATTGGTTTAACCTAGTTTTTGCTAGTTAAACTATTTTTTATTTTTAAAGATCTCACTCGTTTTCACCTAATTCACACGTTTTTTCATTGATTTACATTTTTTTCACCAATTTCACCTCACATCTCATTGAATTCACATGTTTTCACCGACTTTACCTTTTTTCCTGATTCAATGATTTCACCCATTTTCAACAATTTCATCTGTTTTTCACTAATTTCTCCGTTCTTGTCCGGTTTTCACGAAATTCATCCAAAGCTATTCAATTCCATATGCATTTATCAATTTTACATGAGATTTTCGCCGGTTTTATTCGTTTTTCACCAACTTTACCAGTGTTCATAAATTGTTTTTATCATTTTCACATGCTTTAGCCGACTTTTATCGTTTCACCAATTTTAATTAACCGATTTAACCTGTTTTCCATGAAAATTCGAGCACATATTTAATTCATAAGTTTAATCCATTTTTTCAGGGGCTTAACCCGTCTTTTTACTGATTTCATTAACTTTTCATCGATTTAATATATTTTTCTTCGATTTATCATTTATTTTATCAGTTTAATCAACTTTCATTATTTTTTTTCCATTTTTCGTAGATTTATTTTATTTTTCGGTTTAAACCATTTTCTACCGTTCCTTTTTTTTTGTTAAACTATTTTATTTTTATTTTTATAGATTTTATCCGTTTTCACTCACAGGTTTTTTCACTGATCTACATGTTTTTTCATCAATTTCATATCATATTTTAATTGATTTAAAATGTTTTCATCAATTTTACTTATGTTCCCCGATTCACTGATCTCACCCATTTTAAACGATGTCATCCGTTTTTTTACTAATTTCATTGATCTTATCCGGTTTTCATGAATTTCATCCAAAGTTATTCCAATGCATATATATTTAATGATTTCTCAAACGTCTTTTTACCTGTTTCACTCGTTTTTCACCAACTTTATCAGTGTTCACCAATTTGACCCAAAAAATCTTTTATATCATTTTCGCATGTTTTAACCGACTTTTATCGATTTCAACCGCTGTCCATGAAAATAGCTCCATGAAAATTTGAGTATCACCGACTGCACCAAAAATTTCATCTATTTCACTTGTATTTATCGAATCCACATGTTCTTCATGGTTATGCATGTCTTGATACTTTTGGATATTGTTTATATTTGACTTCTTTAGCCAAACAAAAATTACGTACTTAGATTATAAATAAATTATAAAAGTTGATGTAAGAGATAATTTTATATTTTAGGAGTTTATGAGTTTATGTAGGAAATAAATATTAAATAAGACTTCATGTTTAATTATACCTCCTCATTTAGTTTTATATTGAAGTGTTCATATTGGAGTAGACTTCTTTTTCCTATTTTTTTTTCTTATTTTAATTAATTTAATTATCTTTTAAGTAGGGGTATATTAGTCTTCACAAAAAATTCAAGAAACTCTATTTTCTGAACTCGTACTTTTATTTGTATATAGATATATATGGGTAAAAAAAAAAATGGTCTTGTATATCTCTTTTTATATAGTCGTCGCTTTCAAGTTTTTTATCATGTTAGTCCCTACTATAAGTTATTTATTTCACTTTGGCCATTTTTAGGATTAACACGGGTGTTCCGATATCCAAGAGAGTATGCGATACTGTTACACTTAAGTCCTCCATAAAATATATATTGCAATACACGTGACATTGCATCCATCATGTTCAATCTGAAAAGGACCAAATTGACACAAATAACTCTTAGTAGGAATTAAAATTTTATAAAAACTTAAGAGAAACGAATCAGTAAAAAATTAACGATAATGAGGATCATGTGTTACCCATAATATAATAAGCATTAGGTGAGGTAATGTCATGATCAGTTTCTTTTATGTTTGAATTCCGTGGAAAATTAAAAAAGTTTGAGATCGAGGATAGGATCCAAACCAATTAATCCTAAGCCGTTTAATAATAGCCCAGGAGGCCTATCTTGATGTCAAAGTTGAGACCCCATCACCTCTTGGTACCAAGAGGTCTCTTGGTACCAAGAGGTAATGGGTTCAACTTTTATTAATACTGGTATTTCTCTTATTTATGCTAATAATTTAACTTATCTTTGTGCTTCAATATAGATTCAAATAGAATTTCTGATGTAAGAATGTATCCATCATCTAAAAAAAACATTTTAATAATAAGGGAACTTTGGAAATAAACGATCCATTAACATCTTCTTCCAAACAAGTGAATCATCTATGCAAGAGAAGCAAATATCACTACTACATCTTCTGCAACTGGTGAACAAAAGACATATCTGGTTATTCGAAAGATCGGAATCATAATGAGTGAATGAAGACCAACGCAATCGAAAGAAAAACATTACACCTATCCCAAGTTCGAAAGAGAATCTCTCTCTCACAAACCCACACACAAAATTGCATCTTCGTCTCCATTAGCAGATAAATCTTATGAGTTATGATTCCTTTAAACTATTGCCCTTCATTGATTTGCAGAGCTGACAGAGTACTTGAAGCGACATACAATCTTAAGTTGCATAGGACAAGCTATAAAGTAAAAGTGTTTTCACCAAATTGACACCAATAGATCTATGCAGAAACAAACAATTTATACAGTAAAATCATTCACTAAAGAGTACAAACAAATATCACCTTTCATACTAAATCTCAACTTAAGAAAAACCTCTTAACCATATCAACGTCATTGAATAGCGCCTTTTGATGAGATATATGAACAAGAAGCTTCGAGAAAACTAGTGTTTACTGAATTATATGAAGCCAGTAAGCAAACAATGAATATGTGGGTACTTGAACCCGAGTATCCAAGAAAAAGCAGAATATTTGATGGAAGGACGGGCAATCCTTTTGAACAACCCGTTATAATAGGAAGGCCTTATATCTTGAAATTAATTCATCAAGTTTATGGTAAAATCCATGGACGATCCGGTGGACATTATGCACGCACTTAACTTATGCATAACTTGAAACAAGCAAGAATTAGCAATACAATGTATTCGACGTAAAATAATCAATCAATCAATCGCAATTTAAGAATCAATGAACATTCCGAATCGATGTTCTATGTACAAAAAAGAATAGCTCACATCAAATCTCAACAACAAGAACACCTACAAGAAATTATACAAGATGATCATAATTCATAATAATGAATCAATTATCATTAACCTTCATAAGAATCCTAGTCCTTCTCTCCCCACCTAAACTCACATTCTTCGCATCAACAAACCGCGATTTCTTAAACAATCTCGCCACCTCCTCCACTTCCTCCGCCCCACATTCCTCCACCGCCACCAAACATTCACCACCGCCCCTCACACTCCTCTCAATCTCCCCAACATACCGGCCCGGAAACAAGGCCCGATCCAAATACACCCCGAACCCAAAATCAAAAGCCTCATCAAAAAACGGCAAATTGTGCGGATCCGCCCTGCTCACCAGCGGCGGAGACTCGACCAACTCCACCGCCGTGACGTCTTCAACGCCCATTTCGTTAAGCGCCACCACGGCGTGGCCCGGCCCAGCGGAGACGATCAGGGCCCGAGAGTGGTTTGAAACTTTGAGGGTTTTGAAGAGGGTGGCGTAGGAGGAGACGGCGGAGGTCCAGGTCTTCGTGGACCAGATGCGGCGGTTGCGCTTTTCGAGGGAGGTGTATGTGCGGTGGGTGTAGTCGCAGGTGGATTCGGGGAAACGGGCGTGGGGCTTGGGTTTCGGGTCGGACGGGTCGACGCAGGTTTCGGGTGTTTGGAGATAGAGGAGGAGAAGGGTTAATGTGGCGATGGTGACGGAGGCGAAGGAGAGCTTGTTTAGGAGTGCTTGAACGTGTTTCTCCATTGATGAATGCTTGAACGAATTGAGTTGATGTTAGTACGATGTCGTTTTGGCAGGGGTAAGAGATTAATCATAGAACGTAGATTTTGTATTTGGCACCCTGGAAATATATGCTTTTGGCATAGTGCACCTCATCATCCCAAAAATTGCACCATTTCACCCTAGAATTTTTTTGACAAGTTCCGTCTCATAAAATGAAGACAAGTAAATTTTACCCTCGAAATAACCGGTGCTTGTTAAGATTTCGGTAAAAAAATCTGAATCCCCGAAGCAATGTATGTTGTATCGTTGTAAACACTAAAATGTTAGGACTTAACTGCCACCAAATGTGCAAAAGTATCAACACTAAAAAATTATAAAACTAAAATTGTTTATCAATGAAATTATGTCTCAAAATTGTCACCCAGTAAAAAATTTAAGGACTAAGAATACATTTTTGCTAATTATTGCATTAGCTTTCCTTTACTTATGTAACCCAATGCTGCACCAAACATGGTTCAATTCTTCTGGACCAAGCAATATTTTAGTACAATCAGGTTCAGTTATTATACCAAAAGGAGCTTGTTGAGGTATCAAGGTAACTTGTTATTGTTGTTGATTCTTATAAATTTATCCTTGAAATTTCATGTAATTATATTGACCATGATTCACGTTTGGAAAAATTACACAAACTATTCCTAATGTATTAGATTCATTATATTATTCCTTTACGACGTTAATTTTTGGGTGCGCATGCCGACTTTGACAAAAAACTTTTTACTTGAAAAAAAATGAGTGAAATTAGGTTAAATCGAGGAAAAACAAGTGAAATCGATTTGCCATATTTGAGGTTTGTGATTTCTTGGATAGTGACTAAGGGTACATTTGGAATTCAAATATTTTTTGATGAAATACCGTCATTAAAACTTAGGGGTAGTTCGAGAAATTTTGAAACATGGGGGATAGATAGTGTAATTACACTAAACTTTGAGCAATTTGTGTAATTCTCCCTCTGATTAATCAAACACCTTCAAGGACATACACATGTGTGTTTGTTTGTTTGACTTGCTTTTTTAAAGTGATTTCAATTTCATAAATAAATTGAGATTCTATAAGGAAAAAAATGGGTCTTCGTTTGAATTTCTTGAGTTGTAATAAATAGTAAGTGTGTGTTTTAGAAATAAGTAGGTTTTTTAAGAGATTGCGAAGAAATATTTTAAGATATATATGTTAGATAAATCAAGTAATCGACATTTAAATTCTATTGAGCTACTACGACTATAATGTTTTCTTGTAATAAAATTTCAACAACAATGTGATAATTTCTTAGGTTCAATTTCAATTTCTTTAATTTCGAATTTCCAATTTACACATGAAAGTAGGGCTGTTAATGGGTCGGATTCTGATCGGATCAGCCTCATCTAGATCCGGCTTCATTTATATCGGATCGAATTCTGTTGGATTTGGATCTTGGTCGGATCGAGATTTTTTTAATCCAGCGGATCTTGATCGGATTTAGCCGGATATCAAATCTTTTTCGGATCCAATAAATTTTCATCTAAAAGTCAAATTAATATTTTCTCCTAAAATAAGTTTATTAACTTTTCAATTTTATTTGATTTTTAGCTCACGTGTTCAAAGTTTTTTACTATATTCATATTTGTAGGATGAAAATATTATTTAAAATAAATTTATAAATGAGTTATAAATTACTATGTTCTTAAATTGACAGTGAAATATTATTAATGATACTTACTTTAATAAAAAAATATGTATATATATATATATATATCTTTCTTTTTATTTATTGTCGGATACGGATCTTTAACGGATCGGATCGACCTAAATCCATATTCGCTCCATGAATTTCGGACTACGGATCTTTATAATCGATCAGAAACTAAGACTTCTTTTGGTTTTTTATAGATCTGAAAGTTAACAACAAAAAACAAAGAGAAATGGAAAATTGAAACCACCAACGTGAAAGAAATCAGTCGCCGGCATGGAATCGGTTTGGGAAAGGGGGAGAGAAATTTGAGGGAGAAATGGAAGGGACAATATTATAATTAATTGTTTTTGAAAGGGCATAATGTCAATTAGTGGTGTACATACTCAAGGGGTTGGTTAGTGGTTGGTTCATACACTCGTACACCATTGTACAGTTTATTAAGCTTAATATACAATCATTTATGCACAATTTCTGAAGACTCTTAAATGAGTGAGAGTCAAAATATAATGTCCCTACAATATATTCACCATCTTAAAAAAGTTTGTTGATGTTATAAATATTAAAATTATGGATGTCATTGAAAGGTCACTTTGAAGTTACTAAAGCCTAGATTAATTCACATTGAAGAGTTATTTATCTTGTAACTTATGACTTTTGGTTATTCCAATTAGTCCTATAAATAGTGATACTTTGTAATGTATTTTAAAAGCATATGAATAAAAAACTTCTCTCCCTACTTTGTTCTCTTTAGTTTAATCTTTACATGTTCATATTCTAGGTTATTTCATAACACGTTATCAGCACGAATTACTTCGAAATACTTGATCCAACTTAAGTATTTTCGTAATACATCAGGTAGGAATTGTATGGTGTTGTCCATGTAAGCATTATTACTTTCTGCTATCGACTTAGTTTTATAGCAGTAACAGTACTTGTAAGCATTATTACTTTCTGCTATCGACTCAGTTTTATAGCAGTAACAGAACTCTCTATTCTTTATCATTATTTGCTATCTACTCAGTTTTATAGCAGTAACAGTACTTTATGTTCTTTATCATTATTTGCTATCTACTCAGTTTTATAGCAGTAATAGTACTTTCTATTCGTTATCATTATTTACCACCACTGGACATGAAATGTTTTACATCGTTCTATATTATATATAAAACTTCATGTGTAAATTTTTTTGTGCATATAAAATTACTTTCATAATATGATAATAGAATGAATTGTTCTACACAGTTTTATATTGTATATAAAACTTCATGTGTAAATTTTTTTGTGCATATAAAATTACTTTCATAATATGATAATAGAATGAATTGTTCTACACAGTTTTATATTGTATATAAAACTTTATGTGTAAATTTTTGTGCATATAAAATTACTTTCATAATATGATAATAGAATATTATTGGTTAAATCTTGTATTCTGTAAAATATTTGAAAACAATTTTTTTTTCTAAAATATTTTGATCGCCTAAATCTTTTGAGTTTATTTATGTTCATATCTTCTATGTTTATATACTTGGATTGAAGTTAAATTTAAATTCTTTGTTACACATATTCAGTGACATTATTCTAATTATTATTTTTATATTAGCTAACAATATGTCAAATCTCACCAAGCTCGAGTTTGCCGCTCTAGACATATCGGGAAAGAATTATTTATCTTGGGTATTAGATGCTGAAATTCATCTAGACGCTAAAGGTCTAGGAGATACAATCGTAAAAGAAAATGATGCATCTAATCAAGACAAAGCAAAAGCAATGATTTTTATTCGTCATCATCTGCATGAAGGATTAAAAACCGAATATCTAACGGTTAAGGATCCACTTGAATTATGGAACAATCTGAAAGAACGTTATGAACATCAAAAAACGGTAATTTTACCGAAAGCTCGTTACGATTGGATGCATTTAAGGCTACAGGATTTTAAAACCGTAAGTGAGTATAATTCCTCGGTTTTTAAGATAAGTTCTCAACTGAAATTGTGTGGAGAAAAAATAACTGACGATGACTTATTAGAGAAAACTTTCTCAACTTTTCACGCATCTAATGTGCTCCTGCAGCAGCAATACCGTGAAAAAGGTTTTAAAAAATACTCTGAATTGATCTCATGCCTTTTAGTGGCTGAGCAAAATAACGAGCTATTGATGAAAAATCATGAAATTCGACCCACTGGTGCCGCTCCATTCCCAGAAGTGAATGCAACAGTGCATGGAAATTTTGAGACCGGACCCTATCATGGTCGAGGTCGTGGTCGCGGCCGTGGTCGTGGCCGTGGTCGTGGTGGTAGTCGCGGCCGTGGACGTGGACGTGGTCGAGGTCGTAATAATTTCAATTATTATGGCAACAATAACTTCAGCCAACAAAAGAAAAATGATCTGAAATATAAGGGTGGTCCAAGTAACCCTTCAATAGGTGGTCCTAACAATCCTTCAAAAGGAAATGAAAATATATGCCATCGATGTGGTATGAAAGGGCATTGGTCACGTACCTGTCGTACGTCTGAGCATCTCGTAAAACTTTATCAAGCATCAAAGAATATGGAAACGAACTTGACTTTCCAAGATAATGATACAAATACCAATTTTGGTTATGAAGATGATGACCACAATATTGAAGCAAATCTTGCCTATAAAGATAATAACATTAATGATTTTACTCATATGGATGTAGAGGACTTTTTCGAGACTCTCGGTGGGAGAGTTGATGATGGAAATAATAAGCAGAACTAAATAACTAGTTGAAAGTTATGTTTCGATGTTATTTAATTTCAGTATTTCACTTCGTACTTTTGATCATCTTTTAATTGTATTTCAGTTTCACCTATTAATAAATATCACTTATGATAAATTATTTTGTTTAATGAAGCAATATGGATTTGCGAAATTCTATGGTGGGATCCAAGATCGATCTCAATGATGTATGTCTCGCTGACTGTGCTACAACGCATACCATACTTAAAGATAAAAAATACTTTTCTGAATTAATAGCAACTAATGCAAATGTTAATACCATATCTGGTAGTGCAAAACTAATTGAAGGCTCCGGAAGAGCCATTATATTATTACCTGAAGGGACAAAATTTGTTATAAATGATGCTTTATTCTCTAGTAAATCTAAAAGAAATTTACTAAGTTTCAAGGATATTCGCCGAAATGGATATCATATTGAGACTACAAATGAGAATAATAATGAATACTTACATATCATAGTTGTTATATCAGGAAAGAAAAGAGTTTTGGAAAAGTTACCTGCCTTATCTTCGGGTTTGTACTATACAACTATTAGTACAATTGAAACACATGCTTTAGTAAACCAGAAGTTTACTAATCCAAATACTTTTAATATTTGGCATGACCGGTTAGGCCATCCCGGATCAACAATGATGCGTAAAATTATAGAGAATTCATATGGTCATTCATTGAAGAACCAGAAGATTCTTCAATTCAAAGAATTCTCATGTGCTGCCTGTTCTCAAGGTAAATTAATAAAGAAACCGTCTCCAATGAAAATTGGGTTAGAATCTCCAGCATTTCTGGAACGGATTCAAGGTGATATCTGTGGGCCCATTAATCCATCATGTGGACCATTCAAATATTTTATGGTTTTGATAGATGCATCTACAAGATGGTCACATGTGTGTTTATTATCAACTCGCAACCTGGCGTTTGCGAGATTACTTGCGCAAATAATTAAATTAAGAGCACAATTTCCAGATTATGCAATTAAATCAATTCGCCTTGATAATGCTGGTGAATTCACATCTCAGGCTTTCAATGATTATTGTATGTCTATTGGAATAACAATTGAAAGTCCTGTTGCCCATGTTCATACACAAAATGGACTAGCAGAATCATTCATTAAACGCCTCCAATTAATTGCTAGACCATTACTTATGAGAACAAAACTTCCGGTTTCAGCATGGGGATATGCTGTTTTACATGCAGCAGCACTTGTGCGCATTAGGCCAACAAGTTATCATAAATTCTCCCCATTACAATTGACTTTTGGCCATGAGCCAAACATTTCCCATCTTAGGATTTTCGGATGTGCAGTATATGTGCCAATTGCTCCACCACAACGCACAAAGATGGGTCCTCAAAGGAGGTTGGGAATATATGTTGGTTATGAGTCCCCTTCTATAATTAAGTATCTTGAACAAATGACGGGAAATTTATTTACGGCGCGGTTTGCCGATTGTCATTTTGATGAAACAATGTTCCCAACATTAGGGGGAGAGAATAAAGAGCTGGTAAAAGAAATAACATGGAATGCATCATTATTATCTTATCTAGATCCTCGAACAAACCAGTGTACACAAGAAGTTCAAAAGATAATTCATTTGCAAAATATTGCAAATCAACTTCCAGATGCATTTACCGATATAAAAAGAGTTACTAAATCTTATATACCAGCTGAAAATGCTCCAGTTCAGATTGATGTCCCGGTAGGACAATCTATTAGTGCAAATGAAAGCAAACCACGGTTAAAACGTGGTAGGCCAATCGGTTCCAAGGATAAAAATCCTCGTAAAAGAAAAGGAGCAAAAGATGAAGATGGTCATATTGTGGAGGCGAGCGCTCATGAAGAGTCGCATGACATAACTAATAATAACACCCAAGAAGCGGTGCAGGTACCTGAAAATAATGAAAATAATGAAAATGAAGAGATCTCAATAAGTTATGTCAGTACGAGAAAAAGATGGAACCGAAATAAAATAGTTGTCGACAACATTTTTTCATACAACATTGCTGTCGAAATTATAAATGAGAATGAGGATCTAGAACCTAAATCTGTCGAAGAATGTAGAAATAAAAATGACTGGCCAAAATGGAAAGACGCAATTCAAGCAGAATTAAATTCACTTTCAAAACGTGAAGTTTTTGGACCAATAGTCCAAACACCAAAAGGGGTAAAGCCCGTTGGGTATAAATGGGTATTCGTGCGAAAAAGAAACGAGAAAAATGAAGTCGTTAGATATAAAGCACGACTAGTGGCACAAGGGTTTTCGCAGAGACCCGGTATTGATTATGAGGAGACTTATTCTCCTGTGGTGGATGCAATTACTTTTAGATACCTTATTAGTTTGGCAGTACGCGAAAAGTTAGATTTGCGTCTAATGGATGTTGTTACAGCCTATTTATATGGCTCGCTCGATACTGAAATTTATATGAAAGTCCCTGAAGGACTTAAAATTCCAGATTCATTTGGGAAATCCCGGGAAAATTATTCAATACGCTTGCGTAAATCATTATATGGATTAAAACAATCTGGGCGCATGTGGTACAATCGATTGAGTGGATACTTGTCAAAAGAAGGTTATAAAAGTGATCAAATTTGCCCATGTGTTTTTATAAGGAAATCAGGATCAGAGTTTGTTATAATTGCTGTATATGTTGATGATTTAAATATTATTGGAACTCCTGAAGAGCTTCAAAAAGCAGTTGATTATTTAAAGAAAGAATTCGAAATGAAAGATCTTGGAAAAACAAAATTTTGTCTCGGCTTGCAGATCGAGCATCTATCAAACAAAATTTTTCTTCATCAATCAACTTATATACAAAAGATCTTGAAACGATTCTATATGGATAAGGCACATCCCCTAAGTACCCCTATGGTTGTAAGATCTCTGGATGTAAAAAAGGACCCTTTTCGTCCTCGTGAGAATAATGAAGAACTTCTTGGTCTTGAAGTACCATATCTCAGTGCTATTGGAGCATTGATGTATCTTGCTAATAGTACACGTCCTGATATATCTTTTGCTGTAAATTTATTAGCAAGATTTAGTTCTTCTCCGACACGACGACATTGGAATGGAATTAAACATATATTTCGATATCTCCGAGGAACAATTGATATGGGGTTACTTTATCAAAATAATGCAAAATCATACTTAGTTGGATATGCGGATGCAGGTTACTTATCTGATCCACATAAAGCCCGCTCTCAAACAGGCTATGTATTTACAAGCAATGGAACTGCTATATCATGGCGTTCTACTAAACAAACTTTAGTTGCCACTTCATCAAATCATGCAGAAATAATCGCAATGCATGAGGCAAGTCGAGAGTGTGTTTGGTTAAAATCAATAAACCATCATATCCAACAGATGTGTGGTATACCATTCGACAAAAATACCCCAATAATTTTGTATGAAGATAATGCAGCTTGCATAGCTCAACTCAAAGAAGGGTACATCAAAGGTGATAGAACGAAACATATTTCACCAAAATTTTTCTTCACTCATGAACTTCAGAAGAATGGTGACATAGATATTCAACAAATTCGTTCAAGTGAAAATTTGGCAGATTTATTTACTAAGGCATTGCCAACTGTTAAATTTGAGAAGTTGATAAGTGAAATTGGGATGTGTCGACTTAAAGATGTTAAATGATTTTGTCATCAGGGGGAGTAAAAGATATATTGCACTCTTTTTTCCTTCACTAGGTTTTTATCCCAATGGGTTTTTCCTAGTAAGGTTTTTAATGAGGCAATAAACAATGAACATCCAAGGGGGAGTGTTATAAATATTAAAATTATGGATGTCATTGAAAGGTCACTTTGAAGTTACTAAAGCCTAGATTAATTCACATTGAAGAGTTATTTATCTTGTAACTTATGACTTTTGGTTATTCCAATTAGTCCTATAAATAGTGATACTTTGTAATGTATTTTAAAAGCATATGAATAAAAAACTTCTCTCCCTACTTTGTTCTCTTTAGTTTAATCTTTACATGTTCATATTCTAGGTTATTTCATAACAGTTGATGTCTATTCAATTCAATTGTATAAATATGGCTATCTATATTCAATTGGTATTGGCAAAATTTCAACAATAGTCCTATAACTTTGGGATTCTTTCAAAAGTGGACTTGTAACTATATTTATCAAACACATATTTAATAAGTTTCAATTTTTGTTCTTCAATTATAGAAAAGTTATCTAGTAGTAGGACAAAATTTGTAATTGAAAGATAAAATTGAAACCTATTGAAAATTAGATGATGATATTGGTTTAGCATATGACTAAAATTGAAATCAAGTGAAAATTAGAGGACCAAATTTCTCATATAGAGGACTAAAATTGAAATTGAGTGATAATTAAGGACTAAATGTGTATTCCATATATTTTTAAAAAAAATTCAAATTAAGAACTAAATATGTATTCAATATATTTTAAAAAAAAATACAAATTCATAGGGTCATTTTTGAAATTTTGTCAATTGGTAGCTACAAGCAAATCTTGTGAACTATCATAAAATTTCATATTTGACATTTCACTTTAATAACTTTTTCTATAGATGAAGGACGGACTTAGCCAAGTAACTCTACGATAATAGTTTTACCAAATCAATTTTTACAAAATTACAATTGGCCAATATTAATTATAAATCTACAAAAATGCTCAAGATATTTTCAAAATTTTATATATTTTACATACTTATAAGTTTGATTACGAATATTGTTGACTGACGTTAATTGCAGTTTTGGCACGTGTATAATTTAATTTAAACATTTTTTATTTTTCATTTCCTAACAAAGGGCAATATTGTAACACTATCATGCCATGAAAATTACTTCCATTTCAAGAATTTCTTTTTGTATTTCTTTTTTAAGTAAAAAGCCCAAAAATTAAACAAAAATTGAAAAATGAAAACCCCTTGTCCTTCTTCTTCCACCATAGTTCTGCGCACGTTTCTTTTACAATTTTTAGTTTGATTCTCTCTCTCTAATTCATTCTCCGAAAAACATGCATCATTTTAACGAACAAAACTCCCAATAGAAATTCATTCGGACTAAATTGATTTACAGAAACCCCCTTATGAGAATCCATTAAAGAACCCTTTAATGAATTGTTTCAAGATTCTGTGCATTAGCACCATTTCTGAATAAGGGTATCAATTTTTTCCTCAATTTTTCTCTCTTTTTACAATAAAAAAGAGATCTTTTTCTTTTTCTATTTTCTATCAATGCATGGTATTTGCATTGAAGGCCAAGAACAGAAGAGGTGTTAACCTATTCTTGTGAAAATAAACAAAGAACTACTGGATATTGATCCATTCTTGGAAATTTTTGAAGGCTTAAGATATTGTATCTATCAAGAACATATATTTTCATAGTTTTTGGTCAATAAAGAAATTTTGATTTTCCAGCTAATTGTTGGGAATTTTCAGAGTTGTAATTGATAAAGAGCTTTTATTTTCTTTTGTTGGTTTGTGGGCATTGCTTTGAAGGCTCAATACCAAGAAGATTCTTTTATTGAATGCATGCATAGCTATCTTTATAGCTATGTTGTGTTGTGTGAATTCATTGAAATGAGAAGGGAAACACCATGGGTTGAATTAATAATCATTTGAGAAAAAGATGAATGCAAAAAGGGTCCAATTTGTGGCTATTTTTGTTGCTTTACTTTGTGTTTTTGCAGCAAATAATTCAGAAGGAAATAGGAAATTAGCTCTAAGGTTTTCAGACAATGGAGATTCTTTGGACGTTAATGAAATCGATGAAGATACGGTATGGGAATCTAGATTCGATTTCTCTTTGTTTTTACTTTGATTGTGAAATTATTTGTGTTTTATTTTCTTATGTTTAGAATCTTTGTGAAGAACATATGGTTATTTGATAGAGGTAGTTGATATGCAAGCAAGCCCTTGTCTATGCCATTCTGTAAACAATGTCTTAGTTTAATAAATAAATCAAATATTGTATTTAATTTGCATATCTTGATGTGCATCTTACATATAATTACCTTTTGCTTGATTGAGTGGTTATATATTTTTCTGTTAATGGCAATATTGAATTTTATCTGCACACCTTTTTGTGAGCTTGATTGTACTAAAATGACATGGATTGCAGTGAAATACTTCAATTTTCTAAACCTGGACCATAATAAATTGTATGTTTAAATATACAAGTAAGGTGCTTCTTGAATATTTCAATGAAATATTTTTCTAATAGGCGGAACAGGTGTGGAGATACTGCAGGAAAGAGTTGGAGGATAGTACGGAAGCTGTTAATGATGATATAGAATTCGATTCAACTATACAGAAAGCTATAGCCGATCTTCCTCCAAACAAGAAAGGATCCATTTTGAACTGCTTAAGAGAAAAAAATCTACCATCACAAATATCAAGAACCGAGCAAGAAACTTGGTTAAATAAGTACCAAAATCTCCTTTCCGATTGGGCTAGTGTTCCGAGACGATACCTAAGACGAAAAAGGCACAAACACCGAGCTATAAGAATCGCACCTTCACCGGGTCCCGCATTATCACCGGCTCAACTGGCTATGACCCCTTTACATCAACTTGTTTCTCTCACTCCCTCTCTGGTTTCACAACCTCCGATCGAGGCTCCGGTACCATCTCCGACCCTCGATCACGTAAACCCTCCTTCACCATCACCATCTCCATCTCCATCTCCATCTCCATCTCCATCTCCATCACCTAGTCATGTAATCCCCCCTTCACCATTACATGATAATTCTCCTTCACCCGCAAATATTTCACCGGTTTCCCCAATAAACAATGAGAAAGACAAGTATATCGTAGCTGCTATAGTTGCGAGTGCAGTAGCAGGAGTTGCCCTTGTAGCTTTGTTCTTATTATGTTTTCTGAAGAAGAAAAGAAACAAAATTGAGCCAAAAGTCGGGCAAAGAGACGAGAAGCCTCTTCTCAACTTTTGTGTTAGTGATGTTTCTGCAGGTATGTTCTGTTTCATGATTGATTTTGTGTAGAAAAAACTTCAGTTATGGTTTCCCAAGGGTATTCAGGTCTTAGACCTTAATCCAGTTATGTTGCTATTTTAATTGCTATAATGTGATCATTCAGGTTCTTTGCAAAAATCCCACATCGTAACTAATCCAAATAGTATGACGGCTCCAACTTTAAGCAGTTCATCTATTGCAAAAGGTGAGTCTCAATCATTGGAAGGTGGTTTAGGATCATCTGAGAAAACTAATGCAAGTTTACCCCTTCCTCCGGGAAAAACACCACCTGGACCACCACCTGGACCACCACCTCCACCACCAAAACCGCCTGCTCCCGCCCCTCCACCACCGCCAAAAGCTACCCGCCGTCCTCCTAATCCGCCAAAGCCTTCCCCTCTTGGACCCCATCATAGAGGACGTTCTTCTATGGGAAACTCGAGTGAAATTTCTGATGAATCTGAAGCTCCGAAAACTAAGTTAAAGCCATTTTTCTGGGATAAGGTTCTTGCTAACCCTGATCATTCAATGGTCTGGCATGAGATTAAAGCTGGCTCCTTTCAGTAAGACTTCGATTTGACTTTGAGTTTCATGGATATTTTCGTTTTTCGTTTTCTCTCAATTTGCTTTTTGGATTTGTAGATTTAATGAGGAAATGATGGAAAGTCTCTTTGGATATGCACAAGCAGATAAGGACAAAAACGAACATAATAAAGATTCACCTTCCTTTGAATCTCCTCCTCAGCTTATTCAGATTATTGATCCTAAAAAATCTCAAAATTTAGCTATTCTTTTAAAAGCATTGAATGTGACTACAGAGGAAGTCTGTGATGCCCTCAAAGAAGGTGCCCTTTACAAGATATCGGCATTGATTTATTCTTCTATTTGTTTTTGAGCAGTTTAAAGTTCTTCATGGATATCCCCGTGTCTTAAATTGATCAGGTAATGAACTTCCAGCAGAACTGATTCAAACTTTGCTGAAGATGGCTCCAACATCAGAGGAAGAACTAAAACTTAGGTTATATAATGGAGATGTTTCAAATCTTGGCCCAGCCGAGAGATTTCTCAAAATAATGGTTGAAATCCCATTTGCCTTTAAGCGTCTGGAATCTTTGTTGTTCATGACCACGTGCCAAGAAGAAGTTTCTTCAATCAAAGAATCACTTGCAACTTTAGAGGTTCGTTTCTCCTCTATCATTTATACTGTCATCAAATCACACTATTAAAAAGATTTGTATTATACGTCAGAAATAATTCGTTTAAAATGTTAGAAATTTGATGCACTAATTCTTACTACCGAGAACAATACAAATGTGAAGAAATTAAACAATATGGAATGCACGAGTTTATACAGGTTTATCTCAATGTGAGATTAAGTCATGTTTCAGCTGTTGCTGTAATTCACTATGAGGAAGCAAGAGCTTTACAATAGAGGGCTTAACACTTAGTGGAAAATAATCTACGCAATAGACCTGCAAGAAGGGGGGCTCGATTGAACCCCTTCCAACGGCAATCCTACTGTAAACTAAAGAACTATGAAGCTTTTCTTTGGTAAAGTTTATGTTGATGGACATAATTATATTAAGGGTTAAAATATGATTTTTCAAACTCTAATATTTAATGCAACTCATTGTTATTGGTATTTTTCCTATTTGCACTTCTAGTTTTTTTCTCATGAATTCTGCTCAATAACACTATATCGAACTTTTTCTCAAATTCATGTCTATATCTCCTTTCAGGTAGCATGTAAAGAGCTAAGAAACAGCCGACTTTTCTTGAAACTATTAGAAGCAGTTCTCAAAACCGGAAACCGAATGAATGATGGCACATATCGCGGAGGAGCACAAGCATTCAAGCTAGACACACTCTTAAAATTGTCTGATGTCAAAGGAACTGACGGAAAAACCACACTCCTACACTTTGTCGTCTTAGAAATCATTCGGTCCGAAGGTCTAAGGGCTGCCCGCCGAGTAAGAGAAAGTCAAAGTATGTCAAGTGTGAAAACCGAAGATCTCATAGAAGATTCCGCACAAGAAACGGAAGAGTATCACAGAAGCCTCGGTCTTCAGGTAGTTTCCGGACTAACCAACGAGCTCGAGAACGTAAGAAAAGCAGCACTTATCGACAATGAATGTCTAAGTGAATCAGTGTTGAAACTCGGAGTTTCACTTCAAAATACTCGGAAGTTTCTAGAAACCGAAATGAAGACTGTGGAGGGAGAGAGTGATGATTTTCGTGAGGCTCTTGTTAGTTTCGTAAATCATGCAGAATCGGATGTGAAGTGGTTGTTGGAAGAGGAAAAAAGAATAATTGCTTTGGTGAAGAGTACCGGAGATTACTTCCACGGTAGGGGTGGAAAGGATGAGGCTTCTCGTTTATTTGTAATTGTTCGTGATTTCTTGTTAATGTTGGATAAGTCTTGTAAAGAAGTGAGAAACTCTACTAAGTTGTTGCCATCGAAAATTCCGAAAAAAGAAGCTTCAACGGCATCATCATCGCCTAGTCAAGAATCGCGTGATGAGTCTCCTCTAGATTACCGCCAAAGGCTATTTCCGGCAATTAGGGAGCGACAAACGGACGAGGATTTCAGTTCGGACGATGAGAGCTGATCCTCCTTATTTCCAGATCGGTGATTGATTGGAACTCTTTGTGTAATGTGCATGCTTTTTTTCTTCTACATTTCTTGTTTTGCCTTCATTGTTGCTTACTAAAGGCTTGGGGGTTGATTTTGAAGATATAATACATGCAGATACTATGTTGTAAAAAGTTCTTATATTCTCATGAATATTTGGAATCAGTTGTAAAGATCTTATGTATATCAATATAATTATTGGATGAAATAAAATATGTTAAAAGGCTATTATTGCTTATGTTTATGTTTGTGATGAAATGACATCTATAATTATAGCACAAGAAACACATGCAAAATGAGTAACTACTAAATCAAACTCATTCTAGCACAATCAAATAAAGTTAACACATTCAAACTCAATCAATCTAACACAATTTAAGCTCAACAATAATACGCCCTCAGCAGGTAAAGTCACTCTATTGGCATATTTGCAATTTCATTGAATTGTTTTTCTGTTTTTCTTTTGTTCTATATATGCCATTCTTAGAAATTGGAATGTTCCGAGGATTAGATTGAGAGAGAGCTCAATCCTTGTTTTGGTGGAAATTGGGTGCTTTTACTGTAACTAGAAAAGTACGTACGTTGTACTTATCTAGTTTTAATTTCATTGATTAAATATGTTATCGATTTTACGCTTTTCTAACCGATTTTACCCTTTTTTCACCGGTTTTACCCATTTTTATTGGATTTCACATGTTTCATCATTTTTCTTACAAATTCCACTCAAATTAATGTTCATCGATTTCACATATTTTCACAAACTTAACCTTTTTTTAACCAAATTTAATTGTTTTCATCCATTTTTCATAAATTTCACCCGATTTTTTCATTGATTTCAAATGTATTTATGATTTCAAATGCACTTTTAGTGTTACTGGTTTCATCCATTTTTTAACCAATTTCACTAGTGTTCACCCACTCACTAGGAGTTTCATCGATTTCACATGTTTTCATTGATTTAATATATATTTTTCATTGATTTTGAACAAGTTTCACGATTTCATCAGGTTTTTGACAAATTTCACTCATTTTTCACGAAACGAATTCCATGAAAGTACGAGGTTATGCATGTCTTAATATTCTTTATATTTTGCTTCTCTAGCCAAATAAACATTAAGTACTTAGCTAAGTCATAAATATTTTTTATTTATTTATAGTAAGATGCGATTCTATTTTAACTTTTCATTTTTTAATTTTGTATAGTAGAATGATATTTAAGATAATCTAATTTTAATATTTTGCTTTTCGATAATTGTATATGACTTATTTTGTATTAAATCTTTCTATGATACAAATAACATATTTTTATTTAAAACATATTGTTGCAAAATTAAAATAATTTTACATGTATATTTTAGGAGCTATCTAAAATAAAAGTGTTCTCTCTTTTCTTATGGTTTTTTTTATTTTATGTGTTATATGAGAAGAAAATTGAAATTATAAAATTTGATGTAAAAATTGTTAATAATAGTAATATTTCTTTACAACTCAAATAAGGATATACTAGTCTTTAAAAAAAATTAAATTATTCACACTTTTATAATAAACTAGGAGGATGCACACGCGTTGCGCGTGTTCAGTTAATTACCATTGATTTTTTTTCATATAATACGATGCACAAATATATCATAAATAAAAGGTATTAACAGAAAAAAATTGAACATATCACAAAATTATATAAATAGAAATATTATTATAATTATGATGTATTATACATAGCTTTATATTCTATATAATTCATTTTAGACTTTGTCAAAAACTATAATCTAGTTATACCTTATGAGTTTTAATCTAACTACTCTTTTAATTTTATTTTTCCTATGAAAATATTTTTATTAGAATTGTATAATGTTAAGTCTTTAAATATAATGTCTCCTAATAACTGTACTTCTTAGAGTTTCTTTTAATTTTTAAAATCACATAAGAGTATTTTAGTCCGTACAAAAAAATTAAGAAATATTCATGCTTTTATAATAGTAGAGATATAGATAGAGATAGAGATAGAGATAGAGATAGAGAAGAGATAGAGATAGAGATATATAGATATAGATTGAGCACTACTCTACTTCTGTATTGCAACGAGTCTTTTTGAAGTCACATAATCAAACTCTATGTTTTTTTTCTTTTTTAGAAAACCAGAACTTATATAGAAATCAAATCAGAGTTTACAAGGAAGCAAACAGAATCAGGAAGAGCAAGATTATTATCAAGGTGTTCTAGAGCTAGTTTCACCAATGCGTGGGGTTGCTGAGTTTCCAATTCTATTAATATGTCTCACATGAAGTTCTCAAGAGAGGAAGCTAAATGTTTGATATCAGCAATCAATGTTCCAAAGCTGCGAAGGCAGTCGTCCTCTTCTCCTAAGTTGTCAATGAAAATTTTGCAATCTCCTTCCAACATGATATTTCTCCATCCCTTAGAAGTCGCAAACTCCATTGATTTCTTTGCTGCAAATGCCTCGATGTTTTCAGGGGACAGAATGCCATCAATATGATCTGAGCCCCATCCTAAACATTGGCCTAAGTGGTTACGAGCTATGAATTCATATCCAGATTTATCTTTGTTGGCGAAGAGTGCACCATCAAAGTTTAATTTGATAATACCATAAGAAGGGGCTTTCCACCTAACTGGAGATTGAAATTGAAGTTGTGGTTGTGTGATTGCATTAGCCGAAACCACCCTTCGGGTATAATCTTTCACGAACTTTATAAGTTCCTGTGGATTATATGACTCCTCCCCAAGCGAATTTTATTCCTGTTGTACCATATTGCCCAGCAAACAGCCCAAAAGAATCCCAATTCTGTTGTATCACATTCATTTTTAACCTTGGCGAACCATTCTTCGATACTTGTACCATGTTCTTTGTAAGTCGGCCACGGAATGCCGGAAAGAGCCCAAATTTGTTGTGCAAGAGTACATCGAATGAGAGCATGAGAGATGGTTTCTTTGCAGTTATGACAAACTGTACAGAGGCCTACACTCAGCATCTTCCTCCTTCGCAAATTTTCATTAACCGACAATGCGTTCTTTAAAGCTCTCCAAACAAAAATTTTTATTTTGTTCGGGATTTTAGTACACCAGATCCAGCGCCAATCCTTCAAAGAATTCGAACTAGACGATCCTCTGACTCCTTCATCTGCCTCTCGATTACTGTCAATTGCAAGATGGTAAGCTGAACGAATCGTGAAAACTCCATGGGTAGAGTGATGCCAAACAAGTTTATCCCTATTACTGTCAATCAAACTCTTATGTTCAAACCTTCTTAATAGCCTAAAGCCCCAATTTAAACTAATTATATTACTCAGATTACATACTATGTTTATACATAAATTTCTCAATTTATACATTCATATTCGCTCCACTTTATCTTGTTAATCAAATCATAACGACAGCAGGAGTTGATATTCAATTGAACATGATGCAAAATTAAATGCTATGAAACTTCCCTTTGCCCAGAGTTTCAATTAAGTTTTGGAAAACTGATGGCACTATTACTGAAAAATGAATACAAATTACTACATTATAAAAACCTAAAAAGAATGAGAAGTCAACCTAACTATACACAAGAATAAAATGGCAGAAGAAGCACAAACCAATGATTCTTCAGACTGATCACCATCTCTCTAATAATGTCAACTGGTGACAATCTAAAGAGTTTAATCTCCTAAATTATGCCTGCAAAATTTCATCTATCCCATGTGGCCTGGAATATGGGCGGTCTGTGCTTCAACCAATGTACCATTTCTCTGTTCATTGGAGCTTCATTTAATACAGCATCTAACATAGGACTCCCAACAATTTTCAGGGAGCTTTTGAATGACCATATTCGATCCTTCGGCCAAGGTCTCTGGGGTTGCTTCTCCTGGCAAACAAAGGAACGAACGCTTCAGTTGAATTGGAAAAAAGTACACACAATGTGGCATGCTTTCAAATGAAAGAAAACCAAAACATAAGAGAGTATGTGTGAGTGACTAACTGTGTTGGGGGCGTAGTAGGCCTATATAGGTTTTTTTTTTTTACGGTAAATGTAATGAAACAAGAAAGAGTGCAAGTAAAGCTCACCATCTTAGAAAGCATAATCTTCACTGTCCTTGGACCATATACACGCTGACGTGATGGCTTCTGGACTTTGGCATAGAAGGAACCAACATCAGGTAAAGACAAACAACCCCTACTAGCTCTGGCAAAGGTAGCATCTGGTTCAGCATTTTGATTATACCAAAACATTAACTGTCCTAAACAATATGTCTCACTGTATGTCTTGCAATATTCATGTACACCCGAACCCAACTTGCTTGCAAACTTTGGACCTAGATCAAGTGGAGTAATGTACACAGGTGGAGAAGTTACTTTATCATATTCCTGCAAGAAGACATTGCATAAAAAGAAGAAAAATTACTTTCAATATAATAAACTTCTTAATATTTCAAGTTGAGTGTTAATATAATACTCACCCTTATTCTGAAAAAGGATTTTGTGTAAGCATATATGTGGATCAAGTCAGCAGCAGCATCGTGTCGACTTTTGTATGTACATGTAAGGTTTCGCACCTCATCCCTCAACCATAATAAAGATTTCTGAAGTTCACTCTCTATGTCATCAGAATCAGAAGGATCGTGGGCATGAATCTTGGCCTTGAGGTCCCTCAAAATAACATCTTCCATATGAGGAGTCATGCACTGGATGAGTTCTTCAACAAATGACCCCTCTCCTTTCCATAGATAAGAAACTGCTGCTTCTGGAGTCAGCCTCTCTAATGGAGGTGGGGCTTTTTTTGGGTCACCAAAAACACATCTCATAACATACTTCACCTGCATTGAGTGTTGGCATATTAAAGATATTGTTAATTCATCATTCAACTTATTTCTTAGGGGTCTTCTTGTAATTGAAGGAAAAGTAGAGGGAAATGGTCAAATGAAGAGAATAGGCCACCTTGTCTATAGTAAGAGCTAAATTCTGAAGCCTCTGATTGTAGACACCCTCTGCCTGCAGCAGTTAAAGGAGATGTGACAAAAAGCCATATCAGCAACTCCGACATAATACTTGGGCAACAGCTAACATAGTATGCTACATACACAGACAATTGGGAATATATACCTGAATTTCAGCATCACTCTTTTCAACCTCCAGATGTATTTCAGCAAAGTATTTCTTTTTCTCCTCTAGATTATGCCTAAGAATCTCATTAGGGAGTTTTGTCCTCTCAAAATTAATAAATCTCACCTAATATTGCAAATCCATATATCAGTAATATCCTAGAAGCTCAAGATTTCAAAACATAAACTAACTAGAGGAAACACATACCAAACGAGCTGAATAGGCAATCAACCAATCAGGTAACCCACCAAGCAAGCAACTGCCAAGCCCAGCTTTGCCCAGTTCAATGTAATCTTCTTCAGATACTGAATTCAGTTCACAAGCCTCTAGCATCAAATGGTGTCGATCAAGTAATCCGTGATGCTCTTTTAGCACCTGACATCAGAACAATAAATCTCAATTGAATAGACATATCCAAGAAAAAACCATCAAGAGAGATAAAGATGCAAAGTTCACAAATCAACAAAAACAATGTATTCCTCAGAACTAAAAAGAAATTACCAAAACTCCTGAAATATCTTAGATTCATTCATAGTATGTACCTTTAGATAAGCCCCTTCACCAGTTAAGTTTAAATAACTACCACGGCAGACCTGGTTGCCGCATAAACAAACAGAAGCTTCATACTCTTCCTTACTCTGCAAACAAATCAATCATTACAAAATAAACAAATTACACTACAAACTTAAGGAAAGGTTCTTATGCCACTGACCTCAGTAACCGAATTATAGTCAAAGGTGATCTCTTCACCGTATGCTATTGGTCTTACAGAATAGATTCCAATCTGGTATTGACCATCAACAGCAGTGACCCTGTTCACACCACAAGGGAGATTATGTTAGTATGAAAAAAATATCTTATTACATCATACCCGCTTCAACTCATACCAAACCACCAGATAGTCACATAAATTAGGGAGATGCAATAAACTAGGCAGTACATTAAAAAAACTAAATTCATGCCATTTAATCTTCTGAAACTGAGAAAGATTGGAAAAAGACTTCATCTCCCTATCGGAATCTAGTCAAGGTAAAGTAAGAAATCTTAGCATAGGAAGACGCTTTTTACATAATAACTATGCTAAATATAACAATAACGTCAATATGTAGATATCTAGATTAATATTTATACATATATATAACAGACAGCTTTCAGTAATTCTCAAATAACACTCAGAATCTCTATTGAGAAAAAAAACATGTAACTAATTCTCCAAGAGTAGAGGAATACATAAAATAAAACCATGGTGGACGTACTTTGCTTCACAATTAGGTCTACAGGAATGACAAATTCGACTTGCATAGTTTGCCTTATGCATTGCATCAACAACAATTAAATCATAACCATCTGCATCACCCTGTATGGAAAGATTAAAGTTAGCCCAATGTTCCAAGTGCATAGAAACATGAATGATAAAGAAAAATGGCACTAACATGTTAAAGTTCATAAAAGATGAGAAAAATATGCTCCTAAGACTCATATTTCCTTTGTCGTGACTTGGAGGATTGAAATGGCTAGGGAGTTTGAACAATTATAGTTTCCTTCTTCAGGACTAAGATTTTTTCAGAAAATAATGTTAGGAGTTCATAAGTATGAGTAGGATTAGCCCACTGTTTCTTTGTTAATTGCGTAAATGAATCAACTAAGTTTTCCACATTACTGATTTTTTTTTATTTTTTTGTAAATGTGCAATGCAACCCATCCTTGCATGTGATGCCAAATAGGTTTCTTGTGGTGGAGATCTCATCCCTGTCTTTCTCCTTCAATTTTCTGCAATATTCTTTTCTGCCCAACCCCTTAATTGACTTAAACATTCACTAGCCAACGTAATCGGACATCGCATCTGTTTTCTCTTCTAGATAAGAAACTATACAAGTTACTTATAATGCAAAAGATCCACATGCTGACAGTCTGCATGTCCGCTCATGATCTTCAAATTCTATCATTTAAAGAACCCTCACAAATTTTAATTATTACAAGACAAGTGCTCTCACCTTAAGAACTAAACCTATTATTTTACACGAATCTGTAATGGAGCTGCATCAGTAACGACAGCAGCACCACCAAACACACACACACACACACATATATATATAGAATTTGATAAATATAATTAAATGTACAGGAAACCTTTGGCCTCTCAAGATTTATGTTGTAGAACTCTGGTGCTGGATCTTTATTGTTCTTTTGCAAAGCACGGATGCCATCTTGTTTTTCATACCATTTCCAAGTTGGATAAACCTATGGTGATCATATAAAGAAAGGTCAGAAAACTTTGAAGTATATTTACAGAAGGAGAAAGCATCACGTGCTGCATAAAGATAGACCACATTTAAAAGTAAAAAATGATAAACATTAACAATGAGATCACCAAAACCTAACCAATTATTTCAGAGACCAAATAATACATTTACTATCACGTGCAGAAGCAAAAGAGTACAGAGATTTTTCATGAGAACTAGCATAGAAAGGAGATGGAACACTTTGAGCTGGAAATGACCATTAACAAAATACCAATACTTGCAGCTCAGAATGTTTTAGAATATATATGAAATTAATGGTGGAAATTGGAAAATTCAGATATTATAGAAGGGTGTAAAAAGAACTTCAACAAACCTACTCTTCATTAGGTTACCAAGAGATATGGCCACTATGTTTTTCTTTCCAATATCCAACACATTGCTCTATGTTATCAGCGAAACCGTGGCAATAAAATTCATTCATGTAGCCCTTACTCCCTTACCAGACAAAAGTAGGTGTGGTTCCACATCCACATTTCACTTCCTTGTTAACCATTACTTGTTACACAGGATTTTTTTTTTTGAAACAACACCATTTATATTAATAAAGGTAAAGTACAAAGGGTAGTGCAGAGGTTGATTACTTGTTACACAGGATTACAGATTCTTATACTATAAACTACAATTTTTTTACAAATTCCCAAATTAATATGCCAAGTAGGAACCAGAAGTTACAGATTAATCAAATCCATATAACAAATGTTCACCCTACACCATCTCTGAGTTTTTTTTGGAAAAATGCAAATAGCACAAAATGTATTATAATCCCTTCCACCTTATCTATGAGGAAGATCATCTACTCTAATGCATACATCTCATGGGGAACAGTATACCAACAGCAACAAAGTTCCAAATATGAAGCAATATAAGTTTCTCAACCAAATTTTGCGCTCCCCCACCCAAGAGAAAATATGCCGCCCGTGTAGTGGCTAATTTAATAAAGCTCTTGGAAAGTGACTTTTAGCTTTTTGATTCTAAAAAGATTTTTGTGATGTTTGGAGTGAGTGCCTTAAAAAGGAACTGCAATAAGTAAGGGTTGCTTTTGGCTTTGCTGCCATAAGTACTTTTTTGAAAAGCACAAGTTTTTTGCAGACAAGCCCTAAAATAAAAAAGCAGCTTAAACCAAATTAATTTATAGAATAAATCAAATAACTATGAGAAACATATTAGGAGGTACTCAATGTAAACAAAAGGACATCAAATAGTAGTCACCCTACATTAACATGAAAACTTGTCAAAATGAAAATTTTCTAGAACCAAAAGTCTGCAATTCTCGTGTTGCAATCTGATGTATGTGCCCAAACAACTAAACATTGAAACTATCGATTAACTAAAATTCATGTAAACAGCATCTACAAGAACACCGAGGTCATATAATATCTGTGATCTTAAAGTCAGTGAAATTGAATTATTAGATTCATTACCTCTCCCAGAAATTCAACAACAAAATCATCTTCAAGGAAACCATCTTCTTTATTGCAAACAACTCCAAGCCCCTGATTAGAAGAACATTGTCAGAGGGGAGAATGAACGCTATGGGTATCCAACATGTAATGACAACATTTGATAATACATGTATAAGATAATCCAGCTAACCTTTCTATAGGCAACATAATTGTCCTCAGGACGACTATTGATAGCCTTCAAAATTAACTGGCAGAAACGCATGGTTCTTCTGTCATGGTTTTCCTCCGCTGTTTCAAATATCTCTTCAAACACAGGCTTCAAGGGATATATCATAGGGGTATTTCCAGAACCAGTAAAGTTCCTGACTTTCTTGTTGAGAGTGCGAAGCAGAACATCTTCAATGAACAAATGTTTGTCAAGGAGAGACCAATCTGATTCATCTGGCATGGAATCAAGAAGGAGATTATGAGTGTAAGGATCTATGCCATAAACTTCTTGTTCTATCACCTCATCCCCAAGGGATTTTCTGGGTTTGAAATCTTTCACTTCAGGAATTTCCATGTCGGACTCCTCGGTGCCATTTTTTTGTGCATTTAGCTTTTCAGCATAATCCTCAGGTAAAGCAACCTGCATTTTTCTTCTTACTTCCTCCTCATCTGCTACAATGACATAGTGATCAATAACTTCATACTTTCTAGTGACAGGAGGGACAAGGCTGGCTTTTGTCATGCGAGCACCCCATTCACGCTCATCGGCAAGGGAATCATACCCATCATCAGGAGTAAAGTACGCCTCCCTTCTAGACTCTCCGCTTGCACCTTCAGACTGTAACTCCAAGTCACTTTCAGTGTCTGAAGCAGTACTCTCACTATCAGTCTTACTTCCAACAGAAGATTTGTCAAAGTCATCAGATGTATCACTTTCTGAATCCAAAGATTTTTTATTTAATTTGGATAATTGCTTTCTGATTTCTCGGTCAGATACATTATCTCCATAATCAAAAAATCCGTTGGTGAATGAAGAGCCATTGCTCCTATACGAGTGTTTCCTTGCAGACGCTTTACTCGGATTCTTGTTATACTTTGAGGAAGCAGAGGCAAAGCCTGGAGGTGAGTCATCTTTCCAAGATTTCATTATCTCATTTCTTTCATAAGCCAACTTTAAACCATTTTCCAAACTTGTAGCTAGTTGAATAAATAATGTAACAATGCGATTCATGTCTCTAGCATCACCCCGGTTTTTTATTCTGAAATCACATATTACATGGAAAGTTATTGAATGCCCAATATTATCAATAAATTTATTGCAGTTAATGAGAAAGGCATTAAACATACCATAGACCAGGATAAGATGAACTCAAAAAAAAAATTCCCTCCAATAAAGATAAAGAAGAAAGCAGAGGGAGGAATGTGTAAGAGAGCAAGTGTTGTGTGCATGTGGATGGAGGGAAGAAAGTCCTACGATTGCAGTAAAATACTACATGAATTATCCCATAATGTGAATGCTACGCAGTTATAGAAAATGAACACAACCTACAGACTTACTTAATCGCATCCCGACACATACGACTGATATCCTCTTTGACAGAGATCAAGCCACGACTAGCATAGTACCCATTTTTCATTCTTTCCCCAATCTCGGCAACCTGACGAACAGAGAGAATATGGATAACATTAGCCCAAAACATCTTGAAAAGGAACTGCATAGAAAGGAACATAGATAAGATGATAGATAACCAAATGTAATGACGTTAAGTGTACCTTAGGCTCAAAATACTCAAAAGTGTTCTGTTTCATAATGTCCCGTAGACTTATAGCAATAAATTCCTCCATCCTCTTATACCCATTTCCAGACTTCTTCATAGCCAAACGTCTCAACTGAGCATCCCTAGATAGGATAGATGAAGACTTTCTAGCATCAAAGAGCTTAGATCGTTTATACAAGCTTCGATGAAATAACTGATTTGCAGAGTCCCTTTTATCTGAACTTTCTAAATATTCTTTCAGCCCATTGGAGTCATCCATCTGATTAGAAGCTGATGAACTCTTGTCAGGTAAGTGATTTAGGCTCCGAATTTTCCATTGGGGACCCCAACTCCTAATCCAATTAATATTAGGGAACTTCCAAACCAGATCTTCTAGCTGAGTGCAACCTCTAATATCTATAGATGACAAACAAGGGAATGACTGAAGAAGCTCCTCGAGCATGCCAGAAGTAATGCCAGTGCAACCACGTAGTAGTAAGGAAGTGATCTTATCATTCTTGTAATCATTCTGGAAATTATAAGATTTATCAGACTAGCAATCTATGTAAATAACAAACTTCTCAATATGAAATTAACAGCAAATTCCATTCAGATGTAAAAGGTAAAAAAACGAATAGAACAAGGATAAAGAAACCAAATTATAGCAGAATTATAGATATACACACGTGAAACTTTACCATTATCTTCAAGATTATGGGGCCAGAGCAATTAGGAGCAATGGCGCAAAAGTCAACCTGTCTGGAGATGCCTTTGTAAAACTTGACCGCTGATCGCCAATGCTTGCAAGTCAAAGCAGCATACTGAAGGGACTTAACATCACCTTTAAGAAAATGAAATACCCGTGCCAGAACATGACCATCGAGTAGATCCCAGCTTCCACTCTCAACTTCAGAATCCACTTCATCTCCTTTGCTAAAGGTAGAATCACCACACAAATCATCAAATGTACACTCATCCTTCCGAGAAGCCAATTCATCCTCTTCCATCTCGTAATCCTCTTCCATCCCATTTGTCCTAGTTCTTTTACTAGTGCGGAAGTGATCTGAAATGTTAGAAGAGAGGAATATCTCATGAAATCTTAATATAACTTAAGAATGAAAATATATCGAAAGGTTATTGTCAGTGGGATACTTTACATCATTCATAGGATTTAGCAAGTAGAAAACGATTAATTCCATTATACATAACCACGCCTTTTGCTAGTATAATACCCATAAAATGAAGAAATGGTTTCAGAACTACATGATGGCAATAGCTACAAATAATCGTCCCCAAAAAGGAGCAAACAATGTCAAAATTATTCATTAGATTTTACTCTTAACATCTCTACAAGAGGCAGGGTTTAAGGGTGGATACAAAAGTTCCCTGAATGAGAAAACAATAGAGGATTGCATGTAAATTTCAATGAGAATATAAATACCTGAAAGGTAAATGTGCTTTTCCATTTCTTTCTTCGGCTGCCTGGCATTGAGCCAAGGATCAAGGACTTCATTTATAGCTGCAGCAAACTCCCTACTCTTGTATGATTTCATCACCAATTCATGAAGCTTTCCCCGAGTATATCCAATAAAGTGTGGGTGCAAGTCATGGAACCTACTAGAAATGGTCTGTTTTTCACTTAATACCGCCCCACTTGCTTTGGAAATAGAAGTACAAGAGGCTACATTATTTTCATGATCGGTAATTCCATAAGTCTCAGAGGGAAAGGTAACCGGGACCCAAACTTTATCGCGTTTCCTAAAAACACTGCTATGTCTCTGAATGACACCTTGATCCGCCATTCCTTGAAGCTCAGAAAATGATAAAGGTCCTTGTTCATGTCCAGCACCGTCAAGGTAATACCAATCACCCAAGTGCAACTGTAACTCGTCTACTTTGCAGAGATGATCTCTAGGTATACTGAAGGATCTCTTCTTCCAGGTATCCACTGAGTCTTGTTCATGAGTACTCTTTGAGATACTATCTTCTGACGACCTCTTCGTATCACAAGTTGTGGAATATGTCCTCAAGGACTTCGATGGGTAGCTTTCCTTTCCTCTAACTTTTGCGCGGGGTTCAGACACAAATGAACCATGATCCTTCACCACACAAGCATTTATCCTGACCACTGGAAGCATAGTTCCTTTCACCCCCCTGACAAGGGCAGATTTAATTTGGCTTGATCTGCTCATAATGCTGGCATCGTTCAACTCATCCTGTGAGGTGAAAGCCCATGGTTGCAAGTCAACCCTTCTGCTCTGAGAAGGGTAGTACAATTCATCTTTTTGTTGCCACCTAGGGTCTTCACAGCCAGATTTGGGCATCTGACACAAAGGGTAACCATCATTGAGGACCATCTTCCTCTTCCAAGTTATGTCTTGAGCAGTTTCATCATTCCTCTTCCAATCACCTCCCTTGCAGGCCCATTTGCTAGAAAACATTTCGCTAGCATCACTAGAATCAAATATATTATCCTTTTCAGAGGATGCAACATTGGTAGGGCTTGATTCTGCAGTGTCTTTCATTGCAAATTCAGGAACAGTGGACAAGCCCTCAGCACCTTTGTAATTGCAATTTTCACTCACGTGCTGTTGGTGCAAATTATAACCTGTAAATTGAAAAAAGCAGCAGGTATAGGTAGACAATTCAAATGGAGTATTTCAGCATGAAAAGTATGTAACTGCAACAGTCAACACAAAAAGAAGAAACCAAAAATATGCATATATGAACTTCTTCCTCATAAGTACTAACTGTACTAAAAAAACATGGTTTCAGATATTAATGTGCATGATCTGTAATAAAATCAAAATGGTAAAATATTCCAAAATATTGCACAAGCTTTTCAACAACAAAAATCAAGCATAATTCAGCACCAAAACAACAGTAATGAAATCACTGACAACGTTCTCTTAATTATTAAGAAGCCTAAGTACAACAATAACTAAAAATTTCTAGGAACTTAATCCAGTAACTGAGAAATGAATCAGCAGTTCCACAGGTAACTTAGCAATAACTCATGGCACTTAGTGTAGTATAGAAAAGCAAGAGCCAGACAGCGACGTGTAAACATAACTTGCATGCAAAATTATGACAAATATGGAATTTTCCAGAGTCTAACTTCATCCATGTAATCAGAAGACCTAAAGACAACATGTAACCCAAACCATTGAGCCAATACAGAAATTATCAGCAATCAGAGCACCATAAATCAACATCCTAGCCATGCGAACGAGATAGTAAATAAGTACCTTCCGCTGTTGCCAATCTCTCCCAATCGCCATGCTCTAATGTCATTTTCAGCACCTCTGTGAGACAAAATTAAATGAGGACAAAATATTCCAAAAAACAAAACTCAAGATTCTTTAGATAGGACAAAACTTCTCTAAAACAAAATTAAAAGAAAGGGCTTATTAAAATTATTTAGTTTCATCACAGGCTTCGGAATTAAAAAAAGACACGCACTTCCATGTCAGATAATACCGCCTGGAATCTGATGAGTTGTTTTCCAAAAAATGAAACGGGAAAGAAAGAAAAATTATTTAGTTTCATCACAGGCTTCGGTTTTAAAAAAAGAAACGCACTTCCATGTCAGATAATACCGCCTGGAATTTACATAAGAATATATTCATACCAGCAATGATTTCAAGTTCCCTTCCAGGACTTAACGTAACACCCTCCAAGAGTGATCCAACTCTCTCATCAATAAGGAGATCTTCTACGGGATTGGCTGTGGATGCATTCTTATTAGAGTACAATACTGGATGTGAAGGAGCCAGCGTTTCCTCACCAGCCAGATTACCATTCTCTGCCAATAGATTACCAGGAGCCTCAGGAGGGCACACAAGTTGAGTAACTGTGTCTGGAACAACTGAAGGAAAGTTCACAGTCATCAAAGGGGAAACCGCATTTTCAACAGTGACCCATCTGTCACAGTCCAGATGCTTGATGAAGTGATCTGACACGATATAACCTTCCTCGAGAAGTGTTTTTAGATCAGACAATTTGGAAGGCCCGCGTTCCACACCAAATTGATCCAGGTAGTACCACTTTCCTGCAACTACATTTTCCACAACAGGGACGTGTGGAGGAGTATTGCAAATGTCCATGTCTTCTTCCATGGATGCTGGCTCTTCGGTAACTCCATTTTCCTGGGAAGATTCTTCATTTTTAAAAGCAGGACTGTGACACAACTCTTCCTTTTGACACAGACGGCTGGCACTTTTATCACTGGAGCAATTCGCATTATCCAGATTTCCTCTATCTTGTGATTCTATAGGTAATAATTTTGTTTCCTTTCCACCCAGTTCCTTCAGTATAGGCTTCCCCTCTTGCCCTTTGCTTTTATAATGACTCGGACGTTTCTCACCCACTCCAGATTTTTGATTTTTTTCCCGATGGTCGCTGTACCTACCTCGATCAAGTGGTGATCTCTCCAACAATGTTGGAGTTTGATCTCTTTCCTCATGGTTTCGGCCTTCATCGCGAGGGGATAGTTCCACATAACTAGGACTCCGATACCTGTTATCATAGTTACGGTTTCTATCATAAGGGGACCTACTTCTATCATGATGATGGCCCCGGTCAAAAGGAGACCTACCACGGTGGGCCGGGCTGTGATCCCGATCGTAATTGTGGGAACGATTAAGTGGGGACCGCTCAGAATGATGTGGACTACTGATATGTCTGTCATAAACTGCCCTAGATGAATCCAAATGCCTAGAATAATACCTTTCAGAAGGTATGTTCCGCATGGAACCAGAAGAAGCAAACTTTTTATAAGGTCGATCCATAGTCCTACCAGAATAGTGGTCTGACGAGAAAGCAGAACGGTTGCCATCATCAGATAGCTTCCGGCTTTTCGAGTTAGAGTACTCATCATACTCACCACGGTACTTCCTGTCACTGTTATCTGAATCATTATGCCGCTTTAGCCGACTACTGAATGAATAGTCTCTTGCATGATTCTTGCCATTGCTGCTGAGCTCATACTTCAAAGAACCTTCGTCCTCCACCATGTTAAAACTGTTCTTCAGATTCTCAGATTCATATCTGGAAGTAAACTTTCTGAAATGCTGAATACCCCCACCACTTCTGCTCTCACTGGAATATCTACCAGATGAAGGTGGTGACCACTCACGATCAGCTCTCCATCCCTTGTCTCTACCAGAAGTTGGAGTCGACTCAGTGTCACGATCATATTTTCTTCCTACTCTTTCCTTTGCAGAAGGTGATGTCCATTGACGCTCCCATTTCCATCTTTTGTCGTTAGCAGGGTCATACCTTCGTGCATTGGAGTTATAACCATATTCATCATCAGCCTTATATACAACCTCGCTCTTTCGCCACCTGTCAGGAACAAACTCTCCTTTCTCCAGCTCATTTTTCTCCAATTCACCACCACTCTTCCTCCACCTCCCAGGAACAAATTCCCCCTTCTCAATCTCACTCCTAATCTCATACCTCTTCGTGGGTTTTTCAGGAACAAACTCTCCATTTTCAATTGGCAAAGTCCCCAATTCGCCCTCCTCCACTTCCTCCCTTTCAACAACTTCTTTATTCAAAGTACCAACAATTTTCGATCCCAATGCGCTTCCTTTATCTTTTTTCGGTTTCATCTTCTGGTTCATTTCAGGCAAGTTGTTTAAAGGCTTCAAAGAAGAAATACACTTGGTTTTGCCTCCGTAAATCAAATACTTCTCCATAATAAGCTGTGAAGGCAAACATGCACCGCCGCCATCGCCCATGGAATCTCTTCCTCGAGAAAACACGTAACCATCCCCTAATTTTCCTCTTCTCCAGGATTGTCTATGCTCATACTGTTATTTCCAACTCGTAATTCACCTTCCGCAATCCTCGGTACGCTGCAAAACCCACCTAAAAAAATCAATTCAAAGATTCAATATTTACAAAACATAAACAAATTAAAGACAATTGGATGAACGAACGAAATACCTACACAAAAAAACACGTGAAGAATTGCCAGGAATAATGGAAATCTTCTTTGGGGGAGGGGCTAGGGTTTTGGAATCTGAGGACTTACGAGTTGGAATTGCGACAACTATTTTCTCCGTCGAATTAAAGATGAATTACAGAGTTTGTGAGAAAGTAGATTGGGAAAAATTGAGAGAGAGTAATGGTAATGGTACAGACACCGGATCGATCGATTGATTAATGTGAGAAAGAATAGCTGAAGACGAATCTCTGTGAAATATAATTTTCTTTTTCTCTTATTTATTGCCCTCGCTCTTATTAATTATATATCTAAAAATAAATTTCTTAAGCGCTTGGGCTTGACCCTGGAGTTTTATGTTCGGGTCGGGCCTTATAGTTTTTCTGCAGTTGATTGTCAACGGAGGTCGCATTTAGGTTTAGGTAGTGTTTCTAAATTTTGCTCCAAAACGATTTTGAGCTTTTTTACTCGAAAGTCTATTTAATTTTTGCAAATAAATTTTTTTTTCTCTTACATCAAGCAAATTTTCTAACGAACTATTTTTTCCGATCGATTTTACATCCAATAAATGTCGGCAAAAGTTGGTTCGAAATTTAGTTTTCGATCGAAATTCAAATCGATGTTTTCGGTCAAAAAATGTTCAACAGATTTTATCGGTGGGAAAAATGATCCGAAAAATTTCGCAAATTTTGTCAAAATTTTAATCTAAGTACATGCTTCGAATCAGGTTTCCGTTGGTTCGATTTACTATTACGTTTCCGACAGTTGCTTTTATTTATAATTTTCCGAATATCTTTTTCGGAAGCTCCATCGACTTTTAACTCTTCCTAGCTCCAAGTTAAACTCGAAATCTCAGCTTCTTGCTTTCATCATTTCTCTCCATAGTTAAAAGACTAGGGTTCGTAAAAAAAGGTTTTGCGTGAAATGTTTTGACTGAAATTAAAAGACTAGGATTCGTAAGTGATGTTTTGTGTGATATGTTTTGATTTTGATACAATTTGATCATTGTACTCCCAAATTCTCTCAATTTATGAAAATTCCTCAATGGCTTCTCAATTGCCATGAAATCACCAAAGAAACCAAAGCTTGTAACTCTTTCATTTTGGACATTACCAAATCGAGCCTTTGTCGATTACACTAGATTAGAGCACCCAAGTTTAAATACTTAATCACTATTTTGTAAATTTACAAACGATTTGTACTATGCCCTAAACTTTATAACAAATAGTTAAGAGCTTAAAAGCTATGCTATACTGCTATAGTCTAGTAAAGTATGGGACTTTTTGCACTTTGCACCTTCGAAACATGAAAAATAGGTATTTTGCATCCTTAAAATATAAATTTAGCACTTTGCACTCATAAAATATGAATAATTCAATACTTATTTTCCAAAATAAACGTAGGGACAAAATAGGTAATTCATTTTTTGGATCTTTGGCACTTTGCACCGCCGAAACATGAGAAATGGGCATTTTGCACCCCGAAATAGAATTAGCACTTAACACCCTTAAATTAAGAATAAGTCACCAACTTGCACCCCTGAAACACGAGAAATGGACACTTTGAACATTACAAACAAAGGATAATTTGCCATTTACTACGAATTTTTAGTTTTAAGTGCAAACACCATCCATTTTTTATTTTATTCAATTAGAGCAATTCCACCTACGCTTACAAAAGTTAAATTTTTGTTTTATGAAGAATGTTTAATTATTATGTCAAAATTTCAATAGCCATATTTCACATATCAAATTAAAAGTATATTGTAACAAATATTCTAAATGGCTGTATATTTTACATTAATATTGTAACTTTAGTATAATAGCTTAAGATTATGTCGAAAAATTCTCTTTAAATAATTATGTACAAAAATTATATTTTACCCGCCCCAAGATTAGTAGTATGCCATATACCAACTTTCTAATTAGTAGTTTCAATACCAATTAATTAATACTCCCTCTGTCCCAATTTATGTGTCGTTTTAGAGAAATTTTTTGTCCTAAATTATTTGTTACTTTAGAATTTCAATGCACTTATAATTACATATTTTCCATTTTGCCCTTATTTAAAATATCTAAAACTCTCACTTTAAGAGAAAAAGTAAGAGAGAGAATGTAAGGGTATTTTAGGAATATCATTTATTTTTTCCCTAAGATTGAGGCAATTTAGTAGGTGCCTTAATATGTGTGAAAACACCTAAAACGACACATAAATTGGAACATAGGGAGTAATTAATTAGTAACGAAGATTTTTAATCGCATGTAATTTACTATTCAAAAATCACAAAAGAAAAAAGAAGATCAATTGGATTAAGGCATATACTCCTATGAATCTAAGTAAATTATAGAGTGATTTAATATCGGACCCCTGAGATTTATTTATTTTACAAGGAATCCCTGACGTTTTAAAAATTATTTAAAATACCCTTCTAGTTTAAATTATTTATCAAAATACTCTTTATAGTTTCAATAATCCTTACAAAGAATCCCTAATATTTACAAAATCACTTCCCTAAGGAGTGTCCTTATAATTTTTAAAACCACATAAAAAATTTCACTATAGTTACAATTAGGGCTGTCAATGGGGCGGATATTGGTTCCGGATCCGTCCGAATTCGATCCGATTTATTAGGATAATTGTTCGATTAGAGATTCGATGGACCTGATCCGATTATAAAGATCCGAAATCCGAAACTCATGGAGCGAATATGGATTTAGGTCGATCCGATCCGTTAAAGATCCGTATCCGACAACAAATAAAAAGAAAGATATATATACAAAATAATTTATAAAAATAAGTATCATTAATAATATTTCAATGTCAATTTAAGAAGATAGTAATTTATAATTCGTTTATAAATTTATTTAAACCAATATATTCATTCAACAAATATGAATATAGTAAAGAAACTTTGAAAATGTGAGTTAAAATTAAATAAAATTGAAAAGATAATAAACTTGTTTTAGGAAAAAAAATTAATTTAACTTTTTAAATATAAATTTATTGGATCCGAAAAATATCCGATATCCGGTCAAATCCGACCAAGATCCGTTGGATTAAAAAAATCTAGATCCGAGCACTATCCGAGCAAGATCTAATCCGACATAATTCGATCCGATATAAATGGAACCGGATCTGGACGAGTCTGATCCGATCAGAATCCGACCCATTGACAGCCCTAGTTACAATAAACCTCGAGAGCTCCAAGTGTACATCATCCTAAACTATAAGATTACAAGTTCATCGCGAATAAATGTCCATGCCCAATCCCAACTCTCTAGAGAGGCCCAAATAACTAAAAGGATCACAATTTGATGAGGTGAAAGTGAAAAATAATAAATTGAACATTATGGGCCTAAATTGAAAGTCTAGCAAAATCTAATAAACATGCAGCCTACACTTAAAGCTAATTGGGCCTTTTCAAAATGCAGTCTCCCCTTAAGAGTACAAGTACTGTACAAGCCTTGCACGGTTAAGGGCATATTCAATGGTGGGGCCTCGGGACTCCGGAGCCCTGGGGCTGCCCCTGCCTCTCTCCCGAGCCCTGCCTGGTCATCTTCAATGGCAGGGCTCCGGAATGGAATTAATTCCATTTTCTTCCCTTGCCCACTCTCATTTATAACTAAAATAAATTTGATAAATATAAAATTCAGTCGGGTTTTTGCGGAATTATTTTCTACTCCGTTAGTATTAGTAAATTAAACGATATATGGTATGTCCGAATCGGAGTTCGGGTGAATGAGAAATAATTCTCAAAGATCACCCTTTGAAATAGAAGAAAAAAATAGAAGTGGTTTTATTCCGCATTGGAATTAGAAGAAAAAATCTTAAGGTTTATATATGATTTATGATTTGACAATGTAGTGGCAAAACAATCTAACTACCAAAAGTCTCTTCCTCAAGCGCAGGGGCGGGGGGATGCAAATCATGGATCGAAAATTACTTCGAACCTTCAAGACTTGTGCGAGCCCGCGACCTGCGGACACGAATGCAGTCTAATTCTCTATCTTTCGTCCCCTGACTTAAGGATCTCACGCGCCCCTCGTTTTCTTCATTTCTCACACGCGGGATCGAGCCGCGGTCAGAGCTTCCGCAAGGTAAAAAAATATATGAAAGTGGGCGTGAAACAATTAATAAAAATGCGAAATTACCCTTGGGGGGAGGGGGTAAAAGCGACGTTTATAATAATACAGGGAGGTAAATTGCTATATATATATAATAGCATTGGGAGGTAAATTGTCACATTTATAATAACAGAGAAAGGTACATTGCCACTTTTTTTCAATTCAATTTTCATTAACTCAATTTTTTATTAATGCTTTTTTTTTTTTTTTTTTTTTTTGAGGGAAATTTTGTTTATGAATGCATAAAAGGAGGTATTATTGTCAATTCAATTTTTCTAAAGGCTTAAAAATTTATAGGGAATAAGTGCTTTAATGGGATTTCCTTATTTTCTTCCTTGTTTCTAATTGTTTATTCAAGATTTTATTTTTACCATGACCCTTTATTATTACTTCTAATTTGTGGAAAAGTGATTTTGTGGAATTCTTTCATGTGTGTACATCAGATGATTAAATTGCACTTGTCCATATTTATTTGATGATTAGAGGTTCTTCTTGAATTTACAGATTTATTACAAAATTTATTCTATTCAATTTGTTCTGTAATTCACTTGTATATTTTTATCATTACTCCCTGCAATGCAAACTGTATACAATTCCTTAACAAATCTCGGCCGAAACAATGATATTTACGTGACCGTTGCTCAATCTTTTGCGATTTTATATACGAAGTACCTACATTGATTATAATGATAATAATAAACAAAATTCTTATCTTGGTTATTACTAGCATTGTTCTAATTTTTATATATATTATTTTATTGAGTTGAACATAAGTAGCTTGATATTAATTTATATATCTATTTCGTTAGATTTAGCTAATCGTGTTAATTCAAATCAAAATATTTATCAAATAGTTAATGTAATTCAAACTTGGTTTGATGTGTATAATGAAGTGAACTTAAGGAAAAATATAATGAATCGAATTCCACTTAATTTAATTAAATTGAAATTCAAGTAACTTGATTTTAGTTTTGGTCATAATTAATTAAAAATGAGAAAATAATTCTCCCATTTTTTTAATTTCTTAACAGTTTTTTAGTTAGGATCTTTTATGTAAAGTGAATTTTCTTATCACCACAAGAAAAAGTTTAATCCTATTGACAAAATATTTATTGTCAGTGTTAAACTTAATTTAACATAAAAATATTAAACTTGCCATTTATTGGAGGATATACACGACAGCTGAAATTGAAGAAAGGATCGCAATTAGGGATTTTGTTGATTTAGGGATTTAGATATATTATTTATGTTTTTATTATTTTCTATTTTATTTGCTACTTATTGTATAATTACGCTTCTTCAGTTAGTTTGTTATGTTGTAGCCGCCTTACTAATGTATATATAGGTGTATGTTCGATCATTGTAACACACAGTTCATATAATATAATTTTACATTCCTTTTCCAATTATTCTGTCCAAGATTACATACACACACTTCAAATACATTCACAAATTGTTCATCATTCATCATGAATAGCTACAGATTATAACACCATTAAAAGAATTAGGTTAAATGTCACAATCGTGATTTTCACATTATAATCAATCTATCTATCTATCTATCTATATCTCTTCTATATCTATCTATCTATATCTATATTCTATTTATTTTATTTTTATACATATAAAAGTATGAGTTGGCTTAAAGAAATTTCTTCCCTTTTTTGTGAAGACTAATATAATCATATTTAAATTATATTTTGATATTTAATTTTATGGCAAAAAGTTAAAAGAAAAAAAATCCTAGAAGTATAATTAGACAAGAGTTCTATCATACATCAACCTTATAATTATCTTTTAAAGTTTTACAACTCAGTAAAACATTAATAATAACAAAAAAATAAATTATTCTATATTTCTTGAAATTTTTCTTTGAAAAGTTCTTAAAAAATTATTACTTATTAAGGAACCTCAAAAAAATTAAAGAGACTGAAAAAAAAATTATGTCACATTCATGCTTCATGAATAAAAAAAGGTACTATTTAGTTAACTAAAAAATGTATAATTGTACTTGGGTTAAGCCCAAAAAAGTCAAAAGATAGAAATTGTCAAAATCAACTATTCAATCAAAAATATATGATAAAAATAGTAAAATCAACGGGAAAATGGATCATCATATAGAAAGAAAAGTGAGTTAAAGCAAAAAAAATGGTGAATTGACAAAAAAACAAGGTTAACCGGCAAAAAAGTGGATAAAACCGGTAAAAAAATTGAATGATATCGGCTAAACACGGGATAACAAAAAATGGATCAAATTGATAAAAGAACAAACAAAAAAAATGGTGAATTGATAAAATAACAAGGTTAACCGGCGAAAAAATGGATAAAACTGGTAAAAAAAATTGAATGACATCGGCCATACACGGGATAACAAATAAATAGATCAAATCGATAAAAAAACAAAAAAAAAAAGAGTTAATTGGCAAAAAAAATGTGAAATATGTGAGAAAATATGTTAAATAAGCAAAATAATAAGTAAAATCAGACTAAAATTGGGTTTAACCGGAGAGAATGAGTGAACTGATTAACAAATCTGAAGATCAACTAATGGGTTAACTTGAGAATGGACGGATCGATTAATAAATTGGACAAACCATAAAAAAATTATGAACGAACGGGTTAAAATAACAAAAAAGAAATGATAAACTCAATGTAAAAGCAGGTAAAATCGATATTTCTTTCCTAAGTTTTTATGAAATTATAACTTATTAAAGAACCTAAAAATAAAAGGCCACAATTGGGCTATAGGAATAAAAAAATATTATTTAGTTAACTGAAAAATTTATAATAAAAAAATAGAACGGTTAAAATTGGTGAAAAATAGTAAAATTCTATTAAAATTATATATGATTAAAAAAATGGTAAAATCAATGGGAATATGAGTTAGATAGAAGAAAAACGAGTTAAAGAAAAAAATTATGCAATTGATAAAACAAAGGGAAGCCGGCAAAAAATGAAAAATTGGTAAAAATGAATGATATTGACCTAACATGGGATAACAAAACATAAATGATAAACTCAATGTAAAAGCAGATGAAATCGATGAAAGAAAATGTTAAAATAACAAAAAAAAATGAATAAACTTAGTGTAAAAGCAAGTTTACTCGATAAAATTGAGGAAATTTGGTAAAAACGAGTTAGATTAGTTATAAAATGGATTAGGCATGTGATTGAAAATGAATGAACTCATAAAAAAATAGGTATAACCGGTAAAATTAGTTAAATGTTTAGATGAAAATATAAAGGTCAAGGAAAAAAAGAATTGATAATGTTTATTAGTTCATATGGTTGTCTTAGAATAATAATTATGTAGACATGTAGATTTATATTATAAATACTTAGTAATTATAGTTATTTTTTATTTTCAAGTTTTGGTTTAGCCTTTTAGGTAAAGGTGAAATACGGTTTCCCCTCTTAAAGTATGAGGTGGTATCAGTTACCCCCCTAAAGTATCAATTGTAACATTTACTCCCATCTGTTATAGTTTTGTAATTTTTTTTATTCCAAAACTACCCCCTTCCCTTACATAATGAATACATTTCTTTATTAATATAAATTTGTCTCTTTATTAATTATTAATCCACCAAACAACATTATGTTTAATTTCTTCATTTTTTTTTTGTTTCCTTCGTTTTTATGGTCTCAAATTTCTCTTTATTATTTTCATCTCGCTTTTTTCTTTATTTCTCTTTCAATTTATTTTCTTTATTTTCTTTATTTTATGTTTCAATTTTTTATCTCAAAATTTTTCTTTATGTTTTTTTGAGTTTTAATTTGGTGATAATTATCTCATTTATTAATTATCCTTCAAATTATTTTTCGCAAAATTCAAGTTTAACACCAAATATCATTATGTGTTAATTTCTTCATTCATTTATCAAAAAATAAAATCTTGAATTCATCCATCCATCCATCAAACAATATTATGTTTCAATTTCTTCATTTATTTTGTTTCCTTCGGTTATAAAAGAATGAGATGAAAATGAAGAAAAAAAATTGAGATCGAAAAAATGAAGGTAGCCAAAAAATGAAGAAAATAAAACATAATGTAGTTTGGTGGATGAAATGATTCATAATTAATAAAGATGCAATTTATTTTGATAAAGTTATAAAAGAAAATTATATATGAAAAGGGTGTCGGTATTTTTGGAATAAATACTACAAAATTATAATAGAGGGGGTAAGTGTTACAATTGATACTTAAGGGGGGGTAATTGATACCACTTTCATACTTGAAGGGGGGAAATTGTATTTCATCCTTTAGGTATTTAATTATGATATAACTTTAAATTCTTGGTAACAATTATTAATAATTAAAGCGATATAGTAAAAAAAAATTATGTGATATGTCACTAAAATAAAAAATTATTATATGATTCAACTAACATAAGAAATTAGTAAGCCACGCAAAAAAAGCTGAAATAGGTGAGAAAATTGGTTAAATCAACATAATAATAGGTAAAATCTACTAAAATTGGGTTAAATCGGATAGAATGGATAAATTGATTAACAAATGGGATAAAACACAAAAACGGTTGAAATCGGTCAAAGAACGTGTTAAAATAACAAAATAATAAACTCAGTGTAAAAGCGGGTGCAATCGATAATACATTAGACAGTTCTTAAGAAATGATCAATTATTAAAGAACCTTAAAAAAACCGCATTTATGCTATATTAATATAATAAAGTACTGCTTAGTTAACTGAAAAACTTATAATTAGATTAAGTTAAGAAAAATCAAAACATATAAATGGTTAAATGTGGTGCTAACGGATAAAATTCGATTAAAAAATATATGATAAAAATGAAAAATTTGGTTAGATCGAATAAAAAATAATTAAGCACAAAAAAATGATAAAAATCGATAAAACAATGAAGAAAACCGGTAAAATATTGAATGACATCGACTAAACACATGATAACAAATAACTGGTCAAATTGACAAAGAACAAGAACAAAGACGAGTTAAAATTACCAAAAAAAAAAAAGGTGAAATAGTCGAGAAAATAGGATAAATCAGTAAAAGAATAAGTAAAATCGATTTAAATTTGGTAAAACCGGAGAAAATGAGTGAATTGATTAACGAATGTAATAAACCACAAAAATCGGTGAAATTGGTGAAAGAACAGATTAAAAAAAACACAAACTGGTTTAGATGGAAATATCAAAGTCAAAGAAGAAAATAATTTATATTATTCATTAACTCAAATTGTTGTTTTAGAATAATAGTTATGTAGACATCTAGTTTTTTATTAGAAATACTTAGTAATTATAGTTCATATTTTATTTTCAAGGGTTGATTTTAGATATTTATGATAACAACTTTAAATTTTTGAGAACAACATAGTAATAATTAAAGTGATTTAATCAATGAAATTATGTAGTATGTCATTTAGACCATAGTATAATTAAAAATGATGATATGATTCAACTAACATAAGAAATTAGTTAATCACGTGTATTTTTCTAATTTGATGAAAAGAAATTAGTTAATCACGTGCAAAATACGTGCACTTTTCTAATTTGATTAAACGAAATTAGTTAAACACATGCACTTTTCTAATAATGACAAAAAGTTTGGGTTATCATTAGATTAGTGACAACAACAATTCTTGAGAAAAAATTATATTGCACCAATCATGCATATACATTACAAGTATATTCAGTGACAATTCAAAATTATTTTTGTTACTATTGTATTTAGATATAGATATATAGATATAAATATAGATATATATATATAGATAGATAGATAACTTGAAAAAAAACAGCATTAGTAGAAAAAATTAAATGATAATATAGCCCCAAAATAGATCAAACCAAACAAGATGAGATGACCCTAATTTACATGTCAGATAATTCAAACCATTAAGATTTTTGAATTCAAACAAAAAATTTAATATATTATGAATTTGAATAAAAATTAAATATTGAGTTTATTTATTATTTCGTTCATTTTTATTTAGAAATATATATACACACACCTGCAGTAATACATTTTCTCTTAAACTATAAGGTAGTACTACTATATAATTTTATCAATATAATTTTATAACTTCTTCATCCAATAAAAAATGTGTCACTATTAAAAATTAATATATAGTTCTATTTACAATGATTTCTGATGAAAAGAATTTTCGTCCAAGTGTTTGGTCCACGTCCAATGTGCCACGTAATGATGTTTTTCCGCTCCACAGTATGGAATCCTAAGCCGGTCAGATCGAGCTGGACTCCACTTCAAGGTTCATAACCCTGTGCTCAAAGAAACTCGTCAGGTTGTGCCGGTGGTTGACCCGGTGCTGACCCTCCGATGCCTAAGTCAGATCAATTCAAAGCATAATAGAATATAGCAGAAAAGTAGTAGTTAAGTCGAGCAGAATCTACCTTTAAAATGTAAGAAATGCGGAGTATTTATAGGAGTGGAAGGCGGATTTTTCGGGTCAGTCAGGTCTTTCGGGTCGGGTCGGATCTTTAGTGGTTATGTCGAATAAGGCTCATATCTATCAATATGTATGGTGGGCATGTCGAATAACCATGCTTGGATGTCGAGGGACATGTTTTCAAGTTGGAGATCAAGTATATGTATGTCAATTTTGGCGTATGTCGAATAGGTCCATTTTGGTGTATGTAGAACAGGTCTAGTGTGGTGTATGTCGAACAAGTCCAGTCTGGTGTATGTCGAACAAGTCCAGTCTGGTGTATGTTGAATAGATCCAGTCTGGTCTATGTCAAATAATAACAGATCTTGGTCTATGTCGAATAAGAGCATATCTTGGTCTATGTCGAATAAGAGCAGATTTTAGTCTTAGTTTGACTTTATTCTGACGTGTAACTTGCCATTTCATTGATTGAATATTTTGGTATAGCAATTTCGTGTGTATATATATATATATATATATATATATATGAGAGGGTCTAATAACTAAAGGTAAAATTTGCATATTTGAGAAAAAGATCATAAAAATACACTTCTAACACTACAAAACACATTCTGGTTAGCTACGAATATTTCAGAAATGTCCGTCATTAAAGTTGTTTAGCAACGAGACGAAATCAACGCTAAAACCCTCGTTGCTAAATTTGAGCAATGGATTTAGCGACGTTAATTCCGCTGCTAATTTTGTTATTCAGTGACGAATTTTATTAGCAATCCGTCGCTAATCTTTCACACTTTAGCGAGGGGTAAAGTGTCTCAACATTCAAGGAATAACATTTATTAAATGAACTCATGTGTTTCATTGTCATTTCCCACAACTTCTCAAGGAAAATGGGATCCGCATTTGCCCTTTCTTTCGATGTTCTTCTTATTATGGCACTACTTTGTATTGCCATGATTATGAACATCTGCGTAGCTCCCTCACCTCTATCTAGGCTTACACCGCACATAATCGTGGCTAAAGATGGTAGTGGAGATTTCGCTACCATTTTTTAGGCATTGAATGCAATGCCTAAGAAATACACGGAAAGGTATGTGACCATGCCTTTTTTTTTTCCTTCCCTTAACTTTCACTTTATAAGAATCTGAACATAATTTTAAAATTGTAATAATATATACAAATATGTAATTGATCTAAAGAGTGGCATCTACGAAGAGAATGTAATTGTTACCCAATGGATGGTTAACATTACCATATACGGTGATGGATACAACAAAAGTATCGTCACATGAAACAAAAACTGTAAAGATGGAGTTCAGTAGCCAAATACAGCAAAATTTGGTAATTCAATAAATTCATTAAATTTTTATATGAAAAAAACCATATTTTGTACATGTTAAACTAAAACTTTATCTAATTTGTAGCCGTTCTCGGGAATGGATTCATGGCCAAGTATATTGGGTTCAGAAACACAGCTGGTCCAATAAAGGAGCAAGCAGTGGCTCTCCATGTGTATGCGGATCGTGTTGCTTTTCTAAACTGCCTAATGGAAGGGTACCAAGATACCCTGTACGCCAACTTAGGAAGGCAGTTCTATCGAGATTGTCAAATAACTGGAACTATTGACTTCATATTTGGTGATGCCATAGCCGTGTTCCAGAACTGCAATATCTATTTGAGAAAGCCGCTTAAAAATCAACAAAACGTTGTCACGGCTCAAGGCAAGAAAAAATATAGAGAAAATATGGGTTCGTGCTCCAGAATTGTAACTTCCTAGCAGATGACAAACTCAAGCCGGAGAAGGGCCGATTCAAGAGTTATCTCGGTAGACCATGGAAGATATAATCTACAACAATTGTGATGGAATCTTATATCGACGATTTAATTTCGTCTAGAGGATGGTTGGAGTAGAATGGAACTCGAGGGCTCAACACTCTATTTTATGCTGAATTTAACAATAGAGGACCTGGATCGGACACTTCTGGTAGAGTGAGATGGCCAAGCCACAAGGTAATCAAAAGAGAAGAGGCCAGTAGGTATACCGTAGGTCCATTCTTACAAGGTGAGACATGGCTGACCAATCTTAGTATTCCTGTGCATTTTGGCTTATTCAAATTGATGTATAGTTTTAAGAAATAAAATTTGCTCATTTTATGTTACTAGAAAAATGCACGTGCTTTGTGTATGTCGAACAAGTCCAGTCTGGTGTATGTCGAACAAGTCCAGTCTGGTGTATTTTAAATAGGTCCAGTCTGGTCTATGTCGAATAAGAGCAGATCTTGGTTTATGTCAAATAAGAGCATATCATTGTCTATGTCGAATAAGAGTAGATTTTAGTCTTAGTTTGACTTTATTCTGACGTGTAACTTGCCATTTCATTGATTGAATATTTTGGTATATCAATTTCGTGTGTGTATATATATATATGAGAGGGTCTAATAACTAAAGGTAAAATTTTCATATTTGAGAAAAAGATCATAAAAATACACTTCTAACCCTTCAAAACACACTCTGGTTAGCTAAGAATTTTTCAGAAATGTCCGTCATTAAAGTTGTTTAGCAATGAGACGAAATCAACGCTAAAATCCTCGTTGCTAAATTTGAGCGAGCGATGGATTTAGCGACGTTAATTCCGCTGCTAATTTTGTTATTTAGTGACGAATTTTATTAGCAATCCGTCGCTAATCTTTCACACTTTAGCGACGGGTAAAGTGTCTCGATATTAAAGGAATAACATTTATTAAATGAACTCATGTGTTTCATTGTCATTTCCCACAGCTTCTCAAGGAAAATGGGATCCTGATTTGCCCTTTCTTTCGATGTTCTTCTTATCATGGCACTACTTTGTATTGCCATGATTATGAACGTCTGCGTAGCTCCCTCGCCTCTATCTAGGCTTACACCGCACATAATCGTGGCAAAAGATGGTAGTGGAAATTTCGCTAACATGTCTGAGGCATTGAATGCAGTGCCTAAGAAATACACGGAAAGGTATGTGACCATGCCTTATTTTTTCCATCCCTTAGCTCATTTATTGTTTCACTTTATAAGAATCTGAACATAATTTTAAAATTGTAATAATATATACAAATATGTAATTTATCTAAAGAGTGGCATCTACGAAGAGAATGTAGTTATTACCCAACGGATGGTTAACATTACCATATACTGTGATGGATACAACAAAAGTATCATCACCGAAAACAAAAACTGTAAAGATGGAGTTCAGTTGCCAGATACAACAACATTTGGGAATTCAATAAATTCATTAAATTTTTATATGAAAAAAACCATATTTTGTATATGTTAAACTAAAACTTTATCTAATTTGTAATCGTTCTCGGGAATGGATTCATGGCCAAGTATATTGGGTTCAGAAACACAGCTGGTCCAATAAAGGAGCAAGCAGTGGCTCTCCATGTGTATGCGGATTGTGTTGCTTTTCTAAACTGCCTAATGGAAGGGTACCAAGATACCCTGTACGCCAACTTAGGAATGCAGTTCTATCGAGATTGTCAAATAACTGGAACTATTGCCTTCATATTTGGTGATGCCATAGCCGTGTTCCAGAATTGCAATATCTATTTGAGAAAGCCGCTTAAAAATCAACAAAACGTTGTTTGCTCAAGGCAAGAAAAAATATAGAGAAATACGGGGTTCGTGCTCCAGAATTGTAACTTCCTAGCAGATGACACACTCAAGCCAGAGAAGGGCCGATTCAAGAGTTATCTCGGTAGACCATGGAAGATATACTCTACGACAATTGTGATGGAATCATATATCGACGATTTAATTTCATCTAGAGGATGGTTGGAGTGGAATGGAACTTGAGGGCTCAACACTCTATTTTATGCTGAATTTAACAATAGAGGACCTGGGTCGGACACCTCTGGTAGAGTGAGATGGCCAAGCCACAAGGTAATCATAAGAGAAGAGGCCAGTAGGTATATTGTTGTTCCATTCTTACAAGGTGAGACATGACTGACCAATCTTAGTATTCCTGTGCATTTTGGCTTATTCAAATTGACGTATAGTTTTAAGGAATAAAATTTGTTCATTTTATGTTACTAGAAAAGTGCACGTGCTTTGCAAGTTATTAACTAATTTCTTTTAATCAAATTAGAAAAGTGCACATGCTATGCACGTGATTAACTAATTTCTTTTAATCTAATTAAAAAAGTGCACGTGCTTTGCACGTGATTAACTAATTTCTTATGTTAGTTGAATAATTTTTTTTGATTAAATCACTTTAATTATGACTATGTTGTTCCCAAAACTTTATAGTTGTTATCATAAATATCTAAAATCAACCCTTGAAAATAAAAAATGAACTATAATTACTAAGTATTTCTGATATAAAACTACATGTCTACATAACTATTATTCTAAACAGCAATTTGAGCTAATAAATATGTAATTTATCTAAAGAGTGGCATCCACGAAGAGAATGTAGTTATTACCCAACGGATGGTTAACATTACCATATACTGTGATGGATAAAACAAAACTATCTTCACCGAAAACAAAAACTGTAAAGATGGAGTTCAGTTGCCAGATACAACAACATTTGGGAATTCAATAAATTCATTAAATTTTTATATGAAAAAAATCATATTTTGTACATGTTAAACTAAAACTTTATCTAATTTGTAGTTGTTCTCGGGAATAGATTCATGGCCAAGTAGGGTTCAGAAACACAGCTGGTCCAATAAAGGAGCAAGCAGTGGCTCTCCATGTGTATGCGGATTGTGTTGCTTTTCTAAACTGCCTAATGGAAGGGTACCAAGATACCCTGTACGCCAACTTAGGAATGCAGTTCTATCGAGATTGTCAAATAACTGGAACTATCGCCTTCATATTTGGTGATGCCATAGCCGTGTTCCAGAATTGCAATATCTATTTGAGAAAGCCGCTTAAAAATCAACAAAACGTTGTCATTGCTCAAGGCAAGAAAAAATATAGAGAAATACGGGGTTCGTGCTCCAGAATTGTAACTTCCTAGCAGATGACACACTCAAGCCAGAGAAGGGCCGATGCAAGAGTTATCTCGGTAGACCATGGAAGATATACTCTACGAAAATTGTGATGGAATCATATATCGACGATTTAATTTCGTCTGGAGGATGATTGGAGTGGAATGGAACTCGAGGGCTCAATACTCTATTTTATGCTGAATTTAACAATAGAGGACCTGGGTCGGACACTTCTGGTAGAGTGAGATGGCCAAGCCACAAGGTAATCAAAAGAGAAGAGGCCAGTAGGTATACTGTTGTTCCATTCTTACAAGGTGAGACATGGCTGACCAATCTTAGTATTCCTGTGCATTTTGGCTTATTCAAATTGACGTATAGTTTTAAGGAATAAAATTTGTTCATTTTATGTTACTAGAAAAGTGCACGTGCTTTGCAAGTGATTAACTAATTTCTTTTAATCAAATTAGAAAAGTGCACATGCTATGCACGTGATTAACTAATTTCTTTTAATCTAATTAAAAAACTGCACGTGCTTTGCACGTGATTAACTAATTTCTTATGTTAGTTTAATAATTTTTTTGATTAAATCACTTTAATTATGACTATGTTGTTCCCAAAAATTTATAGTTGTTATCATAAATATCTAAAATCAACCCTTGAAAATAAAAAATGAACTATAATTACTAAGTATTTCTGATATAAAACTACATGTCTACATAACTATTATTCTAAAACAGCAATTTGAGCTAATAAATATGTAATTTATCTAAAGAGTGGCATCTACGAAGAGAATGTAGTTATTACCCAACGGATGGTTAACATTACCATATACTGTGATGGATACAACAAAACTATCTTCACCGAAAACAAAAACTGTAAAGATGGAGTTCAGTTGCCAGATACAACAACATTTGGGAATTCAATAAATTCATTAAATTTTTATATGAAAAAAATCATATTTTGTACATGTTAAACTAAAACTTTATCTAATTTGTAGTTGTTCTCGGGAATAGATTCATGGCCAAGTATATTGGGTTCAGAAACACAGCTGGTCCAATAGAGGAGCAAACAGTGGCTCTCCATGTGTATGCGGATTGTGTTGCTTTTCTAAACTGCCTAATGGAAGGGTACCAAGATACCCTGTACGCCAACTTAGGAATGCAGTTCTATCGAGATTGTCAAATAACTGGAACTATCGCCTTCATATTTGGTGATGCCATAGCCGTGTTCCAGAATTGCAATATCAATTTGAGAAAGCCGCTTATAAATCAACAAAACGTTGTCACAGCTCAAGGCAAGAAAAAATATAGAGAAATACGGGGTTCGTGCTCCAGAATTGTAACTTCCTAGCAGATTACACACTCAAGCCAGAGAAGGGCCGATGCAAGAGTTATCTCGGTAGACCATGGAAGATATACTCTACGACAATTGTGATGGAATTATATATCGACGATTTAATTTCGTCTAGAGGATGGTTGGAGTGGAATGGAACTCGAGGGCTTGACACTCTATTTTATGCTGAATTTAACAATAGAGGACTTGGGTCGGACACTTCTGGTAGAGTGAGATGGCCAAGCCACAAGGTTATCAAAGGAGAAGAGGCCAGTAGGTATACTGTTGTTCCATTCTTACAAGGTGAGACATGGCTGACCAATCTTAGTATTCCTGTGCATTTTGGCTTATTCAAATTGACGTATAGTTTTAAGGAATAAAATTTGTTCATTTTATGTTACTAGAAAAGTGCACGTGCTTTGCAAGTTATTAACTATTTTCTTTTAATCAAATTAGAAAAGTGCACATGCTTTGCACGTGATTAACTAATTTCTTTTGATTTAATTAGAAAAGTGCACGTGTTTTGCACGTGATTAACTAATTTCTTATGTTAGTTGAATAATTTTTTTTATTAAATCACTTTAATTATGACTATGTTGTTCCCAAAAATTTAAAGTTGTTATCATAAATATCTAAAATCAACCATTGAAAATAAAAAATGAACTATAATTACTAAGTATTTCTGATATAAAACTACATGTCTACATAACTATTATTCTAAAACAGCCATTTGAGCTAATGAATAATATCAATTCTTTTCTTCTTTGACTTTGATATTTTCATCTAAACCAGTTTGTGTTATTTTAATCCGTTCTTTCACCAATTTCACCGATTTTTGTGATTTATTACATTAAATTTCCTTAGGCCAACTCGTACTTTTATATATATGTATAGATAGATAATAAAATATAGATTTCTTATCAAAAAAGATATATTGTAGTTTCGTAAATTATTTATATTTAGCAATGAGATTACAATGTTTGTAAACTTTAAGTTATCAATCAAACATGTGTAGGAAAAATATACATATTTTATTAACTTTATTGATATGATCAAAATCACATTCTTTCGTTTTCCTTATGCCAAATTTGAGAGTCAACCCCACATTTACTTATTTTCTTGCAATTCATGTACAAAGCAAAGCCAGAAATACAACATAGTTCGTAATGTAAAATGTTGTGAATAATGATCCTGCTGCATCATATAATTCATTTGTTCCGAATGTTTCATTTCCAACAAGAAAGAAAATCCACTTTTAATTACTTGGCAGTGAAACAAAATACCACGAAGTTTAGGAGCAATAGAATAACTGGACTCTGAAAATGTTGTGTTTAAAGAGGAAAATCTGAAGCAGTTGTGCGAATGAGAGGAAATGATGTTAAGAGCAGTTTTAAGATAAACGAATAAAGAAAGGAAAGGGAGAAGTTGGAGTCGTCACTAAAGGATCTATCCATCAATTTGATATCTTTTATTTGAATAAGAATGTTTGTACAATGGGTTTCCAATCCACTCGTTTAAAATTCATTGTTTGTGTTAGATATCCAAACTGAGTGTGCGGGTGACAACAATTGTCTTGTGGCACATAAACTGAGTGTGCGGGTGGAGTCACAATCGAATATCGTGAACACTTGTGTGAATGCACTATAAAGGAAGGGTATGCGCCTTTCCTAACATCAATTGGTTTTTGGGCAATTGATAGCGTCTGAGATCCTAAGTGTCACGTGTTCGATTCCCAGCAGTAACAATTGCTGAAGGGGAGATTGATGGGTATCCAAACTTAGTGTGCGGGTGACCGCAATTGTTCTGTGACACCTAAATTGAGTGTGCGGGTGGAGACACAATCGAATATTGTGGGCGCTTGTGTCAATGCAATATAAGGGAAGAGTATGCGCCTTTCCTAACACCAATTGATTTTGGGGTAACTGATAGCGACTGATATCCTACATTTTGGAATATGTGATTTCATGTATATGAAATTCTCAACAATACCTTTTAATTAATTAAACCAAGCTAGCTTGAAAAATATTCATCGATCAATAATTTTTAAATGCCAGCTTGGTTTTTACCTTTTAAAAGGTAGCTTGGTTTAATTAATTTTGAAAAATATTCATCGATGAAAAATATTCTCAACAATACCTTTTAATTAATTTTAGGATGCAAAGTGTCAAAATCATATAATTTTAGGGTGCAAAATGCCAAAAACTCATTTCAACTCTAGAAACAAACTTATTGAAAAATATAATTCAATTTAAACCGATTAAACTCGTTTTTCTTCACCGTTATCATTTCATCGTTTTTCACTAATTTAATCATTAAATTGTTTTTATCCATTTAACTCGTTTTTTCACCGTTTTCATCGATTATTTTCTATAATTCCATCTATTCAATACATTTTTGACTAATTTAGCTCTTTTTTTAATACTTATTTCATATATTTAAACCACGTTTGACTAATTTAACCCATTATTTCACCATTTTTTCCTCTTTTTTCACTAATTTGGTTGATTTAAATCGTTTCTGGCCGATTTAAATCATTTATGATCGATTTGACTTGTTTCCATACCATTTTTCATTAATTTCATTGATTTATTTGTTTTTATGTTTTAATATCGATTCCAACTCTACAATGAACTTATTGAAAAATAAAATTTGAAATATTAATTGAACTAGCTTGACTAAGGAATAAGGATTCTAGTTCGACTCTAGATTCGAATGTTAAAAGTTGTTGGTTGCATATGCATAACAAATCGAGCTCGGTCTAACTTTTCTTAATCACACATGAAATATCGATTAGCTTGATTCGATTTTTAACCTAATTCATGACCATGACATTGCTCCATAGAATTAAAAAAAAAAAACACTAATGGGAAAAAACACTCTTATCAATTTCAAATATGAAAAGTAGATAGCAATGCTAAAGTGTAAAGTGCAAAATTGAAAGCCTCATAAACTAAATAAAGTCATTAATATCCATTTTCTTCTCCAAATGAAAATTTGACTCGTTAATATGCCATTTTTATTCCTAAGCATGAAATCTCTTGGATTCCAGATAATATATTTCACTATCTCACTCAGAAAATGCCAAAATTAAACCTTGGAAACAAATAATAAGATGTATTAAAACACTTTTGATATCAAACTTTAGTTCAAAATATACATTTGATATCAAACTTTTTGAAAAAATACATTTCATACCATGATGCACTCTCTCTTGACACATTTAATTTAAATTGCCATCAATTTTCGGACAGAATTCAGCACGTGCCCGTTAAGCTTTTGGTCATTATTGAAAATTTTAAGGTGCAATCAAAGAGGTAAAATAAAAGAGAAGTGTTTATGAATAATGATTTATGAAATTTATTGATTTTATGTTTAAAATGTTTCCATAATTACTTTATCTACAACATGAAGGAGTAGCATATGTTCAAGTAAGAGGTGACTTCGAATGCAAGGATAGATCCGAATTCATATATTTGGGATAAAGTTGAAGAGAACGTCGCAAACTAGTTAGTGATTTTGAGTTTTCGTCCCGAACTATATCAGCTTACCGAATTTCGTCTCGTAATTTAATATTTTTTCCGGAATATTGTCCCAAACTAATTACTAATTTTGATTTTTCGTCTCAAACTTTATCAACTCACCGAATTTCATTCCATAATATATAATCGAAGTGACCTCAATAACCAAAACTACCGAACACCTCCCATTAGAATCAATATTAAAAAAATTCTCTAAAAAGAATCTAACTGATCCTTAGATATCAACACAATCAGTAACCAAATGAACAAATAACACATAATGTACATGGAAATTGAAAACGAATCTTCTGGGTTGAATATGGGTTCAAAAATCCGAAACAATTAGAAAAAAATACAATAATCACTATAATTTCCATAAAAAGGATTCATACCTCAAAGAATTGGGCAGAGCAAGAGTAAATTGCAAATCAATTACAAAAATCTCAAGCAATTAGAAAAAACACAAAAATCACAATTATTTTGAGAAAAAGATCCATACCTCATAGTACATAGCATGAGTACACAACAAAACAACAAAACAACAAAAAAAAAAAAAAAAAAAAAAAAAAAAAAAGAGGGTCAGAAAACACAAAAAAACACACATATAGGGGTCAGCCCAAATGCTAGGCAATTTGGGCTAACGCCTTGGCCCATCGGTTTGGACTTTGGAGGGGTCCCAAAAATTTTATATCTATCCTGACCCTCAAAATTTGAAAACTAAATATTAATAGTTTATTTACATAATAAGTATCCTTACTTAGTTAAAGCGTATTTAACATGATTGGGAGGTTTGGGTTCAAAACCCAATAATGACTGTTCTTTTATTTTAATTGTTCTATGTTCTTTTTACATTTTTCTTTCTTAACAAATTCTTTGTCAAACTTGTTTTTTTTTATAATAAGTGTTCTTTTAATTTTATTCTTTCTTAATATCTATAAAAAGATTATGTTTTTCTTCTTCTTCTTCTTATAATACGTCTTTTTGCTCATTGACTATAGCTAATAATTGATTTTGATAGGTAAAATGTTAAATTTACTTGCTTAAATTTGTAATGGATTTATATTCAGTACATATACTTGTAAAATTTTCTTGTTACGATTAATTCTATCAAAAAAGTAAATGGATTTGTTATTAAATTATGAATCAGAAAATTAGTATGTTAGAATTTAGAAAAATAATATACTATATGTTTCCTATAACAAAAAGGATTTTTAAATATCCTTGTGGGATTCAGAATTTAGTACTCATAAATAAAAGCATTGTATTCCGTACAATGTTTCTTCCATTAAAGTAGCATGTATGGTACTCTATCTATATACACAGTAGCAATCACAGTCTCTCACGTTGCACTTGACCAACATGTTCATATTAAACATGCTATAAATCAAAGGTCAAAAGAAAAAAACTTTGATCTGAGGAGGGATGGGAGATTTTTTTTTTATTTAGTATTACTACACTACAACAAAGATGATATTGTACGTGTGGCATTTTATTATGTCAATTTATTCATTTGTGTGGCATTCCATAAGGTCGCAGTACTTCTATTAGTGTGGGATTTAATTTGTACAACTAAAGAGATAATCTAGTGACATTATACTTTTAGCTACATCGTTGTAAATGGCACTGATTAAAAATATCATTATACTTCAAAATGTCACCAACATATATGTTGTATGACATTTTGCAATGCCTTTAAAGTACATATTTGTTGTAGTGCTAGTTATCTCCGCAATTGGTGCTCGTGCATTTGATATTGTTTGATTGTTACTCTTAGTCAATTCATGTCCACATTCCACTCATCTTGATGCTGCTAATCGGATCTTTTGTTATCTTAAGGACATTGTTGATAAATGTTCATTTCTTTCTGCATTAAGATTTCCGACGTCCTACATACCTTTTCACCAAACCAGTAGGAGGTGAAGCTCATTATCGACTACTTCAAAAATTGGGTGTTCTCGATATTTCAATCTGATCTCCAACTTGAGGGGATGTTGTAATTTATCTTTCATTAGTTGTAATCTCTTAGTATTTATTCTGTATAGTTGATAGAGTTAAACCCTTAACCATCATCTTATACAATAGTTTTTAAATAGATGCAATCATCTAGTCTTTATCTTGTATAGTTGTCTTGATATACTTAAAGTCTTAAACTAGATCTTAGTCAATATCTACTTATAATATTTCTATAAATACAAAACAATGTGAATTGAAAATAAACACACAATAATTTCTAAACATGTTGGGATCCAATTAAGAAAGGAAAGAGGAAAAGAAAAGGAAACTTAATTAGAAAACCGTGTCTTTTATTTCTTGAATATATCACTCACCGACACGCTTTTTGTTTTGGATTAACACACCAACACGCTTCTTATAATAAGTAAATTGCCCCAGTTTGCTTAACTTCTCTCTTAACTTTAATTACTGTTTTAGTGCTTCACAGACGATTCTTCATTAACTATTTAACAGTTACTTTAAGATCTAATGCTACAACCCAAAAATGCAATTATCCCAATTAATATATATATATATATATTAATATATATATATATATATATATATATATATATATATATATATATAATTCAGGTGTCCAAGCTTACACTAAACTAATCTTGAACCCTCAAAACCCTTGTCCTAGAACCCTGAAGGATGTAAATCGCAAGATGTGCCTCCACCAAGCCTCGGGAGCCCATCATACTGCTGTACACTCTTCGCACAAAGGTGTCTTCACCATAAATGACCCTTAGACAGACCCGTGAAAATGCTTCCATCCAAGTTCAAATGGGATTCGAACTCCCTCTCTTGCCGCTGGAGCAAACCTTATGAATTATGAATTGTTGGTCAGCCAATTGGAGATATGCCCTGAGTGGATCAGAATTGGTTCAAGGCGAATTGAAGATCATTTGAAACATGAAAAGCTTGTTCTTTAGTAAAAAAATAAGTTACACCAAGAGGCAAGAGAGCGAACAATTTTGAGTTCGATTCTCATTAATTTGAGTATTTTTTTAATTTAATATTAGTCTTGACAGATGATTATTTATATTTGTATTGTGATATCGATTGAAAATATTAATGATACAAGGGATGATGTAATGATTTAATACCGATCGATAGAGATAAAATGGTTAAATCAATCGGTTTTTTAGATTAATTACTTTTATGGAGTAGTGAGATATTTGCTATATTCATTTAAGCATTGTGAGCATTACAAAAGTAATTCAGACAATTCAAACTTATTGATGTAACTTTTTTTTAAGACGGTGAATACATTGTTACATTAATCACTATACCAGAAATTTATTCGAATCTATTTTATTGATGTCAAATTATATTAAACTAGATAAATACCCACACTAGTGGGTAGGGGCGGAGCCAGAAATTTTATTCGCGGGGGGCGAGACTAAAATGGAAAGTATATAATTAAATTATTTAAAAAATTATGATTATCAAATTTATTTTTAATATGCCGATAATTCTTATGATACTTGATATTGATAACATAATTTTGCTTTTCCTTATTAAAAGAGAACTATATTAAATGTTAAAGAAAATTTACTTATTAAATTCTACTTATACTAGGTAGTGGGGCTCTATTCCTTATGATTTAACTACACATTTAATTAAAGTAGACAGAGATTTTTGATTCACGCGATTCTTTCCTTTAGGAATTTAGAGGTACTAACAAGAATACATAAGGTGCTACTATAATAATAATAATAGATATGTGCTACTAATTTTTTTTTCTGGGGGGTGCGGGCGTCCCACCCGCACCCCCTATACCTCCGCCCCTGCAAGTGGGAGTTGAAAATCGACAATGATGTAACTTGTATACCTTGAAATTAATTTGAGGCGAAAGAACATATGTAAACGTCATAATTTTGGCATATATTTTTAAGATTTTCTAGCATTTAGTAAATAATAACTAAATAAAATTGGCATGGAATTTGGAATACGTCATATATACCTGAATTTTGTCGATTCATATACATGTATATGAATAAATTTAGTTTCATTATCATTGATTCGAACACAATTCAACCCAGGAATTTAAACCACAATCTATTCAGACAAAAATTATAGTGTCGGCACATCAAAATTCACGTGCTGTGACTTACCGCTTGGACTGTGATGCAACCCACCAGACATGAATATATGATACAAAAAATTTTACATCACAAAATGACACATGATCCTATGTAGGGGTGAGGCTTCGGTCCGAATCAGATCAAATTGGATCGATGTTCGGTTTCTGATCGGTTTGATCCTGAAAATTCGTGAATCGTTTATCAGATTGAAATTTTCGATCATGTTCGGTCCACGATTTCTGAATTCAAAATTTTACCAGTTTTTTTATCACAAAATTTAATGATTTGGTTCAATTCACTCCGTTTTGGTCCAAATAAACTATCAAATCTATGGATTAGGGATATGATTCGGGTAAGCATTCGGTCCAAACGGTCCGAACCGGACCGAATTTTTGATTCCTGGTAGGTTCGATCCTAGAAATTCATGGACCAATTACCGGATCGAATTTTTCGGTTCGGGAATCAGTCCGGACATAAACATTTGATCCAGATTGGTTCGGGCAGTTTTCGAAACCGTGCTCAACCCTAATCCTGTGTAAGTTAATTTTCTTAGATTTCCTTTTTTTCCCCTTGTTTTTATCTTTTTCACATCTTTAGGAGTTGGTTTAAAAAATTTCTAGTTGCGAGTTATATTGTGTCGCTATTATCAAAACCGATAAAAATTTTTTTTTACATCTATGATTAAGAATTCCACAAATATTAGGCTCTCCAAGGATAAGCTGAAAATGATGAAAAGTAAAAGTAAAGGCTGATTTTAAAATCATGCCATGGTATTTTCGTAAATCATTCTAGCATATATGTCCCTTATTTTGAAAACACTACATGAATCCATCCGAAAATTTCTAAAAAAAAGTGTTTGATTAAAGCACCCCATATATTCTCGAAGATAAACGCAAAATAACACAAGAATATCTATACAACATCAACGTAGATATGCTTATCTAGATTGGATCATATGACAAATCTAAAACAATAGGTCTATTTGGATGGGTTCTGATTCAGTTTCGTAGGTATCAGTTTAAAGAAAATGGTTTGAGTGATTTTGGTGAAAAATTTAAAACTCCATTTGATTAGGTTTCGGATGTTGGATTTTATGGTTCTGAAAAAGTTGAGACCTCACTTAAATTTGTTTTGACGTGGGGGTGTGGGGAATAAATTTTTAAGAGAGCTTGGGGAAAAAAAATAGATCGATGGAAGGTGTTAAATCAATATTTTATAGGTTTCAAGAGTTTGTATATAGATTTGTGAATAAGTTAGTGCTGAATTTCAGGGGTCTGATGAAGACTCGTTTATAAAGGTTCTGATCCAATCTCGCGAAGCCCTCGAGACTGGGTCAAAACTCATCCACATAGAGCCAATAAGTTTGAGTTTATAGTTTAATCGAGGATTAAATCTGCAAAATGTCTACGATGAACTAGATCGATGCAATTATGTCGAAACCTATCCAATATTTAAGTCAACAAAGTGTTAACTGAGTGAATAAATTAAAATATTAAAAACAAAAAGAGAGAGAGAGAAAGAAGGAAGAAGTTGATAACAACTTATGGATTTAATTTATTCCACTTCAAACTCGCTTTAAAACTTATGAATTTAATTTATTCCACTTCCAACTTCTAACAATTCCATATATTCTTTTTACCATCATTCAACCAAATCATATAATAAAAATAATTGAGAACAACTTATAAACTTTACTAGTAATCAATCCACTTGTAATTTATAATAAAAGGATGATACGAATTGGGAAAAGGAATTACTATTTCAGAAAGACATGTTTGCCTTCAAGATGCGTGAATCAACCATTTATCGAGAATCTCCACAACATTCCAAAAAAAAAATTAACCCGATTATTGGGCAAAATTAACGTGGAAATTTTTACGCTATATGTTTTGAACCTCAATTATTGCACTCTATCCTAAACATGAGGAGAGATATACATGTGGCAGGTTCAATTATTAGTAGCTGCATGATCACAATTTCTTTCACGTGACAAATTATTTCATTCTTTCTCTCACGTGGAAATAGAAGAAATCATAATATCATTAATTATAAGTGTAAAGTTTCAATATTGAAGGCCTACTTGAAAGGATTTTGATTCGGTTTCACAAGTCTTGAATTTAAAAAATTATTTTGGGTGATTTCGGTAAAATATTTAAAATTTTATTTGATTTTGTTTTGTATATTGTGTTTTGTGGTTTCGGAAAAAGCTGAAGCCCCACCTGGATTAGGTTTAGATGTTGGAGTTTGGGTAAAAAAGTAAATGATAGGTGTTAAATCAATTTTTTTTTAGAGATTTTGACAGGCAAAGTAGGTGGTGATATGTGTCAAATCAATGTTTTATAGGTTTCAAGAGTTTGGACATGAGTTTCTGAAAATGTTTGTGGCGAGTTTCATGAGTTTTGTCAAACTTCATTTGGAAGAACTCTGACTCAGTTTCACGAGGTCCGGCCAGAACCCAGCCAAATAGACCCGAAATGACTAGGATTATTTTAATAGACAAAGGATTTTATTAAATTGATAAGAAAAATCCGTTTGTATTCCGTCGTTATCTTGATTATCCTCACTTTTCCTTTAGTCTTCGTAGCTATTCTGATGAACTTGTAATGATTTATGTTTAGTAATGAAATTAATGACTAATCTAATTATTAAAAAAAAAAAAAAAAAAAACTTCACTGTAGTATAATTCAATAGTGTGTGATTTCCACAAATTACATAGTAATTTTCTTATTTTTCACATTTGTCCAATTGAATCCAAATCTACAATGTCGCTTGCGTGTAGTTAGCAGTTTTTTTTTTTTAAGCATGTTTACACTTCTCATTTAATTACTTCACTATATAATTAAGCTCTATGTCTAATACGGAGTGTGATGTAGTTAATTTTTCATCCAACTATATTTTTTTTTACATGTTTATAGATATATGTAATATGTGGCTAAGTTGTGGAACTATATATGAATTAATTTTTGTGGTAATGTCTTAGGCTACACCACAATAATTACGGTGAGAATACGACATCATTATAATAGATGATTTAATGTATTTCTAATCATAGTTTTTTGAATTTTTTTAAGAGCATTATCACCTCCGCTAATGAATGCGTTTCATACAACAAACATAATTTGACATAAAATTATCTGTTTGTTACACTATTTCTCTCATTTTCACAAAATTATAAAGAAAACTTATGAAATTTTGTATCTGAAACCATTTTTAGAAACTATAAACAAACAACATTACAAAAATTGAGATATTTTTAAAAATTCAATTTATTTCCAAATTAAATTATTCCAAAAAATACGAGACAAACAGAGCCTACACGTCTAGTGGAATTTAAATCTTTTCTCACGGATTAAATCAAACTTCAATGGAAATAGAATTCTTGACAAAGGAAAAGATGGCCAAGTACTTATTAATTAGTGCTTGCATAATCCAGCTGGAAATGACTCATCAATTCATAAAAGTTAGTAAAACAAAAGAGGAAATGAAGTGATATCTCATCATTCTTTAGGCCAAAACCACATCTAGTATGATGAAATTATTATTATTATTATTATTATTATTATTTATTATTGTATGATGAAGTATGAAACTTATGACATTTTAATTTATTAGAGGCATCTATTTATGTGCATAGTTATTCAAAGTTATCTATTATTGAAGATGTTAAAGCTACGGCGACAACGTATACTTTTTAAAGTATGTTTTATACGACCTGAAAGCAATACGACGACACCCGAAATTGCAAAGTTATACAATTCAGAATCAGTTCATATAGATGTTTTAGCAAGTTTGATTCAAAATATTGTAAATTTGTAATAACTAAACGATTATTTATCATTTCCCTCATAAAAAGAAAATATATAATACTACAAACCTTCATTGAGAAAAAAAAAATTGCCCTATTTATTGGTGGCTTTTAATATTTACACAGGAATAGAATTGCTTGTGATTGAGAAATAGGGGGGGCCCATTCCTTCTAGCAAAATTTTATCTATTGGCAGGAGACAGCTGTTCTCTACAGTGTCCATCTGTACGTGTAGGATTATGATTGGCTGTCACCTAGTTCTTATCTTTTCCCAACGGCGACACGTCCTACGTTGTGCACCCAAAGCCAGCTAAGCTGAGTCAACGGCTCCAACAAATTAGCATTTGGATAAACTCCGTGAGTCTATTTTTAAGAAGAGAATTTTTTTTGGGTTAATTCCACTCAGATACCTTAAGGTTTAACTATATTATAAAAAAGTTTAATAAGTTTTACAAGGACTTTCCCTACAACTTGTAAAAATATTTATAAAAAATACCCTGTAAGGAGTATTCTTATAATTTTTGAAATTACATGGGGTTCCTTATAATATGACTAAACCTCAGGGGGTCTGATTATAAATCATCCATTTTTTTAGTGATTTAAGATCGGATGATTCGGATCCATGAGGTTAATCGTTTAAAAAATTTTTTTTGACGTTTTGGAAATTATAAAGAGATTCATTTGATTTAGTCTATATACTTAAAAATCATTTATAGCTTCAATTATTCTTACAAGAATACCATGTGGTACAATTTCTGAAAATATTTACAAAAATCTGTGCAAGAATGTCCTTGTAATTTTGGAATCATAAGGGAGCTTTTGTAATTATGATAAGCTTCAGGGGCTCGAGTGTAAATCACTCAATTTTTTTAACCTTCTTAAATAGTTAAGTTCTAACACTTTACTTATAAACTATCAAATCAAATCCGGCAAATCACCCCCATTTTTTTAATCACATTATTAAGAAAAATATTTTGTTAAATAAGAACAAATATAAATGATTCATATATGAAAGTAAAAATTACTTTTGTAATAAAAATTAATTAAGAAGACATTAAAATTTAAATAATTTGAATAAATTACTTACAAATTTTTTAATTTATTTTGTAAGTTTCCAAATTTACCCTCCATGAAATCATGGTTGAGCATGTGCAGTTTGTTTGGCCAGAAACTCATGAAAAAGGATGGCAATTGTAAATAACTTTATATCAGGGATGAATATGTACAACATTCATGTGATTTAGCTAATAAAAAATATTTTATATTTTTAGTCCCACATGATTGTACCCTCATTTTCATACCTCATTAAGGGTGAGTTTGACCCAGCGGTTGGAGCTATTAAAATCACTTATAAATCTCTATTGTAATTTTTGAAGTGTTTGGCCCTGATTATAAAAATAACTTCTGCTCAATCGTGATTTTCATGGTGTTTGGCCCCCAAGATCATAATCACTTTTGGGATCTCGAGAAGCAAAAAATCAACATATTTTAGAAGCTACTAAAGTGTTACTATAACAAAAGCTATTATACAAAAGCAATTATTCTATAATTAATTTTTATTATAATAAATTATTACAAAAATCAATTTTAGTAAAATTAATTCTCTTATAATTGCTTCTCGTATCGCTAGGCCAAACTCACCCTAATTTATAATTTGAATCGCAACGTTTTCAAGTGGTTGAAACCTAAATTTGTCATACTACATTTTATATGATCAATACTACAGTGAGATAACTCTATTATAAGTATGTATGATCAAAACTGCTACATACAAAATGTCCTAAAGCACTAATAGAGCAATATATATAAAAAAATTAAGACAAAAGTATAATTTTCTTAAGTTCGAGACCAAACTGCAAATATAATATTGTAATTTGTAAAGAATGAAAAATATGAAATTCAACTAAAAAAACTTGGGACTTTTGGCACTTTGCACACTGGAATTATAGGATTTTGGCACTTTGCACCCTAGTGTGTGTTTTGAAGAAAAAATTCATTGATTGAAGAGTATAATAGTTATTTTTGATTATTTTTTGCTCTTTGCACCCTAGAAGTATAGATTTTGACACTTTGCACTATGAAATACAGAATATTGGTACTTTACACCCAAAAAATATAATTTCTGGTATTTTCAACCCCGACTTAATATGATAATCTAAATAATATAAATAACATGCAATATAATAGTATGTTAGATATGCAAACGCGTATTTAGATATAAAGTAAATATTCTAGATGATACTTGAAAACAAAATAAAGACAATATATGTTCTTAATCTAAATTTTAATGAGAGAAAATATTAAAATAAGTTACTATAAAGTAAAATAAATTTAGAATAACAAGTTTATGATTGTTGTGCATAGAAATGACCATTTTATCTCTACATCGACGACATTCATGAGTATACTTTTTTAAGAAAAATACATTATAGTGCAAAATGTCATACAAATTATATTTTTAGGGTGCAGAGTGCCAAAAATTTAAATCGGTGGAAAATATTTAAGGGTGCAAAGTGAAAAAAAAATTGAAATTGAAAATAACTATTCTACGCTTCTACAAATGAATTTTCTCACTAAAATACACACTAGGGTGCAAAGCGCCAAATAATTTATATTTTCAGAGTGCAAAGTACCAAAACTTTTAAGTCAAAATGCAAAGTGCCAAAACCCTATAATTTCAAGGTATAAAATGACAAACACCCAAAAACTTGTACTAATTGCCAATGAAGAAGCCAATTAAGCTGAGCCAATGGGCAAACGGCTCCAACGTTTTAATTATTCCTTCATGGGGACCGTATCTGACATGTAGTACGACGTGTACAGTAAACATCCTATGTGGCAAAATGGCTTTCCAATGAAGCCAATGCTCCTATACCCGAGGCTTAATTTCACTTTGCTCTCTACAAATTGGTTCATTTTTCACTTTGCAACCTCAAAAATATATAATAGCATATTACATCCTGAAAATCATGTTTTCACTTTATTTTACACCCTGGTCCTTTCTTTACCATTTGACTCTTCGTTGCAAGGATATTTTAGTACATACTATTATTTTCCTCATTCTCACAACAGTATAATGAATTATTTCTCTCCGAAGCATTCCACCAAAATCAAGAAAGACCTACTTACATTGCTTATTTGCAGTCCATTTTTTTTTATAAAACATAGCTTAAGGGCTTTCTAACTTCAACCTTAAAAACGATGGCGATCTTTCCTTGAATTTGGAGTTTGTCTACCGAAAAATGAAATCATATAACTCTAACTTATATAATAGGGAGATTTAAAAAAGAATCGAATTTACCCTTGGTTGTACATTTCACTCACATTATGTTGTTTTTCGAGGAAATGTGGGGTGATATTTAATCAACTAAGGTACTCTCCGAACAACGAGTTAAATGACTAGAAAAATGACAAAAGTGCAAAGTGAAGCAAAAACATGGTTATAAGGTGCAACATGCTATTAAATTTTATCGAGGGTACAAAGTGAAAAATAAACCTATTTCAAGGATACCCCATAATATAGCAAAACTACCTATATAAACCCCCGCTCCACTCAATTTCAATTTACACCAAACAAGACACAAGAAATGGGTTTCTACAAAATATATGTACCAATGTCAAAATGGGTAATTTTGGGAGTTTTTATTGCATTTGCACTTGTAATTAGTTGTGTGAATTCATCAAGATTTGATGAGCTTTATCAGCCAAATTGGGCGTTAGATCATTTCACCTATGAAGGAGAGCTTATTAAGATGAAGCTTGATAACTACTCGGGTAATAAATAAAACTCAAATTACATTACATTACATGAAAAATAAATTGATTTTCAATTGTAAGTTTATTTATATTTTAACTAAATAATATAGGTGCTGGATTTTCTTCAAAGAGCAAGTATTTATTTGGGAAAGTAACACTTCAGATTAAGCTTGTTGGCGGTGACTCTGCCGGAACAGTTACTGCATTTTATGTAAGTTTATATATCATAATATTTATCTTAAATCAGTTTATAGTAGAAAGTTATGTTTTAAATTTTCCTTGATTTTTGTCTTATCATAAGAAAAGATCAAAATTTAAATGATTTTGCATTTTTGTTTGGTTTTCCAAATGCACGGCAGTGCTCTCTAAAAGTCAATCAAACAATTTTTTCTTCTCATTAAAAAAAAGAAAAAAAATCAGCAAAATTCTCATCCTAAAATAATTATTAAAAATCTAAATAGACTTTACTTTATATTTAAATAAAAAAATATACATTTTATCAATTTGCAGTCATATAACACCTTTAACTGGGGTTAATGCAAGAAACTCCTTGTGTTAGGTGAAATTTACACGAAATTACCGTTCAAAGTTTTTATTATATATTGTACTTTGAAAAATCCAAAATCCTGTATAAAACACCAAATTTGTAAAACATAGATTGTTTTATCCGCATATTTCAATATTTCATTTTTAAAATGATTTATGTTGGTCCCTAGAACTTCACTTAAAATAATTTCTTGAATATGTCGATTCAAAGCGACTATTTTTTAAAATTGAGGATTTTATGCATAATTTTTTACAATACAAAGAGATTTGATGCAATAAAACTTTCACATGTTCGTTTCATACGAATTTTGCGTAACAGTATAATTCATCTTACTTTAACTAGATATAAAATTATCAATTTTCTAAAATTAAACTTACTATTTGTTACATCTATAAAAAATATATATTTATCAAATACATAAAATCTATGAGCATCTCCAAATATCACTTAAATATCCACGACTAAAAACTCAAGCAAAATCGCCTTTGGCATTCATACAATTAATGCATTGAATTAAACTTGTCAGTTTGATAGAGAAATTTAAATTTTTACATGAATGATTTCAAATGAACAGCTGGCTTTAACTTCTTGATGGTGCAATTTTGTACAGTCCATTTATTGGGTTTAATTATCTTTTTGCAGTGGAGCTAATAATTTGAATTTTTGTTTTTTCTTTGAATGGGCCAGATGTCATCAGATGGGCCATATCATAATGAGTTTGATTTTGAGTTTTTGGGCAATACAACAGGTGAACCTTACCTTGTTCAGACCAATGTTTATGTTAATGGTGTTGGTAATAGAGAACAAAGATTGAACCTTTGGTTTGACCCCACAAAGGATTTTCACTCCTATTCTATTTTGTGGAACCAGCGCCAAGTTGTGTAAGCCCTTTTTTTTTTTTTTTTTTTTTTTCTATTTCCTCTATTTTCAATCTTATTACTTAATTAATTATCAAAAAAAAAAATCGTATTAGTTAACTAATTATTTAATAAATGAATTATAGCAAAAAGATAAATTGCCATGTACAAATATTATCTTTTGCTTTTCTTTTTAGTGGGTGTATGTATTTGATTAATTTAACTACTTAATTTGAAATTCATTTCATATGATTTGATTGGGTAAGTAAATACATTTATTTATCTAAAAGTACTGAAATTAGTCAAATTAGTTAAAAACATTTAAGAGAAAATGTAGGGGAAAAGATGTCACACTGCACAAAAAATTGCAAATATTGTGCATTTTTGGGCCACTTGGTACTACTCTTTTATGTAGTACGAAAAATATTCCACATATCTAACTAATATATTTTATTTTAACATTTTTTGGTTACAATTATGTTTTTCAACTTAAATCATACAACTAATAGTAAAACTTTTCACTCCTCTAAAAGCTTAATTATAATCCATAGAAACGGTAATTTTATTATATGTATCGAAATATGTTTTTATAATAAAAACATCAACTGATTCGAAAAAATATAAAATTTGATCATGTTAAATATGTCGCTATAACAATATTTAAACAAAATATTTGTTATAATTTTTTGTTTCTATCATTTTGCAGATTCTTGGTGGATGAGACTCCCGTACGTTTACACTCCAATTTAGAACATAAAGGAATACCATACCCAAAAGACCAAGCCATGGGAGTATATAGCTCAATATGGAATGCAGATGATTGGGCAACTCAAGGTGGAAGAGTAAAAACAAATTGGTCTCATGCACCCTTTATTGCCTCCTACAAGGGTTTTGAAATTAAGGGTTGCGAGTGTCCGGACAATGTAGCTGCGGTCGATAACATGAAGCGGTGTAGCAGTGGTAGAGATAAGCGGTATTGGTGGGATGAGCCGACGGTGGGGGAGCTGAGCCTCCACCAGAGCCACCAGCTTTTGTGGGTTAGGGCTAATCATATGGTTTATGACTATTGCTCCGACACTGCTAGGTTTCCGACTACCCCGTTGGAGTGCCAGCACCACCACCATTAGGTTTATTATCGAGAAATTCTATCACAAATCGAGTTTGATTGAACCAAAAATATTTACGTGGTAAGTTCAATATACTTTGTCTTGTGGCTGATAACGTTCCTAAAAGAATGATCACTCACGTGATGAGTATAATATACTTGCACTGTGAATTGATAAGGTTTGACCAGATTTAATGTGGGTACGAATTTCCCGTGCCTTGCTTAGGAGGTGTGGGAATTGCATTGTAAAAAGGGTCAAGTAATTAAGTCAATGGACATAAATTCTATGTTTCGTGCATAATTTTGTTCTATGTAAGATATTTGTTGATTAGTTAAAAAATAAAAATTCGAAAAACATTTTATTTTCGTGCATAATTTTTGTATAAAGGATAAATTATTGCGAGTTAATTTTCAATTCTCCAAGAGACAATTCCTTATGTGATTACTTTCAATCAAAACCAAGCAAAATCAAATCAAAACATACGGAGCAACACAAGTTTTTAACATAGATTTTATATTGTCCATCTAACATGAATCCCTCCACACAAATTTACAAATGTATTTGTGACCATTAAGAATATATAGTCATAACTTTTGATTATTCATTTGGTTTGGAACATTTTTATTTAATTTCATTCATGATTATATAGTAAATTTAAATCACATAATTATAATAAATAAACAACCAATCATAAATTAATTGCCATTAACTCTAACAACTACACTGCTTTTTGGAGCACATAATTAATGGATTGTAGTACATGCATAGTCCCATGACTCATGAGGACCACAAAATGGAAGAGGACATTATTACATGGGCCCATGATGACACGGCCCAAATTAAAAGCAATTTAAGGTGGGCTTACTTTGTGTCTGAAAATTATTACGAATTAATGGATTATTTTTCTCAAGAGAAAGTACACTACCATAGTGGAATACTGAAAATTAATCAATCTAGTGATGATGGGTTTCTTTTCCAAAGTCCCAAGGAGATAATCAAGATTATTTTAAGAACATGCTTTTTATTTCTCTTAATTTACAATCTTCTAATGATATTTAAATTTTAAATTTGACTTAATTTTTTTTGGAAGTGCTTTGATTCATTAGGTAGGAAACCTTTAAGGATTCAAGTCTTGATTGACCATATTATGAAGACTAATTTCTTCAGCTAAATCAGATATCTATTGGTAAGATCAAAATATTTGAGATGTGCACATTACTTAGAAAGTTGAATTTATAGCCTTTGGAAACAAAAATGGTTAAACAACTATAGGGGATAGTTTTATAATTTAATTTAATTTCATGGGTTTCTTATGAGATCATACTTTTTAATGACTAACACTAGGGTTATTTTTATAATTATTAAAATTCTAGGGATGTTTTTGTGATTTTACTTAAATTTGAGAGGATGTGTAAGTTATTAGTAAATTTTGGTCATGCAGCTTCAATGAACCTATTCAGCTCAAACATCTATACAGCTCAAATATGGTACGACTTTTCTCACTTCGATTTACAGCCATATACATTTATGACACAAATTTTTTGTTACAATATTATCTTTTATCTTTCACATTTTTTTTGTTACAATATTATCTTTATCTTTCACATTATTTTTTCTTATAGGACCCTCAGAACCCTTGCCCTAAAACTCCGAAGGATGTAAATCGCAGAATGTCCCTCCACTAAGCCTCGGGATTTCACCATACTGCTGTACAGTCTGCACACAAAGGGGTCTTGATGGCATTAAGAAGTGAGAAAATTTCAAAATCTTTTTGAGATAATTGCATATTTTATATCAAATTTTCTACTTTAGATATTTGGTACCAAACCTTCAAAAGGAGATACATTTAACAACAAAATTAGAGGACCTTTTCGCATTTCCTTTTCCCGTCAATTTTAAGGGGTCAAATTTTATTTTCTTTATATGGTTGGATAAGAGCTTTCTAATATTACAAGTTTCCGTTCATGACACAATAAAAAATTCGTTGAAAATTAACATAGTTTCTGGATATTAATCAAAATTAAACCATATCTCATATTCTATCATAAATCATGCCACAATAATTTTCAGATATGATATAAGGCATATAAGCATGCTATGGTAAAAATTGTGTGGCATAATTTTAAGCTTACCAAAAATCACCTTTAAAGCTCAAACAAATGTGAAAAAGTCCATAAGTTTTGACATTAAATGTGTCTTTTTTGAAAATTTGGTATCAAATATATAAAATAGGTAAAACTTTTCCATCGAAAAGTTTTCGTTTTTTAATCAGGCGAAACGAAAACAAGATGTAATTTCGAAACTATTTATTTGCCTTAAACTCTGTTATTTTCCGAAATTTAGTAACTTTTTTTTACAAGTTTTCCTTAGTGTTTCCGAAATATTTTCGAATAGTCTCGAAAAGTTTCCAATATTTGACTGACCGAAACATACATTTGAATCGAAATTTTAATCCTGGTATAAAAGTTTATTATGAAAAATGCAATTCCATCGAGTATTTATCCAAATGAATAAAAGAGCCGAGTATGGAGATCCATATCTGCAGAGTAATCCTCAACTATGACCAAATTTGACTTAGTGACACCTCCCCTCGTACAACTGCATTCGTGCAGTGTTCATAGTCATCGATATATTTATTAATTAATAAGTTCTTTTTACAATAACTCTTCCTATTATAAATATGGTTTTTAATTACCGAATTCCGTGCGGTAGAGTAACGCACCGCATCCAATTTAAAATAACTAATAATTTATTAATTTAGTGATATGGATAAAATACTTAATTTGGTGGGCACGGATCAAGTTGTACACTATTTCTAAATGTTTTTCTATGATTCACATATTTACATTTAAAAATAAAAAATAAAAAATTTATGAGTCTAGGTCGGGTGATTCCGATGTAAGACATTTGACGCTTAAGTAAGATGGGGTGTTGAACTTGAAAGTAAGAGATAACGGATTAAGAAAGTGTATTGCACTTGCTTTGTGATTGATCATTTTTCTGAAAGTTACATTCAATCCCAAAGCAAGTGTATTACACTTGTCATGTAATTAATTGAGTTCGGCCAAACTCGATCTGGGTAAGAATTTCCCTATAAATTGATGCATCCGTGGAGGTTGCGAGATTATTGTCATGCTAAGTCGCCTTTTGACCTCAGAACTAATTGTCTTTACCTCGGGATTCCACCCACGACTCAATGTGAATTATGGTACATAATTCGAGCCTCTTTTGATAGGATTCGGGTTTTAGTATGTGTTAACAAGAACTATTTTTGTCTTAAAATAAAGATGTTCTCAAAAATGAAAAGGAAAAGTAATTGACAAATAACAAAAAAATGCAAAAAATTAAACTAATGGTATATATTTATAGATGGATTCGGATTGAGTTGTAGACTACTAGTTCACATTACTAAATAGATTTTGATAATTAATATACACTTATTTAATTATCTCCTTAATTAATTAGTATCAACTAATGATTACTTACTAGTGCTAATCCTTACTCATTGAATTATTATAAATCATAGATTATGATGCCAAATAAACAACGAATCCAGCACTAAAACAAGGAAATGCATAAATCAATTGGAAAGACTGAAATGATTACCAGTCCACTAATTTCCAGAACTGGACCACAGGCCACTACTCATAAAGCTCAACCAATTTATACACTTCATTTGAATTTCCTTATTAGAAAAAAAACTCTTTAATTCAATTCAGTATAAATATTAAATTAACTTGAATACTATAATTGATAGTTCTTAATATTTAGTTTAAGTTTAAAGAAAAAATTAAATTTCTCGAGTCCAACTCGTGTTCTAAACTCAATTAATATTTAGCTTAAAAAGGACCGTATGAGATAAAAAAGAAGAAGTGATAAGAAAATCAAAATAAGTTTGAACAATATATTTCAATTTAACTCGATTACACGATATAAGAAATATATAAATTGGAATAACAATTATGCAATTAATTATTAAGGGCCGTTTGGTTTTCAAATTTGAATCTTCAAACTCTAAGTGCTGAAGGATTTTAAACTAAAAATGCTTGGATAACAAAAATATACCATTTAGTATTTTTTTTTTTTTTTTTTTTTTTTTTTGAGAACATACCATTTAGTATTAGAAGTATTCTTTTATCGTATTGGAATCTCATAAAAATAAGTGCAAAGTCTCATGATAAATAAGTGCTGGGTGCATTTTGCCATTTTTTAATTCTGAGGGTTTCAGTTGTTGAATAGATTCTTTTTGGGGAGCAACGTATAATTTAGCCGACTAATTGGAATTCTGGTTGGATTTGACTGCAGCCCATTTTAATAAATAATGGCCGTATGCCGGTATCAATGGGAGACAGGTTTGGTTGGGCCCGCAAGGAAATTATTTGTCTAAGTTGTGGATAAAAGGTTAAGCCCAAAGTGTCATGGGCTTGGAGTATTGGGCTTATAAGCATATACATCATACACATAAAATTAATAATTTTTTTTTTTTTTTTTAAAAATTTGGTAATACTACAATAGTATATTCTTTGGGAGGAGATTGAGATTGGGTAAGGAAATTCATACTTATCTAGGTAATTAATTTTTCAGAACTCTACAAAAAAGCTAATTTATTTTTTTTGATTAAACTTGTAATTGGGTCATTTATCTTCTAAGTTCTATACATTTGGACAAAGAGTCCTGAAGAATTTATGGCCCATATATTTCCATAAATATATGCACGGGGTTATTCAATTGAATTGGAGCATATTTCCTTAGGTTGCATTTTGTAGACCGTTTTATTTTGAAGAAACTATAATATTATAGATATGATTATATACTTTTTTTTTTAATGTATGAATATGATTATATACTTAATTAGCATAAATGTAGTTTTGATGTCGCCATTATAAATATTTTAATTCATATGAAATATTGGATTTGCACATAAGATGCAATATAGAAAGAATAGTCTTATTTGTTATTTATGAGAAGTACAATATATTTGTTTTCAAAATATGTGACTAGATGTTTATGAGTCGATTTTGTATGAGGCTTGTCACTAGGGCGGATTTCAATTCGAATCCGATTCGACTTCGACCCTATTTATTAAGATTTTGATCCTATTAGACATTCGATGGATCTTATCCAATTATAAAAATCTGAAATCCACATACGTGGAACTAATATGGATTTAAGTCTATCCGTTAGGGATCCGTATTTGATAATAAAAAAAAGAATTATGTATATACATAATATTTTACTAACATTAATAATATTTTACCATTAGCTTAAGAGGGTAAAAGTTAATAATTCATTCATAATTACATTTTATGCATATTTTTCATCCCAAAATATGAATAATAGTTAAGAAAGTTTGAACATGTGAGCTAAATAAAATAGAACCGTAAAGTTATCAAACTTGTTTTAGGAAAAACTATTGGAGTAATTTTGGAAATGAAGATTTTATTGAACCCGAAAAATATTCGATATCCGATTGACCTGAAAAATATATATCCAAGTGAGATCCGGATCCGACCCAAATTCAATCTAATATAAATGAACCCGAAAGTGGTTGGAGATGAATCCAACCCATTGACAACTCTACTTGAGCCAAATAATTTTTCTAATTTATTCACAAACAGGATACACGCCTAAAAATAGTAATGTGAAGGCTTATAACCCCTACATCTATCTACTAGAATAAGATTAACTAAATTCATGGACAAAATTAAAACAACTCAATGCTGTGAGCTTCAAATACAAAAAATTTAATGCAATAAAATTAGAATCGAATTTTATATGGTAGTTCAATGTATTGTGCAAAAATTTTAAATTTTATAAATATGATTTAGAAATTTACCCCATAAAAAAGGAAAAAGAAGAGGGATAGAATATTTTATATGGTGGTTCAATGTATTGTTCAAATTGTGAACTTGTGATGGACGGCTGTTAGAAACGCGGTTCAAAGCCTTTAAGAGAAGATCTCTTATTTATTGCATTAGCTTTTCTTTTTATTTATAGACTTTATATTGCATTATAAATATCTTACTTTTTAATTAATTCCCGCGGTTTTGGGAGTTCTGAGTCTTTTGACTTTGACGTTGTCCACATTACAATTTTGTCGTTTTGCGGTCAAAATTCACATGAATGGTTTCGTTCTTTCACTTCAAAGATCAAATCTTAGGTAGTTGAGATATGGATAAAAAATTATTAACAAAAACTAATCTAAATCTGTTCATATAAATTATAAATAACATACTGAAATTGAATTTTCTTTTTATTAAATTGTATTTGGTGTTCGTTTTCGATAAAATAATGAAAAATATTACAAATTCATATAAAAGTCTTTGTTCCCATGTGAACTAGTGTTTCACAGATTAGCTTTTGTCCAAGCTAGATTCAATTCAAGCTTACACACAATTTTATATTTGAAAAAAAGTTGAACAATACATTCTTTTTATCAGCTTAATTAATACGTTCATTTATCTGATATTCCACATAGCAATTTGGAATTTTTTTGGGTTCTTCTTAAGAGTAACACTATATTGGCCAATCTCTGTAATAAATTAGTCTTATAAAGTCGTGTGTTGTCCTTGTCCACTTAGGCATCTCCATCAATAATTTAATCTCAATCTTTTGTATGGAGATAGATTAAGTGATGACCGGGGCAATTCTTCAATTGGCCGATCAATAATTTATAATCTCAATCTTTTGTATGGAGATAGATTAAGTGATGACCGGGGCAATTCTTCAATTGGTCGATCAATAATTTATAAGATTTGCTCCAACAATAAAGATAGGGTTTCAAACTTCATTTTTAAACTTGGATGGAAGCATTACCACAAGTCTATTGAAAGGCCAGTTGTGGTCAATATCCTTTTGTGTGAAGAATGTAAAGCAGTATGATGATATTCCGAGGCTTGGTGGAGGTATATCTCGTAATTTACATCATTCAAGATTATAGGACAAGGGTTCTGAGAGTTCATGATTAGTTTGATGTAAATTTGGACACGTGCTAAAAAAAATGTTGTGAGATTTAAATTTAATAATTATGCAAGTATAGTAAAAGTAATTTGATAGAGTAAAAAGAGAATTTGGTGAATGTAGTGAATCCAAATCTATTTTTTTAGGGAAAATTAGTACCTACCCCGATGGATTTAATTCATCCGGGTGCTAGATGAATGACACGTAAGCATAAAAGGACAATTTTTTATTTTTTCATGCTCATGTGTCATTCATCTAACCCCAATGGATTAAATCAACTGGGGTAGAGTCTAAGTAACTTTTTTTACACAACTTTGTGTCAATTCTAGCCAAAGAATTTATCACATTTCGTAGTATTAATGTTTTGAACATTAAAAGGTAATTACATTTCGTCATAAATATGGTTGTCGCCAACACAGTTAGAAAACGTAACCAAGTCAAAATCTATAGGTTGACCTAGCTCATGACCTTAATTCCCCTTGAACATTGGGGTTCATATGGATTGATTTTAATTTGATATTGGTTTAATTGGTTTTAGCAAAAAAATTGAAACACGGTTTGAAAATTGTGAATGGATGTTGAATTTTGTAAATTTTAATAGTTTGAGATATCATATATGACTTGAATTGAGTTTAAATTTCGAGTTTGAGGATAAAAAGTAAGTCATACAACTTCTCAAATCAATGATTATTATAGACAAAAGCTGATACGTTATATGTAGTTGAAATCAATGGTGAACTGTCGACTCAAGCAAGAATATTCACCGACTCTTAATATAAGTTGCCCCACTTCTTTCTCAAAAAATCGTACATGAGACTTTCACCTCACAAAACTCCTAAGTGACGAGTAAAGCGGATTTTGATAAGGAAAAATAACTTATTAAAGTGAAAAAAAAACAATTTATATCATATAATCAACGAGAAAAAGACAAAAACACCCCTTATACTTTGTCTAACTTTCAAAAACCCTCCCGTGTTATTTTAACTTCCAAAAAACCCCCTATAATTTCAAATAAGTGTCAAATACACCCTAAAAAAAGAGAGTGTGTTTCAAACGCCAAAATTGCAAGTATTTGTTCACATTTTGCTTTTAATATGACAATTTTACCCCTGATATCAAAAGACAAAAACACCCTATATTTTGTTTAACTCCCAAAACACCCCCTATGTGTCATTTTAAATCCCCAAAATCCCACTGTGTTGATTTTATATACCACACTCGATCCAAATAGTATATACTTATTTTTTCAAAAAAAATAAATATATTTAAAAAAAACAAACACATAGGGGTAATCTTGTCATTCCACCAAAAGTAAAAAATAAAATTATAAGTATATACTACTTGAGTCGAGTGTGGTATTTAAAATCAAATACAAGGGAGTTTTTTGGTAGTTAAAATAATACAGGAAATTTTTTAAGAGTTAGACAAAGCATAGGAGGTGTTTTTGTGTTTTGCTCTATAATCAACCCCAACGCATGGGTAACCAATTCTTTTCCTATTGACCCGGTCCACCCAGACTAACTCGACCTATTCAATAAATTCAAGTATTTACATGCCCGACTAGCTAGTCTTCCACCCGCTCCGCCCCATTGATGTCACACTCAAATTAATCACATATGAGCTAGCATCAATCAATATATATGTCCATAGGTGATAGGTTTTACATAGTGCTACAATATTAGTCCATAATTGAATATACCCTAATGCTATTATCTCGTCAATTTAATTACTTTTGTAAATACGAAATGATATATTAATTAATTTATTAGTATAATTTTAAAATAAAACAAAATCCCATGTTGAAATTTTTATAATATTAATATTTATAAGAAAAAAATATTATGATGAATTTTAAATAATTAATTTCGTATTAATATAAATAGAAGAATGATAGCTGTAGTCCAGCAAAGGCATGTCTAAAATTAGGCAATAATGAAGCTTTGCTTTATTTTGGGTTAGATTAGGTCACCTATTATATGGCAGCAGATCCTCTATACCACACAAATGTACCACATTTGTGTACCACCATTATAAAAGTGACACATGTCAAAACTAAATAGTATGCATTGCATAGGATTATATTCTCAACCCTTCTCCTTTTTATCTCCATTTTTGGTTTTAACATCTTTTTTTGTTCATTAATTATATTTTAAGATTTTTAATTTTTGGGTTTCTGAGATGAAATTTTATATGGTTTTGAGAAATAATTATATCGTATAATATAATAATTTATCATAGCAAGTGACTTATAAATCCATTTAATTAATATTTAATTCGGCCATAATGTATGACTAGTAAATATTTTTTCAAACTTTTACTCAAAATTAAAATGTGCAAAAATAATAGTAAGGCTATCTTCATCAGCTCTCTTAAATTTTAGTCTCTTATCTTAAAATATAATTAATGAACAATATTATATACTTTTATTTTTTACTCAACATTCCAACAACTAGTTTATATTTTAAGAGATTACTTTTTAATAATCATATCATTTGACTCCAATAGCTAGTTTATATTTTTTTTAAATAATTTTAATTATTATTTTATATTAATAATAATGATATATTTATAATACTAATTGATTTTATTTCAAAATAAAAAAATAGTTTTTTAAAGTATAATTCAAAATTTTGAGTTGTTATTTCGCTAATTTCATTAAAAGTCGGTATTATTATTTACAAATAATGGTACACAAATATATAATGTCATTAAATCGCAGCCTAAATATATAAAAGTCGGTATTATTATTTACAAAAAAAATGTTAAAACCAAAAATGGAGATAAGAAGGAGAAAGGGTGGATAATATAATCCTATGCAATGCATGTTATTTAGTTTTGACATGTGTCACTTTTATAATGGTGGTACACAAATGTGGTACATTTGTGTGGTATAGAGGATCTGCAGCCCTATTATATGGGGAAATTGCATATTTAGTATTAGGGCACTTTGTAACTCTGATATTAAAGACGTAAATGGACATTTAATACCATACTTTAAAATTAGTTGTAATATTCATATCACAGTCAAATAATTAAACATAAATGGACATAATTATTTATGTGGACCTCATGATGCCATTACCTCAAACTTTTGGAGCAAAAATTATATTTATGTATTTTTTTTTTCATAAAATATCATTCGTAATTATTCTATCTAAAAAACAATAAAATATAACGATTTTCTAAAATATTAGAAACGTGATTGAATTTAGTACGATTTAGTGATTTCACAAAACACCATGCTAACATTTTACTATAACAATTAATCACCATTGGAGATGCTTTAATAGGTACCGGTTTCGAATTTTTATCGAGTTTGAAATTGTAATAACTTAGTTTGAATGTTTAACTAATCGAATTTACACAAGCTTTAATCAAGCCCAACATGATTGAAATTGAATAGTTTGATATTATTCCATATATATTGTCATTTTAACTTATCGGGTCGAGTTCGAATCTAGATTGATAAATTTTAAACACAAAAAAAATGTTCAACCCCATATAATTTTGTATGTATTACAAACCGAGCTAAAATGTGTTTCAATCGAATGAGTCTGAGACGAATATCGAATAGGTTGATTTGATTTCAATCCTAATCGTGACTGATAATTAATCGTGTCATGTTACTTGATAATTTTTTTAAGAAAGAATGATTTAAAAATGAGTTCCATTTTATGATATTATAAGACGTACGAGTTTTAGTAAAGGATTTAATTAGAACGAAGTTGATTATAAACCAATTATTTTGTAATTATATATTCGAGAAAAAACTAATCCAGATCTAGAAGTCTAGAACACAATAATTCGGTTGCAAATAACCTAACTAATTGTAGGAGTAAAATTAACAAGGTCAAATTAATTAGCTGTCAATTATTGCTATGTTAATTGTGTTGCGGATCAATTAATGTGAAACTGTATAATAATTTCATTTGAAGATTCAAAGTTGGGTTGAGCCATGAGATTATTCAATTAATGACAAAGACATTAATATAGTTTAGACTATGTCGTGATTTAATTTGACATGCATGATATATAGTCACGTACATTCATATGTGACAAAATTATTTGTGTTATACTATAGTAATTGTTAATTGGGCTTTCAATTAAGTAGGTGCCAACAAAATCATATACTTCGTATAATATAATGTATAAAATTAAATTATAATCAAGGTTTAACAAATTTTCCTAGTCCCCTTTTAGCCATCTTCTGCGTCCATATAATTTGGACAATAATTCTCTTAAACAGTGAGAATAGTTAGCAGGTTGCATTCTCATAATAACATTGATTGCAGTTTTCATCTTAAAAGATTTTTTTCTAAGCAAAATGGCCCAGAAATAAATTTCTTTGGCAAGTTGCAATCTAAAAAAATTTCATTTATTTTTTGGCTAGAGATGAAGGCAAAGTGTACGTGGGAAATTAAAATATTTATCTCCAACTTTGTAGGGTGTAATTTACAAATCATATTTTGTTTTTATTTTTTTTTCTCCCCATGTGAAAGGAATTTTTTTTTTCTTTGACATAAGAAACCTGTTAATTCGTACAAAATACTTTAAGTATTTACATGAATTTTGAATAAATATTATTTATTAACTTGAAGCGTAAATATTATATACTCTACATTAACTAGGAGGGTTAATTTCGGCAAAATAGCAATTTACGTTCCCTAACTTTCACTAGTTAGCAGAATTAGGACACTTATTTTTCCAGCAAGCAATTTACGTCCTTTAACTTTCACTAGTCCGCAGAATTAGGACACTTAATTTTTCAGCAAGCAATTTACGTCCCTTAACTTTCAGTGGTCCGCAGAATCAGGACACTTAATTTTTCAGCAAGCATTTTAGGTCCCTTAACTTTCACTGGTCCACAGAATCAGGACACTTAATTTTTCGACAAGCAAAATACATCCTAACTTTTCTATACTCGCAATTTTACTCCACTTGACAAAACAAACACCCACTTGACAATCACTTAACAAACTGTTTACAACTATTTTACAACATCAATATTAATTCAAATCCCCAAATTAATTGTCCAGTTGGCAATTATGAAATTTTCAGCGAGTTGTGGACTAAAATTGCGGTCAAGTGGACTAAAATTGTAGGTATAAAAAAGTTATAGATTTCACAGACCAGTGAAAGTTAAGGGACGTAAAATGCTCGCTGAAAAATTAAGTATCTTGATTTTTCGGACCAATGAAAGTTAAGGGATGTAAAATGCTTGCTGAAAAATACATCATAACTTTTCTATACCCGCAATTTTACTCCACTTGACAAAACAAACACCCACTTGACAATCACTTAACAAACCGTCTACAACTATTTAACAACATCAATATTCATTCAAATCCCCAAATTAATTGTCCAGTTGGCAATTATGGAATTTTCAGCGAGTTGTAGAGAAAAATGTAGGTATAAAAAAGTTATAGATTTTGCAGACCAGTGAAAGTTAAGGGACGTAAAATGCTTGCTGAAAAATTAAGTATCTTGATTTTTTCGAATTAATCAAAGTTAAGGGATGTAAAATGTTTGCTGAAAAATTAAGTGTCCTGATTCTGCGGACCAGTGAAAGTTAAGGGACCTAAAATGCTTGCTGAAAAATCAAGTGTCCTAATTCTGCGGACCACTGAAAGTTAAGGGACGTAAATTGCTTGCTGAAAAATTAAGTGTCCTGATTTTGCATACCAGTGATAGTTAAGGGACATAAATTGCTTGCTGAAAAATTAAGTGTCCTAATTCTGCGAACTAGTGAAAGTTAGGGGACGTAAATTGCTATTTTGCCGTTAATTTCTGTTTATCCAACTGTGATATGCACAATATTTAATTTATCCCGCTTTGGTAATTTGAAAAAACTTATTTTATCCCATTGTGAAAATTTTAAAGGATTAATTTGTTTCTTCTCAATGGATAGTGGAGTGAAAACTCAAAAGTGTTACGGAAGCAGACATAATCACCCTTTTCCTCGTAAAATAATATAAGGGATAAATTATCATATTTATAATAATACAAGCGATAAACTTATACATATAAAAAAATATATGGGTTTAATCTGATATATGTAGAATAATATAGGGGGTGAACTACTTCATTTTTATCAAATCATATTTTTGTAAGATTGAAAAATGTTAGGGAATCAATGAGTTTCTTATAAAGATATAGGAAAATGATTTTGTTTTAAATCTCAGTGAGCGAATTAAACAATATGAATATCACATTACAGAAAATTGTTATTATCTCTTAACTGGGATATATAATGTATACATCACCACAAGCAATATTCTACAGGAGACGCATTTCATGTTTAATCTATAGAAGTTTGTTTTCAATTCATTCTTTTATTTGGTTGACATAAAATCAAGTTTGTTAATTTGTTATATAAATATATATTCAATTTGTATATGAATTTAATATGATTGTTAAGCATATTTAATTTAAACGAGGTCTGATTGGGTCAACAACAAGTCAAGGTCAAATTTAATATTTTTACAAATAATATTAATATTAACTTAATCAGTTGAACTTAAACCAAATTCAAATCAACCAAACATCTAATATTGTTCAAACTTGATTTCTTTTATAAAATGAATGGATAAAGAATTTTTTTTTAAATAAATGAAACTCGGAACATGCTCAAGAGTTTTGCTTGTAGTGATATATATTTATTTCATAATTAACTTGCTTTACAAATTTACAATATAGAGTAGGCCTATAATTATAAATAAATAAAAATAAAAAATTGAGTAGGTTTATAAATAAATCAATTTTAAGAAATAAATCAATTTATAACAGCTGGAATCTGATGTTCAAAATCACCGATCCCTACAAAATCAACGTGTCACTGTCACATGAACTGGGAAGCTACTCCCTGGACCACTCACAGACAGAAACTACCCGTCTCTTATTCTCTCTCGCTCTATAAATACATATCCTCCCATTATAATGAACTCAAGATCTCCCATTCATCCGTGTACTCAATAAAAAATTAAAAAAATTCACAATGGCAAAATTAGTGCTTGTTTTCTTCACAATATGTGCAACATTATCAATTCTTCAAGCTCTAGCTCTAGAATCCACGTCCAATACGCAACCCGACCCGTCAAACCCGAGATCTGAACCTGTGATTCAGAATCAGAACCCGGAATTGGAGAAGTTAGTAGCGGATCCACCGGAAAAATCCGAGGACGATGATGAGGGAGGAAAAACGGCTGCGGAAGCTCCGATGACGGAGAATCGGAAAATGGGGGGACATCACGGGTCGGATAAGTCGGTGGCGGGTGGAGGCGTGATTATTGGTGGACTCGTTACCGCTATTTTCGCTGCTGTTTATTGCTACATTCGGGTCACTAGAAAAAAGCATGTTGACACTTTGACATGATTTTCCCCTTCTTCTTTTTTTTATTTTTTATTTTTATTTTTATAAGTTTTGGCTGAGAAAATGGGTTAATTAAAGAGATGTGAATACTAAATTAGGTGAATTAGGACAATACACTTTATTTTATGAGCATTTAATCGGAGTATTTGATGTAATCGAAAAGAAAGATTTTAATTTTACCAATTGCTGCTGAGCTTTATTGTTATATTGAATTACATATTTACCCTTATTTTAGGAAATAATAATTTTACTTAATTTTACATTGTGTATATTCTTCTACATCTTGAAATAATTTTAGAATTTTAGATGCTGCTGGAATTTCTTCTTCCATGTGAGTTTGTGACTTCTAGTTTTTGACCAAATAAGCGAAGCAGTATGTTGATAGTGTATAAGTAGTTGTTGCGAATTAATTTAGTCAAGCTATTACTTTAATAATTATTTCAAATTAATGGTGTTAAATTATTATTTTCCATTTATTTTTGCAAGTTACACCTTTATCATAAATAATTGAGGGTATAGCTAGCAATAAAGTAAATTATTGGGGTTATAGCTGAAAATAAAATGTCACAACTGCTTATGAAATATTACAAAAATATCACTTTCGAAAGCATGTCACTGCATGCTTTTTTAAAAAGTATTTTCATGTGCTTTTTTTAGAAACAATAGTAGAAACACATACTTATGAAGTTATGAACATCATAAAAGTAAATTATCAAAAAAAAAAAAAAAATGGAACATCATAAAAGTAAGCAGAAAGAAAAGCGGAGAAATACCTTTAAAAAGTATTTGCAAACACATCGAATATCTCAAAATAATACATTTTCCCTGAAATAAAATTACTTTATCACATAAAGTAATGATTTATTGATTTGATACCAATACTTTTCAAAAATTAATTGAAGGACATAAAGATAGAATTGCAAAAGCGAAAGTTTAAAATATGACCAAAGAGGATCCCATGATTTTGTCACCTATTGGTCAAAGATTTAGCTTAATTTTATTTTTGTTTATTTCCACAAAAAAAAAAAAAAAAAAAAAAAAGAGTTCATAAATGAAAGGAGCTAACAATAAGAGATGAAATACTAAAATGATTATTCTTAACTCGTGATAGGGTGGTGCAATAATTTGAATTTGTACTAAATTTGTGGAAAATTTTATGTAACATCTAGGTCTCATTTGGAAGGTTTTTTTTTTTTTTAAAAAAAAACGATAACTTTCATTCAATCAAGTTCAGTACTCCTTGTTTTTCTTTACTTATTTTTCTTTTTTCTTTATAATCTTTTCATGAAACTACAATCTTTATTTCCGCCGAGAGTTTTACGTGACCAATGTCACTTTGCTATTAAATGAAATGCAAAAACACTATTTGTACTTTTAAAATTGACATAATATCTCTCATCTCTGTATATGTTTATAGGCGAAAGTTTAAGGTGTAAATAAAATGCATTGCTACCTTCGGGATCGAAGAATTCACCGACGTGCCCCCCATTTTCGTTTCGAAAAAGGGCTCTGTTAAGACGTCAAGGTCAGAATATGTTCAACCAGACCTTTCGCTCTATAGGGAGGGGGGAGGAGGGAGCATAGCACAATTCTTCTTGGAGGAGGGTTGTTTGCCCGGATGACTGATCTTGCCATAATGTACTCCTACCTATACACCGGCAACCGAAGAGCAACTAACACTTCTCCTTCCGACCTTCCAGCACCGGGCAGGTGTCAGAATTTACATCATGTTACCACTTAGCAGAGTCCTATGTTCTTAATAAACAGTCGCCAGTCGCCACCCCCTGGTATGTGCCGCTTTCCTAATCAAAGACAAGAGAGCACCCCTTCTCCCGAAGTTACGGGTTTTCAATCAATTGACGGCTGCTTCCCTAGCCCCCCAACAATAGAACCCTAGGTTAGCCACAACCGTTCTGGCATCAGCTTCTCGTGGAAAAGACCATCCTTTCTCATTCAAAAGTAGCTGGCATTTTAGCTCCTTGTCGTGGAAGAGATCAGGTCAACCTTGCGCGGAGCCCCAACTATTTAGTGGTTTATCATTGGGTCAATATTGCTAATCCCTCTTTTTGTGCTACTCCTGGGCCTACCCTCCATCCCTAGAGGAGCCGTATGAGGTGGAAGCTTCATGTACGGTTTTGAAGCCGAGCCTTTCCAGCAATGGGGACTAGGGACCGATATGATGATTGGTTTAGGTAGGGCGGCTGACCTTACATTCTACGTTACCGACATAGATCCTATTAAATATTCTACATTTTCTCTGATCATCTCTATTTCAGGTATCCGGGGAATCCTCCTTAATAGATGAAATATTCCTATTATGTCAATGCCAATTGAATCAATGTTATTAGCTGTGAATTCGAACTTTTTGGTATTTTCCATTACTTCGGCTATTTTCATTTCTTTTGCAAGACATGAAGAATTGTCCCACTTAATTACAACAAGTAAATCACATTGAAACCTAATACACCCTACTATATATTTTTATTAATACAAAAAAAAAAAAAATTACCAATAAAAATAAAACAAAATGTTTTATGTCAATTTGAAAAACTCGGGAGGTAACTAATTTATCTTCCTTGCTAATGCTACCAAATAGAAAAAGCTAGCACCGGTGTTCATGTGTTCACAACTCTTTTTACGGTCGAGCCCACCTTCACTTTTGGTTTCAGATAGACATATGATATGCTCTTTTTTTAATTCCTTTTTGATAAATAGAGATTTTCCTTTTTGATAAATGGGTAAAATAAATCAAGGGATTTTAATTGCAAGTTGTAGAATATGATTTTTTTTTTCTATAACCTATTTTATTTATATGTTGAAAATATTTTATGAATTTTCTCTCTTAAATTAAATAACGTTATCTGAAATACTAGTGCCAAATTTTTTTTTTGAAGTTATAGTTTATCAAATTAGGTTTAAGAACCTTTTTGCCTTTTGCAAATTCTAATTCTATCTATTATGTCCATGAATACATTATTATGTCTAAAAGTTATCTTATTCGAGTTCAATAAAATAATCAATGGAGCTAGTGAACCAAAACTTGAATGACATAATTATTATTTAATAAAAAAATGAAATTTTATTATATATTTAAGTTCGATTTCATAAAATTATAAAGTTCATACATGGAAAATGATCGATTGAAATAATATCAATCAAAAGTTAAACAATTTAGTTTCAACTAAATTTATGAACTCAACTTATTTATAATTAACATTAATTATCAATAATAAATATAAATATTAATAAAAAAATTAAACTTTTATTACGTAACAACGTGTGGACCCATATATCATATGCACCAACTCGATTTGTTATAATGACGGGTGCGGGTACATCAGAATTTGGAAATTCATCGTAAAAGGGACAACGGCTAATTCATTGCTCAAGTACGTACACGTATTTGATAAAAGAGAAAAATAATAAGAAGTGGGGAAAAAATACATGAAATTCAAATTGTGACATATTTTAACATTTTTATTTTTCTTTTGACATATTTAAATTGTAACATATGTCAGTACTCAGAAAATCTCATTTATCCAAGTAAAGTAGCCCATTGATCCAAGTACATTGACGTAATAAAAAATAATTATTTTTAGAGAGATAATTAACGTCTTCATACATGACGTAAAGTAGCCCATTGATCCAAGTACTTCTTGCTGTTCATATCTGTTAATCTGGAATTTGCGAATTCGCCACTATATCAATTATCCCAAAAAAAAAAAAAAAAAAAATCGCCATTATATTAATTATGAAAAGAAAAAGAAAAAATGAATTCGCCATTACTTAATTTCAATAATCCATGTATTGGCAAATATTATATCGGCCAACACAAATTAAAATTAGACAGTTACTAATTACTAATATATGCATTTATTTAATCCGAATATACAAAAATAAAATAAAAGAGCAAAATGCAAAAAATCCATGTATTCTTTGTAGTTAGCAGAAAAGTCCCTATGTTATTTATATTAAGGAAAAAACTCCAAATGTTAATATTTTATTAGCAAAAAAAAAACGCGTGTAATATTTTTAGCTCACTAAAACCACTTAAAAAATTAATAAATGACCACAGGGATTTTCACGAAGGGTGTTATAGCCAATTTTTAAGTTTGTATTATGGTCAAATTTAAGTGAATAATCGGATTTTCACAATTTATTTCAAAGACAGAATAACATATAGGGATATATTTGTTCTTTCCTTCGCAAATCATGAAATATACTCGCTCTTAGAGCGGATAAAACACATAACCGCCTCAGAGGGTAAATGTTATCTGACTTATTAACTTAAATGAGTTTTTCGTCGCTAAAAATTATACATGAGATTTTTTGTCAATTAAAAATAATATAACGTGTTTTTGCATTTCAGTCTAAAATAAAATATCCAATTCTTGATATTCTATTAACGATAAAGAATATCTAAATAAATAGAAAATGAATTAGTGATAAAGAAAAACGTAGTACCTACTAAAAGTGCGATCTTTTGCAAAATCCAATTTATTGTCCACGCACAGGTCTGAACTTGAATTACTACTATTCTTGACATGTGAAATTGGTACAATATTTTTGAAGAGGTCAACAGGTGTACCTTCTGCTGCACATAACAATATGGCATTGCAGTCATACATTACCTGAAATTGAACACATTATATTGTATGACAATATGGCATTGCAGTCATACAATATGGCATTGCACTCTGTTATAACAATATGGCATTGCAGTCATACATTATCTGAAAAATGCAGTCATAACAATATGGCATTGCAGTCATACATTACCTGAAATTTCAAATCCAGGATACAAAGTGCCAAAAAGTTTGGCACGTGAGGAGCAAAACAGAGTTCAAAATACTTGTCCGATGAATTTTGGATTTAAGAGGGACGAATATGCTACGAAAAATTCAAGAGGAACGAATGTGCAAAAGTTGACCTATAAGGAGAATGAAAAATGCAATTCACTCTTTTAAATTTGTACACTAGGTGATAAATATATATATGACCCAAACATGTGACACCAAAATGTAATAGATGGTCCAACCCATTTATGAAAAGGTTCATTTGCTTAAGTTGTGGTTCGGTTTAGTGGCTTCGTGAAATTGGGCCAATTCCATTTCAAATAAAGTCTGAATATACGTTAATTTTACGAATCCTAGTCTCGGTTTATATATATTCAAACCTAATAAACCGCAAGCCTATAATAGACATTATTTGAGACATACCATCAAATTTTACTCTATACCAATAGGTGATTGGTATAGTGGACCGGACTAGTCACTACAAAGTAGCGGACTCAAGTTCGAATTCTGTTGGGAGAGGTACCCACTTAATTTGTTCAACCCGCTTCGAAAGATATTAAACACTTGAGAATAAAATCTAATTTGACTATGAAAATATTGATTTGAAACCTATTATATACTTTATTCCCCCAGTCCATGATATCCAATCTCAATCTAAATCACATCTCTACTTTTTAAGAACGACAAAATCAGTGTTCGAAAAGTTTTAATAAAATCATCCAAACTATTTTTCGAAACCAAACCAAACAAAACCGATAACGTAGCATAATTTCTAAAAACACTAAAAGTTCATCTTTTGTATTTTGAGTCTCTTTAACATTGTTTTCTTTCTTCCTTGTTTTTTTGTACGCAGTATTAATTACAAGTCATAAATCATATAATTTGAGCATTCACGAAATACCTCAATGATGGAGTAATATATTTATATATAAGAGAATGATCTTTTGACCTAAATCATGCAATTTTGACTCAATTCTTCTTTCTTAGAATTTTAAATTCATTTTATTATCAAAAAATTGTAAATCTCTTATCTACATGATGAATTTCAAATTTTAAATCAATAGTTCAAGATTATTTTTTAGCTAACTAAATTATATGCTAAAATTATGCCACATAAATAGTTTCCTTTATGAAAGAAATAGAATTGGAATAGGAATTTAATTCATTCACTATAAAAAAATTCACGTTACAAGATTGAAAAATTTTCAAATTTGAAGTCTGTAAAGACCTTGATCCACTTCTGGCCTTGTCAACATTGTTGGGCTCTAATCCACTAGCCCAGAATGCTTAAGCCCATGTTTACAAGTAGAAGTAGGTCAAGTTTCTATTAACCATTCAAACAATTCATCCACAATCAATGTGGGATTGGAGTGTTACAATCTCCCCAACTCAACTACTCGACGTCCTCGTCGAGTCCATATCAATAGCCCAAGATCTCCATCATGGATAACACCACGAAGTCGACTCTGATACCATTTGTAAAGACCTTGATCTACTTCTGGCCTTGTCAACATTGTTGAGCTCTAGTCCACTAGCCCAAAATGCTTAAGCCCATGTTTACAAGTAGAAGTAGGTCAAGTTTCTATTAACCATTCAAACAATTTATCCACAATCAATGTGAGATTGGGGTGTTACAATCTCCCCAACTCAACTACTCGACGTCCTCGTCGAGTCCATATCAATAGCCCAAGACCACCCTCATGGATAACACCACGAAGTCGACTCTGATACCATTTGTAAAGACCTTGATCCACTTCTGGCCTTGTCAACATTGTTGGGCTCTAGTCCACTAGCCCAAAATGCTTAAGCCTATGTTTACAAGTAGAAGTAGATCAAGTCTTTAATTATTAACCATTCAAACAATTCATCCACAATCAATGTGGGATTGGGGTGTTACAATCTCCCCAACTCAAATACTCGACGTCCTCGTCGAGTCCAGATCAATAGCCAAAGACCGCCCTCATGGATAACACCACGGAGTCGGCTTTGATACAATTTGGAAAGATCTTGATCCACTTCTGGCCTTGTCAACATTGTTGGGCTCTAGTCCACTAGCCCAAAATGCTTAAGCCCATGTTTACAAGTAGAAGTAGGTCAAGTCTCTATTAACCATTCAAACAATTCATCCACAATCAATGTGGAATTTGGGCCATGTTTACAAGTAGAAGTAGTCAAGTCTCTATTAACCATTCAAACAATTCATCCACAATCAATGTGGGATTGAGGTGTTACAAAGTCAATTTTAGTTTAAAAATATATTAACTGATTCTTAATTGATATGCTAAAATCATGCCCCGAAATAGGTATCCTTAATTACGGAAATTAGTATTTGAATAGAGATAAGTTCATTATAAATATGAACACCTTAAACTAAACTTTTGCTCAGAAAATTGGTTATGTCATTGCTCATTATTTAGTTTCATATCCCTTTTTTCTTCAATTATTTAATCAACTTTTTTTTTTCTTTCTTTTACATTATAGACTAACCATGTTCTTTTTTTTTTTTTTGTCCAGGTTCGTGTTTGAACGTCTTGAACTTTTGCTTAGAATAACACTCCTCATGCCTTTGCACATTCTTTAAATTTCATATCCTTTTTTTTATTATTAAATTTCTTGTGTTTCTCTATATTTTTTTTTCTTTTATTGGGTTTTTAGATATCTTTTGATCTAATTGTTTTTATTTTTACGCAAAAGAGTTTTAATGAAATATCATCTTCAGAAGTTTAAGTCTCAAAGATCAATTCTACTAAATGAATTGTAAGCTTTCGGTTGGTAGCATAAATTTCAAAGTAAATCATTGAATTTTTCAGATACTAAGATCAAATCTTATTTTGAAATCATTCATACCGATATTTTGTTATAGGTTTTCAGTCAAATTATAGATATGATCATTGATATTTTGGAAAAGAAAAATGTTACCCAAAAACTAAAAGTTTATAGATATGAAGAAAGGCGGAAGAAAATAGTCCTACTCATTGATATTCACTTTATTGGTTATCTTTTTTCATTAATTTTTTTTAAAAACACATTCATCCATTAATTTTATTTTAAATTTATCCACTATGTGTTAATTTTATTTTCAGTTTTAAATGATCAATTTTGTTATTTTATATTGATTTTAAGACTATTTTTTAACTTACATGAGTTTTATAATGTACATGTTATATTTTTTTCCTCTTTGCATTATGTTTTTTCTTCTCCAAATGTAATTTTTTTAATAAAAATACTCATGTTTATTAAAACTTTAAAATATCTCACGTGGATATATATACCGCTACCCACCACTACTTTGTTGTCTCATTTCAAACTTCTTAGCAAGTCAGTCATGTTATGTGTTGGTCATTATTGTAATTTTAACGACAATCAACAAAGGTAAAATGGGTAATTTACTATAAATTTTAGGGATGAAGTCACACGGTAAATGATATTAACAAGGGAAAATACAAAAGTAGGAGATGTTAAATTATAATTATAACCAAAAGGATTATATGTGTAATGCGTTTATATAATTGTCTCTAGCAAATAGCTAGAAGTTGGATCACTTTAGGCTTTTTTGTCAAAATCATCATACGACTTATCTGTAATACTCAAACAAAAATCCTACAATAGTTAAACTATTGTAGTAGTATTATCCCAAAAAAATCATTAAACATGCACACGAATGAGACAAAAATAAATATAAGTTTATGATTATCCATTACTGACTAGCATTATGCATGACATATTGGAAACATGAACTCTAATGTTATGTTATTGTGATTCAACATTCTTTCGAATATATTTTTTGTTTTTTTCTCTGTAAATAACTCAAACGTGATGTAATTTTAGCCTCATTTATATGGTGTGGTGTGCTAATTGTGCTATGTATTCTTCTATTTATTTTTTATTTATAAATTAAGAGATGTCAAATTGTACAATTATTTTTCTGTGTTATAAACAAACTTAAAAATGAACTTTAGAAATAGTATATGATTTCAGTTATAATATTGGCCCTGCATTTTAATGTTATATCTTAAGCACCATAATTTCAATCATGAAAGTACACAACTAAGATAAATATTATTTATACATCTTAAGCAAATTAATTAGATACATATAAGAATAAATCAAAATGGGTCACATTTTTTGAAAATTTTAGAATTTCAATTCACATCACACGTAAGTCTGTATCAAATTCATAACAAGTTTAATTGAAAGGGAAAAAAATGACAAAACTGTGAACAAAATCAAAATTTTATTTATATTGCCAGACCATTTTCAGATCTGGAAATTATAAACAAAAGCCGACTCAACAAGACTCAAGAGACTCTTGACTCAAAATACTAAGATGACTCAACACCGACTGACTCAACAATATTAAGACGACTCAGAATCCAAAAGACCGACTCAAGACTCGAGAAATTGACTCTTTGACTCAAAATACTCCCATCTAGTCTTTCCATTTCACCCACTCATTTTAGGGCAGTCACGCTCGTGAGGCTCCTTTTCTTCGACATTTGGAAATCTGACGCAACATTCGATGCATTTGAATTTCAATTCCATGTTGTCACGCCCTGACATTTTGCTGGGTGCAAAATGGCGCAACGAAGGCCCGATGGACGGGAGCGCAGCTCTGGGGGAGCCAGGGACGGGGACACACCTACCTTGTCGAAGGAATTGCGGGACCAAGGAACCTATGGTGAGGTTTCCCACGAACGGGACTCCTCTGAGGGGAGCGTTGAGGTGGCCCGAGGAGAAGACCTTGACAGTAAGGTAGGGGGCCGAGCTGGCCAAGCAGCATGGACGGGCGGCCATACAGGTGTGATGGCCGGCTCGGGGCGAGGCAGGCGCAGGAGGCGCGCGTCAAGGGATAGCCGGCAAGGCGGGAGGCCTAGCCGAGCGGGATATGAGGCACTGGAGCAAGAAAAGGCCATCGAGTGGCACTGGGGCATCCCAGGGACGGCCCAAGCATTCTGGGATGTGCCAAACCAAGTCTTGGAGGTTCCGGAGGATTCCAGAGGGTTCTACACAAGTCCGGGGCATTCAAGAGAATTCCGGAGGGGTCCAGAGTATTACACAAGGTTTTGGAGAGGTCCGGAATGCGCTACAAGGTTCCAGAGGGATCCGAAATGTTCCACAAGGTTCCGGAGAGGTCCGGAATATTATAAAAGGGTGTGGAAGACTCTAGAAGGTTAGGGAACTTCTAGAAGGACGGAGAACCTTGTAGAAGACTCTAAAAGGTTGGAGAATCTTCTATAAGACTCTAGAAGGTTGTGGAAAGTGGTGGAAGGTTATGGAAGGAAGTAGAACCTTGTAGAAGGTTCTAGAACTATGTAAAAGTAGGTATTCGAACATTATGGAATGTTCTAGAATAAAGTAGATGTAGTAGGTTTTTGTAGAAGTCTCTAGATATGGGGTAGCTTCTAGATAGGTCATCTTAGTAGTATAAATAGGGGTAGATAGTCATTTGTTAGGAACAACCAAGGGGAGGCTGACTTAGCCCATCCGACGGAGGGGCGAAAATGATTGCTGAGGGCGTTCGAGGCTAAGTGCCGCACGGGAGGCTTTGGGATAATCTAAGCCCGTGACACTGTGCTTTTTCGACATATGCTTGCAATACTTGGTGTAGGACTTGAAAGCCCAATCAACTTTCACTATGGATATGTTGGTTCATCACCGCGACATACGTCGCAGTAATATTTGTTGGTTTGATCACTCCTTGAAGACATATTGCATGGGTAAAGGAGGACATGAGAGTAAATGGGACCGATTGAAGGACAAAGCCTTCTGCGGCACGTGAGGAAAAAGTTGAAGAGGGGAGTTAGGGGAGTTGGATGGATCGGCGGGTGAATCTTGGAGGGAAGGAGGCTCCGGCGGCAGTTGAGCCATCGGAAAATAGAAAGGGAGCGGAATTTTGCTTCCATAATTCTGAGGATTAAATGATATTATAAAGTTATGAAGAGAGTGAATGAAGTGATAAATTTATGAGCGAAAGGGGTATTTATAGTTGGAATTGGGGGGCTGAGGAGGTGGGTAATAGCAGAGGTGCAAGGGAGTCTGTTAGTGGCAGGAAGGGCAGAGAATACTTCTGTTAGTTGCTCCCCTCTCTCTCTCTCTCTAATAATGTCAGGGGAGTAGGATGGATCGGCGGGTGAATCTTGGAGGGGAGGAGGCTCCGGCGACAGTTGAGCCGCTGGAAAATAGAAAGAGAGCGGAATTTTGCTTCCATAATTCTGAGGATTGAATGATATTATAAAGTTATGAAGAGAGTGAATGAAGTGATAAATTTATGAGCGAAAGGGGTATTTATAGTTGGAATTGGGGGGCTGAGGAGGTGGATAATAGCAGAGGTGCAAGGGAGGCATTTACTGGCAGGGAAGGGCAGAGAATATTTCTGTTAGTTGCTCCCCTCTCTCTCTAAAAATATATACATATATATTTATTTCTCAATTTAAATCTATTTTTATTTCTCAATTTAAATCTGATGTTGTGAAATTTATCGGTGATTGGATTGTCATATTGTGTAATATAATCGTCTTTTTTTTGTTTTTGTTTTGGTATTTAATGAATTTTGATGAGTGTGTGACATATTCAATGCATTTTATACATCTTATTATATTTTTGCAAAATGCAAATTTGATAGATTGCTGAGTTAAGTTGCATTATGCAGTGAATATAGGTTCCATCATTTGATGTAAGATTACTATTTTGCCTAGTATATTACGCACGGAAATTCAAGAGAGAAACATAACCTTAATGTTTGCCTTATTTAAATTCTTGGTTCCACAATAAACTAATGCAAATTATTCTGCACTCAGCTAGTTGACCCTGTAGACAAAACTGTGGACAGAGATATTTCCCTTGTGAAAGAATTGGGTTTGAAGCTTATATTTGCCATCAATACTCATGTACATTCCGATCACATCACATGCTCTGGTTTCCTTAACTTATAATCAATCAGTATAGTAAGAAATTGCAGCCCTTCGTATTTATCAAGTGAGACTCGAGCAGTTTTGTCAAAATTTATTTAGCTTCACAGTTAAATAAACTAGCATTTCTATGTCCTAACCATGTTTTCTTGTCTATTGTGGCTTTATCATGCAGAGTAAGGTGCCCGGATTAAAATCTAATATTTCAAAAGCAAGCAATGCAAAACCTGACCTTTTTGTTGAACCTGGTGATAAGAATGTCTTTGGTGATCTCTTTTTTGAGGTATATGAGCTTGTTTAGAGTAAGTTTGCTTGTGAACATGTTCATGCAAACATACGCTTAGGGTCAATGTAAGGAACCGGAGGAGATTATATCTTGGAGAAATAAGTCGTAACTATGGGATGAAGGGAAAAGTGGGCAGAGTTTTGATGGGTTGGAGATGGCCTAAAAGGATCAAAACTCTTACCACTTTTCCCTTCATCCGTGGGTGGAGATGGGCCTAGCCCGCCCTGGATGGGTTGGAGACCATCCAGGGCGGTGAATTTGGACCGCACAGGTAAATGGGCTGGGCTGTCAACAACCCAGCCCATCGCCCTGAAGTTGGGACACGCTGGTTAGCCTGTGAAAGTAAAATTAAAGATGTAACATTATTATATATAAAAATTTGCCTGTGAAAGTAAAATTAAACAACATTATAGTATAATAAAATTCTTATCCATTATTAATTTTGAAATTATATATTAGTCTAAAAAATAATAATTTATTTAGCCACATTTAAAATTCGAGAGAATTTCACTTTTGATACCATAATTCTACCTACTTTAGGGATTTGATACCACAACTTTTTATACTGACACATTTGATACCATAACTCAAATCAAATTTGCACATTTAATACTTCCGTCAATTTGGAAATGGAATTGTCACGAGAATGTCACGTGGCCGTTAAAACTTTACACATTTGATACAATAACTTATGTTGACTGATAATTTTACCCCATAATATTTCAGGTTACCAAAAAAGCCACACATCTCCAAATTTAGTGACGATTTTAGTCCACATTGTTGACAAATTTCCAAATTGACTCGAATAAGACCACGTGTCTAAATTTGGAGATGTGGGTCTTTTTTGGTAACCTGAAATGTTATGGGGTATAATTATCAGTCAACATAAGTAATGGTATCAAATGTGTAAATTTTTAGCGGCCACGTGACATTCACGTGACAATTCCGTCATTAATTTGATGGAAGTATTAAATGTGCAAAGTGGATTTGAGATATGGTATCAAATGTGTCGGTATAAAAAGTTGTGGTATCAAATCCCTAAAGTATGTAGAATTATGGTATCAAAAGTGAAATTATCTCGAGTTTTGGGGTGCAAAGAACCTATATATTTTTCCATATTTCATGGATGAAAAGTGCAAAAAACCCCTTATTTAATTTATTGGATTAGAAATAGTGTTTTCTTATTAGGAAGCATATTTAAAATTTAGTCGCACCAAAAGAATATTTAAAATTTAGTCTTTTAGCCTAATTTAAAATCGGTATGTATGAAGTTAGACATTATTTTAAGTTATGTTTTTTTGGTATATTAGATATGTTATAGTACATAGGAAATCACAATGTATTAATCAAACTTCAATCCGTACAAAAAAAAAAAACTAATACCAACACAATGACACATCATGTAAGATTTAAACTCAAAACCTTTAGAATTTTGGAGCATCGGTTTAACCAAAGATTTTTTTACCAAAACTATCCAGGTTTTAGACCTGATTTCATCACATACAAGGCACGATCCCTCTTCCAATAGAGATTCGAATTTAGGTCCTCCACATTGTGAGGAATAGTCTCTTATTATACTAGAAAAATCACTCGTCCTTACACCAAACCAATTACTACCAACAAGGCTTTATGGCAATTCGAAAACGGTTTCTGATAATATATACTAGATAGTTTGCAATTTGAAAATTGACACTCATGTCCCAACGACCACACATTCTTCACTTGGAAAACCAAAGAGTGGATAACAAAAGAACAGGAAGTGCAAACACAGAAAAATGCCACAAAAACTTGTCAATCTTCATTCTCACCAAAACTTATTATCAATCGCTCCTAAATGTCTTTTGGAATCAAATCTGTTCACTTCAAAAGTTGCACTTGTTAAGCTAAAGAAACCAACAATCAAGTTGACAATCACTGCCGTTCCGTTGAGAAACCAACGGCAGAGATCATCATCATCATCAATTTCAGGTCTTAGTTGATGCCAGAACCGAGGCAAGTAGTACATACATTTTATTATTAAATATGGTTGGACAGTTAAGTATAATTTATGGCATTTTTTAACATCATAATTTTGTTAATGTATTATATAATAAGGTATCTTACTCTTGTGATAATTCTACTAATATATAAAAGACCATTGAAGTGTACATTTTGATAATGAGTTATGAGATAAATACACGAATTAATAAAATATTGGTTGAGAGTTAATGATGTTTTATCTTGAATTATGATATTCTTTGAATCGAAGGGGGATATTATGAAATCGCTATGAGGGATGACTGTGTAACCAGTTTTACTTGAGGGACGACTTTGTAAAAATATACCAACATGATCAAGGACCGTTTATGAAATTTTAGCCCAAAATATTATTTGGTCATACAATAATTTTTGGCATCAATGAATTAATATGTTCTATTAAAAATTGCACTAATCTTCTAGTTACTATTTTTCTTGAAACTCTTTGCAGTTAGCACAACTATTCGACACATCGGTAAATATAACAGGTGATATTTATATATCTCTGCTATTATAAAAACATGAATATTTCTTAACTTTTTTGTGAAGTTGTTCGTTAAAGATCCAAATCTGATATTATATTTCAGTGCAAATGGTTAAACGTGTCCAGAGCTAATAATTTATATGTTGGAGTTGGTGGATCACGAAGAAAGTTTTGAACATAAAGAACTATGTTGAATGAATAAGTAGTGCAACAAACTTGGTGTAAAAAAGTATATAGGTGGATATTTTGAGGATGAAAAATTATTGAACCTGGAAAAAGAAAATTTGTATGGAACCTTAGACGTTACCAAATGTCCAAAAAATTAATTGATATTTGGAAGGATGTATATATCTTAAAGGATGTATATATATTCTAGCCTTATAGTCAGTGGCGGATCCAATATTAATTAATCGCGGGGGCTAATCAGTAACTTCTTTTGTGTTTAGAGAATTTTGGGTGCGTAAGGTCGACTCTTCTGAAAAGATCTGGATTTATAGATTTCTCTCAGCTTCGGTTAAGTCCAACCATTTATTTGCTCAACTCGGTGAAAATAATACTACAAAATAGATTGTTATTAAGAATTATATAAATAAAAAATGCAGAAAATTATCAGGATGCACACTACAATTTTTTTACATCTCTATTTATTATGAATATTTCTTAACTTTTTTGTGCGGATTAAAATACCCTTATTTAATTTAAATTGTGAAGTGATATTTAATTCAATGATAAATATGTAAAAATATTTGAAAAGGTATAATTAGACATGAAGTCTTGTTATATTTAATTTATCTCCTACATAAACTCCTAAAATTTCTAAATTCTTTCTTACATCAATTTTTATTATTTTAATCTTCTTCTCTTATAATAAATAAAAACGAACTATTAAAAATACTATAATTTTAAATAGCCCCTAAAATATATATAAAATTGTCATATTTTAGCAGCAATATTTATTTAAGTAAGAAATGTTAATTTAAAGATTAGTACAATATAAGCCATATTCACTCTAACTATAAAAATTTAAAATGAAATTGTCTTAAATATCATTATATTACAAAAAACAAAAAAAGTTGAATCACATCTTACTATGAAAGAATTAAAAATACTTATGAATTAGCTAATTACGTAATTTTACTTTGGCTAGAATATAAAAAATATTAAATAATATCAAGACATGCATTACCTCACAATTTTATGAAATTATTTTCGTGAAAAAACCGGTGAAATGGAAAATGGTAAAAAAATCGATGAAATTTTGGGCAATCGATAAAAAAACGCAATCGATAAGAAAAACTATGAAATTATTGAAAACATGTGAAATTGATTAAAATACAAGTGAAATTGGTGAAAATTTGGGTAAGATCGGTAATAAAGTGTCCCTGAAATCGATAAATACATGTGAAATTGATGAAAATTATGAAACCCGTGAAATAACAACGTAAAAAAATAGGTGAAATATGTGAAAACATGAATAAAATCTGTGAAAACGTTTCAAATCAAAGAAAAATTCAGGTAAGATTGGTGAAAAAAACATGTGAAATAAGTGAAAATTATGTGGGAAATAGGTGAAAACAGATTAATTTGATAAACACGTTTAAAAATTAGTTAATATGATAAGAACATGTGAAATCAGTACAAAAAGAGTTTAACAGACAAAATAAGGTGAAACCGATAGAAAAATGGTTTAAAACAGACGAAAACAAAAGGACAAAATTGTAAAAACAGTGAAAATATAACTGACAAAAAAAGATGGGTAAAACAGTTAATAATCTTAATAATAATAGTAATAATAATAATAATAATAATAATAATAATAATAATAATAATAATAATAATAATAATAATAATAATAATAATGAACAACTTCAAAAGGACTTACTCGCTCATGCGTGGGCCTTTCATTGTCGTCGTAATTAAATTATCGGATTCTTTTTATTTATACGTTCTTATAAGTTAGTATTTACATAATATGTAATTTTATTTATTTATATAAGTTTTTATAGGTATCAACGTACGTGTATTAATATTTGGCGTAATTTAATGAAAATATCGTATTTCTACATTTTGTCCCAATTGTCCATTTATACTATGTTAGAGATTAAATAAACTTTAAATACTTCAAATCAAATTTTAAATGTGGTTAAATAAATTTTACTTTTGTAGACAAATATATAATTTCAAAATTAATAATGGATAAGGGTTTTATTATACTATAATGTTGTTAAATTTTACTTTCATAGACAAATTTATATATTCAAAATTAAAACTAATAATGTTACATCTTTAATTTAAAACAAATTATTATTAAACCTTACACAATTTTTATAATTAAATGTAACTTTCATTTCTAGTTAATTAATTTTTTTTTTTATCTACTAGACTGTGTATTTACAGCTCGGACCGAAGAGTGCAAAAGGGTATAGGTCCTCCCCAGTGTGGTGTCTAGTTAATTAAATTAAACAAGGTGTTGTTAAATTCGTAGTTACTTTTTTTAATCTTTAATTTTTCTATTAATAATTATTTTTAATTTATAATTAAAAAAAATGTAAAAGGCACCAAGTGGCTAACCCAATTTAATCTACTGGGCCCAGTTTACCTTCATAAACCCTACAAAACTAATTATTTCGGGCTGCTCTAAGGTGACTCTCTATCATATAGAGTCACCTTAATTTTGCCTTTAAATGTACGGGGCGTACATACCTAGCCTTCCGTTTAAATGTTGAAAATGCCCTTGAATTAAAAACTCTCTTTTTTATCTTTATTTCCCTCTCCCCCAATTCTTCTTCACATTTCTCTCTCTATTCTTCAAACTCTCCACACTGTTCATAGAACAAATTGCCATTATTGATTATTGATTTTATGAAAAAATGGAATTAAACTGGTTTTGTATATTGATTGGAAGAGGAATTACAGAGTATGTATGTATTGGAGGAAATAATGGAAAGCTCTTATTTTTTCCAAGCAAGGTTTTGAAATTTGGGGATTTTCATAGTTAGAAGCTCCTTCAAAAGTGTTCTCGAATTTGGATTTTTTTGGAGAAGCAGTTAGGATGCGTAGATTTTGGAGTAATCAAATATTTTCAAATATTCACTTTCTTTGGAAATAATTTCGGATCGATGAGACTCTTGATTTCTTGAGCTCTAGCAAGAGGACACGAAATAGGGGGCTGATTTGAGTAAAGAAATTGCCTTCAACAATGGATGTCCTTCACTGATTTCTGGCGAAGAAGATGAACAATTTTTTTTTTCTGAAATTCCTTCACTGGTTTCTGGCGAAGAAGATGAACAGTTCATCTTTTTTTTCTTCTTATATTTAATTATATAAAACAATATCTTAACTATTTTTAGAAAATAGGCAATGATGTTTAATGATATGCAATTATGTTAGAAAAATATTCAAATTATATGGAAAATATATCTTTATATTTTATTAGCAAATAAATTAAGACTCGATTTTATTATTTAAGATATTCTTGTAATTGGGTTCATGGAAAATCGAATATTATGTTAATCAATCTCATGGTATCATTAACCCCTCTGTAAATCGATAATTAGTGAAATTTAATTTTTTTCGTCAAATGACTCCAAACAGAAAACTTAATTCCATAGTATTATTAATCCTTCCGTAAATCGATTATTACTGAAATTTTATATTTTTGGTCACAAATGACTGCAAACGGAGAAATAAATCTCGTAATATCATTAATCCCTCCGTAAATCTATATTTGTAAATTTTGATGTTTTTGGTCCCAAATGACCCCAAACGGATAACTAAATCTCGTAGTATCATCATCCCCTCCGTAAATCAACAATTAGTGAAATTTGACGTTGTTGATCACAAATGACTTCAAACGGAGAACTTAATCTCATAGTGTCATTAACCCCTTTGTCAATCGATAAATTATTGAAATTTGATATATTTTGTAACAAATGACCGCAAACGGAGAACTAAATCTCGTAATATCAGTAATCCCTTCGTAAATCGATAATTAGTGAAATTTGATAATTTTGTCACAAATGACCGAGTCATCAATTTTTTTTAAAAAATTATCGATATATTTTAAAATTACGAAGGATTTAGTGTTACATAACAATCTAATAAACAATTTGACCGGAATAATGACCAAGTCATCAAAATTTTCAAAATTATCGATGTATTTTCAAATTACAGAGGACATAGTGTTACATAATCATCTAATAGACAATATGGTCGAAATAATGACCGAATCATCAATTTCTTTTTTAAATTATCAATATATTTTCAAATTACGGAGGAGTTAGTGTTACCTAACCATCTAATAGACAACTTAATCGAAATAATGACCGAATCATCAATTTTTTCAAATATCGACATATTAGTGATAAAAGACAATTTGATCGAAATAATGACCAAGTCATCAATTTATTTAAAAATTATCGATATATTTTCAAATTTCGAAGGACTTAGTCTTGCATAACCATCTAATACAATTTGATCAAAATAATGACTGACTCATCAATTTTTTTTAAATTATCGATATTTGTTCAAATTATGGAGAATTTAGTGTTACATAACCATCTAATAGACAATTTGATCGAAATAATGACCGAATCATCGAATATTTTTAAAATTATCGACATATTTTCAAATTACGGAGACGTACTTAGAGATACATAGTCAATTAAAAGACAATTTGATCGAAATAATGATCGAGTCATTAATTTTTTAAAAAATAATGATATATTTTGAAATTACGAAGGACTTAGTGTTACATAATCATCTAATAGATAATTTGATTGAAATAATGAGTGAATCATCAAATTTTTAAAAACTATTGATATATTTTCAAATTACGGAGGACATAGTGTTACATAACCAACTAATAGATAATTTGATAGAAATAATGACCGAATCATCAATTGTTTTTAAAACTATCAATATATTTTCAGATTACGGAGGAGTTAGTGTTACATAACCATCTAAAAGACAATTTGAGTGAAATAATGACCGAGTCGATAATTTTTTTTAAATTATCGATATTTTTTCAAATTACGAAATTTAAAAAAACCAAATCAAATGAATTTTTAATTTAAAAAATGAATTAAAATTTTTAAAAAAGAAAAGGAAATTCACCATCTTCGACAAAAAGTTGTGTTTTTTTTATTTAGGACGTGTTATGTATTAATTAAGATTAGTTTAATTTTTTTTTTCAGAAATTCTTATTAAGTCGTATTTTTTTAAATGAGAGAATTGCATTTTTGGTACAGAGCTATAGGTCAATTCCCACTTTTGATACTGAGCTTTATGGGTCCAACACAATTGGTACAGAGCTTTAACAAATTGTGACACATTTGGTACAGCTGTTAAAAATTTGAGTTAAGTGATGACGTGGCAGTTAATTATAATTGCAAAGTTGATGACACTACTTATGTTGACTAATAATTTTATCCCATAATATTTTAGGTTACCAAAAAAACCCCACATCTCCAAATTTAGTGATGATTTTAGTCCACATTGTTGTCAAATTTCAAAATTGACTCGAATAAGACCACGTGAGGACCAATCTGAATATTTTACTTATTTTATTTAAATAACTAATTTGATTTATAAATAATATTAATAAATTAAATAATAATTTAACATAAATATCACCAAAATTAAGAAAATATATTCTTTTCAAATATAAACTTTATATAATGGTATTAATATATTTAATATTTATTAAAATAATAAATTATATAATTAAAAACTATTTAATATTTATTAAAATAATAAATAATAAATAATTTTTAAAAATAATTTTCCAAACCCCACCCACCGCCTCTCCTCCCCTCCCCCCAGACAGCATGTAAATTGGGGTAGGGGGGTGGGGGGAGAGGGTGGGGGTGGGGTTGGGAATTATTTTTAAAATTATAATTATTTATTATTTAAATTCATACTAGCTATTTGTATTTTTTAAATTTCAGACTTAAAAATTTAAAATAACAATATTTAAACTAATCAAGTTATAAAAATTTTAAACTTTATTAAATCTTACAAAATCTTTAATTTTTCAGCAAAATTAAAAGTTTGGGGCGATTTTGACCAGGAACATAGCTTGGGGGCTGCAAATATATCATCTTCCCCAACACAACTTTGTACAGTAACAATTGAAGGAATGAAATTCACATATAAAATCAATTTTTAATCCTTCCCCTTTTCAGGTGGCCGGAATAGCCGATTCATCAGCGCCGTTGACCTCCATAATTTGAAATATAATTAAATTAAATTAAAAAAAGATTTATCAAAAAAAAAATCATCTTCAACCTGGATTGTTCAGGTGTGTGAGGCGGTGATTTTGTGTGTGAGCAGTATTGTGAATTTAGGAAAAAGAGAGAGAAATGTAAATTAAATGAAAAGGATAAAATGGAAATACAGAAAACTTGTAATGGGTATTCTTGTCAATTCATATAAATTGCTAGGTTCATACACACATACACACCATACACAAAAAATAGGCATAAAATGCCGTGACTCCTGAATGGGTCAGAGTCCTAATATAATGTCCCAAGTATTCCTGCTACAAAACAACTTCTAGCTGTATATGGATTTCGTCTGAGAAATAGTCTTGGATATATAAGTGAGTCCGTATACAACATATACAACACACACACGGTATTTATTTATGGCTATGGGGGCTTTCAATCGACTTTTAATGGCATCATCTAGATGTAGGGGGTTTACGCCTCCATTCCGCGGCCGCCTTGGTCTCTCCACCGCCGTCTGTAGATCATCGCCGTGCCTGATGCTCCCTTCGAGCACAGTGGTGGATTTCTACACTTCCGACGTGGAACTTCGTTCGATGGACTATTCCTTTTACCGGCTATCAGACAAGCAAACCATTAGTCTACGCAACAAAGGTAACGGTACTTTACCAGAATTAACCCCGGAGCCTTTCTGCATTGGTTCTTCAAATGGTTGGCTTTTATACTGTGATCCACGAAATTTTTCACTCAATCTCGTCAATCCATTGTCCCCAACTCCCCCTATGGTCCCAATAGGTTCGATCAAGTCGGGTGTTTTTCCGCCTATTGACAAGTTCTCCTTATCCGGGTCACCCGGAACGAAAGACTGGGGTATTATGATTCTTAATAAGATGACTCAAAAGCTTGAGTTCTGGAGTCCCAAAAAGGGCTGGATAAAATTGGACGACAACTTCTCCCAGCAGCAGGTAATTGAGGTAATCTACTCAACTATGGAAAAAATGTTTTATACCCTCAATTTGAATTGTGAAATTGAGACTTGGGATTTAAACAATGATGGAAATATTCCCAAACGAGTTAAGGCATATCAGCCGCCTCCGCCTGCTTTTAGTCATCAACAAAATATGCAGCTGAGTGAGGAGGAATGGTTGTGCACTAAATACCTAGTGGAGTCTAAAGGGGACATTCTGTTGGTGCTTAGGTATAACAATAATAATAATAATATTGAAGATCTACAACCCAGTTCGAAAACTCGCAGATTTGATGTTTATAAATTAAATAAAGAAAAGGAATCATGGGAACACTTAAAGTCCATGGGGGATCGAGTTGTGTTTGTGGGAATGAATGAGCCATTCTCTCTTTCTGCCTCGGATTTTCCTGAGTTGAAGCCCAACTCAATCTACTACACAGGCCCTGCTCCAAATGAGGGAAAGTATTCGGCTTCAGATTGGGGGATTTACGACCTTGATGATCATACTATATCTTGCCACTACCCATGCGATTACCAGTTGAAGATTCGACCTCCTCCTATCTGGATTGGCCCAGAAAATTCTGCAACTTCTTCTACTTAGAGGTTATAATAATTTTTATTCACTTTTGGTATATATATATAGGATAGGATGGATTCTAAATCTACTATTTCTGTTCCTTTTGTTTCTTGATGATGGATATTAGTTGCTTTTTAGTTAATTTCCGTTCAAATTTCTATTTGCCTTTGCTTTTCAATTATCCAACATAGTAATGCAATGCAATTTCTCAATAAGTTTCAATTTTTAATTTTTACTTGAGACAGACAACACCTCACTTGGAGTACATATACTCATCAATTGACAGTGCACTCTTTGGTTGGTCCGAGCTGTAAATACACAGTTTAGTAGATAAATGAAAAAATAAGATACAATGATTTACTAATGAGCCATTTGGTATGGGCTATATAAAGGTTTATTAATTCAAATTGGCATTATGATATGAGCTAATAAGTTGTTTGGTAGATCAGATTTCAATCTGCAGTAATTATTTGTGTCAATACTTACTATCAGACTTGCTAAGTCTTGATTCCCACAAATCATGATTGAATTTGTTGATCAAGGTTTTCATAGAAATTATTCCGTACCCGGAAGACTTCGTAAGGGAAGGCGTGGGATCATTTTATGAGCATTTTGTGTGTGTGAATACTAAAAGGTTAAGATATGTATCATTCCTAATACCAATTGAGGCCACATGTTTAATTTCCAAGAGAGTATATTAAATATTATGAATATGTAAATTGTTATTAACTTGTGCATAAAGTTGAGGGGGGATTATTGGCCTGATTTTTTACAACTATTGTCATGTGGTAGAGACACTTAGGCCATCTCCAACCGAAGTCATTGTCCAATTGTCTGCCTAATTGCTCAATTGCCTTGTCCTCTTGCCTAGTCCTCATGCCTTTTCGACCCACCTAAAAAATTCATCTCCAACCGAAGGGCAATTAACATCTATTAATTCAATTTCACAAATTTTTCCACTCTCACTCTCCCCACTCAAACTTATTTGAATAATAATAATAATAATAATAATAATAATAATAATAATAATAATTTTTAAATAGTTACACAATCATAAAAATAAAGGCATTCTTAATAATAAGAAAATAAACAACATTATAACATAATTTAAGGAACAAGAACGACTAGCATAATGAATGAAAAACAACAACACTTATTATTAAGAAACTTGAACAAAAAGGAAAAACATCAAATAGTACACACGAACGACTACACACAATTAAAGCACAACAACAAAGATTACAAGAAGTTGGATCATGGGTATCCAGGGGGGAAGTGAAATTATCATCGCCTAGATTGGTCTCGCCTCCGGACGAATCTTCTCCAAGACCCTTTTACTTTTCTTGCCTGGAGGATTTGCTTCTTTGTATCCGTCCAAAATTGTTTCGAAAGCGGAGTCATTTGAGATGTATTCATTGAGAATACTTTCATTACTCTTTCTTCCTCTTTAGCTCGTATTTCCGCCTTTTTAAGCCGCATTATTTCAGAATGTCTTCTTTGGCGTCCTTCCTCTAATGTCAGTTGGAGTCTTTCAGCAGATCTAATATTTTCTTCCTCTCGCTCGTCGTCCACAACACTGGTTGAAGCCTTTCCTTTTCCTTTGGATTTTTTTGCTTTCTTCGTACCAATTGGCCTCGAATCAGCCATGGGAGTCTTCTCAGGTGTCACTGATATGTTGTCCTCCGGAATCGAAAAATTAATTTCTGGACGATAATACCCTGGTTGGGTGTTGAATCCTTCATTCTCCATCTGCGAGTGGGTATGTAGTGGATCCGCTCTTGTTTGTGAGTTATTTGGCTGGATAACTCTATATACGGGCCAATCTTGACAAATCGCCCAAACGTGAGACAAATGAAACGACTGCTTCACATTTTGTTGATAGATTTGCATTGCCAGATGATGCTATAAATATTAATAATTATTTGTCAAATATCATGAGAAATTTTGAAACAATATTGAGTTTGAACTACTATTATAAAAACATTTACCCGCCCAATAGGTTATCCCCACTAGTATTATGACGATAAGCTTCATTCAGTGCTTTGTGCCATTTCGCTAAATATTTGACTATTCCGTTCTTCCATCGACTTGAGCAAGCTTCAGCGAATTTTTCTCGTAATATGATCCATCGGAGATTAGGAATGTTTGCATTGCCTCGGCAATTGCTTCCCACATTGCTAGTTGTTTTTGATTTGTGCCAGATATGGGATCAGATGAGACTGCACTGTATGCTTTGGCTTAAGCTACATCTTCGGCCATGGACCAATTTAACTTGGGAGCCATTGTTTTAGAAAGAGGTGAGTGTAAAGAGAAGAGTGATTTAGATAGAGTGATTTATAATGAAGGTGTAGAAATTGGTGATTTATGCAGAAGCTTGAGGTTCTCTTACATAGAGAATTGTGGATAAGTGAAATCTAGAAATAATACACTTGTCACCGCCTCAATGGACGTGCGAATTTCTTCTGGAGATAAGCTTGGTTGAAGATGAATGACGTAAGCGCTTACGTCATACGTACCAATTATTTACAAAGTGTGTGCATTGTATTTTTGTGATATCTGCATTGTATTTACAATTATTTACAGAAGAAACAGTGGCATGTGACATCTGCATTGTATTTTTGTGGATGGGGCCCACCCTAATTATGAAAGAAAAAGTGTGAGCAGAAGAAGCGTGAACAATAACCCATATGTACCAATTATTTTGCTCTGAACAATAATCCATACGTATCAATTATCCATATGTGAACAATAATCTTATCTCTACAAGAAATCATGATTGAATTTGTTGATCAAGGTTTTCATAGCAATTATTCCGTACCAGAAGACTTCGTAAGGGAAGGCGTGGGATCATTTTATGAGCATTTTGTGTGTGTGAATACTAAAAAGTTAAGATGTGTATCATTCCTAATACCAATTGAGGCCACATGTTTAATTTCCAGGAGAGTAAATTAAATATTATGAATATGTAAATTGCCATTAACTCTTGCATAAAGTTGAGGGGGGATTATTGGCCTGATTTTTTACAACAATTGTTATGTGGTAGAGACACTTATAAGCAAAGGCGCATGGTCAAGTCACAATTTGTATTTCTAGGACACTAGTGTGCTTGAATGTAGTTAAGAGACTAGGTATGCACCATTCCTACACCAATATAGTAGTTAGCAATGAGCAATTACAAAATTAGTTTCCTTGTGAAGTGATTGGTGTAGTTAGCAATGAGCAATTACAAAACTAGTTTCCTTGTGAAGTGTATATATCATATATGTACAATAATATGAATAAGAATGAAAAGCATTTCTCTCCCTCCTTTACATTTTAGTTTCCTTCTATGATACACTGATATTCCAAGAAAATACGAAGTATAGTATCAAATACTTGAGGGATACATATACGTGTATGATACATGTTGGATACATATTCGATACGCCACATGGTGTATTAGTAATAAAATAAAAATTAAAATAGATACGTATCGAATACACTAGTTGGACATCAAGACACGCTCCGGTGTTTGTAATATTTCCGGTCAAATCTAAATCATAAGAAAAGCAATAAAGTCTCTCGGGCTAAACATAAACGACTAGTACCACTACTCAGTCTCTAATTAAGTCTCTCTCCTAGGTCATGAAATATAAAAAATGAATCACTTCTATTGATGCGCTATTTTAAGAATGAATTATATTTGTTTTGGAGTTATATAACTTTTTGTTTATGTTCGAGTGGATTATTTTTGCTTTTTAGCTTAAATTGAAGGATCTAGTTGCTTATATATAAATTTAAATTATATTGTTTCAATCGTATCCATAATGTATCATATTCAATAAATTTCAAAAAGCTTGTATCATCATATCCATATCGTACTATATTCGTATCCCTGTATATGTATTCGTGCAAAATAGGTTTCCTTGCACTTTTTAGATTAACTAGAAAAGTGCACGTACATTGTACGTGTCTAGTTTTAATTTTATGTGTATTTTTCATAAATTAGAGTAAAATTAGCTATTTTTATGTCATAGAATATCATATATTTATGACTTGTCAATTTATTTTTATTAATTATTATTGGTTTATAAAAATAATGATGGTTTTTAATAGTTGTAATAAAATATAAAAAAATGTCTGATTTAGTTATTGTATCGTATAAAATTGGCTCTAAAATAAGATCATAAGAATATTATTTAGTTCATTCCATCATAGTAGTTTTCATGTCAAGTTTATCCGTTATTCACCGATGACACAGGTTCCATCCTTTTCTTCATAGATTTCACCCGAACTATTATATATCTATTTCACGAACATTTTTTCTTACTGGTTTCACCACAACTAACTTCACCAGTGTTTAACAATTTCACCTGAAGTTTCATTGATTCATATATTTCACTGTTTAATTATTTTTATCGATTTTTTCGCTTTTTAATCGATTATAACATTTTTCATTATTTTCCCGTTTTTCTTCGATCTTTTTTCCAATTTAAACAATTTTCTTCCGATTTCACCTTGTTTTTGCCAGTTAAAGTTTAACTCGTTTTCTCCTATTTCACTGATTTCACATGTTATTCACCTAAATTTTTCATTTGATTAAACATATTTTCATTGACTTCAATCTTTTTTGACTGATTTTTTTCATTTCTTCACAAATTTCACCCAAACTTTCATCGATTCATATGTTCTCACTGTTTAAACTTTTTTTTTTCCGATTTATTTTATTTTAGCAATTTATTTCTTTTTTTATTGGTTATAATATTTTTCATTGTTTTCTCATTTTTGTTTGATTTTTTTTCTTCAATATAGACCATTTTTCTACTGATTTCACCAATTAAAGTACTCTTTTTCAACTGACTTCACTCATTTTTACCATTTTTACCTGATTTTCATGCTTTTAAACTAATTTCACATGTTATTCACCTAAATTTTTCATTGATTAAATATGTTCTTACCAACTTTACATTTTTATCGATTTTATCTTTTTTTTTCACCGGCTTTACCCAATTTACTGGATTTCACTAGTTTCTTAATTTTTCTTAAAAATTTCATTTGAATTAACTTTCATCGGTTTCACATATTTTGACCATCTTTACTTTATTATAAGTGATTTTACCTGTTTTCATTTCACAAACTATACCCGATTTTTTTATTGATTTCAAATGTATTTAAGATTTTACATGCATTTTTTTCACCGGTTTAAAGTGCATATACGTTATACGTGTCTATTTAATTTCAGTGGTATTTTGTTGTAAATTAACTCCACTATGTCATAAAATATCACATATGAATGACTGATATTCAATTTATTAACTTCATCATGAGTATTTTAATCGATTTCTATAGTTTTATTCGGTCTAAACTATTTTTCTAATGGTTTGACTTTCTTTTTGTTGGTCTAAACTAATTTCACATGTTATTCACCTAAATTTCACTCATTTTTACTATTTTAACCATTTTTCACATGTTTTCACCGATTTTAGCCTTTTTTCAATTGTTTCACCCGGTTTTCACATATTTCATCATTTTTTAAGTAATTTCATCGATTCACCGATGTCATCCATTTTTTTTCGCGAATTTCACTTGAATTTTCATTGATTTCACTTGTATTTACCGAATTTTCAACTCAAATAGTTATACATCTTCAATTACTTTTAAGTATATCTCAAATTATTTCACTTACCTTATCATTTGAAAGATATTTCTTTAGCAATCTAAACCATTTAACTTATTATATTAATTAGTTTAATTCAATTTTCATTGATTTTTACTTATTTTATATATATATTTTTTGATTTACTCGTTCTTGATAGATTAGAACCTATTGTCTATTGTTTTTCCTATTTTTCATCGATTTATTTTGTTTTCTCCTATTAAAAAAAAAAAAAACTTTTCTACTGGTTTAGTTCACACTGTTTTTGTTAGTTAAACTTTTTTTTTCTTTTTCTGATTTTATTTATTTTTATCAGTTTAACTTTATATTTACTGATTTCACATTTTTTTTATCAATTTCACTTGAATTTTCATTCATTTCACATTATTCACAAACTTTATCATTTTTTCAATGATTTAACTCATTCTTCATATATTTCACCTGTTTTTCACTTATTTCATCAATTTGTTTCCCATGTCTTCACAAATGTCGCCAGGATTTTCATCGATTTCACATGTATTTATCAATTTTACCGGCACTTTTTATTAACGATTTCACCCATTTTTTCACCTACTTCACCGGTGTTCATAATTTTTTCACCTACTTCACCAGTGTTCATAAATTTCATTTAAATCGATTTCACATGTTTTCATCAATTACATAAAAAAGTAATTCATCTTCCACTTGGAATAAACCATATAGAAATATATTCAGATGAAGGATTCCATTAAACAAATAAACATTTAACTGCATTAACTAAAAAGCAACTAATATCCATCATGAAAAGAACAAAAGCATAAATTATTTATAGGACTAATTAATTAAACCTCATACTAAACCTCATATGATCAGAAGAGTACTACTACTTCTGGATTTGGATCCAGATGGGAGGAGGCCTAAGCTTCGACCAGTAACTACATGGATAATGACAAGTCACAGTGTGATCCTTCAGGTTGTAAATTCCCCAATCCGAAGCCGAATGAATGGCTACCTCCCAAGCACAACCTGTACTGAAGTAGATGGAATTGGGCTTGAGCTCAGGAAAATCAGATGCAGAAAGAGAGAAAGGCTCATTCATTCCCAAGAACAACACGCGATCACCCAACGACTCCATACGTTGCCATGAATCCTTTCCCTCATTTAGTCTATAAACATCAAATCTTAGAGTCCGGTGAGGCAGATTGACATCGTAATCATCCAAAGCATCGCACAGAATGTTGCCTTCTCTATCTACATAATTCGAGTGGTGCCACCTCACCAAAAGAATGTCCCCTGACGATTCCACAAGGTATTCATCGGTAAACCATGTGTCAGGATAATCCTCCTCAGAGTCAGTGAAAACCGGGTGATATGCCTCTCGTTTGGGCTCCAAATGGTTGCGTAAATCCCAAGTCACAATACCACCATCCCGAAACAAGGTATAGAACAATTGGTCTTTAGAAGAGTAGACAATCGCGTAAAAGGGCTCGAGGGGGTCGTTGATCAAGTTAGTCCACGCCTCCATATTCAATCCCGGCTTACAGAAAGAAAGCTCGTTGGTCCCAAACATTCTAACCATAATCACACAGTCTTGTGAATCTGGGGAACTCGACGAAATTGAAAAATTGCTTATTATTTTAGCATATATACGTTGAGGCGGAAAAAGGTATTTTTCATGTGTCAATAAAAATCGTCCGAGTTCAGTTTTATTATGCTTTGGGCTGCAACCAATGATAGGGCGTATGTAAGGGAGAGTTGTAACCGGAGGGAGTGGGATTGTAGGGGGAGAAGGGGATACTAATGGATTGGTGAGAAAGAGGGTGCAATCCCCTGGATCGGAGTACAAAAGCCAGCCTTTGGAAGAACCAACGCAAAAGGCGTCGTGGGGTATTGGATTGTTGCCGTTGGATTTGTTGCGGAGACTAATTGTTTTCTTGTCCGAAAGCCGGTAAAAGGAGTAGTCCATTGAACATACCTCAGCGTCAGAAGTAAAGGTGTCCGCCACCTGATTTGAAGGTAGCATTAGCCACGGCGCCGCCCGAGATGCTGTAGTAGTTGAGAACCCGCGGCGGAGAAGTGAACCCCCCCTATATGACGCCGTTAATAGTCGGTTGAAAGCCCCCATAGGTACAATTAATTGGTGAGGAATAATGGCGATCGAATTATTGGGTCGACTCGAGTAGAGAATAATAATATGTATAGGTATTTAGGTTTCTTTTAACATTGGGTCTCTGTTTTGATCTGGAGTTCTGAAATGAGTCAAATTCATTCAGAGTCTATCTACGCCGCCATGCTGTCAGTCTAGTCAGAAGCCACACCTTCAAGAACTCATTTTTCAGGTATTAATTAAAGAGTTAATTTCACTTTTGATACCATAACTCAACCTACTTTAGGGATTTGATACCACAATTTTTTTTCCCGATACATTTGATACCATAACTCAACCTACTTTAGGGATTTGATACCACAACTTTTTCTCCCGACACATTTGATACCATAACTCAAATCAACTCGACACATTTGATACTTCCGTCAAATTGGAAACGGAATTGTCACGTGATTGTCACGTGGCCGTTAAAACTTTGCACATTTGATACCATAACTTATCTTGACTGATAATTTTACCCCATAACATTTCATGTTACCAAAAAAACCCCACATCTCCAAATTTAGTGACGATTTTAGTCCACATTGTTGCAAAATTTCCAAATTGACTCGAATAAGACCACGTGCTAACCAATTTAGAACTTTACACATTTGATACCATTACTTATGTTGACTGATAATTTTACCCCATAACATTTCAAGTTACCAAAAAAGCCCCACATCTCCAAATTTAGTGACGATTTTAGTCCACATTGTTGCCAAATTTCTAAATTGACTCGAATAAGACCACGTGCTGACAAATTTAGAAAATTTTACTTATTTTATTTAAATAACTAATTTAATTTATAAACAATATTAATAAATTAAATAATACATTAACATAAATATCACCAAAATTAAGAAAACATATTATTTTTAAATACAAAATTTATATAATAGAATTAATATATTTTATATATATTAAAATAATAAATTATATAATTTAAAACTATTTAATATTTATTAAAATATTAAATAATAAATAATTTTAATTTAAAAAAAAATCCCCACCCCACCCACCACCTCCCCACCCTTCCCCCTACCCCCCGATTCCCAGGCCGTCGGCGACCTGGGTCTTCTGTCCCAGGCCACCGCCGGCCTGGGTTCTTCGATCCCAGGCCGGCGTTGGCCTGGGACAGAAGACCCAGGCCGCCGGCGGCCTGGGAATCTGGGGGTAGGGGAGGGGTGGGTCGGGTTGGGTTGGGTGGATGGGGTGGGGATTTTTTTTTAAAATTATAATTATTTATTATTTAATATTTTAATAAATATTAAATAGTTTTAAATTATATAATTTATTATTTTAATATATATTAAATATATTAAATATATTAATTCTATTATATAAATTTTATATTTAAAAAGTATATATTTTCTTAATTTTGGTGATATTTATGTTAATGTATTATTTAATTTATTAATATTGTTTATAAATTAAATTAGTTATTTAAATAAAATAAGTAAAATTTTTTAAATTGGTCAGCACGTAATCTTATTCTAGTCAATTTGGAAATTTGGCAACAATGAGGACTAAAATCGTCACTAAATTTGGAGATGTGGGGCTTTTTTGGTAACCTGAAATGTTATGGGGTAAAATTATCAGTCAACATAAGTAATGGTATCAAATATGTAAAGTTCTAAATTGGTCAGCACGTGGTCTTATTCGAGTCAATTTGGAAATTTTGCAACAATGTGGACTAAAATCGTCACTAAATTTGGAGATGTGGGGCTTTTTTGATAACCTGAAATGTTATGGGGTAAAATTATCAGTCAAGATAAGTTATGGTATCAAATGTGCAAAGTTTTAACGGCCACGTGACAATCACGTGACAATTCCATTTCCAATTTGACGGAAGTATCAAATGTGTCGAGTTGATTTGAGTTATGGTATCAAATGTGTCAGGAGAAAAAGTTGTGGTATCAAATCCCTAAAGTAGGTTGAGTTATGGTATCAAATGTGTCGGGAGAAAAAGTTGTGGTATCAAATCCCTAAAGTAGGTTGAGTTACGGTATCAAAAGTGAAATTCTCTCATTAATTAAATATGATAATCATATGCGTTTATTTTTTTATTTTTTATTTTTTATTTTTATTTTTTATTTTTGGTATATTATTGTTTGAATGTTTGAGTATGTATAGAATATAGATTACTTGGAGTGGTCATAAATGTTTTTACTGTTTCATTTTAGGGCTTTGGTTAATTCAATGCTTAGAACTTAGAAGTTAAAACAATAGAAGCCTATGTCACTCACATATTCCATTGAAGATTTTGTTTATGTTACGTAGCGGTAGGGCTACTCATATATTCAACTCGTTTTCATTCTATATAAACTTGTTTGAGCTCGATTTGCTATAAATATCAAATAAGCTTAGAAAACGTTTTCATTTCATGACTTTTGAAACTTGGTTTTGAGCGATTCCATAAGCTAAAAATGGCAATATGTAGAATATTAAGCTATTCGAGCTTGACTCTTGTTTGGCTCGTCTTGTGAAACTTTTATTTTATATATAATAATAAGTTCAATATCTCTTTTCCATATTTGGACTTTTAATTTGGAGAGTATAATTGACATTTTGCAGTGTGGAACTTTACACAAAAAAATTAAAACTTCGACAAATTTTTTCATCAAACTTGTATTCTTTTTTGGGCAAAACAACGTGCATTTTGTAAAAAATATGCAATTTGATAATGCAATGTGCCCATATCTCGATTATTGGAAGCAAAATGTAAAATTGTACACCAAATTTTTGATTTGATCTCGAGTCAGCTTAAGCATTAAGTATTACCGCTTACCGCTTACATCCTATATTGATTTCGAGTTCGATGTGGAAGAATTTTTTTGAGTAAAGCATCTGTCTCTTGATCAACATCATGTTTTGACTATTCATTTCCATGGATTGAGTATCCGACGTTAGAATTGTGGCTTCGGTTTTGATAATAAAATTAGTATCAATCAAAAAACGAATAGCTTTTATCAAACGGGCAAATCTTCGGTCCTAGAATTCCTAAACTTGCATCCCAATAAACAATTCTGATCCAATTACACGACTCAACAGCACGATTCATTCTACAGAGTACCGATCAATTTACACGTAATACATGAACATAGTTTGCACTGGAGGAGAATAGATGAATAAAAATGTAGATTGTAGTGCAACTCAGTTGAGGATTGTTCTTTATACACCAAAGTTTCAAATACAAATATAACTCTAGAATTCTTGAAAATTAAAAGTACTGAAAAATAATCACAAAAGTTTGTAGCGAAGATTGGTTTACATATAAAATGTGATGTTTGAGTCTTTGGAACGTACAAATCATTTGCTCCGACACATACTCTTGCCTTGAATAAAACAGCAAATCAGTTTACGCCTACAATTTATGATTTAAATAAATGGATGAAATTAGTGAAAAAGGACGAAACAGTAAAAAGCGTGTTTAATCGGTTAAAATGGTTTAAATAAATGAAATTAATGAAAAAAAGAGCTTATTTGATCAAATACAATTTAAATCCGATGAAATTAGTGTAACAGTCGATGCACAAGGTTAAGAAATGGTGGCAAGGTGGGGTGGATGGTGATTGGATATGTGTTTTTTTTTTTTTTTATTTTGATAAGTATAATGACATAAATAATCACTAAGCGCAATTAAAAGGTTAAGAAATGGTGGCAAGGTGGGGTGGATGGTGATTGGATATGTGTTTTTTTTTTTTTTTATTTTGATAAGTATAATGACATAAATAATCACTAAGCGCAATTAAAAGTGTATAAAAGAGGATATGTAGTTGAGGATGGACTTTGGGGAATTGAAATTTTAATTGTTTGTTTTTTATATGGATTGTTTATGGATCAAATCCATAGGATTTGAATTAGAACCTTGGATCTGATCCGTATTGCAAACTTGAATTGGACAGCACCCTCTCGGATTTAGATCCAACCCTCTCGAATTTAGATCCAACCAAATTTATCATGTCAGCAAGTCCAATTTGATTGCAAAACGACGAAACTACCCCTCAATTGCTGATAAAATTCCATCGACTTTCAATTGGATTTGGATTAGATCCGAACCATAACGCAAATTTATATCGGACAGCCTCCTCGGATTTTATTTTATCATGTCAGCTTGTCCAATTTAATTGGAAAACTACGAAACTGCCCCTCAATAATTGCTAAAAAGTAGGTAAAATACCCCTGAAATATTCCACCCTAAAATCTTCCCCTTATTTATATTCCAGAGACAATTCCTCTTTCTTCCTCATCTCTTCCACCTAAAATCTAAAGCCGCCGAAACAGTTCCTTATTTTGGTTAATTTCTTCTTTCTCTCAAAAAAAAAAAAAAAAAAAAAAAAATTATAAGTTAAATCGCATACGTCCTTTCCAGCCACATAGCAAAATCAGCTGCAAAATCTAATCACCTTAAAAACCCTCTACTCAATTAACAAAAACCACGCCCAATTTCAATTTGGAGGATGAAAAAATCTATTTTGGGGCCTTTGCTATTTTCCCCCCATGAATTGTTATAAGTCAGGTAGTTTCAATTTATTTAGTCAGAGTCCAATTCCTTTTATTTCACTTTATCGTTATTTTGACACAAAACTCATTTTAGAATTCGAAAAATCAAAGCTTTATTCAGACAATAATATATTAGGAGATTGGATGCTGCTAAAATGTGTTCTGTATCAAAATAAGTTGGAACTACCTGACTTGTAGCAAATCTTGGGGGGAAAGAGAAAAGGACCCGAAAAAGAGTTTTTAAAAGAGTTTTTCATCTTCCAAAGTAAAATTTGGGCGTGATTATTCTATTATAAAGAATATTGATGGTGAAAGAAGGAACTGATTTCTTTGATGCCATAAAATGAACAGCTCTGATTTAGCTTTTTCTGTTTCAGTGAATTCTTTGATTATCATTTTCTTTAATGTTGTAGCACTTCACAGCGAAAAACTTTACCGTTACGATTGCTCAGGCATGTTCATTCAGCCATGAATCCTATAATGCACTCAAGGTATGATAATATTAGTGTCCCTATCATAAAATTATTTTGTTTGGTTGTTTCACATGGTCTCGATTTATATTTCGCTAAACTTTGTAGTCTTGATTTGAAGACATGGGTGGATGGACTGGATTGCTGGCCATATAATAGCACATAGTATAATACATAACTCATGAGTTTATTATGTTCAGGTACATAATTTCACTTGTCACAGAATGGTGTATCATCGTATTTCTTTTTTTGGGACAAACTTTTATCCGTAGTTTTTTACATTGTTGATCCAGTTATTGCTTAATGTATCAACTTATCGGAATAGGAGAAATAACCGAGGAGAGCTATGGTATCTTACCAACTTTTTTATATGTAATTTTGTAGTCATTGTAGGACGTGATTGATCTAGAATTTTATGGGTAATTTAAATTGAATTAATATGTGAAATTGACTAAGTTCTAGTCAATGTCATTTTAAATAAGCTATCCATTGGATCATATCCAATATTTTACTAACATTTTGTTGTATACTTGTCTAGCATTTGAAACTTGCTCATGAATTTGTTAATTGTTAAATCATCAGGTGAAATATTACTGATTCGTATTTTTATTTGGTTTCTGCTTATTAACCAAAAACTGCTTATTACTTCTTTAGACATTGTCGAGTTTGTGTTGGTCTATTGTTGGGAAGAGGGGAAACATGCACAAAACTCCTATATGAATTTTTTATTGCATCAAAATCTCGTGTACTTTCAGATAATTTGCACACTCTCCCCTTACCTGCTTAATTGTCTAACATCGTTAACTTTTTATATATTACTCGTAGATATAAGGATATAATGTGCATAGTTTAAAAATTACAACCGAATTCGTGCTATGTTTTTAAATTATAAGGTGTACAAGCGGATTCCAAAAAACTTTCCCACATTTAGTCCTATATGTGTCAAATTTCTTCGTATTACTTACATATGTTCTTCTTGACCCTTCTTCTTTAATAGTATTATTTTGTTGTTTTGTATGACTTAAAGCATATGAAGCTGCTGAACATTTAGATTGGGCTGAATTATATTGACTGGACGATGTCGTTAAACTTTCTTTTATTCGGGTATTCCGTATGACTAGAACATTCATAAATCCTAAAGCTGTAGATTTTTGCTTGAATGGAAGTTTGTTCATAAATCATCGACAGTCAGGTGCAAATCTTGTTCGCTCTGGATTGCTTTGTGGATTTTATTTTACTTGATAAGTGCACGATGAATATTGTGGCACACGGAAGAGGTAATTCTGAGTGCTACAACGAACAACGTTGGTGAGAGTCAGGTCCGATGGCTCAAACCATGTTGTTGGTTTGGTGAAAGAGGAGAGTGTTTGGGCTGGAACTCGATTAAGGTACATCATCTGAAATGGTGTTAGAAAATTAGTGGCGAAATTAAACATTGGTTTAGAAAGCGATCGCAGCACTATAATACAAAAGTATTCGTAAGGAAGAAGAGGACCTTTCATGAATTTAAACATTTTGTATATATATTTTGACATTTCGTAGACAACTTTTGAATTTAGACATTTTGTTGTTGAATGGCACCAAAAATGAAAAGAAATTAAAATTTATGGACCAATTAGTTTGGACTATCCTTATGTTTGTATATGTATGAAGTCTAACTACGGGTTTTTGACACTTGCTAGCAAATATATACAAAATGTTACAATTACCCCCTAATGAAATATGACATTGGGGCTAGTAATCAAATGTTCAGATTAATATGATTTGACACATGAAATATGTAATAAGATTATGTTACATGGGGTAGCTTGCTTATGTGCAATTTTTTAAGAGTGCATTTATTTCTTTTTCATAATAAGATCAGAAAGGTATCAATATACTTTCTCATAATTTAAAAAAAAAAAAAAAAAAAAACCATTTTATCCCCTATAATCTTATAAAAGTTTCTCACGAAATAAATAAGAATTGACAAAACTACTCTCTCTTCAGCTAACACCCCCCACCCCCACCCCCACCCCCACCCCCACCCTTTTGTTATTATACATGTGGCTGTTAACTCTATATTTTATGAAATATTTTTCATGTCACTCTCTATTTCGATGAGTATGTTCTACTCTTCGTTGGAAGAAGGTAAATTGTTCCTTCAAAGATAGAAATATAAGGGATGAAGTTTTTATTTTCCAAATTACACGGAATATATTGAACATTATATATACCAAGGGAATATATATATATATATATATATATATATATATATATATATATATATATATATATATATATATATATATATATATCACACAGTTTCCATGAACTTTATTTCTCCAATAATGGAATCTAAATCAATTTTACTCCTATGAACCTTCATTTGATCTGTAACATTATCTAAAACCTCAAAAATCTCACCTGATCTCGAATGGGACTTATCCTCAACGATAAACTTATGAATTTTTCCTCCTTCCTCAATAAAACTATGCCCTACTGCTTTTATAACATTAGACCCTTTCATCAACTTCCTCAGCTTAGCAACTCCATTCCATCTCTTTGCTTTCGCATATATATTAGAAAGAATCACATAATTTCCTGGATTCCATGGCTCCAACTCAAAGAGTGACTCAGCAGCTGACTCGGCCAATTCGACATTGCCATGAAAACTACACGCCCCTAGCAAAGTACCCCAAATTACAGAATCTGGTTTTATTGGCATAGCCTTTATAAGCTCATAAGCTTCATGTAGCTCTCCCGTACGGCCTAGAAGATCAACCATGCATCCATAGTGTTCTAACTTTGGAGTAATTGAAAATTTTTGCTTCATTGAATTGAAGAGTTCAAGCCCTTTACTAACCATTCTTCCATGCGTGCAAGCTAGGATTGCCCCCACGAGTGTGATGTCGTCTGGGCTCATTCCAATTTTCTGCATTACCAATCACAACAGAGTGAAATACAAAAATACCCCCTAGGCTTTGTCTAATTATAAAAAAAAAAAAAAAGCACTAATTTTATCACAAAAAGTCCCCCATGTATTAGCAGAAAAACCCCTCCCATGCCAAAACGACAATAATATCCCTATAACAGGATGCAAAAACACTCATAGTCACCTAAAACATTGTCAATAATCAACTTGTTAATTTGCATTAAGCTCATCACAATATGCAAAAATAAAAATAGTCTAATATTTGTAAAGTCACAGATATGCTATTCCCTAACTTGCTAAACACAAATTTGTGATCCTATGTGCTTAACTAAATAGTTATTGTACTACACTTTCTTGTGTCCATTTTAATTTGTAAATAATCATATGTTGTTTTAATCAGCAGATATCCCCTCGTGTTTCAACTGCAAAGTAGTCAGAGGCGTATAGCGCAACGACGTGCAAAGGCTCCTGGGGCTATAGCGCATAGCGCTGCGCGATAGCGCGGGCTTTTTGAAAATACCGCGGATATTTTGAAAATGAAGCATATTTAATATTTTTTCTGAATAATAATTATAAATTTCAACTTAGAGTCTAAGATATATAAAAACAAAAAAAGTTATAAAACCAAAACATTTTAGATAATTAATTCCAAAAGAAGTCTTTAATAATAATAACCTAATATATTAACCCAAAAGTATGATATCTAAATTCTAAATCCCAAACAATATCAATCATCAAGTTCATTGCCACTTGACTCTCCATCTTCACTAGCACTAGATAGTTTAGATTTATAGCAATCACTATTTTCCTCCCAAGATTCTGAATTATATTCATCGATGTCCTCTTCTTCCTCAACAACATTAGGATGCGATTCGGATGTTGAAGTCCCTGTTTGCTTTGGTCTAAATCTATTAGAACGTCTTATCTTCGATGGTGTTACGCATGTCATATCTTCGCTTCAAAGATCTATTGTACTTGACAAACACCAAATCATTAAGCCTTTTCTGCTCCAATCGATTCCTTTTCTTGGAATGAAGCTGCAAATTTAATAATTGATTATGAGAATATCTACTAAAGAGCTTCAAAATTCATATTATTCATTTGAATAATGAATACTATTAACATAATATATACTTACATGTTCGAATACATTCCAGTTCCACTCACAACCGGAAACGCTACAACAAAGACTGAGAACTTTTATTGCAAGTTTTTGCAAATTTGGTGTAGCAGATCCGTATTGACTCCACCATGAAGCTATAGACGATAAAATGATTCATTAAATCAATTAAGTGATTAACAGTAATATAATTAATAATAATAAGTTACTATTATTCTTGTATATTAAACTATTACCTGGTGAGAGACGTACTCTTTGCCTCTTCACAATTTCATTTTTAAACAAACCTTCACCTCTCTTGTAAATCTCAATCTCCGTAGCAATTTTATCTTGTATTTCAATCTCAGAAACCAACCTTTGAATAACATGCAACAAGTCACGTTTGATTTCTTCACTTGTTTCACTTTCAAGAATCTCAAACATTGGATTTAAGAAATAACCCGCTTGATGTAAAGGTTGATTCATTTGATTTGCCCACTAACTATCAATGATTTGAAACACTTCTTCGTACTTTTCCAAGTTGTATTAAACGCATTAGCAATCTCTTCCTTTGCATCTGCTATTGAACCATATATATAGCCCATTGCAGGCCTCATTTCGCCATCCACAAGTCGAAGTGTCTTCACCAATGGGCCACCCAGGTTTGTAGCATAACTTACACTATTCCAAAAGGAAGTATTCAAACCAATGTTTGCTACTTGCTTACCGGCTCTTTCCTTCGCGTACTTGCTTTTGGTCCACTCATCCGAGATGAACATCTTTCTCAAGTGGGTTTTATGCTTTTGAAACCTACCCAAAGTTAAGAAAGCAGTTGCGAATCGAGTCTTGGCAGTCCTAACCATATCTCTCTGGCCGGTAAAGTCCCTCATCATTTTCAACACTGGCTTGTGATGATAATTGTATGCATTGACACTTATTGCACGCTCAAGTGTCCTTTTTAAGTCTGGCCAATGTAGTTAAAAGCGCATAAAGCGCGCGCTATAGCCCAAGCTCCTCGCTTCGCTGCGCCACGCGCATGCGCTTTCCACTTAGCGCAACTTAGCGAGGCGACGAAAATAGCGCACTACCAGATTTAAGAAAAAAAAAAGACGTTTTTTTTTTTAAAAAAAAAAAACGTGTTTTAACTTTTAAGACTTTAAGCGGCTCCCTCTCCCCTTCTTTTATCTTTTAACCTAAATAGTTGGGGTAAAGGTTAAAAGTAAAAAAACCCAAAAGTCAAAATTGAAACAAAAGAAAGAAGCGCAGCAGTGAGCAGCCAGCAAGAGAAAGAAAGCGGTGCGCCTCCTCCGCCTCTCACGCCCACAGCCTCCCTCCGGCGCTTTTCCATCTCCGGTGACTTAGTTCCACCTTGGGCAAACCCAAAACCCTAGTTTAAAGTTAATTTTTTCACCTATTGTTACATTCTTGATTTTTTTTTTAGAAAAATTGTTCCATTCTTGTGGGTTAGAGTTTGATGTGAATAAAAATTATTTTGATGTTTTAGTAGTTTGAACTTTGTATTATAAGTTTATAACCATTATGTTTATATGTTATAATCATTATGTGATCAAAGATTTCTTTTGGAATAAGAATTAGTTGAAATTTGTACTTTGTAGTTTATTTGAATTTTGAAACTTGGCACTTGGGATAAGTAAAGAAAATGAAGAAAACTATTTGAATTTTGAAGTTTTGATAATTTGATTAGTAATAAAGCTTAATAGCTTAATCTTTTATAATATTGTTTGAAAAAAAAAAATTTTAGGAGAATTCTTGTGTTCCAACTTTTAAGTTTATTAGTTTAATAATATGTTAAATTCATAAATCATAATAGTTTTCTTGACTTACTACTTGTAGGAAATTAGGAATGTCAAAAGAGAGGGATCCCGGATGGAATCACGGGAAATTATTAAATCCAAGTGATGTTTCTAAGGGGATCGTATGCAACTATTGTAAAAAAGTAACAAAGGGTGGTATATCCCGGCTTAAGCAACATCTTGTCTGGGGCTTTAGAAATGTGACTGGATGTCCGAAAGTCCCGCCGGAAGTCAAAGAGGATTTTAGAAAAAAGTTTGAAGATAAGGAAAAACAAAAAAATGCTATGGACTCAATACCCCACTTTGATGAGCTTGCGGATCAAGAAAGGGAATATTATGAGAGAAATGAGTCACGTGAGGCTCAAATTCGTGGTAAGCGGCCTGCTCCCTCACAACATAAAAAACAAAGACAAATGGGTCCTATTGATTGGTTTTACAACAAGGATGCCGATGATGTTGTGAAGGATAGAAAGAAAGGTGGTGCATCACAAGATACTTTCAATGAAACCCAAAAGAAGATGAGGGATAATGCTTGCCAAAAGTTTTTTCGGTGGATGTATGATGCGGGCATTCCTTTCAATGCGGTTCGTTATGATAGCTTTGCACCTATGATCGAAGCGATTGGGCAATACGGTCCTGGAATGAAGCCTCCTACTTATCACGAAGGGAGAGTAAAATATTTAAAGAAGGAGGTGGAGCATGTAAATTATTTCATGAAAGCCAATATAGAGGAAAAGGAGAAGTATGGTTGCTCGTTGATGGCGGATGGTTAGGAAGACAAAAAACATAGGTATTTGATCAATTTTCTAGTCAATACACCCAAAGGAAGTATATTCATTGATTCTATAGATGCACCTGGATATTCTCACACCGGAATGAAAATGTTTGAGTTGCTTGATGGCTTTGTGTAACGTGTCGGGGAGAAAAGTGTAGTTCAAGTAGTTACCGACAATGCAAGTTAATACAAATACGCTGGTGAGTAAATCAAATTTATTTAGATTCAATAATTATTTGAATTAATTCAAATTATAATTTTTAGCTTGAGTTACTTAATGTATAGGAAAAATGTTGATGGAAAAGTATCCGCACTTATATTGGACACCATGTGCTGCGCACTGTATGGACTTAATGTTTGAAGATATTTTCAAAATGCCAGACTTAAAGAGGACACTTGAGCGTGGAATAAGTGTCAATGCATACATTTATCATCACAAGCCAGTGTTGAAAATGATGAGGAACTTTACCGACCAGAGAGATATGGTTAGGACTGCCAAGACTCGATTCGCAACTGCTTTCTTAACTTTGGGTAGGTTTCAAAAGCATAAAACCCACTTGAGAAAGATGTAGATCTCGGGTGTTTGGACCAAAAGCAAGTACGCGAAGGAAAGAGCCGGTAAGCAAGTAGCAAGCATTGTTTTGAATACTTCCTTTTGGAATAGTGTAAGTTATGCTACAAAACTGGGTGGCCCATTGGTGAAGACACTTCGACTTGTGGATGGCGAAATGAGGCCTACAATGGGCTATATATATGGTTCAATAGCAGATGCAAAGGAAGAGATTGCTAAAGCGTTTAATAACAACTTGGAAAAGTACGAAGAAGTGTTTCAAATCATTGATAGGAGGTGGGCAAATCAGATGAATCACCCTTTACATCAAGCGGGTTATTTCTTAAATCCAATGTTTGAGATTCTTGAAAGTGAACCAAGTGAAGAAATCACACGTGGCTTGTTGCATGTCATTCAAAGTTTGGTTCCTGAGATTGAAATACAAGATAAAATTGCTACGGAGATTGAGATTTACAAGAGAGGTGAAGGTTTGTTTCAAAATGAAATTGTGAAGAGGCAAAGAGTACGTCTCTCACCAGGTAATAGTTTAATATACAAGAATAATAGTAACTTATTATTATTAATTATATTACTGTTAATCACGTAATTGATTTAATAAATCATTTTATCGTCTATAGCTTCATGGTGGAGTCAATACGGATCTGCTACACCAAATTTGCAAAAACTTGCAATAAAAGTTCTCAGTCTTTGTTGTAGCGCTTCCGGTTGTGAGCGGAACTGGAGTGTATTCGAACATGTAAGTATATATTATGTTAATAGTATTCATTATTCAAATGAATAATATGAATTTTGAAGCTCTTTAGTAGATATTCTCATAATCAATTACTAAATTTGCAGCTTCATTCCAAGAAAAGGAATCGATTGGAGCAGAAAATGCTTAATGATTTGGTGTTTGTCAAGTACAATAGATCTTTGAAGCGAAGATATGACATGCGTAACGCCATCGATCCCATAGTCATGGATAATCATGTATTAGATGGTGGTAATGAGTGGTTGGTAGGGAGAATGGAGCCTATAGTGTAAGATGATGATCGGGTGCTCCCTGATGATACTTTGAGTTGGCTTGATGTTGAAATTGCTTCTGGAGCAAATGAACCTCCATATTTACTAAGACATTCTAATAGATTTAGACCAAAGCAAACAGGGACTTCAACATCCGAATCGCATCCTAATGTTGTTGAGGAAGAAGAGGACACCGATGATTATAATTCAGAATCTGGGGAGGAAAATAGTGATTGCTATAAATCTAAACTCTCTAGTGCTAGTGAAGATGGAGAGTCAAGTGGCAATGAACTTGATGATTGATATTGTTTGGGATTTAGAATTTAGATATCATACTTTTGGGTTAATATATTAGGTTATTATTATTAAATACTTCTTTTGGAATTAATTATCTAAGATGTTTTGGTTTTATAACTTTTTTTGTTTTTATATATCTTAGACCTTAAGTTGAAATTTATAATTATTATACAGAAAAAAATATTAAATATGCTTCATTTTCAAAATATCCGCGCTATCGCGCGCTATTTTCAAAAAGCCCGCGCTATAGCCCCGGGAGCCTTTGCGCGTCGCTGCGCTATGCGCCTCCGACTACTTTGAGTCTGGCATTTTGAAAATATCTTCAAACATTAAGTCCATACAATGCGCAGCACATGGTGTCCAATATAAGTGCGGATACTTTTCCATCAACATTTTTCCTATACAATAAGTAACTCAAGTTAAAAAATTATAATTTGAATTAATTCAAATAATTATTGAATCTAAATAAATTTGATTTACTCACCTGCATATTTGTATTCACTTGCATTGTCACTAACTACTTGAACTACACTTTTCTCCCCGACACGTTGCATAAAGCCATCAACCAACTCAAACATTTTCATTCCGGTGAGAGAATATTCAGATGCAGCTATAGAATCAATGAACATACTTCCTTTGGGTGTATTGACTAGAAAATTGATCAAAGACCTATGTTTTCTATCTTCCCAACCATCCGACATCAACGAGCAACCATACTTCTCATTTTCCTCTATATTGGCTTTCATTAAATAATTTACATGCTCCACCTCCTTCTTTAAATACTTTACTCTCCCTTCGTGATAAGTAGGAGGCTTCATTCCAGGACCGTATTGCCCAATCGCTTCGATCATAGGTGCAAAGCTATCATAACAAACCGCATTGAAAGGAATGCCCGCATCATACATCCACTGAAAAAACTTTTGGCAAGCATTATCCCTCATCTTCTTTTGGGTTTCATTGAAGGTATCTTGTGATGCACCACCTTTCTATCTATCCTTCACAACATCATCGGCATCCTTGTTGTAAAACCAATCAATAGGACCCATTTGTCTTTGTTTTTTATGTTGTGAGGGAGCAGGCCGCTTACCACGAATTTGAGCCTCACGTGACTCATTTCTCTCATAATATTCCTTTCTTGATCCGCAAGCTCATCAAAGTGGGGTATTGAGTCCATAGCATTTTTTTGTTTTTCCTTATCTTCAAACTTTTTTCTAAAATCCTCTTTGACTTCCGGCAGGACTTTCGGACATCCAGTCACATTTCTAAAGCCCTCGACAAGATGTTACTTAAGCCGGGATATACTTTGTTACTTTTTTACAATAGTTGCATACGATCCCCTTAGAAACATCACTTGGATTAAATAATTTCCCGTGATTCCATCCGGGATCCCTCTCTTTTGACATTCCTAATTTCCTACAAGTAGTAAGTCAAGAAAACTATTATGATTTATGAATTTAACATATTATTAAACTAATAAACTTAAAAGTTGGAACACAAGAATTCTCCTAAAAAGTTTTTTTTTTTCAAACAATATTATAAAACATTAAGCTATTAAGCTTTATTACTAATCAAAATATCAAATTATCAAAACTTCAAAATTCAAATAGTTTTCTTCATTTTCTTTACTTATCCCAAGTGCCAAGTTTCAAAATTCAAATAATCTACAAAGTACAAACTTCAACTAATTTTTATTCCAAAAGAAATCTTTGATCACATAATGATTATAACATATAAACATAATGGTTATAAACTTATAATACAAAGTTCAAACTACAAAAACATCAAAATAATTTTTATTCACATCAATAAACTATTTGTTTACCCATAATCAACATAAACTCTAACCCACAAGAATGAAACAATTTTTCTAAAAAAAAAAATCAAGAATGTAACAATAGGTGAAAAAATTAACCTTTAAACTAGGGTTTTGGGTTTGCCCAAGGTGGAACTAAGTCACCGGAGATGGAAAAGCGCCGGAGGGAGGCTGTGGGCGTGAGAGGCGGAGGAGGCGCACCGCTTTCTTTCTCTTGCTGGCTGCTCACTGTTGCGCTTCTTTCTTTTGTTTCAACTTTGACTTTTGGGTTTTTTTACTTTTAACCTTTACCCCAACTATTTAGGTTAAAAGATAATAGAAAGGGAGAGGGAGCCGCTTAAAGTCTTAAAAGTTAAAACACGTTTTTTTTATTAAAAAAAACACGTCTTTTTTTTTCTTAAATCAGGTAGCGCGCTATTTCCGTCGCCTCGCTAAGTTGCGCTAAGTGCGCTAAGTTGCGCTAAGTTGCGCTAAGCTGCGCTAAGTGGAAAGCGCATGCGCGTGGCGCAGCGAAGCGAGGAGCTTGGGCTATAGAGCGCGCTTTATGCGCTTTTAACTACACTGTTCAACTGCCCCATGTTTGTTGGCTTAATGAAATAATATAATGACGCTTTTATACTTCTGAGCTTATCTTATTCTAATAGGATAAACGTACAAAAAGTGATGTACTCAAGTGATAAGATGGTAGAATCTGAAGATGCATGATCATTTAATGGTAGAAAAAACATCAATGCTTAAGAAAAATGATTTGGAATTCTAGTCACATGAATCTAATATGGTTCAATAATTCCAACCACAATTTAAGGTAAAACATCCATGTTTTACTAAACTTGCAAAATTAGCGAGTGGACAAGACTATATAGGAATTTATTTGTTCAAAAAACAGGGGGATAGTTGCTAACTGAAATAACATAAGAGAGTACTAGTCAACATTTGACAATTCTTATTCTCCCCTATAAATAATATACCCTCACAAAGTTGATCATACAACAAATTCAGGAAAACGTTATAATCAACTTAAATTATATATAAACATCGTCATATCTATTTGTACCCAAAACACACACGCACACACATATCATGGGATTATTATCATCACTTCTATTTCTTTTAATTTTTAGCAATGTTTGCGTTTCTTTTACTGATTTTGGTAGGGAAATTGTTTTTTCTTGCTGGATATTTCCTAATTTGGTTCATAGAAGGCTAAACGATAATGGGTTTTTTGGGCCAAGGCCAAAAATTCTGAATTTATATGTAATGAAAAAGCAAAAGAAATTAGATTCATCAACTAATTTGGTTATATCTCATGATATACATAACAGGGAATCTCCATTCTTAGCTCAGTGGCAGAAATTGCATAGTAAAAAAAACTTATACTTCTATTAATAATGCAAATAACTCAATTTAAATCATAATGGAGTATTATGCAAATAATTACTTAACTTAAATCATGTGGTAAAGTAGTTACTAAGCTCACCAGCATTTGGTTGTATAGCTCAAGGGCTTCATCACATCTTCCATGGACTGCTAAACCCATGATCATAGTATTCCAAGAGCACAAATTTCTATTCCCATCACCAAACTCACCAAACAGTAGCATTGCCTTATCAATTGCACCACACCTAGCATACAATTCCAATACTGCATTTCTAACAAACGAATTCTTTAAATAACCGTTCACTCGAGCATAAGCTTCAATCCTCTGTCCAAACTCGAAAGCACCAAGATTTGCGCATGCCGGAAGAACACTAGCTATCGTCACTTCATTAGGCCTCACCCTTCCCTCTCTCTCCATTTCCAAATACATCTGCAAAGCCTCCCTATACTTCCCATTCTGCGAGTAACCCGATATAACAGCAGTCCAAGAAACCACATTTCTCATAGGCATATACACAAAAAGTTGCAACGCATTCTCCAAATCCCCGTTTCTCGCATACCCTGCGATCAAAGAGTTCCAAGTGGGCACATCTTTGAAACCCATCTCGTCAAACTGTTTTCTCGCCGAACGCAAAAATCCCATTTTAGCATACATATCCACCAATGCAGTCGATGCGTAAGCTTCGAGATTTAGCCCGAATTTTACGAAATGGGCATGGATCATCTGACCATAAAAAGGATTCGATAGGCTAGCGCACGCGGCAAAGAGGAAGGTGAAGGAGTGAGAATTGGGTGAGACGCAATTGTGAAGCATTTGAAAGTAGAGAAAGAGGCATTGGGAATGAGGGCCATGAGTAGAATAAGCTTGGATGAGCTTGTTGTATAGGAAGAGAGTTGGGTTAGGCGTTTTATCGAACAGCTTGTGGGCGTAGCATATGTTTGGGATTTCTAGTAATTTGGTGATCAAGTATTTCGTGAAGTCTGCACCATTTCTTAGGGTGTGGGCATGCACTTGTTTCAGTTGGTTCATGAAATGAATGAGCAGGAATTTGGAACTGAAGCAAAATCAAATGTATACTTCTGCTCCAGGTTAAGTTTTCTATCTATACTAGTACCGGCTAATTTAGCCCATTTGGTGGAATACCTCCGATACCGGGTTATAACCGGGCGACCCGCTTAAGCCCTCCAATTACATTACATGAATGATGTTTAGTGTTTGTGGGTATTTACTCAATTTTTCATTTCTTCTAATTAGTAATTACTCGATGCTTGCATTATAAGGAAAAAATGAATTAGTATATGTAATAAGTGGAAATATTGACATAGATCTACATAATTTTATGATTTTTTTAGGCAAAATTACAAAAATCGTCCCAAACTAATCACTGATTTTGGATTTTCGTTCCAAACTATTTAATTTGGCGAATTTCATCCCGTAATTTAATATTTTTTTGGAATATCGTCCCACCATAATTATAAGACGGAATTGCGCATTTGCCGATGAATTATCACATGGCTGCTTAAGTGTCATGACATGGTAAATTTTAACATGAATAATTATATAATATTGCAGAGTTCGTCCCAAATTAATTACAAGATTGAACATCATTTTCATTAAATTAGAAATTTAATATTGGGATTTAATTCATACAAAATGGTAAATTATGGGACGTAATTTGGCGAGTTGATATAGTTTGGGACGAAAAATTAAAATTAGTAATTAGTTTAGGACGATATTCCAGAAAGATATTAAATTACGGGACGAAATTCGCCAAGTTAAATAGTTCGAGACGAAAATCCAAAATCAGTAATTAATTTGAGACGTTTTCTGCAATTTTACCATTTTTTTATTATCAAAAGATGCTTAAATTTTTCTATGTTTTATTTTTTTCATCATTTGAGGTGTCTATGTTACTTACCTATCAACACATTATCTAAAACCTCACCTGATCTCAAATGAGACTTATCCTCCACAATAAACTTATGAATTAGTTTGTTGGATTACTTTCATTAATGCAAATAATATTTTATAAAACTCTTTTTAAGTTATTTCGGTTTCTAAATATTTTTATGTCTTTTCCAACTCAAGGACTAATTAACTTTTTTCGGGATATTTACATGTGTCTCCACAATGTTATTATGAGATATATATTACTGTCCTTAGACAATGTTCTTATGAGATATATATTACTTTTTTCGGTGGAGCACTTTGTGATAGCAGCGAAGCTGCATCCTCAGAATGGTGATGCATTTAGATATTTGGGTCATTATTATAACCGGCCCGTGTTGATTTGAGACGGGTGGGTAAGCCCATTCAAACTAACTCGACCCGATCTAATTTGAATTAGAAAATGGGAGGGAATAGTTAATTAACTACTCCCAAGTCCCACTAAATGGGAGATTAACTCCCACAACAATAAAGGCAAGAGGGGGAGCAATCGGCTCCCCCAATCTCTGAAAATACAGAGAAGTCCTATGAGACTTCTCAATTGAATTTGCCGAAAGAAGAGAGGTCAAATGGACCTCTCCCTCTTTTCTATTACTTTTCCCTATATACACGTATATATATAATGTATATATATATATATATAGTTAGCATATTATATACGGGTAAATCATATTATATATTCCGGGTAATATATATGTACATATCATCAACAATAATTGGGGCATTTGGATTGTGAATTATGGCTCATTTCCGTACGTGATTTGTGTCTTGATCGGGAGCACCAAAACGTGAGAGCATCGGTGATTCAACCACGGTTAGATCGATGGCAAAGAAGGATTTTCTTCGGATCACCCACGTCAAGTAACCGGCGATTATCCGATCCGATTCAAATAAGTATATTACAGTTGATTCGGATTTAAAACCCAACATTGGTATCAGAGCCAGGTTGGTTGAGTTCCTTTGCTATATGGTGTTTGAAAGCATGTTTAGTTTTAGTAATTTCATGAAATTTGAAATTAAGTTCATGCTTGACCTTTAATGGCAGTTTGTGATTCACTCGTTAGAATGGTATGAATTTTTTACTGGAGCATGATTTTAAGTTATGTGTCTGTATTTTTTAAGATTTTTTTGTTGAGAAATATGTTCTGAAAAAATTATTGATTGAATTATTTGCTGAAACTTTAAATGCGGATTCCCGATTCCATACTTGGTTTCATGTAATGTGCTATATACCATTAGAATCCTCTTGAAATTATCTTTCCATCCATGTATGGAAATCTTTTTTTGGATTTGAAATGAGAAAGATATGGTCAATTCAAGTTTCTGCCTTATATGTCTAAATTGTTTGACATTTTATTTGCGGATTTAAATGTGCTTATTATTTTGGTCCGAAAATTTGTGCATAGCATGCTTACATGTTGTTTATCATCTATGCAAAATTTCATGCTCGTTGGATATGTAGAAATTGAGATATGATTTTTGTTTATTATTTGGCCGAAATTTGTTTGATTTTCTGCGAATTATATGTTGCGGCTTATAAGATGATTCGTGTACCATTAGAAAGATCTCGTTGAGAGGTTTTCAACCATATATAGTATGCTTAATTCGGACTTATAACGAAGGAGATATTGCCAATCGAAGTTCATGTCGCATATCTTCAAGTTGCTGGAAATTTGAAGAAGATGAACATTTACTCTGTTCATACCCACTCTCGATCGCGGCTGTTGGTTTCTCAAACCAGTACTTCTGAAGGTCAAAATGAAAAACGGAGTTCACCATAGGAATCAGAAGGCCCGAAAACGTTGGGATAGCCGGAAGCGTTTCGTAGGAAAATGTCGTTAGGACGGCGCGTGTGTCACACCCGCCATGCAAGCGCGTGAAGGTGTTGATTTGGTCAACAGCCCAGTCAGCACACACATGGCAGGCAACTACGCGCCACATGTGTGCATATCCACGTGGCATGATATGTCAATTGTCACGTCAGCAATTGTACTGCATGGCAGTGTCACGCAAGTGCGGCGTATTCCGGTGTCCATTTTTTGCCCGAAAAATTCTATGAGTTCAGAATTTTATTTCTGATTGTTTGGTGAATTTAAATTATTTTTTTCAGAATGTAAAACTTTTTCTTGATTTTTGATGCTTGGAAAATGTTTTAAAATAGAAAATTATTTTTCTTTGAAGGAAAATTTTGAATTTTTTTATGTTGGTCCAGAAAAATATTTTTGAGGAAATGGCTTGCAAGTGGGAGTGTTTGGCAACACTTTAAGCCAATTTCAATTTTCCAATGCATGTAGAAAATGATTTAAAATCATTTTATATCAAGAAAATATTTGTTTTATACTTTTGAAAATTCTGAAAATATTTTCAAACGTTTGACCTCAAAAGGAAGTAATTCAACACTTATTTATGACGTTCTAATAATTTTATTTTCTAAATTGGAAAATTTGTTTTTCCATCATTATTTTTTTTTTGTGAAATTAGAACTTGGTTTGCTTGTGAGCAAAAATAAGTGCAATATATTCTTTTATGAGCATGAGTTAAGGTATTTTGATTAGCTTATGAGCTTGATCTAATATTTAACTCAATTAAGTTTGAGAACGTGACGTATGCCGGATTTAGTGGGAGAGCGACAATATGAATAAGAATCTGAACCTCTTTTGCAATTTATATACGCAAGATGCAAAACGTTAGTAATTCTAATAAAAGTTTATGCACACTTTCAAGTTTCGTGGTCAAGGACATGAAACGTTAAAGTTGATGCAATAGGGACGCTTCTTTAGCCGAGGGCTAAGAGAAGAACACTGAACGATTGAATTCCATCTTCATGGAATGAATCTGTCGTTTATCTAATTGGTTGAAAAACAACATAATAAATTTCCCTCTTGAAATTTAAAATTTGTCTTACGAACTATTTGAAGGAAAAATATTTTGAATATTTTTTTTTATTTCTCTCCTTTGATAACTTTAAAACTTTTTCCAAGAATCTGAGTTTTTCACTCAATCTTCTTTTAAGTAAGACAAATATCGTTAATTTTTGTCCCTTGAGGCTTTGACATTAGAATCTTCGAAGGTGATTCTTAATTGTACACATGATTTCGTTTATGTGTTATTACTTCGATGCGTGTTTGATATACACTTATCTCCTTATGTGCACTTTATTAGGTCGTGTTAAGATGTAACACGATGCACATTAAATATTTGTAAGTACTTTGAATTAAGTACTCGAGTGGGAGTTCCTAGGTTGGAAGAATTTAAGTAATTCTCACCTGGAACTACTAGATTTTATACTAAGGGATTGAATTAGTGATAATGATCATTTGGATATGGGAGATGATTGGGCCACGTAGTGACCCTTTCGATTTTGTACCTTATGGGATTTAAAACGAGTTCAGTTTGCTATGTATAAAATCACCTATACTTAGATGGGCTAAAATGATATCTCTATATTGACAGATCATGGCAATAGATTCTAATTAGATTAGTACTTGCAAAAGTACTCATTGACAAAGCTGCAACACTTTGTCGATGTTGATTTAGAATTTGAGTAGGAATATGTGATGTTGTAGAAAATATCTATCAAGTCATTAAAGACCTGTTGTGGTCTTATTACTTGAGAAAGAGATCATAGACTTTCTTCATGTATTTTGACATGATTCCGCTCTAGTCTTGAAATTATGACATCGTACAACGTTATCCTTAGGAAGCAGTATAGAAATACAACTCTAACAAGGTAGACGTTGGACTTTTGAAGTTTGACCAATTGGACAAATACTTTTGTCTAGTATGTTGGATACTTATGAGACTAAAGTCAAACTTAATGAATGATTAAATGGCAAGTCATAATTCTTAATTCAAGTTCATTTCAGTCTCGTTTCATTATAAAGACCATTCAAAGGTCGTGTCGATTTACATATCTGTAAAACGACTTTCTCAAATGGTAAGTATTTCATTGTACTTTTTAAAAAGTTATTTGGTGTTTCTAGACCAAAACTGAAGTCTTTGTGACAAAATCTATTTTTTTAATGGGGGCATAGGCTCTAAGAAAAAGAAAACTAGATTAATAGAGGCAATGAAATAAAGAAGACTGGAGATTTTTCTAGTTGGAAGAATAATGACTGCCGGATTTTGATAATCTGAAACGGCATGGGACCATAAGTGCTCGATTTACCTTATTTTTTGTTATTTCACTCGTCAATGGATGAAGTTGAAAAGGTAGCACTCAATAACACTGTTATAATTAATGTTTTGTCGAAAACATGTTACTAACCTTATCCTATGTGGACTATAGGTTTATGGTAACTAATAATTGAAAAGTGTTTGCGTCCTCACTCAAGTTTATTAAGGTAAATTTGTGTACCTTTGGGAAACTAAACTTGACTGTTGAGTTTGTTCTTGGATTGGATTTAGACTTGAATTCATCGTTGACTTGATTAGTATCATTTTGAGTGATACTTAAATTTTCTAGACATTTAACGATAGTTTGAAGTGTCATTCTTGACTAAACGTTTCAATTGCATAGTTGATTGTTGTTGTACAATCAACACCTGATGCATCACGAAATATGTTAAAGGCATATTTGTTTAGGTCAATTCGGGCTAGTGGAAACACTAAATCCATGAGAAGACTTTTATAAGTCGTTTCTGAAAATTGGTTTGCCCTTGCACTGTTTCAATTGAAACCAGACACTAGAACTATTTCGTTAGGCCGTTGACGTAAAACGTCCATTTTGATCAATTCTAGTGATTTAATATTAGTGAAGGTTGGATGAATCCGTCCTTTCATTACTTTTATAAGGATATTACATGTCTTGGTTATTTTTATCTTGATCTCTTGCAAAAATTAAATACTTCAGTGTTTTTGAAATTCTAGAGAATCAAATGTATCGATGAACATAAGGCTCTGATACTAGACCAAGGATATGAATATTTACACGATCATTTCGTGATCCATGTAATGAAACATCTGAGAATTAGTTATTTCTAACGCTCTTATTTGTATAATTGTGTTAAGGGAAGTACCTCGATTTATTGGATAGGATGGGATTCAATGCATCTCTAGTTAACCCCTTAAATTTTCATGTGGAAATTTTGTTAACATCGAATGCATATTTTGTAAACCTTCAATAATAGTAATTTTCAACATCTAAAAGCTAGGGTCAGATGACGATTTGACCTAAGCTACCATAGAGGATGTGATCAAGTAGTTGGGTTTGTCTTGACTTATTTCTAATGTGTTTAGAAACATGATTACGAAAGAAAATATATCTTTGGAAGATATATAATGTCTAATGGTTTATGTTCTTGAATGAACAATGAGATGGAAGTAAAATTCTTATTAAATCAATAAATACAATCTTTCGAAAGATGTATTTACTAGATAAACTGAACTTTGTGTATTTGAACGTGTTAGTGTAAACCGGTTCAAGGGATAGTTATTCATTTGACTTATCACTTGGAAGTGATTATCCAAAATTGCTTCTTTTGAGTGGGAGCAATTTATGTTCTACTGGATCCATTCAAATGAAAGGACTACACCTGAACCGTAACTTGTTTCAAATACTGAAAGATGTTCTCCTATCTCATGGGTGAGATACGTTAAACAAATGGAATGAAGACTTAGTATCTGCCTATAATTTAAATCAATTTTTGTATTGGTTGATTTTTCAAAGAGGCACATTATTTCTTACATGTATCTTACTTTAGTCAAAATTTAGATATGGAAGTATTCCAAATGAATAAAAGACTAATAATCTGAAAAGTTGAGATATCAATGTTCTCGAACTTGAAATCTTTGAGCTTCAAGATTATTTTAGGCAATAAGAGATTGTCTGAAAAATCACGTTGGCTTTTATCTTAATGGATGAACAACATTTGTCTTTTGTCTTGAGTTATTATTAGGAATACCGGATTCCATTTCTTAATATTTGAGTTACCCTATTTGTTGGGATAACTTCGAGTATAAAGGACCATTTTGAAAATGGTCGTCCTTAGTTATTTATTAATGAATTGAGGACTTGTAGGTAGAAAACTTGGTGAAATTCATTGAATTTTATAAGTGGTCAATCGACGCTTGAATAATTCTGAATTTAATACCTACTGATACTCTAATAGTAAGAGGTAGAATTCTAATTCTTGAAATGTGCACTTTGAGTGAAATGTCTAGATCACCGATTCCGATCTTGATGGAATCATTAATTGGTTTGAAACTAATTGCCTACTCTGATTTATGTTGCGCCATGGATCTGGCCAATAATTATAAGTCAAATCATTTGTATGATTTATAGACTTTAGTGAAAAGGTTATCGAGAAACCTTTATTATACTGCAATTGATCTCTTAAGCATAATGAGACATGTTTATCTATGTGTACAATTGTTGTAAAATTGATGGCACATACGCAGTATGAATAATTGTTTGGTCAAGAGGTATTTATTATTTCTTCGGGAAGGTAAAGAGCTACATTCAAGTTGTGTTGACATTTATGTTGCGAAATATTTATAGCTTGCAATATAGATACTGTTTTAGTGAGACCAAACACTTTAACAAAATTGAGAAATTTTGTGGAGATATCTTAACAAAGTTAATAGAGAACTTTGTAGTTAGCATCTACGTACAATAGATGGTCGAGTTTCTTGTACTAAGACCATAACTGGAGATTCTTACGTGGGTTGCCTAGCAATCTCTAGAGTTGCGTATATTTTGATCTAATTGAACTTGGAAGTTCATAAGATCAAACCCATAAGCTATGTGACATTTGAATGCTTGTATACATGATTTGGAAATCATACATTCAATGTCCTAAGATATGTCGGACAAATAGAGATTGGCTCTCTCACACGAGCAATCGCCTTTGATGTTGAGAACGTGCATAGATGAGATTGTTTTATCCTTGTAAAGAGCGAAAGATAAAACCAAGATCGCCTTAATTATAATCGTTTTAAGATTACTGTTTTGATTAAAGTAGTCACAGTCTTGCATGAGTGCAAGATCAGAAAGGTATCGATTGCTTAATTAAGATGAGATTACTTTTGTATATACAAGTAATCGAAGAAAAATGGATTCCCACCATCCGTTAAACTTGTCGAATGGCCAGATGTGAATTTTCTCGAGTTAATTCTTTATCGAGGATAAGGAGAGAATTCAGGTAAAGTGTAGATGTACACTTGTACTAAGATCTGTACTGTGTTGTTTAAATGACATACACTTCAAGAAATGAAGTAAACTACAGTAGCACGTGTTTCATACCACGTGTGCCTTAGTGACCATTGGGAAATGAGTGAAAGATCCCTGCTCACTCATTGTGTGAGGCCCAGAGGTTTATTGCAACCTCAATAGGTACCCTTATGACTTTCGACCGTTTCTCGAGATCTTACCAAGGTGTTGCTACTTTAGCACGTCACTAATAGCTATGAATCATACGGCGATAAGATCGAAAGATTCAGGTAGGAAAGGAAGACTTTATGAAGCTAACACACACTGCTTGAATTCAAAGCTGGCCAGCCAATATGTCAGACTTGAGAGTTTGAGACATGATTGTGAATACAAGTGAGTGGTGAGTGAAGTATGCTATTTTGTTGATTTGAGGGATCAGAGATACTTCGGTTAGTGAAATGAGGTTTGGGGTATAGCGAGTCCTAATGTCCTCGTGTTTTGTGAATAAGAGTTGTTATATACCCTAACAGGTAATGCTCTTGCGCTCGCCGGTCACACGATCCACTTGTCTGTATGAAGTTGATGAGTATGTTGTTGAAGTCACTGTAGACTCGGTTTAACCCTCATGTGCGAGTGGGAGATGTTGATTTGAGACGGGTGGGTACGTCCATTCGAGCTAACCCGACCCGGTCTAATTTGAATTAGAAAAGGGAAGAGAGTAGTTTAACTACTCCCAAGTAAGGAGTTAACCTCCCACTAAGTGGGAGATTAACTCCCACAACAATCTGAAAATACAGAGAAGTCCTATGGGCCTTCTCAATTGAATAAACAACAACATAGAAGTCCCAAGGGGACTTCTCCCTTTTGCCGAAAGAAGAGAGGTCAAATGGACCTCTCCCTCTTTTCTATTACTTTTCCCTATATACACACACACACACACATATATATATATATATATATATATATATATATATATATATATATAATGTATATATATATATAGTTAGCACATTATATACGGGTAGATCATATTATATATTCCGGGTAATATATATGTACATATCATCAACAATAATTGGGGGCATTTGGATTGTGAATTATGGCTCATTTATATTAGAATTCATCACATGAATTGGGCTAAGTCCACTTACTTGGCTTGGGCCTAACCCAACCTCAAAAGCTAGCTTGTAAGGTGAGGATTGTCCAATGCCTTATAAGGTGGACTTAACTATTGTTTTCAATCAATGTGGGACATTTAATCTCAATACTCCCCCTTTACGTGGGGCGGGCTGAATGTGTGGGTGAAATAAGCCTAACACGTGAAATATTAAAGCCCAATATTTGCGAATTATTAACATGTGGGTAAGAGTCCAACACGCGGATTTGCCCAGACCGTGTGGATCACAACACCAGATTTCCCAGACCGTGTGGGTAAAGAATAAATCCCATCATGCGCACAAGGAAGAGCCCATCACGGAAGGAGGGGCTCACTTCAACCTGGGGCTCTGATACCATATTAGAATTCACCACATGAATTGGGCTAAGTCCACTTACTTGGCTTGGGCCTAACTCAACCTCAAAAGCTAGCTTGTAAGGTGAGGATTGTCCAATGCCTTATAAGGTGGACTTAACTATTGTTTTCAATTAATGTGGGACATTTAATCTCAATAATTTCCGTACGTGATTTGTGTCTTGATCGAGAGCACCAAAACGTGAAAGCATCGGTGATTCAACCACGGTTAGATCGATGGCAAAGAAGGATTTTCTCCGGGTCACCCACTTCAAGTAACCGGCGATTATCCGATCCGATTCAAGTAAGTATATTACAGTTGATTCGGATTTAAAACCCAACAGCCCGAGCCTCAGCGGGCTTATAAGTGTTATCAAAGAGCTGTCATTCTCAATCCAGATGATTCTGAAGCCCGGGGTACTGTTTCTTTGGTTATTTTGTGTTATTCGAATTGAATTGAGATATATTAGTAAATTTGTGTTTATTATGGTTGGATACAAGTTCACTTCTCCTCCCAATTATTAGGTTGACTGTTGCTACTATTTGAGGTTAAATTGAATTTTTTGTTAAAAATTTCTTCCGCTTTTATTGTAGTGTAGCTGGAGAAACAATTATGATTATTTGTACATTAGATTAGAACTTTTTATTTTTTATTTTTAAAGGATTTAATCTCTTTCGAGGTGCGTCGGGCACATTAAGTGGGAACTTCTTCCAATAGGTGTTGGTCCCAAGTGGTCAGATGAGGTCTAGAGGAGGGGGGGTGAATAGACCTCTAAACTTTTTAATTCAATTTATAACTTAAAACTTTTGTTCTAACTTGAACAGACTAAGCTGTTACCGAACAATAAGTTACTTGGCTGATCGCGAACAAATCTTTGAACAGCTTCGGTGACCACTAATCTGATAATTACTTAGCTGATTTTGTTCAAATCAGTTTCAATACTTAGAGTACTTGCAGCGGATTTGTAAAGTGTTTTTCACAAGTAAACTTAGTAGTTGAAAAGTTTGTTCCCAAGTTTTATAAAACTCCTTTCCTTTTAAAACTTTTCAAACAGTTAAATCAAAGTGTTTTTATGCAACTGAAAATATGCAAATAAAAATGCAAATAAACACAAGTAATTTTTATAGTGGTTATATGGATTTAAATCCTTTAGTCCACTCTTCTAAGTCACACAGATCTTGGGTTATACTATAAACACGCAGTTTACAATATCTCCACTTACGCCAAAACAACAAATGAATATGGTCGTAAGCTCGCAATAGGAAATCACAAAGAAACTCATATCCTCTCAAGTTAGATCACTCACTAAGACGGATCTACACTTCGCACAACACTCGTGTTTACAAAATCACTCAGAAGATGTAATTTATCGTTGATCTTCAACTTCGCTTTTGTCAACAAATGACTAAGCTGACGAGTGAGCTGTTCTTGAGACTTAAGAGATTTCTGCTTCGAATTTTTTTTCAGAGATTGTGTTGTTGTTTTTTTCTTCGTCTCTTTCAGCTATTTATACTTGAGGTTTGAAAAATATCCGTTGAAGAGAGACAAGATTCAAATTCCTCGAGTACTGGTCCTTAATTTCCGCGAACGGCTCTTTGCAGTCTGTCCGTACTGTCAACAGTACTTTTCTGCAGGCAGCATTAAATGCACCCAGCTGATGCGAAGCATTTCTTCAATCATTTGTCTTTAATAGCCTTGTACTTCAGCATTTATTACTTCCAGGGGCATTTATTATTGTTGGGAAGACTTTATGATCCTTTCCACTTGGCTGACGAAAGTGCAAGTCTGATGACGAACAAAGCTGATCCCAAACTTGAACAAATCTGATTTGAGTCGGCTGATCTTCACTAGTCTGATTTCTTTCCTTCAGCAGATCAGTAGTCTTGGACCTTGAATTTTGACTCTTCTGATATCTTCTTTACTTAGTCAAAAATTCTTCAAAAGGGATACCAGCCAAGTTAATTTATGCTTAGCCAATTTTGAAGTTTTGGAATGCATCAAAACCTCCCTTTACAAATTGTCTTCAGTGCCTTCATCTTCATCCTTATCCAACAATAGGGATTCGAACTTGAGTTTGCTACTTTGTAGTGTGTAGTCCCTTCCACTAGACCAATCATATGTTGGTGATTAGAAATTTTTTAGATATTTATTAATACAAAAAAATAAATTACCAATAAAAATAAAACAAAATGTTTTATGTCAATTAGAAAAACTCGGGAGGTAACTAATTTATCTTCCTTTCTAATGGTACCAAATAGAAAAAGCTAGCACCGGTGTTAATGTGTTCACAACTCTTTTTAAGGTCGAGCCCACCTACACTTTTGGTTTAAGATACACATATGATAAGCTCTTTTTTTTTTTTTTAATTCCTTTTTGATAAATAGAGATTTTCTTTTTTGATAAATGGGTAAAATAGATTAAGGGATTTTAGTTGCAAGTTGTAGAATATGATTTTTTTTTTCTATAACCTATTTTATTCACATGTTCAAAACATTTTATGATTTTCTCTCTTAAATTAAATAACTTTATCTGAAATACTAGTGGCAAAAAAATTCATATTTTGAAGTTATAGTTTATCAAATTAGGTTTAAGAACCTTTTTGCCTTTTGCAATGACTAATTCTATCTATTATGTCCATGAATACATTATTATGTCTAAAAGTTATCTATTCGAGTTCAATTAAATAATTAATGGAGCTAGTGAACCAAAATTTGAATGACATAATTATTATTTATTAAAAAAATGAAGTTTTATTATATATTTAAGTTCGATTTCATAAAATTATAAAGTTCATACATGGAAAATTATCGATTGAAATAATATCAATCAAAAGTTAGACAATTTAGTTTCAACTAAATTTATGAACTCAACTTATTTATAATAAATATAAATATTAATAAAAAATTAAACTTTTATTACGTCACAACGTGTGGACCCATATATCATATGCACCAACTCGATTTGTTACAATGACGGGTGCGGATACATCAGAATTTGGAAATTCATCGTAAAAGGGACAACGGCTAAGGCCATCTCTAATCGTTAGGGGAGGGGAGGGGGATTTTGAGGGGGGGGGGGGGAATTGTGGTCTTCAATAGTGGGGGAAAGTGGGGAGGGGAGGGAGAGTGGGAGGGGGAATGAGAGACAAAGGGCAAAAACTTGCTCTCCGGCCATCTTCAATGGTAAGGGGGAGGGGGATGGGGATTTTTGGGTTTTTCTAAAATTATGGTCTTCAATGGTGGGGGGAGTGGGGAGGGGGAGGAGAGTGGGAGTGAAAGTGGGAAAGAAAGGGCAAAAGCTTGCCCCTCCTTTACCCCTCGGCTCACACGATACATTTTTTTTTTCGTTTTTTGTACATTTGGTGGTTTTTATTTTAATGAATTTTGTGTATGGATTAATAAATTTTAAATTTTAAAAAATTAAATCTTTACAGGAATTAGTTTTAATTAGATATTTCAAATTTGTATTTTAATCTGGATAAAATGTACAAATGATTCAAATTATAAATTATTTTTTTATCAAATAAATGAACTTTAATATGATTAAAACTCGAGTATAACTTGATATATATAAGTGATTGCGATTTTTTTATAATAATAATAATAATAATTATCATAATAATAATTATTATCATAATAATAATAATAATAATAATAATAATAATAATAATAATTATTATTATTATTATTATTATTATTATTATTATTATTATTATTATTATTATTATTACTAATATTATTATTACTATTATTAATATTAAAATATAATCTTTTATATAAGTACGATTTAATTTAACAAAATTACATATTAAAAAAAGTTAAACTTCATAATAGAACACTTAAAATATTTAAACAAATAAGAATACATACTAAAAATCATCGACCGTTCCTTTCCCACAAATGGGCAATTAAGTCGTCCCGAAGTTTACGATTGGCTAGTACCGATCGTATTGCTTGATGGCGCATCATATAATTCTCCATGGATAATTCGCCACATCTTGGATTAACCTCTCGCGTTGGTCCTGGATAAATATTAGCACGGACTCTACGAGATGTGAAAATATTTGTATCATCGTCTTCAGACTCGGCATCATCGTATTCATGACGTTCGTCCTCCACAATCATATTGTGAAGTACTGCACAAGTTTGGTATCACATGAAAATTATTATTATTATTATTATTATTATTATTATTATTATTATTATTATTCTTATTATTGTTAATATTATTATTATCTTTATCTTTCACATTATTATTATTATTATTATTGTTATTTATTATTTATTGTTATTATTATTATTATTATTATTATAATTTTTTATTTTTATTATTATAAATTTTTTTGTATTATTATTAATATTTTTGTATTTTTATTATTATATTATTTTATAATAATAATTTTTGTATTATTATTTTTGTTATTTATTATTTTTACTTTTTTGTATTTTTATTATTGTTATTATTATTTTATTATTATTATTCTATGTCCCTAACTGTTGAAGATGATTATGGAATGGAAGGGGGAGAGGGGGAGGGGGAGGGGGCAGTTTTGTCCCAACGATTGGAGATGGCCTAATTCATTGCTCAAGTACGTACACGTATTTGATATTTAAAGGAAAAATAATAATAACTGAGGAAAAATACAACAAATTCAAATTGTGACATATTTTAACATTTTTATTTTTTTGTTTGACATATTTACATTGTAACATATGTCAGTACTCAGAAAATCTCATTTATAAAAAATAATTACTTTTAGAGAGATAATTAACGTCTTCATACATGAAATATAGCAGCCCATTGATCCAAGTACTTCTTGCTATTCATGTCTGTTAATCTGCAATTAGTGAATTTATCCAAAAAAAAAAAAAATCGCCATTATATTAATTATCAAAAGAAAAAGAAAAAATGAATTCGCCATTACTTTCACTAATCCATGTATTGGCAAATATTATATCGGCCAACATAAATTAAAATTAGACAGTTACTAATTACTAATATATGCATTTATTTGATCCGAATATATAAAAATAAAATAAAAGAGCAAAATGCAAAAAAAATCCATGTAATCTTCGTAGTTAGCAGAAAACTCCCTATGTTTTTTTTATTAAGAAAAAAACTCCAAATGTTAATATTTTATTAGCAAAAAAAATCGCGTGCAATATTTTTTAGCTCACTAAATCCACTTAAAAAATTAATAAATGACCACAGCGGATTTTCACAAAGGGTGTTATAGTCAATTTTGAAGTTTATATTATGGTCAAATTTAAGTGAATAATCTGATTTTCACAATTTATTTCAAATAAAGAATAACATATAGGGATATATTTGTTTCTTCCTTTGCAAATCATGAAATATACTCGCTCTTAGAGCGGGTAAAACACATAACAGCTTCAGAGGGTAAATGTTATTTGACTTATTAACTTAAATGAGTTTTTCGTCAATAAAAGTTATACATGAGATTTTCTGCCAATTAAGAATAATATAACGTGTTTTTGCATTTCAATCTAAAATAAAATATCCAATTCTTGATATTCTATTAATGATAAAGAAAATCTAAATAAATAGAAAATAAATTAGTGAAACGTAGTACCTACTAATAGTGCGATCTTTTGCAAAATCCAATTTATTGTCTACGCATAGGTCTGAACTTGAATTCCTGCTATTCTTGACATGTGAAATTGGTACAATATTTTTGAAAAGTGCAACAGGTGTACCTTCTGCTGCACATAACAATATGGCTTTGCAGTCATACATTACCTGCAATTGAACGCATTATATTGCTGCATTTTTCAATCCCTTATTCACATTCAGAAAATCAAGTAAAATATTAAAGAAAATAAAGTTAATTACTTAGGGCCAAAGGTAATTTAACCAGTGAATTCAAAAAATTGGAACATGATAACCTGACAAAATTCTAGTCCAAATACATTTTGGTCAAACCTAAGTCTGGCTTCCAGGTTGACTATTTTCATTTTTTGAGCTATTGACACTTTTGCATATTAGAAATATACACTTTTGTGAAATTAAAATTTTGGTACTTTGCATGCTGTAATTGTATATTTATTGGCAAAGGACATCCTCTAGGGGAGCAAAATGCCACTACATGGTAAAAAAAATTGTAATCCGAAGGTGCAAAGTACTAATATTTCAAATCTAGGATACAAAGTGTCAAAAAAAATGTATTTTTAGGATGAAAAATGTCAAATACTCTCTTTTGTATTTGGTCTCCCTCAAGTATCCAGATCTTATATGGATAACAACTCTCCCAACAGAGATTCGAACATGGATTGACTATATTGTGATGATTAGTCTACTCCACTAAACCAAACACTCTGTTCATTCGTGATTGAGTGTACTCATTCTTTTTATCTAATATTAGATAAAAAGAAATAGGGTTAATGGCAATTTTACCCCCTGTGATATTCATAATGTTCAACTTACTTTCATGTGATTTGATAAAGAGCAATTTCCCCTCTATGAGAATTTTAAAGAAGCAATTTACCCCCTTGAGTAGGAGAGTGTAACTCACTTGCCGAAATTGAGAGTGTGCATGAAAAGTGATTTGTTATATAAGGGATAAATTGCCACATTTATCATAATACAGCGAGGTAAATTGCAACATTATCATAACACAAGGAGGCAAGATGCCACATATAAAAATGTAGTGTGAAACTTTATAAAATTATAGGGGGTAAAGTGCTTTTGTTTTTCAAATCACATAGAGGTATTGGATATTATGAATATCACAAGGGGTAAATTGTCATAAGCTCCAAAAAAATATTATGGAAAGAATAGGAGGAAGTGAGGAACTAACATCAACCAATGTAACAAACCGGTAAGCTGCAGGCCTATTGTATAGTCCAAATATTGGCACCCCTTCTAAAGCCAGAGCATTAAAGTTATCTGTTTATCAAAAGTTACAACATTATTTAGTGTAATTTTAATGAAATTCTGTTTTTTTCATTATCTTTGTTAAATAGAATTCCAGATAATATTTGAAATTAATTACTCCTAAGTATCATTTTAAAATATTCCACAATTTGGCTTACTGAATAATGCAGAATAGTCTGCAGCTCCAAGAGGTCTATTGCACAATTCTTCAAAAGTAAAATATGCACATCTATTTGCACCTAATGGAACCTGATTTATCTTCATTAGTACAATATTTGAAAAGAACATTGCAGTAATGTTTAATTCAACATTACAAGAACATAAATAAATCAAAATTTAGAATGTAACATACTTGTAATTTCCTTCCCATAACAACACTGATTTCTTGCTCAAATGCTAGGTGTTTCCCAATTAAGAGCTGAAATTTTCGCCTAAGTAAACTTGAAGAGTCTTCTCCGACAAAGTATCGAATTTCTCCCGCCTTCCTGCATGTTAGGCAAAAGCCCGAAAATCATGTATCTATAATGTATGTATATTAACTAGAACAAAGTGAATTTGTTACTATTTTACCAAGGAAAGCTTGCGATAATCGACTGACGATCCAATTTCATGGATTAAACACCTCTCCTACGAATTAGAATTAACCGATTAGGTGAAACGGTTGAATTCCTAACAAAAATCAGAATATGGTTGGGCTCGCGTCTATACCTTTAGAGTGGCGACAAAAGGCAAAAAAAGATCCCTTTGAAGTCCGCCCTGATAAAGATATTCCGGTGCACGATTTGAAGTAGTTACGAGAATCTTAACGTGTCATGATTGTCACCATCATAAGTAAGTAATAATCAATAAGTATATTATCACGAAACTATGAGGTTACGTTTCGACTTTAGAAAATAAATATCGAAAATGTGCAATTGTTAAAGCAACGCTGTCCTAAACTTTTTTACTTACTAAAATTCAAGAATCAAACGGAACCTGAAAACTGAAAAAATGTTGAAATCACTTACAGCCCCGTTGTTGAATAAATGTTGAAATAATCGGTTTAGAATCATAGCAACTGCGATATCAGGTACCTTTTAAAGAAATACATGAATCGGTTCAGGCTCTTTGAAATTAAGTTGAAGAATATTATGAATATTTGTGAGAAAAAACTTTACCATAAATTCATCTAAACATACTAAAATTGATATTTCACATATCTCCAAAGAAACAGCTTCAATAGGATCTTCCAAACTCCTGTGCTTCTGCAGCACATAATACATAAAATTGAATCACGTACTCCAGTTCGTTTCAAACGACTTATAACGTAGATGAAATTCGTACTTGAAGGGCACTATGGACATTTAACATAAAGTCGTGAAAATGGATTCTTTGTTTCCTCCATTTGCAAGGCCTGAAAATGCGATCTTTAGTGAAAAATAGTGAAGGCTTTTGGTTTAGAAAACTTGTGTTAATTTGGCCTTATTTACTAACAGCTGATCAAAGAACAAGTCCATGAGCATAGTTTTGCCTGTGCCAACACCTCCATAAATATATAGCCCTTTTACAGGAGGGTACGTAGATTGCCTCGTGAAATAAGACCAAAACCGACTATACCTGAAACTATATTACAATGTAGGATTGTCGTAAAAGAAAGAAATCATCTATATAGAGTTTGTGATTAATACGAAAATCTGAGTATCAGAGTAACATTTACCTCCCTGATTTTTCAAGTTTAGCATGTTGATCTAACCGACAAACATGAGCGTTTTCGATAAGGTCATCGTATAGTCTTTGAAGTTCTCTTAGCGCTCTCACCTGCCAAATCATATGCACATTATAACAATATCACATACGTTAATGCATATTGTCACAGACTTAACTATATCAAGGTCACGTGCTGACACGCAACCCATCCCATGGCCCGTGGGCTATGTAAACTTTAATGAACCGGTTGCTTAAAATTTTAACATCTTTATCCCGAAAGGAATGCAACTACAACCACAAGAACATTGCAAAGACCGAATTCGCACTTGTTTAGGGAAAGAGAGAAGTAGCCACTATGACTCCTTATTCTATTTAGGTCAGAAAATCAAAATAAACTATTTGATATTCAACTCAAGTTCAATTAAAAATATCTGAGTCCAATTCGTTATACATAACAAATCAAATTTTAATATAATATTTATCTTTTGATGACTTTACAACGCAATTCGAACTCGACTAATAAGCAACATATGACATAATTATATCCAAACAAATCAAGCTACTCAGACTCGACTCACGTCGTGTTCAATTTGATTAAAACTCGTTTGATCTCTGTATTAATACATACATACCTGTAAAATATCTCCATCTGCAAGTTTACCAGCAGCAATCCTTCGTTCATATTCAACTAAAGGCCCCCCCTTTTTTACTAAATCTGAAATAAAATTATAAACTAGCAAATTGAAAACACAACATACAATCAACTTTCTGTTTTTTTTTTAAGAGAATTATGCAAACCTTCATGAGAAGCCACAGTACATATAAATCTGGAAATCATGAAGAACGGTTGTCTGCATTGGAAATTTTCTGCAATGTACGACTTCGTTGAAGCTGATCCAAAAAAAGTCCTAACTGAATAATTCAATAATTTTACATTCTTACTAAAGATATGATATGTTCTACATCGGAATTTTGATCTAAATTGCTTAGTGTAATGAATATTTACCAACATATTTTTAAATCAAGAACAAGCAAAACTTGCTTAGTTTCCTTCTCACTTAAAACAAGAATTATAAAATTTTAAAACTATGATATTGACTTATTCTTAATTTGGGTTGACTAATACATGCTTAAAACAACTAACAAAAAGTAGACGATCCTCCAAGTTATTAAAAAAGTCAACGGTATATAAAATTGTATCCCTCAAAGTATGTAAAAGTCAAAGTGAAAAACTTGTAATCGAAAAAGAAATACAAAGTGACGAACGTACAAATATTATATGAATGCAATGTTGTTTCTAGAGGAATTTAAATTGAAGGAAAAATACTAATGATACCAAATTTTCGTCCAAAAAGTATTATGAAAAAATATATTTTATACCATGACTCACACCCTCTTGACATATTTAATTTGCTTTCAGACGAAATTCAGCTAGTGTAGCTCACGTGCTCAACAATGTGAGGGAAAATAGGCACGAATCTTAGAGCGGCACATGCTGAATTTCATCCGAAAATTGACGGCAAAACTAAATGTCTCAAGAGTGAAAATCATAATATGACGTGTTTTTTCGAAAAGTTTGGTATCAAATATATTTTTTGAACTAAAATTTGGTATAAAAAGTTTTTTTCCCTCAATTTAAATTTTATGTTTGTACTTATATAGTGTTTTATTCAACAATTTCAAGAATATGATAGATTATAAATAATTTGTTTTTTATGTAAATAAAAAAATGGTGTGAAATTAATTGGTTCACACATTTTACGATGAATTTTCAATAACAATTGGAACTTTCATATATAGTCAAAATTTATGTATTTACATATAAAAATTTCATATAATAGGGTAGTTCAAAATGAATCTAAAGTTGTAATTCTTTTTCAATTTGTTATAAATAAATTTATGAAGCTATTTTCGTAATAAGATCACTTTGTTATAATATTGAAACAAGAATTTTCATTTGGCATTATTGACCAATCAATTTGACTAAATTTTAGGAAATTCTTATAAATTGTCTAATCAATTCAATCAATTAGTAATATGATAATATTGTACAACACCACTTATATTGATATTTAAAAAGGTTTAAAATTGCATACATGTTGGATGAAGATGAAGATGAAGGCACTGAAGAAAGTTTGATAAGGGAGGTTTTGATGCATTCCAAAACTTCGTAAAATTGGCTAAGTATGGAGTGACTTAGCTGATAAGCTTATCAAGGAATTTTGACTAAGTAATGAAGACATCAGAAGAGTCAAAGTTTCAAGGTCCAAGACTTCTGATCTGCTGAAGCAAAGTTATCAGATTAGTGAAGATCAGCCGACTCAAATCAGATTTGTTCAAGTTTGAGATCAGCCGAGTTCACCATCAGTCGTATACTTCTGTCAGCCAAGTGAAGAAGATCATGAAGTGTTCCCAACGGTAATAAATGCCCCTTGGTGTAATAAATGCTGAAGTACGAGGATATTTAAGACAAATGATTGAAGAAAAGCTTCGCATCAGCCGAGTGCATTTAATGCTGCATTTAATGCTGCCTGCAGAATAGTACTGTTTACAGTACGGACAGACTGCAAAAGAGCCGTTCGCGGATTTTAAGGACCAGTACTCGAGGAATTTGAATCCTGTCTCTCTTCAACGGACATTTTTCAATCCTCAAGTATAAATAGCTGCTAGAGACGAAGAAGAAGTAAGCAACACACTTTCTGAGAGAAAATCCGAAGCAAAATTCTTTAAGTCTCAAGAACAGCTCACTCATCAGCTGAGTCATTTGTTGACGAAAGCGGAGTTGAAGAATCAAGAAAAATACATCTTCTGAGTGATTTTGTAAACAAGAGTGTTGTGCGGAGTTGTGATCCATCTTTGTGAGTGATCAAACTTCAGAGGATAGGTTTTCTGTGTGATCTCCTATTGCGAACTTGTGGTCGTTTCATTTGTTGTTCGACGCAAGCAGAGTATACTGTAAACTTTGTGATTATAGTATAACCCAAGATCTGAGTGACTTGGAAGAGTGGACTAAAGGATATTTAAATCCATATAACCACTATAAAAATTGATTGTGTTTTTACATTGCTTCTAAACTTGCATATTTCCTGATTGCATAAAAACACATTAAGTTAACTGTTTGAAAAGAAGTTAAAAGGAGTTTATAAAACTGGGGAAACATTTTTCAAACTGCTAAGAATACTTGTGAAAAACACTTTGAAAATCCGCTGCAAGTACTCTAAGTATTAAAACTGATTTCTGCAAAATCAGCTAAGTAACTATCAGACGAGTGGTCAACAAGACTGTTCAAAGATTTGTTCGCGAACAGAATTGTAACTTACTAATCTGATCAGCTTAGTCTGTTCAGTTAGAGTAAAGTTTTAAAGTTAAATTCGAACAGAAAATTTTAAAGAGGTTTATTCACCCCCCCCTCTAAACCTCTTCTGACCACTTGGGACCAACAAGTGGTATCAGAGCAGGTGGTTCATTAGAATCAGCTGCCTGATCAACGAGCTTGATCCGAGTGTTTTTCAAAGGTTTTCAAAACTTTTCAAAAGAGCATCTTTTTGAAAAACAAAAACTTTTTGAAAAATGGATTGTATCAGCCATGTTCCCCACATTGCTGGTATGTCCTTTGAGGACTGGAAAATCAGAATGGAGATTTTCCTTGCTGCCTATAATGACAACATGCATACATGTATCATTAAAGGTCCATTCAAATTCACCAAGACCATCATCGTAGATGAAGCTCAAATAGTGGTGGAAAAAGACTTAACAGAAATGACAGCAGAAGAAATAAAGCTGTTCAACCTGGACAAAGTCGGAAGATTCATCATGACCAAAGCCCTGGATAATGATCGGTTTGACAAAGTCAAGCATTGCAAAACTGCAAAGGAGATGTGGGATAAAGTTCGTGACATGAGTGAAGGCAATGATGCTATTAAAGAGCATCAGCTCAGTGTTGCCTTGGAGAAGCTGGACAACTTCAAGATGAAGTCTGGAGAAACCATTGATCAGATGGACATCAGATTCACCAGAACTCTGAACGAAGTTTTGAAGCTGGGAAAGACTTTCACTGACAAAGAGATTTCTGTCAGAGTACTGAAGGCTCTACCTCCCAAGTTCAACATGAAGGTGACAGCAATGGAAGAATCAAGAGATCTGGGCAAGATTTCTCTTACAGAGCTGTTCTCCGCACTCAAGGCTTATGAGTATAAACTGCCAAGAATGGGAATTGAAGAAACCTCAACTTCAGGACCCACAGCTGCACTTGTTGCTGCTGAAAACACCAGAAGACCAGCACAGAAAAGCAAAGAAGTGGACTCATCTGATGAAGCCACTCTACTCAACAAAAAGGAGTACACTGCTGGAGATGTAGCATTATTGATGAACAACTTCAAGAAGTTCTATAAGAGAAAAATGAAAAACAAATACAATCATGCTGCTTCTACTTCTAAACCTAACTTTTCTTCTCAGGATAAAGAGGATTATAAATCAAAACTGATGTGTTACAACTGCAGGAAATTGGGACACTTCATAAGAGACTGCCCATATCCAAAAGCAGAGAAGTACACTGAGGAAGAGAAGAAAATGAGAAAAGAAAGAAAGCATCAGAGAGCCAAGGCAATGATGGCTGAAGCAGAAAAGCCAGCTGCCGTCTACTCATCTGATTCAGACTCAGACTCGTCTGATGAAGAAAAACCTGCTCTCCTGTGCCTGATGGCAAAGGAATCTGATGACTCTGAGGATGAGGTAACTCCTCAAGAAAATGAACTGTTTAATTCTCTAGAGCAAATGATGTTGAATAATACTACTATTGCTGGAGAGTTTGTTAAGCTTAAGGAAGAGATGAACTTGCTAAAAGAGCAAAATAGTTCACTGAAACTTTTAGCTGAAAAGCCAAAAGAATCAGCTGAATATAAACAGCTTGAGCAAGAGCATGAATCTCTGAAAGCTGAATGTGAGGTATATAAAGGAAAAATCATGGAACTTGAGAAAATCATTGAGTCTCATGATAAGTCAACTGTTGCATCCATGCATACACCTAAGAAACAGGAGACACCTTTAGAAAAGGATAAACTAGAGTTGAACCATACTGAAAAATTCATATCAGCTGACAATAGTAAGGTCATTCTGTATGTTCAAACCTCTAAATCTACCTCATCTGAGAATGTGTTAAAGGAGAAGAAATCTCCTAAGGCTAAAAAGAGCAAAGAGCCTAGTGTAGGAAATAAGACTAGTAAGACCAAACAGCAGAGTCCTAAGAAGTCTGCTGATAAAGCTAAAGTCAATCAAACTAGTGGTAAAACTAAGTCAAAATCAAATGAGCAAGCATCTAGTAAACCAAAGAAGCATAAGAACAAGAAAATTCAAAATGCTTGGTATGGAAATGAGTCATATTATGTGCAACCTGCTGCATATCATCCTATGTATCATGCACCTCAATTTCCTAGTTACTATGCACCTTACCCTGCTCATCCAATGCATGCATATCCTGCATATCATGCACCTTACCCTGCTTATGAACATTATTCATATCATACTGATCATCAACATGACTTATCTGATAACTATGATAAAAATGAAACTGTTCATGCTCCTAAAACTCAGAAACCTAAGAAGCCTAAGACTTCAACATCTTGGGTTGTCAAGGGTGGAACTAATCCTTCAGGACCCTCTCAATAAGGGTACCTAAAACAATTTTACTTTTGTTTTGTAGGTTAGGATTAGGAGTAGGAGTAAAGTAGAGAAGATTTGGTACTTGGACAGTGGATGTTCAAGGCACATGTGTGGAAACATACATGAGTTGACTGATGCAGTTGCTGTGGATGGTCCAAAAGTCACTTTTGGAGACAGCAAAGAAGGCAAGATTAAAGCTAAAGGAAGATTAATCAAGGGAAACATAGAGATATCTGACGTCTCCTATGTTAAAGGCCTGAAATATAATCTGCTGAGCATAAGTCAATTTTGTGACAAGGGATATTCAGTCATCTTCTCAACAGATAAGTGCTACGTTGAACAAATTGGTACAAAGAAGGTAATTTTATCTGGAAGACGACAAGGAAATATCTACATAGTTGACTGGAATTCTGTTGACAAGAATTCAAGTGTTTGTTTGGTGGCATCTGCACCAAGTGAAGTCAGTTGGCTATGGCACAAAAGAATGAATCATTTAAACTTCAAGACCATAAACAGATTAATCAAGAATGATTTGGTAGAAGGGATTCCAAAAGCAGTCATGAGCAAAGACAAGCTCTGTGACGCCTGTCAGAAGGGTAAACAAATCAAGTCATCATTCAAAGAAAAGAAGCACCAATCTTCTGGAAGAATATTGGAGCTGTTACATATGGACTTATTTGGACCCATTGATCCAGTCAGCAATGGTGGAAAGAAATACTGCCTAGCTGTTGTGGATGACTATTCAAGATATACTTGGGTGATTTTCATGAAGAAGAAAAGTGAAACCAAGGAACATCTTACCAATCTGATGGAACTGATCCAGAATGAAAAGAGCATCAAGATATTGAAGATCAGATCAGATAGAGGGACAGAGTTTACAAACTCTACTGTTGAAGAGTATTGTAATATCAAAGGAATACATCATGAGTATTCTGCTGCCAGAACCCCTCAACAGAATGGTGTTGCTGAAAGGAGAAACAGAACACTAAAAGAAGCTGTCAGAACCATGATAGCTGAAGCTAAACTGCCTCAAAGATTTTGGGCAGAAGCAACAAACACAGCATGCTTTACCCAGAACAGATGTATGATCAACAAAAATCAAAATAAGACTCCATATGAAGTTTGGAACAATAGAAAACCAAACATTCATTACTTTAAGATTTTTGGTTGTAAATGTTTTATATTGAATAATGGGAAAAATCACCTTACTGCATTTGCAGAAAAGGCTGATGAAGCTGTCTTTGTAGGATACTCATCTGTTAGTAAGGCTTATAGAGTTTTCAATAAAAGAACATTGCTAATAGAAGAATCTATCCATGTAGTATTTGATGAGCCAAGTCAATCTTCTGAAAAGAATCAAAGTGTAATTCAAGATCTGTCTGCTGATTTACAGAAGTTAGACGTTGGAAGAAATGAAGAATATGTTCCCATCATACTACCTAATCTAAGTTCAGCTGCTAACTCAAGTGCTGTTCAAAATCACAGTGCTGATTGTCTAACAGACGAGTTGCTAACAGCTGACAGACCAGAGACTGTTCAACAGACCACAAATGTTCAACAGACTACTACTGGAACTCCAACAGTAGTGTTGCAAGATCATAACAGAGGACAACATCCTGATTTGCAACCTGATCTCAGATGGCTCAAGAATCACCCTCCTGAATTAGTTATTGGTGATCCTTTAGATAGAGTGAAAACAAGAAGAGCTGTTGCACAAGATGCTATGTTTGTCACATTTCTATCTCAAATAGAGCCTAAACAAATTGAAGAAGCTCTAAATGACTCCTTCTGGATAGAAGCTATGCAAGAAGAGTTGAATCAATTTGAAAGGAATGAAGTCTGGTACTTAGTTCCTAGACCAAGTCATCAAAGAGTAATTGGCACTAAGTGGGTATTCAGAAATAAAATGAATGAAGATGGTGTTGTCACCAGAAACAAAGCAAGACTAGTGGCCAAGGGTTATTGTCAAGAAGAAGGAATTGATTTTGATGAAATTTTTGCACCAGTAGCAAGACTTGAAGCAATCAGACTGTTTCTTGCCTATGCTGCTCACAAGAACTTCACTGTCTATCAGATGGATGTGAAGTCTGCTTTTCTCAATGGAGAATTGCAAGAAGAAGTGTATGTTGAACAACCTCCAGGATTTGAAGTCTATCAAGAAGAGGACAAAGTATATCGTCTGAAGAAAGCCCTTTATGGACTAAAACAAGCTCCAAGAGCATGGTATGATACCCTATCTGATTTTCTTTTAATTAAAGGATTTCGTAAAGGTAAGGTAGATAAAACCTTGTTCACAATTGAATGGGAAAATCATATATTACTTGTGCAAATATATGTGGACGACATTATTTTTGGTTCAACTAACCAACAGATGTGTGATAAGTTCTCCAAGCTGATGCAGAATAAGTTTGAAATGAGCATGATGGGTGAACTTAATTACTTTCTTGGATTGCAAGTTAGACAGTTGCCTGATGGAATATTCATCAGCCAAGCAAAGTACACAAGAGATCTGTTCAAGAAATTTGGTATGGAAACTAGCTCAACAGCTACCATTCCTATGTCTACAAGTCTTCGTTTGGATAAAGATGAAGATGGCAAATCAGTGGACATAACCAAATATAGAGGCATTATTGGTTCATTGTTGTATCTAACAGCAAGCAGACCTGATATAATGTACTCAGTTGGAGTCTGTGCAAGATTTCAATCAAACCCCAAAGAATCTCATCTCTTAGCTGCCAAGAGAATATTGAAGTATGTTAAAGGCACTCAAGAATTGGGATTATGGTATCCTAGAGAATCTGGATTTGAACTCATTGGTTATTCAGATTCAGACCTTGCTGGCTGCAAGATTGACAGAAAGAGCACAACAGGTGCCTGTCAGTTCTTAGGCAGTCGTCTGATCTCATGGATGAGTAAGAAGCAAACCTCAGTTTCTATATCTACTGCTGAAGCTGAATATATAGCTGCTGGAGCCTGCTGTGCACAGATACTTTGGTTGAAGCATCAACTAGAAGACTACAACATCAAGATCAGTGGAATTCCAATCTACTGTGACAATACAAGTGCAATCTCTCTTACTCAGAACACTACAAGTCATTCAAGGACTAAGCATATTGAGATCAAGCATCATTTCATTAGAGATCATGTGGAAAAAGGCAATGTAATGATTGAGTATGTTCATACTGATAATCAGATTGCTGACATCTTCACCAAACCTCTAAGTGAAGTAAGGTTCTCAACTCTAAGAGCTGAGTTAGGATTACTTAATTTGGAAGCATAAGCTGAGGGGGAACTCATCAGAAGACTGGAGTTCAACAGCTTAGTAATTCGTTATTATCTTCAAGGATTAACTCTCAACAGACTAGTTAACTTATGAATTCTTAAACTCAGGGGGAACGTGTAAGACTAGCGGTACTTCTGAATTAAAGATGAAATTTGTTAATGACAGTTAGTTGAAGTTATGTTTTCATCAGAAGACTCAACTATCGAAGATTGAAGTTATTTTATCTAGCTGGATTGACAAACAGCTGAGGAAGGTTATCAGCTATTGGCATTCTCTGATAACAGCATTGTCATCAGGACAGTAGTCCATCAGATAAGTGTTTATTATACTCATCTGATTACTTAAATAAAAGCGAACTATTTAAAAACGTTTATCCAAAACACGCTTTTACAAGTAAACTGTCGGGCGGTACATATTCCCGCTCCTCACTAAAATATCTTTTGAATTTGAAAGGTCGTAACTGACGCCGCACGATCAGCACTGACAGAAAAACGGATCTAACGGTTGGCAGATTTCACGAAAACCGAAAAACCCCAACTCTATAAATCCTCATCTGATCAGTCGAGTAGCTCTTTACGCACCCTAAACTTTCAAAAGTACTTGTGAGAAAATTTCTGCAAATTCTCTGCATACTTTCCTTTGTTTTTCTAACCTTCAACAGATCTACAATGGCCGCCGAAGGTATGTTTCTTGTTTATGATTCCTACTACCAATCTGGTACGAATCTGATGAAAGAACTGCTCGAAAAGTTCAAAGCTGCTTCGCTGGTAAACTTCATGGAATACCACGAAGGAATTATCTGGACTGACCAAGTGATGGAGTACTACAACTCTGCAAAAGCTGACTACAACAAACTGGAGATTAAGGCTTCAGTGGGAGGCAAATCTATCACTATCACTCCTGCTGTTCTTCACGAGACGTTTGGGCTCCCTAACAGAGGACGACATGACGTCACTGTTCTGACGGAGGATAAGCACCAACAGTTCTGGGCGATCTGCGCCAAAGAAGGAGAAACATTGTCTGGAAATATCAGGAAGAAACAACTGAAGGATGAATATCAGCGGATGGCTGATATGGTGTGCAAGCTGGTTGAGAACTGCACATTCTCACTGGATGCTGTTACCATGAAGAGGTTCAGCATCATGGCTGCCATATACTATGGAATGGATATCAACTGGTCCATCATAGTATGGTACATATTAGCTGACTTTCTTGATGATAAGAAAGGAAAAGGCCCCACTACCAACCACAGGATCACACTCAGCTATCTGCTGTCAAAGCTGGGCTGTGATATGAAGAATGGAAAGGAAATTCACAAATCTAAGGCATTGTCCAAATACATGCCTGTTCAAAAGAGGAAGGCTGGTGAGCCTGAGGAAGCTGATATTGAGGAACCAAAGGAGGTTCCTGCCAAGAGGCAAAAGAGGTTAGTCAAAACAGCAAGTTTGGCTGTTGAGACTAAAAGGAAGAGGGCTGCTGATGAGCCCAAAAAGAAAGAATTAAAGCAGATGGAGAGAGTGACTTCTGCTGAAGCCACTAAGATTGTTGAGAACATTATTGCTGATGTAAGGACTGGATCCCCTGCATCACCATCAAGAACTCCATCAGCAGAGAGGCCTGCTGAGGATATTTCTCAAAGGACAAGAAGTCAACTGAGAAGTACAGCTGCTACCACTTACCGTGAAGGTAGAACAAAGAGGTCTGCTAGAAAGCAGATGACATTCATTGAAAAACCTACTGATCTGGAAAATGTAGCTAGGGAGGATCCTGAAGCTACTCAAAGGCCTATTGAAACAGTTGAGACTGTTGAGACTGACAAAGCTGATGAGCAACAGCCAAGTCAAGTCACTTCAACAGCTGAGGTTGCTCAACCTCAAGAAGATCCAGATGTTCAAATCATCCATCCTATAGCTGCTGCTCCCATATCATCTGCTGGACCAGCACCTGCTGATAAAGGCAAGAGAAAAATAGTGCTAAGGAGAAAGAAAGTCTCCAAAGCTGATAAGAAAGCAAGGGAAGAAGCTAAACAGAGGAAGCAGGATGAGCTTGAAGAGAAGAAGGCTCTCGAGTTAAGCAAAGCTCAAGAAGCAAAGGATGAAGCCAGAAGACGCATGTCTGCAGCAGAAAGAAAAGCTGCTGAGGATGCTGAAATGGCTATGGTGATTGAATTGAGCAAGGTTGATGCCTATGGACCTGTCCATGGAGGTGGCATCAAGATTGGTGAAGAGCAGACTGAAGAAGACAAAAAGAAGATACTACTGCCTGCTCCCAAAACCAAGTCCAAAGACAAGTTTGAAGTCAGGAAAGCATTTGAGATAGTCTATGCTGATAAGGAGCTTTTCAAGAAGTTTGAGAAGTCTCTAGCATACTATGATCAGAAGCTAATGCTGAAGACTCTGTTCAACCAAGAAAAGCCAAGATATATTAGTTGGAGGGACAACAGGCTGAACAAGTCAATTACTGAACTTCAAGATATGAAGGAGTTAGCTGATGAAGAACGATGGGTTCTAAGTTGGCTGAAGACAAACTCCATCCAAAAGGCTCTTGATCCAAGCTATGTGAGAGATATCATGCATAGCTATGCAAAAGGATTTGCATTGGAGGAAGCCAAGAAAATCAAGAGCACCTTGCCTGAAAAGAAGAAGAAGTCTGAGGATGCTGAGGAAAGAGCAATTAAGTTTGCTGTTATGGCTGCCCTGAAGAGATGGGCTAAAAAGTCAAAGTATCAACAAGGCTGTTCAAGTGATTTGCCACTACTGCCAAGTATCCAGCAAATCATTTTTGGCAAGGAAGTACAACCTTATTATGAAATGCCAAAGGGGAATAATGCTTTTGTTAACCCCTGGATCATTGTGAGGCAAATCAGACAAACCACTTGTTTCAATGACGATGGCACTATCACCAACTTAGTCTATGATGATATTACTGATGAGCCTAAAGCTGCGGACAAGCCTGATGTCAAGCCTGCTGATCAGACTGCTGACAAGCCTGCTGATCAAATTGCTGATAAGTCTGCTGATCAGCCTGAAGACAAGTCTGCTGAAAAGGCTGCTGATGATCCCCTGGCCATTGAGTGGAAGGCTACGGACTCTGGAAATCATCAAGACGAAAAGATGGAAGATATTCCTGTCCACCAGGAAATTGATGAAAGGGATGTAGCTGCTGCTTCTGCTTCATCAGGTGATAAGCACTCATCACTGATGGAAGCAATCCAGATGCTGATGGAAAACCAACTTAAGGAACTGGAAGACAAGCACCAGCAACAGCTATTAAAGGTTAAGGAGGAGCTGAAAGCAGAGTTGGCAGAAACCAACAGAATTCAGCTGGAAACTGTTCAAGGATCGACATAAGAAATCATCAAAAAGGAGATCAACAGTATTCCAATTCCTCAAGATCATTCATTGCAGTTAGTGCACAGTTTGAGAGAGCTGAACCAGAACGTGGAAGATGTGAAGGGTGATGTGAATCATCTTCACACTGCTTTAAAATCAGCTGAGCACAAGATTGCTGACTTAACTGCAACCTTCATTAAAGTCAGTCATGAAGAGAAGGAAATCAATCTGGGAATGTTGCAAGAAGTTGCAAAGGCTGCACAGGAAGTTCAAAATGAAATTGCAACTATCAATCTCAACATTGACTACTTCAATGATAAGACTGATGTCATCAGCACTGACCTTCATCATCTGACAGCTAGTCATGACGTGGTTAATCAGAATCTAAAGGCTTTGTGTGCTGGAGTGAAGATTCCAACAGTTGCTCTCAACCCTACTGTTGAACCTTCTAATGTCATCAGAGTTGATGATGACAAAAAGGGGGAAGATAAAAGGGAAGAACCAGCAAAGGAATCTGCTGCTGAAGAATCAACTAAGGAAGAAACTGCTGCTGCAACCATTCAAGCCAAGGAAACTGAAGACACTACTGACAAAGCTGAAGTGCTTGGAAAGGTAGAAGAAGAAGAAAAGATAGAAGAAGAAGATACCAAGTACAAAAACACTGAATCTGCCAGGAAAGCCATGGAAGCCTTGAAAGCTCTACAAGAGCAAGAACTTAAGGAGAAGATGGAAGCTGCCAAAGCAATTCTGGAAGAAGAAGTTGATGAAGAAGATGATGATGAAGAATCATCATATGAATATGAAGAAGTGCTCGAATCTGATGAAGAAGCTGATAGTTAGAAATTGAAAAATCAATTGTAATCAGTTTACTTTTTCAGAAATCTCATCTGATGAATTTGTACATGTAATTCACTTTCTATATCAATAAAATGTTCAAGTTCAATCCAATAAACTTTTTCTATCTCAGAAAATTTTGAGGATTACAATCTTTAGTTTAGGTATTCAACAGGTACTAAGCTGAAGTTTTGTCATCATCAAAAAGGGGGAAATTGTTGGATGAAGATGAAGATGAAGGCACTGAAGAAAGTTTGATAAGGGAGGTTTTGATGCATTCCAAAACTTCGTAAAATTGGCTAAGTATGGAGTGACTTAGCTGATAAGCTTATCAAGGAATTTTGACTAAGTAATGAAGACATCAGAAGAGTCAAAGTTTCAAGGTCCAAGACTTCTGATCTGCTGAAGCAAAGTTATCAGATTAGTGAAGATCAGCCGACTCAAATCAGATTTGTTCAAGTTTGAGATCAGCCGAGTTCACCATCAGTCGTATACTTCTGTCAGCCAAGTGAAGAAGATCATGAAGTGTTCCCAACGGTAATAAATGCCCCTTGGTGTAATAAATGCTGAAGTACGAGGATATTTAAGACAAATGATTGAAGAAAAGCTTCGCATCAGCCGAGTGCATTTAATGCTGCATTTAATGCTGCCTGCAGAATAGTACTGTTTACAGTACGGACAGACTGCAAAAGAGCCGTTCGCGGATTTTAAGGACCAGTACTCGAGGAATTTGAATCCTGTCTCTCTTCAACGGACATTTTTCAATCCTCAAGTATAAATAGCTGCTAGAGACGAAGAAGAAGTAAGCAACACACTTTCTGAGAGAAAATCCGAAGCAAAATTCTTTAAGTCTCAAGAACAGCTCACTCATCAGCTGAGTCATTTGTTGACGAAAGCGGAGTTGAAGAATCAAGAAAAATACATCTTCTGAGTGATTTTGTAAACAAGAGTGTTGTGCGGAGTTGTGATCCATCTTTGTGAGTGATCAAACTTCAGAGGATAGGTTTTCTGTGTGATCTCCTATTGCGAACTTGTGGTCGTTTCATTTGTTGTTCGACGCAAGCAGAGTATACTGTAAACTTTGTGATTATAGTATAACCCAAGATCTGAGTGACTTGGAAGAGTGGACTAAAGGATATTTAAATCCATATAACCACTATAAAAATTGATTGTGTTTTTACATTGCTTCTAAACTTGCATATTTCCTGATTGCATAAAAACACATTAAGTTAACTGTTTGAAAAGAAGTTAAAAGGAGTTTATAAAACTGGGGAAACATTTTTCAAACTGCTAAGAATACTTGTGAAAAACACTTTGAAAATCCGCTGCAAGTACTCTAAGTATTAAAACTGATTTCTGCAAAATCAGCTAAGTAACTATCAGACGAGTGGTCAACAAGACTGTTCAAAGATTTGTTCGCGAACAGAATTGTAACTTACTAATCTGATCAGCTTAGTCTGTTCAGTTAGAGTAAAGTTTTAAAGTTAAATTCGAACAGAAAATTTTAAAGAGGTTTATTCACCCCCCCCCTCTAAACCTCTTCTGACCACTTGGGACCAACAATACATATAAGAAATTCAAATGAATAAGTCTCTAAGAACTAAAAAGTTAGACTTTGCAGTGTAGCTATTGAAGCAAAAAGTTTGAGACGAAAGAATATACATATATCTTAAGGCATTAACATTTCTGGCATGCCAATTGACTGTGTGGCATAATGAAAAGGTACATTTATCAGGTTCGGGTACCATATTATTTTAGTTTTTTCATAGAACACAATTAACGCAACACCAAACTATTTTTGTGAAAAACTAATATTTGTCGGAAATTCGCACGTGGGATCCCGGTATGGCGAAGCCAAACTTGATCAATGATGAACTGCTCAACAGTGAAATTACGCAACTCATTAGGATAAGTTATTACTTTGAACCCTTGCCAACTGAATCTTCCATAAGTGGTTGCATCTGGACCACGATTAAGAAATTCTCGGTATATGTATATGTGATTCGGCCTTCCCAAGACAACCATCCATATGGTTTGATGATATTGTCGAGAAACGACTCCATCACAATCACAATGGAGTAACTAGACCATGGTCGGCCCAAATAAGAATGGAATCCAGACTTTTGTTGCTCCAATCCCGGTGCCGTAGTCAAAGTGCAGTTCTAGAGCAAAAATCCGAATTGAGTAGAAAATGTCCCTACTTTAGTGTGGTAAACGTGCTCTATTTAGGCAAATAGGCGTACAAGTTACATGACTGGGTAGCCCAAGAAAGTACACCTATAAAAAGTCGAGTGATCTGACATGCTCAAGACAACCACAACTTGAGATCTCTCGAGCCATCTCCGGCACCGTTCTCAAAGGTAATAAACATGACAATGAATCCATCTCCTTGGAGAGCTAAAACAAAAAGTTGCAAAAAAAATTGTAAACTGATTAATAAATGTCAAAAAATAATTTTACCAAATCTAATTATCTAAGTGCAAGTTACCTAGTTAATATTATGAGCTATGACCACATAACAAGTATTTTAACATCATGAAAACAACAAACACGTGCAAAGTCTAATATACAACCACCATGCATGAATTCCGTAAACACCTCATTCTATGAACAAAATCCTTCCGTGGCAGCTATCAGAGTTTGAGTAGCCTTTTATTTTAGTTTTTACAATGAACACCTTAGCCTAAATAACTATTTTTATGAAAATATAATATTTGTCGAAAATTTGCACGTAGTCTGCACATGACATGAAATTACCAATTGAAAGAATAATTCCTACTATTGTGCGAATTGAAGGAAATGTGTAAGAACTTTAAAACATACCATGATTTAGCTCCAAATTATAGTGGAAGACAAATGAATAAATTTTCATTCAAATGTTTTGAATACAAGAACTTTATTAGCTAACCATTATTTTGAAATTTTCCGTCAAAAGAACATTTTTATCTTCAGGCCCATCCTTAGTTTCTCATTTGATATCATTTTTAGCTTTATTGTAAAGCTCATCGTACATCTCATCATCTTTGTAACTTCCATCTACTAATATCATTAAACAATAGGGGTAATATGATTTCTATCCCAAAATCAAGTTGTTTGAAGTAGACGATATGCACAACAAAACGATGAGAACTACTCCTGATATGAAAGCCACATACACAATAATCAGAGGCGTCCCAAAAAGAGATGGTGCCAAACTGACAACGTTACCGTATACATCACATCGAGATATCTTTATAAAAAAAATTCTAGAGACACAACCACCACAAGAGAGCAAAACAAGGCTATACCATCACATATAAAAAATATACATGAAATGTTTGTCTTCATAATATCGTTTCCGTTCCTTAATCTTTATCGGATCTATTATATTTATTTTATTTATTTTTTCTATTTTTATTAATTTTTGCGAAATTATCCAATTTTGACGGAATCAAATCCGTCGAAATTATAAAAATTTCGACGGAAATTGGTTTCCGTCGAAATATATTTTATTTTTTCTTTTTTAATTAATTTTTTGTAAAAAAATTTACATTTCGACGGACAAACATATGTAGAATTTTTTTTAATTTCGACGGAATTTGAAATCCGTCGAAATTTTTTTTTTAAATAATTGTATTTTTGACATATTATTTCGACGGATATTTATTCTGTCGAAATATTTCGACAGAAATTTGTTCCGTCGAAAATTTAGTTAAAATTTCAACGAATTTTTTGCCGTAAAAAATTTTCCGTCGAAATTTCTCGATTTTCTTGTAGTGTTACATCCATCGGGCATAGTAAAACTGGTGACAAAAGTCACTGTGACAACAAGATTGCCACAATCAAAAGAGTGTTGACTCTTGTCAATAAATATTCCACATTTAAGCACTTTGCTAGCGCGTTTGTTTGGGGAGGTCGTGATCGAGGCACCGACGTATTATAATGCGCTCCATGTCAATCGCTGAAATATGCAAGAGATATATTAGTTGTAAAGTTCCACAATTAACTCTCAACCTAGATTTATTTTTTTCAAGTTACTTCACGTACACGATCATTTTAGTTTTTTCAAAGAACACCTTAATGAAAATAACAAACTATTTTTGTGAAAGATTAACATTTATCGAAAATCTGCATGTGTGTACATGACATGAAGTTACCATTTTAAGGAGAATATCCCGCGATTTGTGTGAATTGAAGAAAAAATTGGAAAAACTTTGTAATCATACCATGAATTTGCTCAAAGATTGGTGAATAGTGGAAGAAAAATGAATAAATTTTATTCCAATATTTTGGATGTAAGAACTTTAAAAGCATATCGTTATTTTGGATTTTTTCCAGCAAAATTAACACTTTCATCTTCATGCCCATCTCCAGTGTCTAATTTTATTTTATTTTCAGTCTCATCGTCAAGTTCTGTTAGAAAATGAGTATACGTAAAAGGAAAACTTGAATATAAAGTATAATAAACAATATAATTAGGACAGAAAATTTAGTACAAATGTAACGAAATAAAACACCAAACCGAGGCCCGTGTGAACACGGTGTCCTTAAGACAGATTCGCTCCCTCACCCTTCCGGTTGTGCTCGAGGTTCCTTCGAACGTCTGTCTCCCAGGATACAACGGCTCCAACAAAGTACTTTGCACCAAAGCTTTGTTAGACGAACTGAAACAACAAAGTAGAACTCTAGGACGGATTGAGAAGGAGAGGATTGAGAGTGAATTCTGGTGTGTTTTGAGTGTCAAAAGAAGCCACTATTTATAGGAACGGAGTGAGGGCAAAGTCGGAATAAAAAAAAATTAATGGCATTTCCGTTACGGGAGTTACAACTCCATAAATAAGAAGGTTACAAAATTTTAAAACCATTGTTGTTACACTTTTAAATTTTCATTATTCCAACAAGTTCATCGTCCAACTCATCCTCTCTATAACTTTTGGATGCTAATATCATCCAACAATAAGGGTAGTATGATATGTAGCGCAAGATTAAGTTGTAAGCAATGTGCATTTTACCTCCATGTGATATTTTGCCTAATATGCGTTATACCCCTTATGAAAATGCAAAAAAACTAAGACGGGAACAAAATAAAAATTATCACTCTTTGCATGTAAATATGTAATTAGCGACAACAATTTTTTTTTTGTTGTCATAATAATAATCGCGACAACTATAATAGTGACAAAAAACTTTTATTAAGCTGTCACTAATAGGTTTTAGTGACAAAAGTGTAGTAATTTAAGTTGCCCTTATTGATAATAAGTGAAATCCATTTAGTGACAACCTAGGGATAATATTGTCGTAATGTTTCAGATTTATTGATAATTAGTGATATTCCTTTAATGACAACCTAGTGATAATATTGTCACAATGATTTAATGGTAATATTTGAATTGTCACTTTTGAGGTATCACTAAATGTCTATAATATTTTTAAAATTATTATTAGTTATATGTTAATAAAAATTATTTTAATAACAACATTTAAATTATTGTCACCTAATAGATATAATAAGTAACAAATTTAGCATTGTCACTTAATATTTTATCACAACAATATATTTTTTTATAGCGAAATAGTGCTCTTTTATTTATTGCGGAGAGTAAACTATGTTTTAACAATAAAACATGGAGATAATAAGATTAAAAAAAGAAGCTAATTCAGCAGCTCAATTGACAACGTGTTTGGTTCCCATATAAACCTAACTCAATTTCGGATAAGTTATAAACAAAATTTCAAATTTAATCTAACATTTTTCCTAAATCTAAATTTGTATCTAGACAAAATTAAGTTGAGATCGTAAAAATTACCTTGAGTACAATATTTGAGTTTTTCAATTTGAAGAACCAAACATGCTCTACCCAAACACATTGATTAAACGCAGAATTTTATTTGGGAAAATTCTTATTCAGACCGGATTTGACCGAACCTAAAATAACTATATGACAAGTGTAATACATTTGCTTTGGAATTTGATGTAACTTTTAAGAAAATAACCAATCACAAAGCAAGTACAATACACTTGCTTGGTGATTGGATGAGTTTTGTCATTAGACAAGAACTTTCCTTTTATTTGACCACCTGCTCTACTAAAGAGGCTAAGCCCACCGCTTTATCAAAATTGAAATATTAGGGTTCTAAAATGTTAAAATAAAAACATATAGGACCGAAGTGAGATACTTCCTCCAACATCCGCCATTACCGGCCAACACAAAGCTAGCAAGTATAGTACTATAAATTTATAATTTATAATAATTTGTAATTATTTTTTCTACAGGAACACGAAATTCGAACAAGTAGTACTCGCAGAAACTGAATTTTCACAAACCATGGTCCATTTCTCTAAAATTCAAATCTCCCCCTTTCTTTTGCATTTAATTCCCGTTATTAATGGATTCTGATTTGATTTTAGGCCCTAAAAGAAGAAGACAAAGACTATGCTACCATAAATCACTTGCAGGAATCAGTGAATTCCAACCCTAATGATTCCACTCTTCAATTTAATCTGGTAATTACAGCTCTTTACTTCCGTTTCCATCATTTTTTTCCGTCAATTTATCCTAGAATTGTATGGAATTGCATTTCCAGGGCGTGTTGTTATGGGAAAAGGGTGAAAATAGGGAAGAATTGAAGGAGAAAGCGGTGGAGCACTTTGTGATAGCAGCGAAGCTGAATCCTCAGAATGGTGATGCATTTAGATATTTGGGCCATTATTATAACCGGCCCGAGCCTCAGCGGGCTCTTAAGTGTTATCAAAGAGCTGTCATTCTCAATCCAGATGATTCTGAAGCCGGGGTACTGTTTCTTCGGTTATTTTGTGTTATTCGAATTGAATTGAGATTTATTAGTAAATTTGTATTTATTATGGTTGGATACAAGTTCACTTCTTCTCCCAATTATTAGGTTGACTGTTGCTACTATTTGAGGTTAAATTGAATTTTTTGTTAAAAATTTCTTCCGCTATTATTGTAGTGTAGCTGGAGAAACAATTATGATTATTTGTACATTAGATTAGAACTTTTTTTTTTGGTTTTTAAAGGATTTAATCCCTTTCGAGGTGCGTCGTGCACATTAAGCGGGAACCTCTTCCAAAAAACTTTTTTTAGATATTGATTAAAAAATGCATGGCAGGATGCAATTTGTGACTTGTTAGACGAGGGAGGAAAAGAAAGTTTGGTGCTTGCTGTCTGTCGTGAAGCTTCTGAGAAGTCTGCAAGGGCATTTTGGGCTTTTCGCCGATTGGGATACCTTCTGGTTTTACATCACTCTGTTATTTTCTTACTGCCCTTTATTACTACTTGCGTTATATTTATGGAAGTGGATTGCTTGTTTTCTTGCAGGCTCATCAAAAGAAATGGTCAGAAGCTATACAGAGCCTTCAGCATGCCATTCGTGGATTTCCCACGTGCGCTGATTTGTGGGAGGTTTGGCTTCTTGTCTCCTTGTTGGCAATTCATTTAGTTTTAGGTTTTTATATTGGTTTCAGAAATTTAATTTCTTTCCTTTTTTGTAATGTGCATATGTAGACCTTGGGCCTTGCCTACCAGCGTATGGGCATGTTTACTGCTGCACTTAAGGTAAATATTTATTTTTTCTTTGTAGTTTTTTCTGTGTGATGAAAATTAAACTTCTATTTTTAAAGTCTTGCATTGTCAATTCTTCCCCATTGTCTCCCTTCCCTTAAGAATAATCAATTAAATAGTTTCATCACATGCTATCGGATATTAACTATGTCGAAAATCCAAAAAAAGTTTATCTGCAGGTATTTGGATGTGATATGACGCGTTTAATTGCCCCTTAGTGCACGTGTCCATTGATTTCATTTTCAAATTACTTTTTGGTCTTTTATTAATCAATTCACATAAGATTAGTCGCATAGTAGTCAGAGGCGAATAGCGCAGCGACGCGCAAAGGCTCCTGGGGCTATAGCGCATAGCGCAGCGCTAATGCGCGGGCTATTTGAAAATAAAGCACATGTATATATTTTTCAAAATAATAATCATAAATCTCGAATAAGACATAAAAACAATAAAACCAAATCATCTTAGTTCATTAACTGTGGAGGAGGAGGCGCGGCGGCGGCAGTGACTGTGGAGGAGGCACGGCGGCAGCAGTGACTGTGGTGGAGGCGCTCGGCAGAGGGAGAAGGCGAGGGCTTTTTTGAGAGAGGCGCAGCTTTCTTGTGGAGTAAGAGGCGAGATATTTTTTTTTTGAATTTTTACTTTAGGTAAAAAAATTAGGGTTATAATTTTTTTTTTTTTTTTTAACTTAAGTTTCCCGCTCAGCGCCACGTGGCGCGCCTTAGGCCTTGGCCAGCGCTATTGCGCTATAGCGCCACGCGCGCTCGCTAACCAGTAAGCGAGCGCGCGTGGCGCAGCGATGCGAGAAGGCTGCGCTATAGCGCGCGCTTTTTGCGCTTTTGACTACTATGATTAGTTGTGATTATGTCTCCATATGGCAGCTTATTCATGTTATAATAAAAGTACAACAATAGATCAGTGGAATTTTAAGTTCGGATAAGCCACATGGCTAGTAGGGCGGTGAATCACTAACTCTGACCTATGTTTCAAACAGTCATATGGAAGAGCTATTGACTTGGATGATTCAAGGCTGTTTGCCTTGATTGAAAGTGGAAACACATCTTTAATGCTTGGCTCTTGTAGAAAGGTAACACTTATTCTTGGAAGCTTTTACCATTTCCTTTGCTCGATGAACTTGTATATTTGTATCTAAACTTGTTTGTATGTATATTCTCTTGTTGTATTAAATTTCCAACCATAACCTTATTTGGCATTAATGTTTCTCTCTAAATGTCGTATTTGGTATGCATATGTCTTGCCCTTCTTTTTTGGGAAATGATCAAAGAATGAATTCACTCTTCGGCATCATGAGATATATTTGAAAAATATATCAGATAATTTTCTACTTTCCGCAGTTATAAGTCCTTATTTAGATTGACATACTTATTTAACTACCTTCTTTATCTTGTGTCTCTGTGATGAATAATATAAATCGACACTCGCATAATCAGTTTATAAAGAAAAGTCATTACTATGATAGCAAATCTTTTGTTATCATTGCTATTGAAAATGTACTTTTGATTATTAAAATGAAGGGAATCGAGCAATTTCAACAAGCTTTGAAAGTCTCACCTCACAATGTCTCTGCACATTATGGGCTTGCTTCTTCGCTTCTTGGTATGGCTATAGAATGTACAAATGTGGGCGCTTTTAAATGGGGAGCTTCACTCCTAGAGGTAAGTACATCAACATGAATTTTTACTTCCTACTCCAGTCATTACAATGCTTATGATTAGCTTATCTAAAATTAAGTTCGAGCTGAACATAGGAAGCATCTGAAGTCGCAGTGCGTGGTACATCATTAGCTAGTAACTTGTCATGTTCGTGGAAGCTACATGGAGATATTCAGGTATAAACATTAAAAGAGCTTCATTCTTAAAATGATATATTCCTGTCATTGATTAATGTTTTGTTTATAAGGTATGTTTTGAGCTACTAATTATTAGAAACTTTTCTGAAACATAACAGAATTATGAGGGTAAATTGCGAAATTGAAGAAACATGTAAAGAAACAATGAAAAAAAAAATTACTAATTTTGGGCATCTCCATGTCATATATTAGGTAACTGTATCCAACCAAACTAATACTTTTAGTATTATGATGACAATATACCAGGCCTTTATGCTAGATGGATAAGCTATTAGCGCTAGCCAATAAAATAGCAGTTAATTATTACAAAATAAAACCTTTGTACTAGTGTGTGGCACTGTGGCAAAATAAATTGTTCTTTGTACACATAGATGCATTAAGTGTTTAGTTGGGCAAAAAGGAAAAAAACTTAGTTCGGAAGAAAGTAGACAGTCTCGTAGGAAAATTAAGGAAAGTAAAAAGTTTCAAGGAAAACGAAGGAGGTGAAAACTACCATATTTCTGTTTCCAATGATAAAAAAAAAAGGTTTTCACATTTTCAGTGGAAACGTATGGAAATTTAGATCAGTCAAACCTGCATCCTACACAATGATTTCTCTTACAGAACGAAGTTTTGTTTCCTTTTCTATTAGCTTATGTATGCTAGAGTTTTCCCATGGACTGAGGAAGTCGGGGCTGATGAGCTAGCTTTCAAATCTTCTATAAGTACCTGGAAAAGTACCTGCTTTCTTGCTGCTAGAAATGCTAATCGCTCCTATCAGCGTGCTCTGCACTTGGCCCCTTGGCAAGCTAATATCTATGCCGATATTGCTATAGCATCAGATCTCGCTTTATCTTTGAAGGAGTATCCTAAAGAGGACCTGAGTACATGGTAATAATTTGTTTCCTTTAAATGATTTGATGTGAATTTATCACCAATATCTAACTCTACCAGTCAAATTATCAGGTCTGTGGCTGAAAAAATGTGTTTGGGTAGCTTACTACTTGAGGGCTACAATGATGAATTTTGGGTGGCACTGGGGTGTTTATCGAATCATACTGCATTAAGTCAACATGCTTTAATACGTGGGTTACATTTGGATACATCTTTAGCTGTTGCATGGGCGTACCTCGGGAAGGTAATTTCTGGTTAATTCCTAGTAGGAAAATTACATTTTTAGTCGAACAGAACTCGCCCCTCTTTAGAAATTTTGTGCACTTTTGGTCCCATAGGATATTATTTTTTTTGCACATTTGGCCGCATAAGACTTTCAGCTTTTCACTTTTGGTCCCAAATTGGATGGAAAGGGAATGATAGGACCAAAAGTGCAAAACATTTTAAAAAACTGGAAAAAGGCCAAGTCTAGTGGCCTGTGGGGACTAAAAATGCTATTTTTCCATTCCATGTTAAGATTTTTTTGGTGTTAGCACATTCAAGGATCCATATAATATTTTTTATTGAATTCCTACAAATATTGGATGTTCACAGCTTTATAGAAGGGAAGGCGAAAAGCGTTTGGCCCAGCAAGCATTTGATCGTGCTAGAAGTATAGATCCTTCACTTGCACTACCATGGGCAGGCATGTCAGCTGATGCTGATTCTAGGTACACTTAGATAATCTTGGGGATTAATTACGATAATTAACCTTCGCAAATTCATGCACAACCTAATTCAATACTCTTTTCTCAGAAAGCTCAACCAGAATGAAGCTTATGAATGCTGTTTAAGGGCTATACAGATATTTCCGGTATGATTAGTTCTCCACGTGCTGATTGTATTATGTGATTACCTATTATACAAATGATCTAATCACCTTTGATGATTAGCTTGCAGAATTCCAAGTTGGTCTTGCAAAGGTTGCCTTGCAGTCTAGTTACTTGCAATCTTCAGAGGTCTAGTTAATATACATCTCTTTTACTGGAATTTTCTAATTTTACATTCTCCTTTTAGGAGGTTTATTTGATATTTTCTGTTGCAGGTTTTCGGAGCCATTCAACAGGCATTGCAGCATGTCCCCCACTATCCTGAAACTCACAATTTGAATGGGCTAATATGTGAATCGAGATCTGATTATCTAAGTGCCATTACCTCCTACAGGCTGGCAAGATGTGCTCTGATATCTTATGCGGTCGAATCAAGTGAATCGTATCTCAATGAAATATCCATCAATTTGGCAAGGTCGCTTTGTAAGGTAGATTCAAGCCATAATATTCCTTTTTGGGAAAAGAATTATTCCTAAACCAATGCTTATTATGTAATCCCCTTTGTTTTAGGCAGGAAATGCAAGCAATGCAGTTGACGAGTGTGAATATTTAAGGCAAAAAGGTGCAACTTATGGCTCGAGCAGTCTCCTTATCTTTCCTTATTTTATTTTTTGGGTGTTTTACAACCGGACCTCTTGAGGTTTACTGGTATTACACGGACTACCCAGTACCCATGCTGTTTTGGAAATTACTAGAACCTCCCTTCTGGTTTAGACTAATTACCAAAACACCTTTTAAATCTTCAACAATCCTTGCAAGAACACCCCTTACAACTTCTGGAGAACTTTACAAACACACCCTCTGTAAGGGTGTTGTAATTTCTGGAACTGCTTTTTTTTTTTTTTTTTAATTACGGTTTACCTGAGGTGGTCTGAGCGTAAATCACCCTATTTAGTTTATTTGCCTCTTATTGTTTTTGAAAAGTATGTCCCATTGCAAAAGGCGGTAAAATCAAGTGATTTTTTGTTGCCTATTTGATACTTGTTAAATGAAAATAAACATTAATGGAGTATGAGCTATAAGAGTTTCTAAACTTGGTCTATATTCGATTCCATCTGATATTATTGCTTAACTTTTCTAGGACAGCTCGATTCTGAAGGTCTGCAGATATATGCTCTATGTTTATGGCAACTTGGCAAGAATGATATGGCTCTGTCTATGACGAGAGCTCTTGCTTCGCGAATTTTATCGATGGAAGGAAATCTTGCCGCTGCTTCAGTTAGCTTCATTTGTAGGCTACTTTATCATGTTTCTGGACAAGAATTGGCAATCACCAGCATATTGAAAATGCCCAAGGAATTTTTTAGTAGTTCAGAAATTAGTTTTGTTGTTTCTGCGATTCACGTTCTGGACCCAAAAAATCAACTTGAATCTGTCGTCTCTAGCAGTCGTTCCTTCGTTAAATCTCAGAAAGAGATTATCTCAATGCATGTTTTGATCTCACTTGGTAAACTTGTAAGTCTTCGATTTGAATGGTTGCTAACATTTGCTTGTTCATTTCATTAATAAATTGTTTTGACAAATTTGCATTATTAGTTCCACATGATTAAACTTTCTGCATTTTGGTCCCATGATATAAAAATTGTACTTATAGTCTCAAAATTTTAGAATGTTTTGCGAATTTCGTCCTATTGCCCCCTTCCCATCCAATTTGGGACCAACAGCAAAGCTGAAGACCAAAAGTGCAAAAAATGGATGGAAAGGGGCCAGGACCAAAAGTGAGGAACTTAAAAAATCTGGGTCCAAAATTGCAATTTTTGTAAAGCACGAGAACAAACAATTTCATGGGACCAAAAATGCAATTTTGTCCATTGTTTTAGTAATTTATATACTTCTGTTCTTCCAGATCAAGCATGGAAAAAAGGACTCCCTTGAAATTCAGAGGGGAGTTGATCATTTGAGAAAAGCTCTTCACATGTTCCCTCATAGTAGTTTGCTAAGGTAAACACATTATGATACTGTGACTATATAAAATCTTAAATATTATTCGTAAGGTGTACTTAACTTAATTTATTGCTCTCAGGAATCTACTTAGTTATCTCTTACTATCAAGCAAAGAGTGGAGAGATCTTAACCTAGCAACTAGGTGCTCCTTCTTAGACTTATTGGACCATCAAAAGGGCGAGGACATAAAATCCTCTTATGAGATCCTTGGCGCTTCAACAGCTGCTTGTTATTCCATTGGAAGCTTCGATTCAAAATTCCGATTCTCGACCTGTAGAGACCAACGACCATCTGGAAATAGAGCCATCAGAACTCTGCAAAAGTATGTTTTTCCTGACCCTCAACCCTTTGCACTGTTGCTTCAGTTTTTCATCGATCGAGTTGCATTTTAATGTCTCTCATTTTGCAAACTAAAATAGCTTATTCTTTATTTTGTCAGATACACTTAAGTGTGTTTGCAAATTCGTTTTGCTAACAGCTTTTGATTTTTTCTTATCTCGAACATAACAATTTGGTATTTGAGAAATTAGCTTCACCTTCAACTTCTCTCAAAATAAGCTTTTTAAGCTCATAAGCTGTAAGCTTCTCTTGAGGTGCTTATGATTATACTGAACTTAACTCTCAATCTCCAACTTCAACTTATTTGCTAGAGTTTGCAAACACACCCTTAGTCACACTTTTAGTCCTCTAGCCTCCTAAATTTACTTCAGAACTTAACACAGCTGGTCCAATACGACTAAGCTCTGTTTATTTGTGGCTTAAAATGTATTTTTATGCAACTATTATAAATGATTTATATGCCAGTAACTTTCTTAGAAAAAATTAGAACCAAAAGATGAAGGACATATGTGATTAACTGAAAAAATAAAGGACTAAACATATTGAGCCCAAAAGATTAAGGGCTGGATCTGTTGATTCAAAAGATAGGAGGACTATTTGTTATGGCTTGGAAGTTGGAGGACAAAATATGCTAGTATTTTATTATGTCTTCATATGCAATAGGGGTTACTTTTCCTAAAACCCATAGACATATTGTTTCAGCCCTCTTTTCTAAGGAATCTTAATTTACAGGTTTCTGCATCAAGAGCCGTGGAACTATAACGCAAGATATTTGCTTACAATTAACTATTTACAGAAGGCACGTGAAGAGAGATTTCCTAGGCACATTTGCCATTCTCTACAACGGTTAACTTCTGTGGCTCTCTCTAATCAGTTATATTCAAGCTACGAAATTTCCAACCACTACCAACGTTTCCAGCTTCTACTCTCTGCTGCGGAGGTTAATTTGCAACAAGGCAATATTAGTGAATGCTTAAGACTTGCTAAAAGTGTTTTAGGGTCTTCAGTTGATAATAGCTCTCTCTTTTTTGCACATTTGGAACTATGCCGTGTTTATGCTGCTGAAGGTGATATCGTGGGCATGAACAAAGCGTACAGTCAATGCTTGGATCTTAAAACTGATTCTCATATTGGTTGGATTTGTCTGAAGTTCATTGAATCTAGATTTGGTCTAGGAAATGATAATACCTTATTGCCTTTGGGTTTTGAGGAATGCTCAAAAGACATTAAGCTGTCGTGGAATATTTGGACGGCTATGTTTAATATGGTACAGGGTTTGATTGCTATTTCCTTTGGTGATTATGTTGGTGCAGAAGAGTCTCTTACACAAGCTTGCTCTTTAGCTGATGGAGAGAGTTGTCTCTTTCTTTGTCATGGTATTTATTATTTTATGAAAAATTTACGCATTTGCATTCTATAGCTTCCACCCCCCCCCCCCCCCCAAAACACACACACAGAAGGTCGCTTTAGCTTTCCCAATCTATAATGAGGTAACAACTACAGCTGGTTGGTTATATTAAGATATGGAGTATTGACCAAATTAAATGATCTAGAAGTCTACGCTGTTAGAGAGGAAAGACATTGATAGGTATTATTTCCATCATGCCCCCTCTTACTTGTATGTGGTTTTTCAACATTTGGAACTCATACATCACTTTGATAACATAATGAATGATTGTCTTATCTAAAAGCTTAAGCGATAGAGAAGAAACATTTAATACTCCCTCCGTCCCATTATTCTCTTTTAGGTAAGAGTTAAAAGGGTAAAGTTTTAAGTATTTTTACATTTATGCCCTTAAAAGTGGTGATAGAGAATTAGTGGTGTCAAAATATGGGACAGAGGGAGTATTTATTTATTTAATAGACCAACTATAAGCCATTTACATAAGGGAACCACTATAAACTTGTACATTTAGTACATCGGAAAAGTAGGATGTCATCAACTAAAGCCGTCGAAAGTGTGCACTTAAGTTTTATACCATTATTCCTGTTCCGGTTAGTGATATTCTTTGTGTTTCGGATTTAGGTGCAATATGTATGGAGCTTGCCAGAGAGAAGTGTGAATCACAGTACATATCACGTGCCATAAGTAGTCTCAAGAAAGCAAAAGAGATTTCTTCCGGTTCCTTGCCTATTATCTCGCTATTGCTTGCACAAGCAGAAGCAAGCAATGGTTCCAAAACAAAGTGGGAAAACAATCTCCGCGATGAATGGTTTTCTTGGCCTCCAGGTTACTTGTTTAAATAATGCATGTTTTTGTTTATAATTGTTTTTCATTGAGTTTCAGTTCTTCGTATTCAGTATTAAATAATTTCATTTCTTCTCACTTTATGTTTTTCCATTTTGTACAGAGACGAAGCCTGCTGAACTTATATTTCAAATGCATTTGCTTTCTAGAAACCGGGAAGATGGTTCTAAATCGTCTTTGAGATTGATTTTACGTGCAATCCATTTGAACCCTTCGTGTTTGAGATATTGGAAGTATCTGCAGAAGAACTTTGGGTGATGAAACTATCAGATGCTGCGAAATACTAGACAAAATCTAGGTTACTAACTCATAGTATATGTCATATTCTTCCCCTTTTTCTATACATTTTTCTTGTTCTTTTTTTAGTTATTTTTAATGTTGTAACATAGAGAAATTTATTTATGATTTTTCAATCAACATTGCAGTTCTGTGCAACATGTTTTATACTATCATTCAGTTGCTGAATAGTAGTGCCAATACTTAATAGTTTTGAATATTTGAAGTTCTAGTTTCCAACTTAATTTATCCAGAAGTTTCTGTTCAGCTTTGGTCATGTTTATGCACAGGGAAAACTTTAAGGCAGAGTTTCAAAACTGGACCGGACCGGTCGGTTCAACCGGTAATCGGCTGGCAATTCGGTCCGATTAACCCTCAAAACTAGTTTTGTTCTTGACCAGTTTCAATCAGTGTTTTCATAATCGGACCGAACAGTGAACCGGTGAGGCAACTGGTCATTGGTTTTACCGGTCGAACCGGTTGAACCACCGGTCGAACCGGATAATGTAATAATATTATATTATAAATTTTTTAATAAATGATTATATATAACATATTCAAACATAATAATAAAAATAGACACAAATGAACACTTATTCAATGTATAAATTTTGTCCGATGCCTATATGAAAATAAAATCATAAGAGTTACAACTTACAACATCATAACATGTTTAAAGTTTAAACTTTAATCGAAGTAATCTCGCACATATATCTTAAATAAAAGAGTAGACAAATTAAAACAACATAAGTTCGAAATTAAACCATCAAACATATAAACAATCAAACATCTATTGTATATGCAACCTTGCAAAATTTTTGTAAATTAGTTTTACAGTAATATGCTAAGATATATACTCCCTCCGTCCCATTAATCTTTATCCCTTGGTACCGTTGACCAATCAACTTGACTAAATTTTAAAAAATTATCATAAATAATTTAATTAATATATTTAACTAATAATTTGAAAATATCATATAACACTATGTATATTAATATTTAAAAAGTTTAATACGCCAACAATGTTAATAATTAAGATGATAAATCACTTAAAAGATTGAAAAGTTTGACCGAGTACTGTAGCTAATGGAGTAAAAATAATGGGACAGAGGGAATATTATTTTATTTATTTGATTTGAAAAGATAACACAAAAAGAATACTTAAAGCAAATACAATAGTTGACAAAAAAATATGTTTATCTCATGGTACCCGATATACTTAATCCACCATTTTTAATTTATTGTTTTTGTTTCTTATAAGCCAAATAAAAATAAAACAAATTTTCAAATTAGAACATATATCATAAATTCAGAATTGTATAAGTTAAAAATTTGAAAGCTATAAATAATTTTGGGCCAGGCACTAAACACTCGGTCCACTTGAAAACCCTACTTTCTATTCAATGCATAAACTCAAAAAATCTCCTCCAAACTCCCCTTTGTCCTCTTCTTTTTCACACCAGTTTTTGCACTACCAAAATAGTGAATGTCAAAAGATTTCAGAAGTTAGATGTTCTTTGCAGCGCCACACCCACTGTCCCATTATAGTTTCCTCCTTTTTCTTTATTTTTTTTCTTTTTCCTTTTTCTTTGGACTGTTCCATTTCAGTAGCATCAAAGCCACTCTTTTTTTTTCTTTTTTTTTAAATGTGCGAATCACGGGACAAATCGGTTCACCGGTTCGCCAGTTCACCAGTTTTTGACCGGTTCCTAGCGGTTCGCACTGGTTTTTTGAGGCAGTGGTTTTTGAGGGTAGTCCGGACCGGAGTGGCTTCCGGGTCGCGGTCGAACCGGTTCGATCGGCCGGTCCGATCTGGTTTTAATAACATTGGTTTCAATCGAAAAAAATCGGTCAAAAACCTATAAAATCAATGAACCGGTGAAACGATAAAATTATTGGTCCACTTATAAAAAGAAAAAGCTTACGCAGCGGATTTTACTATTCTTCTGCGGCCTTTATTCTTCGACAAAATTCTCACAACTCTTTCTCCTTATTTTTCACTTTGAATAAAAAAATCAACAAGATCCAAAAAATCTTTTATATAATAAGTTATAGAAATATATTTGAGCATCAATTTTGTTAAACAAATCATTGTTTTTATATAAATTCATTAATATTTTTTATTTTCCATAGGTTATTAACAATAAAATTATGATTTTTGATATGATGTTTATTATAATTTGTATTATTGCCTCGATATCATATTATCATACTTTTGTAATTTTGTTGCTATCATTCATTCTCAACTAAAGATTTATAGAAAAACTAATGGTCATGAGATAACATTTTTTTTTGGGTACAAATCATGAGATAACATTTAGTTTATGGAAAACTTGAAATAATGGATAAGATATATTTTTTTTTTCAAAATAGTTATTTACATGCATTAAAACTTAAATTATATTATTACATTGTAATGACGTCACATCAGTTGAAACAGTTAAAGTGGTTAAACAGATTTAACCAGTTACCACTAAGGATACCGGTTCGATGTTCAATCCGGTTTTTAAAACATTGCTTTAAGGATGTTTATAGGGGTTGTCTATATTTCCTCGTGGTCATTCTTGAGGAATCGTTTCATTAAAGATCAAAGCCGTCAAATATTTAAATCATCTAATCCTAACCTTTCAATAATGTATAAATGTGTACCAGGGTAAACTATTACAAATTACAGTGTATAACATAAGGGTTCATATCATACTTTCTATAATATTAAATTGTACATCATCAAACTATTATTACATCCCTGAATTAATTAATCTGAAAATGTCAAATTACATTTATGACCTTCTGATTTCATACCTCTGATATTTTTTTCACCGCCCATCCCACGTCGGCAACGCATAATTTCCGGCGACAGTATTGTCCTCTCACATCGTAGCAACATTTGGAATCTCTGGAGTAAAAAAAAAAGTAATGGTACCCCCGCACGTGCAAAACCCGTGCCGCGCACCTGATGAATTTTGTTAAAAATTTGACGATCAAATATAATGTGAGGACCTAAATTATGGTATCAAATGTATTTTTTCAGAAAACTTAGTATCATAAGTGTTTTTCAATAAGAGAATAATCAATCCCAAATTGAAGGTTAAATTCCCTTTTATTTTTTCTATAAAAATATTCACCTTATTTTGGAATCTCTGGTGCACATAAAATAATAATTATTTAAATATTTTAAATTAAAAAAAAAACCGTGTCTAGTGTGCAAGAAGTTACTAATTAATGTGAAAAAAATTGTTTATTCATATAGAATATCACTATACCTTGGACCTATAAGACTGAATATTAGGATATATAATTTAAGAGCCTTCGTTGTCTACCTTTCCACATCTTAGTATATAGAATATCACAGTATATAACTATATAGATTGAAATATATACATTATATTTAAGCGCTATCATCATCTTAATAAATAGAATATCACAATAGAAAACAAGGAAGATAAATTTAACTATATGTGGTAGCAACATATATAGAGCAACATACCATACATACAAGTCATCATAAATATATAAATTAATAGACCCATACATATAGTTATGATAATTTAACTAAAAACTGCTAAAATTCATAAAAAATCCTAGATTTAGAATCAATACCTTCCATCTTAAAATGGAAAATATAATATTTCCGTAATCTATTGATTCTTCAACTAGCAAAGGAAAATTTACTTCCGCCTTTTGGAAGAGTATAAAAAAACACGAAGCTAGTTTTTCTAGTGGACTGATGAGTGATTTAAGGACTTGAGCTCAATAGATTATTAATTTACTCAATCTAGATCGCGAAACTAGGTTCTATTGATTCAACGGTGAATTCAACAAGAAATAAAGCAATTGGATGTGCATACCTCCTAAGGATCATGCGAGAATTAGAAATGACACTAAACGGGAATGAATGCTAGATATACAAACAATTGGAAGTAAATTCAACTTGAGAGAAGAAGAAAAACAAGGAGAACAAGACGAAGAGTGCCTTTCATAGAAATTTTCGGCTGCATTTATGCTCTTCTTCCAGTAGATGTCACTCCTTCCCTCCACGTGGTCATGTGCTTAATTGTATTTGCTGTTTGTTGTACCTAGCGAAAAGCATGCAATGCTTTATTACGTTTTATCGGATTCTCAGCATGTAACAACATCATGCTCCCATAAACTAGTGTTTCATTTGGAATCTCTGGAGTAAAAAAAGTAATGGTACCCCCTGCACTTGCAAAACCCGTGCCGCGCACCTGATGAATTTTGTTAAAAATTTGATGGTCAAATATATTGTGAGGACCTAAATCATGGTATCAAATGTGTTTTTTCAGAATACTTAGTATCATAAGTGTTTTTCCCTAAAAGAAATTAATAATCAATCCCAAATTGAAGGTTAAATTCCTCTTTCTTTTTTCTATAAAAATATTCACCTTATTTGGAATCCCTGGAGCACATACAATAATAATTATTTAAATATTTTAAATTTAAAAAAAAAATAAAAAAATTGTGTCTAGTGTGCAAGAAGTTACTAATTAATGTGAAATTTTTTGTTTATTAATGTAGAATATCAATATACTTTGGACCTATAAGACTTGATATTAGAATATATAATTTAGGAGGCTTCGTTGTCTACCTTTCCTCATCTTAATATATAGAATATCACAGTATATAACAATAAAGATTTAAATATATACATTATATTTAAGCGCTATCATCATCTTAATAAATAGCATATCAAAATAGAAAACAAGGAAGATAAATTTAACTATATGTGGTAGCAACATATACAGAGCAACATACCATAAATACAAGTCATCATAAATATATAAATTAAGAGACACATACATGTAGTCATGATAATTTTACTAAAAACTGCTAAAATTCATAAAATAAAGTGGGATAAAATAAAATTATGGATTTAGAATCAATACCTTCCATCTTAAAATGGAAAATTTAATATTTCCGTAATCTATTGATTCTTCAACTAGCAAATGAAAATTTACTTCCGCCTTTTTTCTAGTGGACTGATGAGTGGTTTAAGGACTTGAGCTCAATAGATTATTAATTTACTCAATCTAGATCGCGAAACTAGGTTCTATTGATTCAACAGTGAATTCAACAAGAAATACAACAATTGGATGTGCATACAACTCCTAAGGATCATGCGAGAATTAGAAATGACACTAAATGAGAATGAATGCTAAATATACAAACAATTGAAAGTAAAATCAACAAGAGAGAAGAAGAAAAACAAGGAGAACAAGACGAAGAGTGACTTTCATAAAAAATTTCGCCTGCATTTATGCTCTTCTTCCTCCAGATATCACTCCTTCCCTCCACGTGGTCATGTGCTTAATTGTATTGCTGTTTGTTGTACCTAGCGAAAAGCATGCAATGCTTTTGTTGGTCCCAAGTGGTCAGATGAGGTCTAGAGGGGAGAGGTGAATAGACCTCTAAACGTTATTACAATTTTTAACTTTAAAACTTTTGTTCTAACTTAAACTGACTAAGCTGTTACAGAACAGTAAGTTCTTTGGCTGATCGCGAACAAATCTTTGAACAGCTTCGTTGACCACTAATCTGATAATTACTTAGCTGATTTTGTTAAAAATCAGTTTCAATACTTAGAGTACTTGCAGCGGATTTGTAAAGTGTTTTTCACAAGTAAACTTAGTAGTTTGAAAGTTTGATCCCCAGTTTATAAAACTTCTTTCCTTTTAAACTTTTCAAACAGTTAAATCAAAGTGTTTTTATGCAACTGAAAATATGCAAGTAAAACTGCAAATAAAACACACAGAATTTTTATAGTGGTTATATGAATTTAAATCCTTTAGTCCACTCTTCCAAGTCACTTAGATCTTGGGTTATACTATAATCACAAAGTTTACAGTATACTCTGCTTGCGCCAATGAAAAGGCCACAAGTGCGCAATAGGAAATCACAAAGAAAACCTATCCTCTGAAGTTAGATCACTCACAAAGACGGATCTACACTTCTCACAACACTCACGATTACAAAATCACTCAGAAGATGTATTTATCGTTGTTCTTCAACTCTGCTTTCGTCAACAAATGACTATGCTGATGAGTGAGCTGTTCTTGAGACTTAGGAGATTTTGCTTCGAAATTTTATCTGAGATTGTGTTGTATATCTTCTCTTCGTCTCTACAGCTATTTATACTCGTAGGTTTGAAAAATGTCCGTTGAAGAGAGATAAAATTCAAAAACCTCGGGTACTGGTCCTTAATTTCCACGAACGGCTCTTTGCAGTCTGTCCGTACTGTCAACAGTACTTTTCTGCAGGCAGCATTAAATGCACCAAGCTGATTCGAAGCAATTCTTCAATCATTTGTCTTTAATAACCTTGTACTTCAGCATTTATTACTTCAGGGGCATTTATTACCGTTGGGATGACTTCTTGATCTTTTCCACTTGGCTGACGAAAGTACAAGTCTGATGGTGAACTAAGCTGATCTCAAAGTTGAACAAATCTGTTTTGAGTCGGCTGATCTTCACCAGTCTGATTTCTTTCCTTCAGCAGATCAGTAGTCTTGGACCTTGAATTTTGACTCTTCTGATGTCTTCTTTACTTAGCCAAAAATTCTTCAAAGGGATATCAGCTAAGTTAATTTATACTTAGCAGATTTGAAGTTTTGGAATGCATCAAAACCTCCCTTTACTTATTGTCTTCAGTGCTCTTCATCTTCATCCTTATCCAACAATTTCCCTCTTTTTGATGATGACAAAACTTCAGCTAAGTACCTGTTTTACCTATGCTAAAGTTTGTTACCTTCAAAATTTTCTGAGATAGAAAATATATGTTGGAAACAAAAACTTGAACTTTTATTGATAATCTTATAAATAAGTACAAGTTACAGTTTCTGATCAGATGAGATGTCTGAAAGATAGATAAAGTAAACTGATTACAAATAGATTTATACATGCTAACTATTAGCTTCTTCATCAGATCCTTCCAGCACTTCTTCATATTCATAAGATGATTCTTCATCATTATCTTCTTCTTCATCTTCATCAGCATCCTCATCCAAGAGAAGATTTGATCTAGCAGCTTCCATCTTTTCTTTGAGTTGCTGCTCCTTCAACTTCTCCATTGCTTTCTTTGCTGATTCAGTATTTTTGTACTTGGTAAGTGGCTCTATTTGATCTTCAGCAGAGTCCTTGGTTGTAGCCATTTCCTCATCAGATTTGGCTTTTTCCTTAGTTTCTTCTTCAGACTTCTCTTTGCCTTCTACCTTTCCAACTTCTTCAGCAGCCTTAGTCTCTTTAGCAGCTTCCTCAGTCTTCTTAGCTTCAATGGCAGCAACAGTTTCCTCAGTTGGTCCTTCCCTTTCATCTTCCCCCTTTTTGTCATCATCAGACTTGGTGACATTATCAGGTTCAGCAGCTGGGTTAAGTGCAACAGTAGGAATGTTCATTGCAGCACACAAAGTCTTCAAATTCTGATTTACTACGTTATGACTGGTAGTAAGATGAGTGAGAGTGGTGCTGTTGAAACAATCAATGTTAAGTTGCATAGTGGAAAGCTCTTCATGGATAACATCTCCAGCTTTGTTCAGTTCCTGCAACAGCCCAACATTGATAGCTTTTTCTTCTTCACTGATCTTGATGAAGTTAGCAGTGAGATCAGCTATGTTGTTTTCAGCTCTCTTTAAAGCAGTGTGAAGATGATTGACATCAGCCTTCACATCTTCAACATTCTTGGTCATCTCAACAAAGCCTTGCAGCAACTGCTTTGAATTGTCCTGAGGCATGGGAAAACTATCAATTACATTCTTGATAGTTCTGGCAGTGAGTAGTTGCATACTTTCCAACTGTAATATATTGGACTCTGCCAACTCTTGTTGCAACTTCTTCAGCTGCGTGTTGTTCTTCTCTTCCAATTCTCTCATTTGATTCTCCATCAGCATCTGGAAGGCTTCCATCAGTGATGAATGCAGATCACTTGATGAAGCAGAATCAGAAGCTTCCCTTGCTTCATCCTCCTGGTGAACAGGGGCATCTTTCAGTTCCGTCTCCTGATAAGCTCTGGTCTCCTTAGCATTCCACTCAATTGCTAAGGTTTCTTCAGCAGCTTTGTCAGCTTTGTGCTCATCAGTGACATCGTCATAGACTAAACTGGTGATAGTGCCATCATCATTAAAGGATGTTGTTTGACGGATTTGTCGCACAATGATCCATGGATTCTGAAAAGCATTGTTTCCCTTAGGCACTTCATAGTAGTCTTTGACTTCCTTGCCAAATATGATCTGTTGAATGCTTGGCAGCTGAGGCAATTCACTTGAACATCCTTGCTGATATTTTGACCTTTCTGCCCATCTCTTCAAGGCGGTCATAACAGCTATGTTGATTGCTCTCTCAACAGCATCATCAGATTTTCTTCTCTTTGCAGGCAAAGTATTTTTGATGATTTTGGCTTCCTCCAAGGCAAAGTCCTTAGCATATTGATGCATAGCATCCCTTACAAAATGAGGATCCAAAGCTTTTTGAATAGAGTAAGTCCTTAGCCAATTTAGAACCCATTTTTCTTCATCAGCTAACTCCTTCCAACTCTGAAGCTCTGCAACAGATTTGTTCAGCCTATAATCTCTCCATTTGATGTCTCTAGGCTTCTCGTGGGTGAACATAGTCTTTAGCATCAGCTTCTGGTCATAATAAGCCAAGGTCTTTTCAAACCTTTTGAAGAGATCTTTGTCAGCATAGACAATGTCAAACGCTCTTCTTATTTCATACTTCTCCTTTGGCTTGACCTCTGCAGGCTTCTTTTCCTTTCCTTCATCAGCTTCATTAATCTTGATGCCTCCACCATGAACTGGTCCATGAGCATCAATTTTACTTAGCTCAATGACCATAGCAACTTCAGCTGCTTTTCTTTCAGCTTCAGACATCTTTCTTCTTTCAGCATCGTTTGCTTCCTGAAGTTTGCTTAGTTCAAGTGCCTTCTTTTCTTCTTGCTCATCCCTCTTTCTCTGTTCAGCTTCCTCCATTTTCTTCTTTTCAGCAGCAGAGATTTTCTTCCTTTTGATCAGAAACTTTCACTTTCCCTTGTCAGCTGGGGCAGGTTGAGGAGCAGCAGATGCAAGAGGTGCAGCTGCAATGGGATGGATGATCATTACATCAGGATCATCCTGAGGTTTAGCAACCTCAACTGTTGGCTTTGCTTGAGTAATCTGTTGCACATCAGTCTGTTCAGCAACAGAAGCTTCCTCAGCTCCAATAGGTCTTTCAGCAGTTTGAGGACTTTCTCTTACTAAGTCCACCAGCTCAGTAGGTTCCTCTATAAATGTCATTTGCTTCCTTGCTGTTTTCTTTGATCTTCCTTGAATAGGTCTGGAAGCAGCAGTATCTCTCAATTGACTTCTGGTCCTATGAGAAACAGTCTCATCAGGCACTTGAGCAGTTGGAGTTCTTGAAGATGATGCAGGAGACATGTTCCTGACATCAGCAGTGGTCTGATCAATAATTTTATCAACTGTAACATCAGCCACCGTCTTCACTTTCTTAGGAGCCTTCTCCTTAGGCTTGTCAGCAGCCTTTTTCTTTGGGGTCTCAACAGCTAACTGAGCTGTTTTGACTAACCTTCTTGGCCTTTTGGCAAGAACCTCCTTTGATTCCTCATTCTCCTCCTCTTCATCAGCCTCGTCGGCTTTTCTCTTCAGAACAGGCAAGTACTTTGACATTGCCTTGCCAAAATGGATCTCATTCCCATTAGTAACTTCACAGCCCATCTTGAACAGTAGATAGCTGAGAGTAATTCTGTGATTTGTTTGAGGGGCCTTGCTCTTGTTTTTCTTGTCCAAGAAATTAGCAAATATATACCAAATCACTGTGGACAAGTTCACCTCCAATCCATAGTAAATGGCAGTCATAATATTGTACATCTTCATAGTCACAGCATCCTGAGAGAAGGTGCAATTCTCTATCAACTTGCAGACCATATCAGCCATCCTCTGATATTCATCTGTCAGCTGTTTCTTCCTGATGTTGCCAGTCAACATCTCACCCTTTTTGGCACAGATTGCCCAGAACTGTTGATGTTTGTCCTCAGTCAGAACGGTGACGTCATGTCGACCGCTGTTAGTCAGCCCAAAAGTCTCGTGGAGTAGTTGAGGAGTGATAACGATGGATTTTTCTCCCACAGTAGCCTTAATCTCCAGTGAAGAGAAATCAACAGTTGCTGTACGGTAGTACTCCAGAACTTGATCAGTCCACATCAAACCCTCATGATATTCCATGAAATTTACCAATGAGGCCGATTTGAACTTCTCCAGTAGTTCTTTCATCAGGGTAGTACCAGATTGATAGTAAGATTCATACACAAGGTACATCCCTTCAGCTTTTGAGTCTTGAGCAGAAGCCATCTCAATTATGTTCGAAAGTTAGTGAAAAGGAAAAAATTTCGCAGAAAATTGCAAGTAAATTTTCTCACAAGTGCTCTCTGAATATTTAGGTGCGTAAAGAGTTACTCAGCTGATCAGATCTGGATTTATAGAGTTAGGGTATTTCGGTTTCCGTGATACCAGCTAACCGTTAGATCCGTTTCTTGTCAGTTCTGATCGTGCGGCGTCAGTTACGACCTTTCAAATTCAAATTGCATTAAATGAGGAGCGGGAATATGTACCGCTCTTTTCGTACTTGTAAAAGTGCATTTTTGAATATAACGTTTTAAACAGTAAGCTTTTACATAAGCGATCAAATTAGTGAAATAAATACTTATTTGATGGACTACTGTCCTGATGACAAAGCTGTTATCAGTGAAAGCCAATAGCTGATAACCTTCCTCGGCTGTTTGTCAATCCAGCTAGTTAATAAATCTTCAATCTTCAAAACTTTAATCTTCTGTTGAAAACATAACTTCAACTAACTGTCATCAACAAATTTCATCTGAAATCCTTTAATTAAAAGAAAATCAGATAGGGTATCATACCATGCTCTTGGAGCCTGTTTCAGTCCATAGAGGGCTTTCTTCAGACGATACACCTTGTCTTCTTCTTGATAGGCTTCAAATCCAGGTGGTTGTTCAACATAAACTTCTTGCAATTCTCCATTGAGAAAAGCTGATTTCACATCCATCTGATAGACTGTGAAATTCTTGTGAGCAGCATAAGCAAGAAAGAGTCTGATAGCCTCTAATCTTGCTACTGGTGCAAAAGTTTCATCAAAGTCAATGCCTTCTTCTTGGCAATAACCATTGGCCACTAATCTTGCTTTGTTTCTGGTGACAACACCATCTTCATTCATTTTGTTCCTGAATACCCATTTAGTGCCAATGACTCTTTGATGACTTGGTCTGGGAACTAAGTACCAGACTTCATTTCTTTCAAATTGATTTAGTTCTTCTTGCATAGCTTCAATCCAATTTGAATCACTAAGAGCTTCTTCAATCTGTTTGGGCTCAATTTGAGATAGGAAGCTGACAAACATTGCTTTACTTGCAGTAGCTCTCCTTGTCTTCACTTTATCCAAAGGATCACCAATCACCAGCTCTGGTGGGTGATTCTTGAGCCATCTAAGATCAGGTTGCAAATCATAATGTTGTCCTTTGTTTTGATCTTGCAACACCACTGTTGGAGTTCCAGTAGTAGTCTGTTGAACATTTGTTGTCTGTTGAACAGTCTCTGGTCTGTCAGCTGTTTGCAACTCGTCTGTTAGACAATCAGCATTGTGATTTTGAACAACACTTGAGTTATCAGCTGGGTTGAGATTAGGTAGTATGATGGGAACATATTTTTCATTCTTTCCAACATTCAACTTCTGTAAATCAGTAGACAGATCTTGATTAATACTTTGATTCTTTTCAGAAGATTGATTTGGTTCATCAAATACTACATGAATGGATTCCTCTATAAATAAAGTTCTTTTGTTAAAGACTCTATAAGCTTTACTAACAGTAGAGTATCCTACAAAAACAACTTCATCAGCCTTTTCTGCAAATGCAGTAAGGTGATTTTTCCCATTGTTTAAAACAATGCATTTACAACCAAATATCTTAAAGTAATGAATGTTTGGCTTCCTGTTGTTCCAAACTTCATATGGAGTCTTGTTTTGGTGCTTGTTGATCATGCATCTGTTTTGGGTAAAGCATGATGTATTTGTTGCTTCTGCCCAAAATCTTTGAGGCAGCTTAGCTTCAGCTATCATTGACTTATGCTCAGCAAATTGTATTTGAGGCCTTTAACATAAGAGACGTCAGATATCTCAATGTTGCCTTCGATCAGCTTTCCACTTGCTACAATCTTGCCTTATTTGCTGTCCCCAAAAGTAACTTTAGGACCATCCACAGCAACAACATCAGTCAGCTCATGTATGTTTCCACACATGTGTCTTGAACATCCACTGTCCAAGTACCAAATTTTCTCTACTTTACTCCTACTCCTAATCCTAACCTACAAAACAAAATAAAATTGTTTTAGGTACCCTTATTGAGAGGGTCCTGAAGGATTAGTTCCACCTTTGAATACCCAAGATGATGAAGTCTTAGGCTTCTTAGGTTTCTGTAGTTTGGCAGGAGCATGAACAGTTTCATCTTCATCATGTTTATCAGATTTGCTATGTTGATGATAATCAGCATGATAAGGATAATGCTCATAAGTAGAATAAGATGCATTATAAGGAGGATATGCATGCATTGGGTGAGCAGGATATGGTGCATAGTAAGTAGGAAATTGAGGTGCATGATACATAGGAGGATATGCAGCAGGTTGCACATAATATGACTCATTTCCATACCAAGCATTTTGATTTTTCTTGTTTTTATGCTTCTTTGGTTTACTAGATGCTTGCTCATTAACAGACGACTTAGTTTTATCACTAGTCTGATTGGTGTTGACCTTATCAGAAGACTTCCTAGGACTCTTCTGTTTGGACTTACCAGTCTGTTTTCCTACACTAGGCTCTTTGCTCTTTTTAGCCTTAGGAGTTTTCGTCTCCTTTAATACTTTCTCAGGTGAAGCAGGTTTAGTAGTCTGAACATACAAAATGACCTAACTATAGTCAGCTGATACAAATTTTTCAGTATGGTTCAGTTTTAACTTATCCTGATCTAAATGTGTCTTCTGTTTACTAGACATGTGAGTGGATGCAACAGATGACTTATCATGAGACTCAATGACTTTCTCAAGCTCAATGATTTTACCATTATAAACTTCACATTCAGCTTTCAGAGATTCATTCTCTTGCTCAAGCAGTTTGTATTCAGCTGATTCTCTTGGCTTTTCAGCTTCAAGTTTCAGTGAACTGTTTTGCTCTTTTAGCAATATCATCTCTTCCTTAAGCTTTTTAAATGCATCAGCAATACTTGTATTGTTGAGCATCATTTGTTCAAATGAATTAAATAATTCATTATCAAGAAGAGTTACCTCATCATCCTCGGAGTCATCAGATTCCTTAGCCATGTTGGGATTCGGTAAGATAAACAGCCCTAGGCACAGCGGAATATAAAATTATTAGGACCTCTTACGGAATCTTGCCAGGATACTCTCTAGTTGTATATATATGAATAAATAAAACGATAGTATAAGTTTGCACGTTATACCTATCTCCTTGCAAATCCAAGTTGGCAGTCAGCAAAACGGACTCTGAAATTCTCCTCTGCAAAATCGACCCAAGCTCTGCAGTAGCGCCCCACGTGTTGCGCCTCTACGGGTTGATACACCACAATTACACGAAAATAATAAATCTTGATCAGCTAGAACACAAGATATATTATGATCTAGGATTTAGGAACGATTTTGGAACAAAGTCGAAAACGAAAAATTCTTCCAAAAGGAAGACAGGGTTCGGTCGACTATTACTGGGAGAGGGGAGAGAGAATTTTTGCTCTTGCTCAAATTTTGCTTATTGAGTTATGTGAAAAATAACTACAAGAAGGCTACTTATAGTTATCTCCCTAACCTAGTCCTATTAGGACTAGGGCTCTTCTCTCCTACATGGGCCATGGCCCTCTTTAATTAGAAGACCAAGTCTTCTAATTAATACATGGCCCAGTTAATTAATTTGACCAGACTTTATTTAATCTTCCAATTAAATAGCCCAATTAATTAACTTAATCTCCCATTTAATTAAATCAGACTCTAAGCCCATTTAATTAAAATCCCTTTTAATTAATTAAATCCAACTTAATTAATTAATCCACAAATTAAATTCCAATTTAATTTATGATCCTGATCCAATTCCAATTGGATTCCATTTTGTTCCAATTGGGTCGACCCAGTCGACCCACCCATAATAATCGACCCAGTCGATTATTCACCCAGTCGACCCAGTCGACTCGGTCATTCTTATTTCCTCGCTTTCGCTTCATGTGTATTGTGTATGCCCCCGTAGGTTCACCACATAATTGGCCGTGGGTTATAATTAAATATTATTTAATTATTCGAGTAAGATTTACTCTAAATCAATCGAACACTCTGTCGATTGATCATTCCAAAATTAGCACCCCTGCCAATTTGGGAATTCTCCCACACTCCACGGTCGATGTCCAGCCACAAGCCCATGGAGCCCAATCACTGGTGAATTAATTCAGTGAACCTTTTATCATTTATAATTTCCATATACGACATAATCTCTCCATCGATCAATCTCCCAGTCGAGACTTAAGGGTATGGTCTTTCATCGGTTTCCCTTTTCTTTTGTCTTGACCTTATGCATTCTGGTCTCGAAATAATTCTCTTTGACTTAACCTTTATGAGCTACTTACATAAAGCCGTCAGATACCTCGGCCGAGGATTTTACCAGAATTAATTTCTCACAGAAATCCATAGGAGAATTTCCCAACTTATCAAGTCGGGTCAATGGATCCTTTGTTGATGATATGAATCTGCATACGAGTTCCTCTATACCCAATATGAATCCACAGAGACTTTCTGGCGATCTCCAGTCAGTCGGGACTCATATCAAAGCATAGACGTTCTCGCACCAGATAAACCCTATCACCTCAAGTAGTTAGGGATCGTTCCTCGTATACTATTATAAATTTGGAATAACTTCAACCCCGATATGCGCTACCGCTTCCATGGTGAGTTATTTCCTAATTGGGGTATTCAGTGCGCTTGCCATCCCAGCAAGCCACCCACTTATGTGTATCGACTATCCCAGTCACGCTCGTGGACCCCAGCGTTCTCCAGTTCATCGGAGTATACACAATAGTGAGAGTCTAACCGAATCCAACGATGTCCTATCTCGATTGGATTCTACGACTCTTGAATATGTTCTAGATCACGGCCTTGGAGATCAGTCCACGGGTTGTCCCATAGCCCTGTGATCTAAGGACTTCTATCCTTATGCGTAGATAATTATTACATAAGATAAAGATGACCATATAATAAAATGCATTTATTAATCCAATTGAATGGTCCTTTCAATTAAATGCAGCCAAAATAGTTGGCTTGCAGGACACTATTCTATCAATCTCCCACTTGTACTAAAGCCAACTTTTCATACTTCTGATTCCCATCTTAGACAGATGTTTTCGGATGCCTTTGAGGCAGTGGCTTAGACAGCGGGTCCGTCGTATTATCCCTTGAGGTGACACGTTCCATCTTTATGTATCCTCTACCAATGATATAAATATCAAATGGTATCGTCTTAGTTCGTGCTTGGATTCTGATGAGATCTCGACTCCTTCGCTTGCGAGATAGCCCCATTATTATCACAGAAGATAGTAATGGCTCGACAATGCTAGGTATCACATCCAATTCCTGGATGAAGTTTTTCATCCAAACACCTTCCTTTGCTGCTTCACTCGCGGCAATGTATTCTGTCTCGGTGGTTGAATTTGCGGTAGTGTTTTGCTTGGAGCTTTTCCAGCTTACCGCACCACTTTTGAGGCAGAACACGTATCCAGATGTCGACTTGAAGTCGTCTACATCACATTGGAAGCTAGAATCAGTATAGCCTTCCAATTTCAATTCTCCTCCACCGTATACCAAGAACAATTCCTTAGTCCTTCTCAGGTACTTCAGAATTGCCTTTACGGCTATCCAGTGCTGCTCACCTGGATCAGACTGGTAGCAACTTGTAACGCTTAAAGCGTATGCTACGTCTGGTCTCGTACATAACATACCATTCATTATGCTTCCTATTGCGGATGCATATGGTACTCGAGACATATTGCCTCTCTCTTTAGGCGTCTTTGGGGCCATAGACTCAGAGAGTGCAATCCCATGTCTCATTGGAAGCAACCCTCTCTTGGATTCTTCCATATTAAATCTCTTCAAGATTTTATCTATGTACTGGAAATGGAAGAGGCCCAGCAGTCCTTTTGATCTATCTCGGTAGATCCTTATACCTAGTACAAAGGATGCTTCTCCCAAATCCTTCATTGAGAATTGTGTAGATAACCATGCTTTAGTTTCGGACAACACTTTCACATTCCAATGAGAAGAATGTCATCAACGTAAAGCACCAAAAATTCAACTGTACTCCTACTGATCTTCTTGTACACATAAGGTTCGAACACGTTTTTGATGAATCCAAAAGTTTGGATTGTTTCATCGAAACGGATGTTCCAACTTCGGGAAGCTTGCTACAGCCCATAAATGGACCTCTGGAGTTTGCACACCTTGTGCTCATCTCCTTTGGATGCATATCCTTTTGGTTGTTCCATGTAGATCTCCTTTTCAATGTCCCCATTGAGAAAGGCAGTCTTCACATCCATCTGCCATATCTCGTAGTTATACCACGCAGTTATGGCCAGCAAGATTCGAATGGATTTAGGCATTGCGACGGGCGAGAAGGTCTCCTCAAAGTCGATGCCTGGCCTTTGAGTGTATCCTTTTGCCACTAATCGCGCCTTGTAGGTTATTACCTCTCCGTTCACTCCAAGCTTTCGCTTATAGATCCACTTGCAACCCACGGGAGCTACTCCCACTGGTGATTCTACCAAGGCCCAGACCTTGTTCGAGTGCATGGAGTCCAATTCGAATTCCATGGTTTCATGCTACTTTCCCGAGTCTATGCCTAGCATAGCCTCTTCGTAAGTCCTTGGGTCGGTTAGAGACTGTCTAGTCTCATGCAGCAGACTGTAGTACCTCTCGGGTTCTCTACGTTGTCTTTCTGACTTACGAAGCACCGGTGTACTTTCTGGTGCACTTTCATGCTCATGTTCTCCCACTGCCTGTGGTGATGGGTCGGCTTGTTTGACCTCTTCGGCCTTTTCAGCTTCAGTGACCTCATCTAGTTCTACGTTGTGTTCCTTCTTGCCTAGCAAGAAATCCTTCTTGCCTAGCAAGAAATCCTTCTTGCCTAGCAAGAAATCCTTCTCTAAGAAGTATGCGTTCCTTGAGACAAACCTAATTTATCTTGTAGGATCGTAGAACTTGTATCCTATAGAGTTTTCTGGATACCCCACGAATTGCATAAGATGGACCATACGTTCAGCTTATCTCCCACCAGCTTATTCACATAAGCGGGAGACCCCATATGCGCATGAATGCATATAAAGGTGCAATACCAAAACTCATATCACATGATTTTGGAACTGGCTTCATAGATACTTAGCTTAGTATCTTCGATTTTCTCGATCAAGTTTTTATTTGGTTGAATAAGGAATTTCATGTAAGATTTTTAATGGACATTTACATGTCCAGAATGCTCAACAACTGACAATGTTTTGAGCGAGTCTTACATTTCGAGAATCCAATTCTCTATTAAATAATCAATGGCGTACTGCCAATGCATGTTTGATTTTGAATCGATCCAAATCTCTTACATGCTTTCATTGATTAGGCTCTCTTTTCTATTCCAAAAGTAATTTGGATTTGTACATCACAACGTACTTTTACCCATGAGGGTATTAGAGACGCCTTATCTCCCACTAATGCTTTAGTGTTTCTACACACTTATAAATGGATTAAATCCATTGCAATTGTTTATGCCTCTTGGTTGCCTAGCAACCGACTACTAAATCTAATTTCCATTAAGCAAGATTCGAAAGTCGGTTACTATGTACAGTATCCCAGTCAAGCTCGACCCAGTCGAGCTCAGTCTTTGAATCTTTTAATTCGGAAATATGTTTTAGTATTCGTGTATCGTCTTTCGGTTTTTACAACGACTTAAGTGTGTGAAATCTTGATTATTTATATTTTATTGACTATGCATATTTTATTTAGTCGATATATGAGTATCCATACTCATTTGCTTATGTACACCTTTTGCGTATAAATCTTATAGCGCAATCAGTTCCAACCATTATGGAACTATCACATCCCTTAAGACAAGGGATGGTATAAGCAAATTCCAATGATCTAAATAATTCATGGCTTTAGATGCATTGAATGCATCAATGAGTGCTTCATCGGGCATCCAACACCCTTATGCATTACTTTAACCATAAGGTTAAGTTCAATAAAATTTAATCATCCCTTATGGGATGAATAGGTTCAATTCCCTCTTTCCCTTGATCTTAATCCATGGAAGAACCATTTTGATTGACTTTACAACTTATCATCCTTACAGAAAAACCTCCAAGGTTATTTCCCTTCAGAGAGGATTCATTCCTCTTCTTCCATCTCTCGAGCCTTTTGAGGCCTTTTAACAAGATGTCACTTCCCATTTATGGGAGATTTCATGTTTGCCTTCAAGAAAATTTGGGCTTGAGAACCATCCTCAACCCTCTGGTGAAACTTATCACCTTTCTTATTTGAAGAGTAACTTCGAAAAAGGCAGCCTGGTGAAACCTATCACCATTCCAGTCGAAGTGTAACTTCGAAAGGAAACACAATGAAATCTTTGTAAGGAGATTAGTCCTTGCTTGGACTTGAGAATAATTTCTCAAGTTTTGAAGTCATTCAAAATTCATTTGAGTTCAGTCAATTTATTTGATTCAAGTATGATGATAAATATTCATGGATACATAACTTATGAAAAACTATCATAAACATGACGATAAATACGCGGCAGATTAATATCAATGCATAATTTACAAACATGGTTTTCATTTGTAAATTACTCCCACTATTTTTTGTCGAATACTTATGCCCCCACATAAGGTTCGGGAAATAAAAATTTCCTAATGGGCTCAAGGCCCAAATGCAATCGCTTAGTACCCACGACTCGTTGGCCATACCAATCGATCCACTTGGTGGGCGATCACGTCGCCGGTTAACCATCCCAGCTAACCCTTGAGTTCATTTAGCCTCGGTTTTCGTTATGGACCCACGACTCGTGAGACATCCATACTTACTCGCGTTAAATCATGTCCAATACTCGTGAAGAGAAATAGTTCAATCCTAGACGCCCCACGACTCGTGAGACAGCGCCTAGAACCTTGCTATCCCCTCCCTTTGCACTAATCTCGTGCATCGAGGCAATAGACATATCATCTTCCTATAGCTCGACCCACGACTCGTGAGACATCGAGATATATTCTTACAATATGCCTAAGACCTAGTAATTGGATAGGCTCGGACCATAGACACCATTCATATGCGCCCGTTGTTCGATTTAATATTACAATTGAATTTTAGGTTCAATTGGAGGTTTTATGAAATGTTCAAGTGCGAGGTCTCATCAGATTATGCTTATCTTGTTTACGTGATCTATTCTAAGCATGCATAACATACATCAAAGAATAATAGTAAACATACATCACCTAGCATTGCACACACGATTGATCGATTGCCCATCCTATGCGATCCATCACGAGCCACATGATGGATCAATTGGTCAGTCTAGGGTGGAAATTAAATATCCTAACTATTACAATTTACAAACCCATACATCATGGGCCTTCTTGTAATATCCACCTTGATTGGGCCTCCATGTAATGAATTGGGCCTCCATGTCCTTCAAGGTAATGGGCCTCCATGTGGATCTCCAAGTCTTCATGAGGTCTTCTCGGCTCCAAGCCTAATCTAAGCCTAGCTTATAAAAATAAAGGCCCTATTCTATTACATTTGTTTGCGCAAGCAAGGGCACCAATCAGGCCCATTTAATTACAACCCATAAAATAAATAAACCAAAACTACACAGGGCTTAAGGGCAAAATCGACCAATCCACATATTCACTTAAGAACATGCATAAATTCACATGAGGGCAAAAATGTAAATTTATCGGCTTCATTAATTTTAATTCGCAAAAATTCATCAAAGTTAATTAATTTTGAATTAACAATTAACCTCTAAGATTAATTAGCTCTTACTTGAGCTCTAAGTAATCTACAAACTTATCTTGATTTAAATTGGTTAATTAAGGTAATCTAAATCTCTAAGATTCTTACCTTATCCAAAACTCTAAGTTTCCCAATTTTACAAATCTTCAAGATTCTCAAGATAATCCTATTTTGATTAGATTAGTTAACTAAGGTAGTGTCCAAATCCTCCAAGATTTATACCTTATCCAAAACTCCAAGTTTCCTAATTTAATAAGATCTCTAAGATCTTTAATCTTGGTAACTTACTAAAAGAGATTAATTTTAATTAAATCTCTTATCACAATTGAAACTCTAAGTTTCCTTGTTTAATAAGATCTCTAAGATCTTTTAATCTTGGTAATTAACTAGAAGACATTAATTCTAATTAAATGTCTTATCACAAATGAAACTCCAAGTTTCCTTGTTAACTAGATCTCTAAGATCAATCCAAGATTCACCAAGATTCCATAACAACCAAAATTCTGCCACGAAAAAAAAATTTGAATCAACATATCATGGCCGTAGAAGGTTTGGCTTCAAGTTGCAATTTACAAAGTCAAATTGCAATACATGATATTTGATTCAACATTTACGTAACATATGCCAAATTAATAAAACATGCTTGTCATGACACACAAGGTCACGTGAACAAAGAAAAAAAAATTTTGTGCCGAGCACTAATTTTATTTTCCTTTTGCTTTGTTTTAATTTTTGTTTGATTACTTGTTGATTTAATTAGAAACAAATCCAGTTCAATTAAATCCCAATCCAAAATAAAAATTAACACGATAAAATTTTTGAATCAAAATTTTTACATTAACTCTAAGTTAACAGATCTATGTTCTAAAACATATACAGTTAAAGAACTAGCCACACATAAATCAAACATATGATTTATAAAAACACAGAATTTGCAAATTCATATATATACAAACCCTAGAGTTGGCTCTGATACCACTGTTGGGATTCGGTAAGATAAACAGCCCTAGGCACAGCGGAATATAAAATTTTTAGGACCTCTTACGGAATCTTGCCAGGATACTCTCTAGTTGTATATATATGAATAAATAAAACGATAGTATAAGTTTGCACGTTATACCTATCTCCTTGCAAATCCAAGTTGGCAGTCAGCAAAACGGACTCTGAAATTCTCCTCTGCAAAATCGACCCAAGCTCTGCAGTAGCGCCCCACGTGTTGCGCCTCTACGGGTTGATACATCACAATTACACGAAAATAATAAATCTTGATCAGCTAGAACACAAGATATATTATGATCTAGGATTTAGGAACGATTTTGGAACAAAGTCGAAAACGAAAAATTCTTCCAAAAGGAAGACAGGGTTCGGTCGACTATTACTGGGAGAGGGGAGAGAGAATTTTTGCTCTTGCTCAAATTTTGCTTATTGAGTTATGTGAAAAATAACTACAAGAAGGCTACTTATAGTTATCTCCCTAACCTAGTCCTATTAGGACTAGGGCTCTTCTCTCCTACATGGGCCATGGCCCTCTTTAATTAGAAGACCAAGTCTTCTAATTAATACATGGCCCAGTTAATTAATTTGACCAGACTTTATTTAATCTTCCATTTAAATAGCCCAATTAATTAACTTAATCTCCCATTTAATTAAATCAGACTCTAAGCCCATTTAATTAAAATCCCTTTTAATTAATTAAATCCAACTTAATTAATTAATCCACAAATTAAATTCCAATTTAATTTATGATCCTGATCCAATTCCAATTGGATTCCATTTTGTTCCAATTGGGTCGACCCAGTCGACCCACCCATAATAATCGACCCAGTCGATTATTCACCCAGTCGACCCAGTCGACTCGGTCATTCTTATTTCCTCGCTTTCGCTTCATGTGTATTGTGTATGCCCCCGTAGGTTCACCACATAATTGGCCGTGGGTTATAATTAAATATTATTTAATTATTCGAGTAAGATTTACTCTAAATCAATCGAACACTCTGTCGATTGATCATTCCAAAATTAGCACCCCTGCCAATTTGGGAATTCTCCCACACTCCACGGTCGATGTCCAGCCACAAGCCCATGGAGCCCAATCACTGGTGAATTAATTCAGTGAACCTTTTATCATTTATAATTTCCATATACGACATAATCTCTCCATCGATCAATCTCCCAGTCGAGACTTAAGGGTATGGTCTTTCATCGGTTTCCCTTTTCTTTTGTCTTGACCTTATGCATTCTGGTCTCGAAATAATTCTCTTTGACTTAACCTTTATGAGCTACTTACATAAAGCCGTCAGATACCTCGGCCGAGGATTTTACCAGAATTAATTTCTCACAGAAATCCATAGGAGAATTTCCCAACTTATCAAGTCGGGTCAATGGATCCTTTGTTGATGATATGAATCTGCATACGAGTTCCTCTATACCCAATATGAATCCACAGAGACTTTCTGGCGATCTCCAGTCAGTCGGGACTCATATCAAAGCATAGACGTTCTCGCACCAGATAAACCCTATCACCTCAAGTAGTTAGGGATCGTTCCTCGTATACTATTATAAATTTGGAATAACTTCAACCCCGATATGCGCTACCGCTTCCATGGTGAGTTATTTCCTAATTGGGGTATTCAGTGCGCTTGCCATCCCAGCAAGCCACCCACTTATGTGTATCGACTATCCCAGTCACGCTCGTGGACCCCAGCATTCTCCAGTTCATCGGAGTATACACAATAGTGAGAGTCTAACCGAATCCAACGATGTCCTATCTCGATTGGATTCTACGACTCTTGAATATGTTCTAGATCACGGCCTTGGAGATCAGTCCACGGGTTGTCCCATAGCCCTGTGATCTAAGGACTTCTATCCTTATGCGTAGATAATTATTACATAAGATAAAGATGACCATATAATAAAATGCATTTATTAATCCAATTGAATGGTCCTTTCAATTAAATGCAGCCAAAATAGTTGGCTTGCAGGACACTATTCTATCAAGCCATCAGGCAGAGAAGAGCAGGACTCTCTTCATCAGAGGACTCTTCATCAGAAGTGTCTGAATCTGAATCAGACGAGTAGACAACAGCTAGCTTTTCTGCTTCTGCTACCAGCACCTTTCCTTTCTGATGCTTTCTTTCCTTTCTGATTCTCTTTTCCTCTTCTGTATACTTCTCAGCTTTAGGATATGGGCAGTCTCTGATGAAATGACCCAGTTTCCTGCAATTATAGCACATCATTTTGGATTTATAAGAATCCTTATCTTGAGAAGAAGAAGTAGGGTTAGAAGTAGAAGCATTGTTATATTTGTTCTTTATTTTTCGTCTGTAGAACTTTTTGAAGTTGTTCATCAGCAATGCAACGTCTCCAGCAGTGTACTCCTTTTTGTTGAGTAGTGTGGCTTCATCAGATGAATCCACGTCTTTGCTTTTGTAGGCTGGCCTTCTAGGATTTTCAGCAGCAACAAGTGCAGCTGTGGGACTTGAAGTAGAGGTTTCTTCAACACCCATTCTCGGCAGTTTATACTCGTACGCCTTGAGTACTGAGAACAAGTCGGTGAGTCAAATCTTTCCCAGATCTCTTGACTCTTCCATGGCTGTCACCTTCATGTTGAACTTGGGAGGTAGAGCCTTCAGAACTCTGACGGTAATCTCCTTATCAGTGAAGGTTTTTCCAAGCTTTAACACTTCGTTCAGCGTCCTTGTAAACCTTGTATCCATCTGATCAATGGTTTCCGCAGACTTCATCTTGAAGTTGTCCAGCTTTTCCAGAGCAACACTCAGCTGATGCTCTGTGATGGCGTCGTTTCCTTCGCTCATGTCACGAACCTTATCCCACATCTCTTTGGCAGTCTTGCAGTGCTTGAATTTGTCAAATTGATCATTGTCAAGGGCCTTGGTCATGATGAAACGGCCAACTTTATCCAGATTGAACAGCTTTATTTCATCGGCTGTCTTTTCTGTTAGATCTTTTTCCACCACTATATCAGCATCATCAACCGTGATAGTCTTGGTGAATTTGAATGGACCTTTGATGATACATGTGTACATGTTATCATTGTAAGCCGCTAGGAAAATCTCCATTCTTATTTTCCACTCTTTAAAGCTCATACCAGCTATGTGGAGAACATGGCTGATACAATCCATTTTTCAAAAATTTTAATTTTTCAAAATATGCTCTTTTGAAAAGTTTGAAAACCTTTGAAAAACACTCGGATCAAGCTCGTTGATCAGGCAGCTGATTCTAATGAACCACCTGCTCTGATACCACTTGTTGGTCCCAAGTGGTCAGATGAGGTCTAGAGGGGAGGTGAATAGACCTCTAAATTTTTTAACAATTTTTAACTTTAAAACTTTTGTTCTAACTTAAACAGACTAAGCTGTTACAGAACAGTAAGTTACTTGGCTGATCGCGAACAAATCTTTGAACAGCTTCGTTGACCACTAATCTGATAATTACTTAGCTGATTTTGTCAAAAATCAGTTTCAATACTTAGAGTACTTGCAGCGGATTTGTAAAGTGTTTTTCACAAGTAAACTTAGTAGTTTGAAAGTTTGATCCCCAGTTTATAAAACTTCTTTCCTTTTAAACTTTTCAAACAGTAAATCAAAGTGTTTTTATGCAACTGAAAATATGCAAGTAAAAGTGCAAATAAAACACACAGAATTTTTATAGTGGTTATATGAATTTAATCCTTTAGTCCACTTTTCCAAGTCACTTAGATCTTGGGTTATACTATAATCACAAAGTTTACAGTATACTCTGCTTGCGACAATCAACAAATGAAAAGGCCACAAGTGCGCAATAGGAAATCACAAAGAAAACCTATCCTCTGAAGGTAGATCACTCACAAAGACGGATCTACACTTCTCACAACACTCACGATTACAAAATCACTCAGAAGATGTATTTATCGTTGTTCTTCAACTCTGCTTTCGTCAACAAATGACTAAGCTGATGAGTGAGCTGTTCTTGAGACTTAGGAGATTTTGCTTCGAAATTTTATCTGAGATTGTGTTGTATATCTTCTCTTCGTCTCTACATCTATTTATACTCGTAGGTTTGAAAAATGTCCGTTGAAGAGAGACAAGATTCAAAAACCTCGGGTACTGGTCCTTAATTTCCGCGAACGGCTCTTTGCAGTCTGTCTGTACTGTCAACAGTACTTTTCTGCAGGCAGCATTAAATGCACCAAGATGATCCGAAGCAATTCTTCAATCATTTGTCTTTAATAACCTTGTACTTCAGCATTTATTACTTCCAGGAGCATTTATTACCGTTGGGATGACTTCTTGATCTTTTCCACTTGGCTGACGAAAGTACAAGTCTGATGGCGAACTAAGCTGATCTCAAAGTTGAACAAATCTGTTTTGAGTCGGCTGATCTTCACCAGTCTGATTTCTTTCCTTCAGCAGATTAGTAGTTTTGGACCTTGAATTTTGACTCTTCTGATGTCTTCTTTACTTAGCCAAAAATTCTTTTAAAGGGATATCAGCTAAGTTAATTTATACTTTGCAGATTTGAAGTTTTGGAATGCATCAAAACCTCCCTTTACTTATTGTCTTCAGTGCTCTTCATCTTCATCCTTATCCAACAGCTTTATTACGTTTTATCGGATTCTCAGCAAGTAACAACATCATGCTCCCATAAACTAACGTTTCATTTGAATCTCTGGAGTAAAAAAAAAAAAGTAATGGTACCCTCTGCACGTGCAAAGCCCGTGCCGCGCACCTGATGAATTTTGTTAAAAATTTGACGGTCAAATATAATGTGAGGACCTAAATCATGGTATCAAATGTGTTTTTTCAGAAAACTTAGTATCATAAGTGTTTTTCCCTAGGAGAAATTAATAATCAATCCAAAATTGAAGGTGAAATTCTTTTTTCTTTTTTGGATAAATATATGCATCTTATTTTGGAATCTTTGTTGCACATACAATCATAATTATTCACATATTTTAAATTTAAAAAAGAATCCAAAAACTGTGTCTAGTGTGCAAGAAATTACTAATTAATGTGAAAAAAATTGTTTGTTCATGTCGAATATCAATATACCTTGGACCTATAAGATTGAATATTAGGATATATAATTTAGGAGCCTTCGTTGTCTACCTTTCCTCATCTTAGTATATAGAATATCACGATATAAAACAATAAAGATTGAAATATATACATTATACTTAAGAGCTATCATCATCTTATTATATAGAATATCACAATAGAAAACAAGGAAGATAAATTTAACTATATGTGGTAGCAACATATACAGAGCAACATACCATACATACAAGTCGTCATAAATATATAAATTAATAGATCCATACATATAGTTATGATAATTTAACTAAAAATTGTTAAAATACATAAAAATAATTGGGATAAAATAAAATTCTGGATTTAGAATCAATAACTTCCATCTTAAACGGAAAATTTAACGTAATCAATTGATTCTTCAACTAGCAAAGGAAAATTTACTTCCGATTTTTGGAAGAGTATAAAAACACACGAAGCTAACTTTAATATTTCCGTAATCTATTGATTCTTCAACTAGCAAATGAAAATTTACTTCCGCCTTTTTTCTAGTGGAATAATGAGTGAATTAAAGACTTTAGCTCAATAGATTATCAATTTACTCAATCTAGATCGCGAAACTATGTTCTATTGATTCAACGGTAAATTCAACAAGAAATACAACAATTGGGTGTGCATACAACTCCTAAGGATCATGCGAGAATTGGAAATGACACTAAACGGGAATAAATGCTAAATATACAAACAATTGAAAGTAAATTCAACAAGAGAGAAGAAGAAAAACAAGGAGAACAAGACGAAGAGTGCCTTTCATAGAAATTATCGCCTGCATTTATGCTCTTCTTCCACCAGATGTCACTCCTTCCCTCCACGTGGTCATGTGCTTAATTGTATTTGATGTTTGTTGTACCTAGCGAAAAGCATGCAATGCTTTATTACGTTTTATCGGATTCTCAGTCATGCTCCCATAAACTAATGTTTCATTTGGAATCTATGGAGTAAAAAAAAGTAATAGTACCCCCTGCAGGTGCAAAATCCATGCCACGCACCTGATGAATTTTGTTAAAAATTTGACAGTAATATAATGTGAGGGCCTAAATCATGGTATCAAATGTGTTTTTTCAGAAAGCTTAGTATCATACGTGTTTTTCCCTCGGAGAAATTAATATGCAATCCCAAACTGAAGGTGAAATTCCTTTTCTTTTCTTTGATAAAAATATGCACCTTATTTTGGAATCTCTGGTGCACATACTATCATAATTATTTACAAATTTTTATATTTATAAAAAAATCGAAAAATTGTGTCAAGTGTGCAAGAAGTTACTAATTAATTTGAAAAAAATTGTTTATTAATGTAGAATATCACTATACTTTGGACCTTTAAGACAAAATATCAGAATATATAATTTATGCACCTTATTTTGGAATCTTTGGTGCACATACAATCATAATACAGAGCAACATACCATACATACAAGTCATCATATGTGATAGCAACATACAATATATACAAGTCATCATAAATATATAATGTCATCATATGTGATAGCAACATACCATATATACAAGTCATCATAAATATATGAATTAATAGATCCATACATATAGTTATGATAATTTAACTAAAAACTGCTAAAATATAGAAAAAGAAGTGGTATAAAATCAAATTCTGGATTTAGAATCAATACCTTCCATCTTAAAATGGAAAATTTAATATTTCCGTAATCTATTGATTCTTCAACTAGCAAAGGAAAATTTACTTCCGCTTTTTGGAAGAGTATAAAAAAACATGAAGGTAGTTTTTCTAGTGGAACGATGAGTGATATAAGGACTTGAGCTCAATAGATTATCAATTTACTCAATCTACATCGCAAAACTAGGTTCTATTGATTCAACGGTGAATTCTACTAGAAATACAACAATTGGATGTGCATACAACTCCTAAGGATCATGCGAGAATTAGAAATGACATTAAACGGGAATGAACGCTAAATATACAAACAATTGAAAGTAAATTTAACAAGAGAGAAGAAGTAAAACAAGGAGAACAAGACGAAGAGTGCCTTCATAGAAATTTTCGCCTGCATTTATGCTCTTCTTCCACCAGATGTTACTCATTCCCTCCACGTGGTCATATGCTTCATTGTATTTGTTGTTTGTTGTACCTAGCGAAAAGTGTGCATTGCTTTATTACGTTTTATCAGATTCTCAGCATATAACAACATCATGCTCCCATGAGCTAACGTTTCATTTGGAATCTCTGGAGTAAATAAAAAAGGAATGGTACCCCCCTGAACGTGCGTAACCCGTGTCGTGCACCTGATGACTTTTGTTAAAAGTTTGACAATCAAATATAATGTGAGGACCTAAATCATGGTATCAAATGTGTTTTTTCAGAAAGCTTAGTATCGTAAGTGTTTCTCCCTCGGCGAAATTAATAATCAATCCTAAATTGAAGGCGATATTCCTTTTTCTTTTTTTGATAAAAATATGCACCTGATTTTGGTGCACATACATCATAATTATTTACATATTTTAAATTTATAAAAAAAAAATCGAAAAACTGTGTCTAGTGTGCAAGAAGTTACTAATTAATGTGAAAAAAATTGTTTATTAATGTAGAATATCACTATACTTGGACCTATAAGACTAAATAATTGAATATACAATTTAGGAGCCTTCGTAGTCGGAAAATTCTTACTTAGACCTGGTCTAGGAGATTTTCCTAGACCTTGTGGTTGAAAAAATACCACATCATTAATTGTGATGATGTGGTGCTCTCACAATGATGAGATGGAAACATACAGAGTATATTTCAAAGCTATCATCATCTACTAATTGGCTTTTTCAGGAGAGGTTATTTTCTCCATGAATAAGGAATTATAGGAATAAAATATGATTTAGGGCAAAAATATTAATTTTGTTTTTCATGATTGATACTCTATCTTATAAAATATCAACCAATAATATAAGAAGTTTTAAAATTAACTCTAGAAAAACAACAACTACATAATAATAATAATAATAATAATAATAATAATAATAATAATAATAATAATAATAATAATAGTAGTAGTAGTAGTAGTAGTAGTAGTAGAAGTTATTATACCTTTAAAATTAAAGTTCAAATTCACAAAGCAAGAAGTTTAAAACTGCAAATGATATGACCATGTTGCCATGGCACAATTAACTGCATAATTAATTAGTAATCCAAAAAATAAGCCTTAAATTTACCAAAAATCTCGAAAACATAAAAATAGAAATCTATTTTCTACGAAATTGATTCTTCCCTTTTTCCTTCATTAGATACTTCAACACTCACAATTTTGTAATCCTTTTTACTCACAACTCCAAGGCACTTCGCCTTAGCCAACCCTTTCTCGAAAAGATTTGGAGTCAGAACTGTTGCAAGACCGTCAATGCACTCTGCACGAACTCGTGCTTATGTTTCAAGATAAAAACTTCTCTACTATGTATCTCCAAATCGGGAAAAAATATCTGAAATATGACTTTTGACATAAAAAAAAATTTCCCGGGGCTGTGTACGTACCACTTTGAATATATTTTTGAATTTAAATTGATTTTTAGTATAAGCAAAAATTTAGTTAAAACTGTGACCCTTGGAGAAATTTTTAATTCTTCAACTAGTTCAAAATATTACAAAACTGGCTTGAATCATACGAAAAATTGTCAAGGGTTTTGTACTTACCCATGTGAAGATTTTTTTTTTTGTTTTTATAAGATTTTAAGTATCCGGAAAATATTGGCCAAAACTGTGAGCTTAACCCTTCAAGGAATTCAATTTTTCATGGGCTCAAAATATCAGAAAACTTACTTATAACATAAGAATGACATTTCTCATGTTGTGTATGTACTAATTTGAATATATCTTTGTATTTAAACTGATTTTAGTATCCGCAAAAATTTGTTTAAACTGTGAACTTACCCCTTGGGAAAAATTTCAATTTTTTCATTGAATCAAAATATTACAAAACTGATTTGAATTATATGAAAAATTGTCGACGGTTTTGTAATTACCCCTATGAAAGAATTCTTTTTTTTTATAAGATATTATGTATCCTTAAAAAATTTGGCAAAAATGTGAGTTTACCCCTTTGAGGAATTCAATTTTCCGACGGGCACAAAATATCAGAAAATCGATGTATAATATAAGAAAAATATTGCCCAGTACCGTGTACGTACTATTTTATTTTTGTATTGATTAGATTTTTAGTATCCGCAAAAAAATTGGCCAAAACTGTGAACTTACCCCATGGTTTTTCTACTAACTCATAATATTACTAAACAAACTTGAATCATACGAAAAATTATCGAAGGTTTTGTACTTAACATTTGAACAATTTTTTTTTATTTTTATAAGATTAGCATCCAGAAAAAAGTTGGCCAAAATTGTGAGCTTACCTCTTCAAGGAATTCAATTTTTTCACGAGCTCAAAATTTTCGAAATACCACTTACAACATAAGAAAAATATTCTCCAGAGCTGTGTACGTACCACTTTGAATAAAGTAATGTATTTAAAGTGATTTTTAGTATCCGCCAAAAATCGGTTAAAACCGTGAACTTACCCCTTGGAGAAAATTTTAATTTTTTCACTGTCTCAAAATATTACAAAACTGACTTGAATCAAACAAAATTTATCTAGGTTTTTGTACCTACCCATATTTCAATTTTTTCACGACCACAAAATATCAAAAAATCGATTTATTACATAAGAAAAACATTGCCCATTGTTGTATACGTACCATTTTGAATATATATTTGTATTTAAACTTATTCTTAGTATCCGCAAAAGAATTGATTAAAATCGTGAACTTACCCCTCGGAGAAATTTCAATTTTTTCACTTGCTCAAAATAATACTAGACTAAATTGAATCATACGAAAAATTAATGAGGTTTTGTACTTACCTCTATGAACTATATTTTTTTATAATATTTGAAGTATCCGAAAAAAGTTGGCCAAAATTGTGAGCTTACCCTTCGAGGAATTCAATTTTTCCATAGGATCAAATTATAAAAAAATCGACTTATAACATAAGAAAACATTCCCCATGGTTGTATATGTACCACTTTGAATATATTTTTGGATTTAGACTGACTTTTAGTATCCGCATATTTTTTTGTTAAAACTGTGAAGTTACTCCTAGGAGAACATTTCAATTTTCTCACTGCCTCAAATATTACAAAAATAATTTAATCATACGAAAAAATATCGATGGTTTTATACTTACCCCTATGAACAATTTTTAAGTTTTTATAAGATTTTAAGTATCCGTAAAAAATATTGACAAAACTGTAAACGACCTTCGAAGAATACAATTTTTCTACGTGCTCAAAATATCTTAAATACGACTTATAACATAAGAAAAACATTTTCAGAGTTGTGTACGTACCACTTTTAATATATTTTTCTATTTAAATTGGTTTTTAGTATCCGCAAAAAAAATTGGTTAAAATTGTATCCCTTTGAGAAAATTTTAATTTTCAATGTCTAAAAATATTAATAAACTGACTTGAATCATTAGAAAAATTGTCGATGGTTTTGTAGTTACCCCTATGAATTTTTTTTTTGTTTTTAAAAGATTTTAAGTATCCGTAAAAAAGTTCCCAAAAATGTGAGCTTACCCCTTCGAGGAATTCAATTTTTTCATGAGCTCAAAATATCATAAACCGGCTTATAACATAAGAAAAACATTGTTCATGGCTGTGTACATACCACTTTGAATATATATATTTGTATTTGTTGGGATTCGGTAAGATAAACAGCCCTAGGCACAGCGGAATATAAAAATTTTAGGACCTCTTACGGAATCTTGCCAGGATACTACTCTAGGTGTATATATATAAATATTAATTAAAACGATAGTATAAGTTTACACGTTATACCTATCTCCTTGCAAATCCAAGTTGGCAGTCAACAAAACGAACTCTGATTTCTGCTCCAGCAAAATCGATCCAGACCTTTTGAGTAGCGCCCCACGTGTTGCGCCTCTACGAGTTGATACACCACAATATCACAAAAATAATATATCTTGATCGACTAGAACACAAGATGTATTATGATCTAGGAATTAGGAACGATTTAGGAACAAAATCGAAAACGAAAAAAATTCTTCCATAGGGAAGAAGTGGTTCGGCCGATTGCACAGGGAGAGGGAGAGAGAATTTTGCTCTTGTTGAGTTAATTAATTGGGCTATTTAATTGGGAGATTAAGTTAATTAATTGGGCTATTTAATTGGGAGATTAAGTTAATCAACAAGAGCAAAATTCAAGAGTCTAACCGAATCCAACGATGTCCTATCTCGATTGGATTCTACGACTCTTGAATATGTTCTAGATCACGGCCTTGGGGATCAGTCCACGGGTTGTCCCATAGCCCTGTGATCTAAGGACTTCTATCCTTATGCGTAGATAATTATTACATAAGATAAAGTTGACCATTTAATAAAGTGCATTTATTAATCGAAATTGAATAGTTCCGCATTTATTACAATAAATACTAGCCATACAGCTGGCTTGCAGGACACTATTTCTATCAATCTCCCACTTGTCCTAAAGCCAGTCTTTTATGTTCTTGAGTCCCATTTTTTGCAGATGTTTCTCAAATGCCTTTTGAGGCAGAGGCTTCGTTAGCGGGTCCGCCGTATTATCTTCTGAGTCGACACGTTCCATCTTAATGTCTCCTCTACCAATGATATCTCTTATCACGTGGTATCGTCTTTGTACGTGCTTGGATTTCTGATGAGATCTCGGCTCCTTTGCTTGCGCTATTGCCCCATTGTTATCACAGAAGATAGTAATGGGCTCAGCGATGCTAGGTATCACATCCAGTTCCTGGATGAAGTTTCTCATCCAAACACCTTCCTTTGCTGCATCACTCGCAGCAATGTATTCAGCTTCGGTGGTTGAATCCGCGGTTGTTTCTTGCTTGGAGCTCTTCCAGCTAACCGCACCACCATTGAGGCAGAATACGTATCCTGATGTCGACTTGAAGTCGTCTACATCACATTGGAAGCTCGAGTCTATATAGCCTTCCAATTTCAATTCTCCTCCACCGTATACCAAGAACAATTCCTTAGTCCTTCTCAGGTCTTCAGAATTGCCTTTACGGCTATCCAGTGCTGCTCACCTGGATCAGACTGGTAACGACTTGTAATGCTCAAAGCGTACGGTACGTCTGGTCTCGTACATAACATACCATACATTATGCTTCCTATCGCGGATGCATATGGTACTCGAGACATATTGCTTCTCTCTTCTTGCGTCTTTGGGGCCATAGACTTAGAGAGCGCAATCCCATGTCTCATTGGAAGCAATCCTCTCTTGGATTCTTCCATACTAAATCTTTTTAAGATTTTATCTATGTACTGGGATTGGGAGAGGCCCAGCAGTCCTTTTGATCTATCTCGGTAGATCCTTATACCTAGTACAAAGGATGCTTCTCCCATATCCTTCATTGAGAATTGTGTAGATAATCATGCTTTAGTTTCGGACAACGCTTTCACATTGTTTCCAATGAGAAGAATGTCGTCAAATTAAAGCACCAAAAATTCAACTGTACTCCCACTGATCTTCTTGTACACGCAAGGTTCGAACATGTTTTTGATGAATCCAAAAGTTTGGATTGTCTCATCGAAATGAATGTTCCAACTTCGGGAAGCTTGCTTCAGTCCATAAATGGACCTCTGGAGTTTGCACACCTTGTGTTCATCTCCTTTGGATGCATATTCTTTTGGTTGCTCCATGTAGATCTCCTTATCAATGTCCCAATTGAGAGAGATGATAACGCCGTGAAAATGTCGTTATTACCTATCTCTTTAAGCCCAAAACATCTTGTTTTGATCCGAGTTTTGTTTGTCTTTGCGTTTGTTCGTGTCTTTTGTGCTTTTGGCCCTTTTGTTCGGCCTTTGTTTGGTTTTTGTGTTTTTATTCTCGTTTTTATCGTTTTCTCCGTGGTTTGTAGGTAATGACATCTTAGAGAGATTCGGAGTTGCATATCAATGATGCGAGCCGCTCTACCCACCCCGCAAGTCAAGCTTGAGCTTCAAAGGAATTAGAACCCGGAGCGAATTGTACAAGAATGTAGATAGCTGCTCACTAGAACATGCATAAATATTTCATTGATGATCCAAATGAGCTTAATTTTAGATATGTTATAGATGAGTGAGTTAGCTACACTACGGACTTTACGGATCCGGATTCGGAGTTCGGAATCAAAAGATATGCTGCTCGGAATAAAGTGCGGCAAAGCAGAAAATTTGCAGGAACCTACGGCCTAAACCTCGCCGCGGCGAGGTTGGACCTCGCCGCGGCGAGGTCCCTGCTACCAGCAGATTTTTTGCTGCAGGAAAGGCAGGGGGCTTTTGGTATTATCCCCCTTTGATCCCACTTGTATTTTTAGGCATCTTGGGGGACTTTTTGGCCTTAGTTGCTTAGTTTGGAGGGTAACTTAGGCATGTGGAACTTGTTGTTCCTCTAGGTTAGAGGCTTAAAGGTGGAATCATTCAACCAACTTCACACATTCTACACTTTTACTTTCCTCTTGCCTCTTTTGAAGAAAAGAGAAGGGTTTGCACTTTGGAAAAGAAGAACTCTCACTTGGACTCCCATTGAATACAAGAAGGCTTGAGAGAGAAGTTGTTGAAGATCTCAACCACCTAAGCTTACTCTAACTTTCTTACTTTGTTCATTTACATTTATGGCTTTCATTAATGTAATGAATGATATAATTATTGCTATGAGTAGCTAATCTCCCTTATTCTATGTTTTTATTGATCCTATGTTTGGTTCTTGATTCTTGATTAAATGATGAGTTAATGGTTGTTGCTATGCTAGTATACAAGTGTTTGTTAAACTAGTTTGAGCTTTTGTCAACTTGTGGTTAGGCCAACCATAGGATGAAATGAATTGATCTTTAATTGCTAGGTGTAGTGGATTAAAGATTAGATTGTAAAACTAGGTTGTGATTTGATTTTAGGATAGAAATATACCTAGGTCATTTCATGTTCTAATAAGGTTTGGGAATTAATGCATCACTTAGGCTTAATCCTTTTAGACATAAATTGGATTAGTCTACGTTGGTAGGTTTGTACGCTATCGGATGATACGTATGAATATTTTATGAAATCTTGAACAACAAACATGAGTGTGGTTGTCAATTGTTGAGTCGTTTGTCTTGAATTGAACTAGGTGACGTAAAATCGTAGAAGCCTTTACATATATTAAGTCAAGTGTTAGTTTCCTTAGTCACCTTAATTGAGTTGTAGTATCAAAACCACAATCACCTCACCAAATTCAACTTACAAATCTAAGTCTAAGTAACAAGACGTTAGTTGGTAATTAATTGAACAATTCCTCGTGGGTTCGACACTCCTTTATCACTTTATTACTTGTAACGACCGTATACTTGCGTGTTTACGTACTCGTATTTGGAGCGTAACAAGTTTTTGGCGCCGTTGCCGGGGAATTGTAACGATTGCTTGCCAATTTATATTCTTGTATATCTTAACTTGGATTTGCTATTTACGTTGTGATCTTTGTCTTCCTAGGTACGATGGCCTACAATGGTTGTTATTCAAGGTCAACCGAGGGACGATCACTTTGTTATTGTATGCATTGCATGGGGGAGAGCACCATAGCCGGTTGCCCAATGAGTCCAACTCATTTTCAATATGAGAATTCATACATGGGTAATCATTATGAGCCGAGTCCCACTTACAATGACTACAATATCGAATGGGGAGATGGCCCGTATTATCCAAGGAACAATGAGTGGGGAGGTGGACCACACCCGGATATGATGATGACTACTTCATTCATCCAACCGAAATCTCAACCTCCGGTAGAAGCAAAATCATTTTTAGAAGAAGCATTCACTATGTTCATGGAGCACACCACCAAATACATGGTTGACAATGATTCTAAGTTGGAAGATGTTTCCAAACAGATGGAAGAAATTTCCAAACAATTGCAAGAAGACTCGGGGACATTAAGGGATCTTCAAACACAAATGGAGAAATTCTCACAAGCTTTAAGCATAAGACCCCCGGGAGCTTTGCCGAGTTCAATTGAATCAGTTGCTCCTAATGAAAGCTTTAATGAACCGAGTGAAATGTTAGAAACAAATGAGCTTCCTACTAGAAATGAAGATCAAGGTGGATCAAAAGAGCTTGCGAAGGAAGAAAAATTCATCATGGATGAAGAGTTTGATCAAAAGGTCATCAAATGTTCTTATGTGGACTTGATTATTCCCAAAGAAGACAAGTGGATCCACCCGAGCAAAGAGACATGGATAATTATGGGTAAAGATTATAAGAGATTTGAACCGGGAGATAAAAGATTTCGGTTTGATATGTGGTTCAAATCCGTCCCAAAAGACCGTACAATGAAAATATTAAGGCGTGGGACGAATTCAAAAGCAAAGAGGCCGGGGCTCATACTTGATCCCGAGGGGATCCTATTCGATTATTGGCCACCCTAAAAGAAAAGAGAAGTATCCAAGTCGAGCTCATGACTATAAACAAGCGCTTCTCGGGAGGCAACCCGAGCCTATTGCTTTTTCTTTTGTTGTTGTGTGTTTGTGTTTTGTGTCGTTTTTGTTTTCGCGTGTTGTGTTGTAGGTAAATGAGCGTGCGTGAAAGATCGAAGATTGACAAGCACAATCGAGCGAGGTGAGTAGTTGTGTTGTTTTAAAAAAAAAAATAAAAAAAAAATAATGACCTCGCCGCGGCGAGGTGGGGGCGGTAAGCTACGGCAGAAACCTTGCCGCGGCGAGATTCCACCTCGCCGCGACGAGGTTCTGCCAGTAGCCTACGGGGCAAACCTCGCCGCGGCGAGCCTTGCCCCAAAAAAAAAATTTAAACTCACGACTCACTTCCCCCCAATTTCAAATTCCCTCACTCACTCTCTCAATTTCTCCCTCACTCTCTCTCAACCCTCACTCCCTTAAATCTTCCAAACTCACACGAATCCCTCTCTCCTTCACTCTCAATCCCTAATCACTCACCATTTCACTCCAAAAAACCTCAATTCCCCCATTACTTAACCAAATCCCAATTCAACACTCAAGGGTTCAAAAAGTCGACATTCGTCGAGTTCAATTGAATTTGTGCATCAAGAGGTAAGTATGGCTAAACTCCTTGTTAGTATTGCTTGATGGTATTGGTTGTTTGGTGTTGAAATTTTTGGGTGGAAGTTCTAGTAAAACTAGTAGAAAAGTACTAATTTTGGGTGTGCACGGAAGGTGTTCGATAAATTGCTCGTGAGAGTAGTTTTGCCAACTTTGCTAGTTTTCGATTGTGGAGTTGCCGGGGTATTAATTTATTGAAGTTGTGTAGTTGAAACATGAGTTTGGGGGAAAATTTTACGCATTTGAAATAAAAGGGGAAAGTACGGGAAAGTAATGGAGCGTGCTTTCAATTTACGAAGCAACCACGGAAAGCATACATAAAGGGACGTTGGATTTAAATTTACGCAGTCCCGTCGGTTTAAATTGAGCTTACAATGTTTTAATTATCTTCTCGTCTTGTGTTGGTATTGTTATTAACTCTTGAGAGATGTTGGCATGTTTACTCGTTTAAATCGATAATGTTTGTTTGTTGGACCTTATTTAGAGCCGTGCTCGCTCGTTTATCGTTTCGTTTCGTTTTGTTTTGTTTTGCTTGTGTTCTTGTTTTTGTCGTGTCGTACCTTACTCCGTCATTCTCAATTCACACAATGGGGACATTGTGCATTTTAAGTTTGGGGGAGTAAGGTCACTTGTTGCGTACTAAGTCGACCAGCCAAAATTTTTTCAAATTCTTATTATTATTTGTACATGCTCTACAAAGTTCAAAGCACATTGGCAATGGCTATGATTATATTTAAAAGTGGATAACGAACTTTAGCGATAATAGGATCTAGGACTCCTTTCGCTTAACTTAGAATCCCTCCAATCCTTAGCTTGGAATCTAAATGTAAAAAGAGCATAAATGGCCTAAGTTTGGGGAAGTAAACCCTTTTCGAGAATGAAAGACCTTTGAACACCTAACTTTTAAAAGAAATGAGTAGAGAAGTTGTTAAAATGTACGCACTTCTAAGAGAGAAAAGAAAGGCTAAGCCTTCAATCGTTAGTATCCATTGATCATTTTTTATAATTACTCTATCTCATTAATCTAGTGCAAGAGTTGTAATAGAAAAATCTATATGTGTGCACAAAAGAAGAAAAGAGAGTGGTGCTAGTAGCCCACAAAAGCAAAATTGCATCAAGTTCGACATTAGTGCAAGTATCGTATCGCAATATTTTTGTAAAGCACAAAGTGCTATGTTATTATTGTAAATCAAAAGAAAAGCAAAGAATGGTGAGAAAAGAGTTAGGAGCTAAAATCGTCAATTAACTCAAGAATAGGGACAACACTCTTAAATTACCTATAACTTAGTCCCGTGAAGTGATTTGAGCATTAAATTTGTAATATACGGTGAGGAGAGATTCTTTGTCAAACGTTAGAAGTCCTTACAAATAGAACCGATGATTTTGACCTATCGGGACGTATTCACCTAAAATAAAATCTAGCCGAAGCCATCACACACACATGGAGTTTGTTTAAATAATAATTTGAAAGTGTTAAGTTTTAGTATTTCGATCTTAAGCATGCTTGTCTTGTTCTTGTTTTGTTTTCATTGCTCGAGGACGAGCAAGGGTTTAAGTTTGGGGGTGTTGATAACGCCGTGAAAACGTCGTTATTACCTATCTCTTTAAGCCCAAAACATCTTGTTTTGATCCGAGTTTTGTTTGTCTTTGCGTTTGTTCGTGTCTTTTGTGCTTTTGGCCCTTTTGTTCGGCCTTTGTTTGGTTTTTGTGTTTTTGTTCTCGTTTTGATCATTTTCTCCGTGGTTTGTAGGTAATGACATCTTAGAGAGATTCGGAGTTGCGTATCAATGATGCGAGCCGCTCTACCCACCCCGCAAGTCAAGCTTGAGCTTCAAAGGAATTAGAACCCGGAGCGAATTGTACAAGAATGTAGATAGCTGCTCACTAGAACATGCATAAATATTTCATTGATGATCCAAATGAGCTTAATTTTAGATATGTTATAGATGAGTGAGTTAGCTACACTACGGACTTTACGGATCCGGATTCGGAGTTCGGAATCAAAAGATATGCTGCTCGGAAGAAAGTGCGGCAAAGCAGAAAATTTGCAGGAACCTACGGCCTAAACCTCGCCGCGGCGAGGTTGGACCTCGCCGCGGCGAGGTCCCTGCTACCAGCAGATTTTTTGCTGCAGGAAAGGCAGGGGGCTTTTGGTATTATCCCCCTTTGATCCCACTTGTATTTTTAGGCATCTTGGGGGACTTTTTGGCCTTAGTTGCTTAGTTTGGAGGGTAACTTAGGCATGTGGAACTTGTTGTTCCTCTAGGTTAGAGGCTTAAAGGTGGAATCATTCAACCAACTTCACACATTCTACACTTTTACTTTCCTCTTGCCTCTTTTGAAGAAAAGAGAAGGGTTTGCACTTTGGAAAAGAAGAACTCTCACTTGGACTCCCATTGAATACAAGAAGGCTTGAGAGAAAAGTTGTTGAAGATCTCAACCACCTAAGCTTACTCTAACTTTCTTACTTTGTTCATTTACATTTATGGCTTTCATTAATGTAATGAATGATATAATTATTGCTATGAGTAGCTAATCTCCCTTATTCTATGTTTTTATTGATCCTATGTTTGGTTCTTGATTCTTGATTAAATGATGAGTTAATGGTTGTTGCTATGCTAGTATACAAGTGTTTGTTAAACTAGTTTGAGCTTTTGTCAACTTGTGGTTAGGCCAACCATAGGATGAAATGAATTGATCTTTAATTGCTAGGTGTAGTGGATTAAAGATTAGATTGTAAAACTAGGTTGTGATTTGATTTTAGGATAGAAATATACCTAGGTCATTTCATGTTCTAATAAGGTTTGGGAATTAATGCATCACTTAGGCTTAATCCTTTTAGACATAAATCGGATTAGTCTATGTTGGTAGGTTTGTACGCTATCGGATGATACGTATGAATATTTTATGAAATCTTGAACAACAAACATGAGTGTGGTTGTCAATTGTTGAGTCGTTTGTCTTGAATTGAACTAGGTGACGTAAAATCGTAGAAGCCTTTACATATATTAAGTCAAGTGTTAGTTTCCTTAGTCACCTTAATTGAGTTGTAGTATCAAAACCACAATCACCTCACCAAATTCAACTTACAAATCTAAGTCTATGTAACAAGACGTTAGTTGGTAATTAATTGAACAATTCCTCGTGGGTTCGACACTCCTTTATCATTTTATTACTTGTAACGACCGTATACTTGCGTGTTTACGTACTCGTATTTGGAGCGTAACAAGAGACAGTCTTTACATCCATCTGTCATATCTCGTAGTTATACTACACAGCTATGGCCAGCAAGATCCGAATGGATTTAGGCATTGCGACGGGCGAGAAGGTCTCCTCAAAGTCGATACCTGGCCTTAGAGTGTATCCTTTTGCCACTAGTCGGGCCTTGTAGGTAATCACCTCTCCGTTCACTCCAAGCTTTCGCTTATAGATCCACTTGCAACCCACGGGAGCCACTCCCACTGGTGGATCTACCAAGGCCCAGACCTTGTTTGAGTGCATGGAGTCCAGTTCGGATTCCATGGCTTCGTGCCACTTTCCCGAGTCTATGTCTAGCATAGCCTCTTCGTAAGTCCTTGGGTCGGTTAGAGACTGTCCAGTCTCATGCAGCAGACCGTGGTACCTCTCGAGTTCTCTACGTTGTCTTTCTGACCTACGAAGAATCGGTGTACTTTCTGGTGCACTTTCATGCTCATGTTCTCCCACTGCCTGTGGCGACGGGTCAGCTCGATCGACCTCTTCGGCCTTTTCAGCTTCAATGACCTCATCTAGTTCTACGTTATTTTCTTTCTTGTCCACCAAGAAATCCTTCTCCAAGAAGTGAGCGTTCCTCGTATCCTATCGAGTTTTCTGGATACCCCACGAATTTGCACAAAGTGGATTTAGTTTCCAATTTATCTCCCACTAGCTTTTTAACGTAAGCGGGAGATCCCCATATGCGCATGAATGCGTATGAGGGTGCCTTGTCAAACCATAATTCGTATGGTGTCTTTTCTATGGATTTAGAAGGTACCATGTTCAGTATCTTCGTTGCCGTGAGGAGGGCATGTCCACAAAATGAAAGAGGAAGGTCAGTGGCACTCATCATGGATCGAACCATGTCCATCAAAGTTCGATTCCTTCTCTCTGCTACTCCATTTAATTGGGGTGTTGCAGGAGGAGTCCATTGCGACAATATTCCATGCTCTACAAGATAATTTAGAAATTCGTTACTAAGAAATTCTCCACCTCGATCAGAACGAAGAGCCTTTATCGTATGACCAAGTTGATTCTCTACTTCCATCTTGAATTCTTTGAATCGCTCAAAGGCTTCAGACTTGTGTTTCAACAAGAACACATATCCATAACGACTAAAGTCGTCAGTGAAAGTGATGAAGTAGTCATAGCCACCTCGGGCGCTTTTTCTTAGTGGTCCACATACGTCAGTATGTATTAAGTCCAATGTTTGCTTGGCCCGCTCAGGGTTTCCCTTAAATGGAAACTTAGCCATTTTACCCTTTAGACATGGTTCACATGTTGGCATTTCATCAATGCGATTGATTTCAATCGCGCCAGATGATGCTAACTTTTGAATCCTTGACTTAGATATATGTCCAAGTCGAGCGTGCCATAATTGGGCAGATATTTCATTATCTTGTTTCCTTTTGTTTTGTTGTACGTGCATGACTAACTTAGGCGGTTTTATGATGTAAAGTCAATAATTCAATGTACCAAATGAAAAACTAATACATGAGCTTTTATTAAAATCAACATTATTCATTAACATGAATAAAAGTTTTTCATTAATAACTAGGTACATAAATGAAAGTTTCCTAATGACTTTATCAAACCACCTAAATCTACTTTTGCCTACGGCCTTGGTAGCAGCTCCAGCTCCATTACCTTATTCAAGGATCCAATCTTCAGGCTCAAGTTTCCTTGATGCTCCCATCACCTACAAGGATGAGAACTCCAGTCAGTGTCTAACACCAAAAATGCACAGTTAATTGTAAAATTAACTTCAACAAGGAATATACCTGTTCGAACTCTCCATAGGTTCGAGCTTAATCCTTTCCCTTGACCTTGTGCAGTAAGGAGCTCTGGTTTCCATTTGTTTTGGTTTTGAACGCCGCCCAGTCCTTTCGCCAACCCTCGCTTTCTTTCCAAAAGAAGCTTCGTGTTCCTCGAGCATCTGTCGCAGGACATGCACAGTGATCTCTCGCCTCTGGAGATTCAAGTCCGCGATAAATCGGTCATATGATCTAGGAAGAGATTGTAGAATAAGATCTACTCGGAAATCATTGTCCATTACGACACCCATATCATCGAGTTCAGAAAGAAGTCGAATCATCTTGTGTACGTGGATTCCGACAGAAGTTTCCCTTCTCTTTCTTGCTTGCAAGAGTTCCCTCGTGATCGCGAATCTGCAACGACCATCTCTAATCCCATAAAGGAATTTGAGATTCGAGAGAATCTCTTTCGCGGATGCCATATGCTCATGTTGCAAACGCAGATCAAGTGACATATATTCCAACATGTATTCACGAGCTAAGCCATCATCCAGTTTCCATTTGGTGATGCTTTTACGGAGCTCATCAGGAACGTCATGTGAAATAGTAATGGGTGGTGGCACAGACAAAACATAGGATATGTTTTCAGCTTCAAATAATCCATTCAAATGATGCGTCCAGAAATGCAAGTTGGGTCCAGTTAAAATATTACGTTCAAGTGATGAGATGGACAAATCTCTAAGTGCTCTAAGCTCTTTTGACATCATATCTATAAAATGACGAGAGAATAAATAAATACGCGAAAGATTAATTTGAAATGCACAATTTACAAACATGGTTTTTATTTGTAAATTACTCCCACTATTTTAATCAAAATCTTATGCCCCCACATAAGTTTCGGGAATTTAAAATATCCTAGCGGGCTTAAGGCCCAAATGCAATCTCCTAGTACCCACGACTCGTTGGCCATACTATTTGATTCAGTTGGTGGTCGATTACGTCGACGGTTAACCATCGCAGCTAACCCTTAAGTTCATTTAGCCTCGGTTTTCGATATGGACCCACGACTCGTGAGACATCCATACTTACTAGCGTTAAATCATGTCCAATACTCGTGGAGAGAAATGGTTCAATCCTAGACACCCCACGACTCGTGAGACAGCGCCTAAAACCTTGCTATCCCCTCCCTTGGCACTAAACTCGTGCATCGAGGCAATAGACATATCATCTTCCTATAGCTCGACCCATGACTCGTGAGACATCGAGATATATTCGTACAATATGCCTAAGACCTAGTAATTGGATAGGCTCGGACCATAGAGACTATTCATATGCGCACTCAGATTCGATTTAATATTCTAATTGAATTTTAAGTTCAATTGGAGGTTTTAAGTTTTCTTGTGCGAGGTCTCATCAGATTATGCTTTATCTTGTTTACGTGATCTATTCTAAGCATGCATGACATACATCAAAAGAATATAAGTAAACATACAACACCTAGCAGGATATGATTGATCGAATGCCCATCCTATGCGATTCATCACGAGCCAAGTGATGAATCAATTGGTCAGTCTAGGGTGGAAATTAAATGTCCTTACTATTACAATTTTCAAACCCATACATCATGGGCCTTCTTGTAATATCCAGCTTGATTGGGCCTCCATGTAATGAATTGGGCCTCCATGTTCTCCAAGGTAAATGGGCCTCCATGCGGATCTCCAAGTCTTCATGAGGTCTTCTCGACTCCAAGCCTAATCTAAGCCTAGCTTACATAATTTAAATGGTCCTATTCTATTACATTTGTTTGCGCAAGCAAGGGCACCAATCAGGCCCATTTAATTACAACCCAAAAATAAATAAACCAAAAACTACACAGGGCTTAAGGGCAAAATCGATCAATCCACACATTCACTCAAGAACATGCATAAATTCACATAAGGGCATAAATGTAAATTTACCGGCTTCATTAATTTTAATTCGCAAAAATTCATCCAAGTTAATTAATTTTGAATTAACAGTTAATCTCTAAGATTAATTAGCTCTTACTTGAGCTCTAAGTAATCTACAAACTTATCTTGATTAAATTGGTCAATTAAGGTAATCTAAATCTCTAAGATTCTTACCTCATCCAAAACTCTAAGTTTCCTAAAGTTCCCAAATCTCCAAGATTTTCAAGATAATCCTATTTTGTCTAGATTAGTTTAATTAAGGTAGTGTTCACATCTAACAAGATAACTACCTTATCCAAAAACTCCAAGTTTCCTAATCTCCCAAAATTCTAAATTTTCAGAATTTTTCAAAATAGGCAGAATTAGAGTCCAACCCAAACATGTCCAGTCGAGACCAATCATGGGCTGCCACATGGACAACCCACGCGCGACCACCAGGTGCGCGTGAGCTGCCCGCGGCAGCAGCCGCGGCGCGTGGGCTGCGTGCGGCAGCAGGCTGCCGCGCACAGCTGCACGCAGTTAGCAGCCTGTGGGCTGCTGCTGTGCGCAGCGTGCGCGGACAGCGTGCTGTTCGCACGCTGCCGCAGGCCGCGGCTCGCGGTGCGCTGCCGCGCACCGCCGCGGGTTGGATCCAATAAAAATATTTTATTTTTGTTTCTTCGATTACTTATGATTTAATTAAACAAACCCAGTCAATTAAATCCCAATCCAAAATAACATCAACGTGATAAAAAATTTCGAATCTAAAAGTATCCACTACAAGAAAAGCAGGTTTTTCCGACGGAATTTCCGACGGATTTTTCGGAAATTCCGTCGGAAATCAGCATTTTCCGACGGAAATTGCCCGTCGGAAAGGTCGTCGGAAATATGCTCGTCGGTAATTTTTCGACGGACTTTCCGACGGGTATTTTCCGGCGGATCAAAGCCGTTGGAAAGTTCGTCGGAAATTTTCCGACGGACACCTTCCGACGGCATTTCCGACAGGATTTTCCGTCGGAAATTAATTATATTTTTTTTAAAAAAAATATTTATTACTTTCCGACGGACTATCCCGTCGGAAATTTTTATTATTTTTTTTTTAAAAAATTATTTATTAATTTCCGACGGACTATCCCGTCGGAAATTTTTATTATTTTTTTAAAAAAAAATTTATTTATTTCCGACGGAATATTCCGTCGGAAAATTTATTATTTTTTTAAAAAAATAATTTATTATTAATATCATTGTTGATAAACCAAGACAAAAATATTTAATGGTGGCTAGTTAATGTCACGGACTGTTATAGACCCAATTAATATTTAATGTTTCTACAACGCAAAGATATAGCTTCCTATGGTATAAATAAATAAATGAAAGATATCACCTTTATATACTATGAAATGGGCAGTCAAACACGTATCCACATAATCGACAAAAGAATATGAATAATTTTTATTCTCGTGAATAGCTTGTAACTTAAAAATGAAAGATCCTACGTTTATATACTATGGAAGTTCTAATGATATTTATGAGATAATGAGGAGGATGCAATTGAAGAAATTCACCTCTTACTAGTCGACATGGAATCTGCTGTCATCCTTTAGGAACAATTTCGCTGAAGTTTTGAGCCCTGTGATGATTCTGCAAATAATAGTAAAAGTTAAATAAATTTCCTAATAATGACTTCGAGGTAATAAACTTAAGAAAAGCAACTAAAATTTAAATACATGCTAGTCTTGAAAAATACTAGGTGGATCCTTCAAGAAGCTAAACTTAGAAATTTGAACCAAAGTCGAAAACAGCATGCTATTTAATATGTGTACTTAAGAGAATTGCATGAAAGATAATTGTGTAGTAAACGACTCAAGTTTTTTTACGTACCTCCTGAGAGCAACAACATGACGTAAATCAAGGAAAATAGAATGTTGCCAAAAAGCGGAATGTAGCATTCACTCTATAAACTCCAATAATAAGGAAATGGATATAAGATCAAGGGAAAATACAAAAACAGAATGAAATTAATTCAAAAAGTTATAACTGAAAATCAAACCAAATAAGTTAAAAATTAACAAAACACATTTCAAAATGTCAAGTTACTTGATACTCCACTTGACCTCGATCGGTAAAAGTCCGTTCGATTTCTATTCGTTTATCAATGAAACCAATCTTAGACACAATTTCAAACTTGATATAAATTCAAACCAACCTTGATCAATATGTCATTAAATTACTACTTAGACTCATTTACGCCCCTACCTACAACGCTAACTAAAAATGTTATTATCTAGATGAATGTCGTATAAGAACATTTGTTATCTAGATAAATGAAAAATTACCTTTTCATTATAAAGATGAAAAGTAGGAAACTCCTAGCAATATTTAGCTATCAAACAGGAGATTATCTCATTTAGTACAACTGTTTCCACCTTATGGAATGAGTACAGTAAAGAGTTTTTTACCAACTAAAGCTTCCAAGATCTACCTCGAATCCAAATCCTTCAATTCAAGTACAAGTCCCCATAAGAATATTTTGCATTTCTATTTTCACAAAGAATTAAATTGACTTCTAAAGTTAACAGACATGGAGTAATTTGCTGTCCAGTCTAATTCAACTCTCAAAGTAGATGCGGTCAAATAAAAGAGTACCCTTCACATGGTTTCCACCTCGGTACACAAATATTTTCAATGTTCTCCCTATATCTAAACCATATCATATTAGATCTAATTTAATCTTATTTATTCTAAATCATGGAAGAAGCTCAATACTTCAATACCAACTCACCAATTGTGCACAATAAATGATACAACTAATATTCATCAAGAAAATTAATAAATAAATATTCGACAATTAAATACAAACCTGCTACTAATGTAACACCAACTTGTGAAGAATGATTAATATTTGATACTGCAAAGTTCTTTCGTGCTTAGTAACTCTTGTGGAAGTTCACAATTTTGAATCTGAAATCCATCATAACTAAATTTCAGTAGGAAAAGCTTGCATGTTAAAAGCACTATTCTTTTTTAACAGGAAACATTAAAAGGTTGCAGAAACTATCCACTTAAGATAGATGGAGTTTGGTATACACTGAAAATCCACTAATTCCAACAAATTGTAACACTTTAATGGAAAATTAGAAGTAATCGTTAATTCTAAACATGTAATTTTAGAACAAATAGTCGCTATATAAATATAAAAGCTTTAGTACAATAAAGCGCTCACAAGACCTATGCTTTGGGTACATCGTGAGATAAAGCGCAACTAATCATTCATATAAAATATTCAAAGAATCAAACAAATTTCGAGAAAATCTTGTATCAAAGTCAATCCCAGGTTGAAAACATCATTGGTTAATTAGAAGCCAACTTGCCCAGTAAAGGAGCCCCAAAAAGTAAACACTAATACCATTTCAGAACATCAGAAGTTTTGGAACATATAAAATACAAAAGTCAAGTATTCTTAGGTCCAGTTATCCAGAAAACAATTGGCATCAATCCAATTCAATCCACATTTTTTAGGATTTTAACAGAATACAGAGAAGCCAAACCAGTTTTCGAACTTGTTTTGCAAAACCAGCCAAGCCAACACACACTTTCCAGTATGTAAACATTGATAAAATAATCCAACGAAATCAAAATCTGATTTTTCCCAAGCCCAATCAAAGTCTAAGTTCCCTTCAGAAAGGACCAGCACTTGGACTCTTCATCAATTAGAAAATCTCCTTACAAAATAGTCCCAATAAAATAAAATTAAAAATGTTATAAATCATAGCCAAGGGAAGAACATCAACTACCCAGTTTTCGCAACACTTTCAACTAAACCCTTACTTTCACCTAAAAGATGTATAGCAACGATATAATTTAAATTACCAAAATCACATGAAAATCTGAATCCCGTATAGTAAATTAACAGAGGAATAGCTTAAAGTTAATTTAACAGCTAATTCCTCTTCTTTCAAGTTCTAGTTGCTGAAGAATCAATCTTTACTTACCAAATTCAGTACGAGGTCGTTTCATCGAACCCGCCGATTGATGCAGCGACGCTTGCTGGTGATTCCAATAATGGTCCCCCATTCTCAATTAATAATCTGGAAAAAAAATCATATGAACATGCATTATTATATCAGGGCCGCACGAGTTCAGACAGGAGCGGCCGACGGCTGGGCTGAGCGGACTGGGCAGAAGCACAGGCGGCGCGAGTCGGGCAGTGGTGCAGTACGGGAAGTGGTGGGTTGATTGGGGTAGGGAGAGAGAGAGAGAGAGAGGAGAAGTGGGAGGATTGTGATGGCGGTAATGGCGGCGGTGGTGGTGGGTTTTGCCGCTGCGGCTAGGGTTTTGCAGCGGAGGAGAGAACTGAAACAAATGAGAAGGAGCTGCGCGGTTAGGGCTTTTACTCGCTTATTTTCCGACGGTCTTTGCCCATCAGAAATCTAATTTTTTTTTTAATTATAATTCATAATTATTATTGATCAATATTTAAACTTTTTTTAATTAAAATTATTTTATAAATGAAGAAGACTAAAATCGTGCAAAACGTAGTTAATCCGGTAAAAAAAAACTGTTTTGATTCAATTTTATTATGTATATTGAGGTTATTAATCCGGTAAAAAAAATTGTTTTAATTCAATTTTTTTATATTAATTGACCAAAGTCAACACTATTGACCCCGGGGTTATGTATATTGAGGTTATTCGTAATTAGATCGATCGATTCTCGAATTGAAGGTCTAATTGATCAAAGTCAACACTATTGACCCCGGGGTTATGTACATTGAGGTTATTCGTAATTAGATCGATCGATTCTCGAATTGAATTCCTAATTGACCAAAGTCAACACTATTGACCTCGGGGTTATGTACATTGATGTTATTCGTAATTAGATCGATCGATTCTCGAATTGAAGGTCTAATTGACCAAAGTCAACACTATTGACCCCGGGGTTATGTACATTGTGGTTATTCGTAATTAGATCGATCGATTCTCGAATTGAAGGTCTAATTGACCAAAGTCAACACTATTGACCTCGGGGTTATGTACATTGCGAGGTTATTCGTAATTAGATCGATCGATTCTCGAATTGAAGGTCTAATTGACCAAAGTCAACACTATTGACCCCGGGGTTATGTACATTGAGGTTATTCGTAATTAGATCGATCGATTCTCGAATTGAAGGTCTAATTGACCAAAGTCAACACTATTGACCCCGGGGTTATGTACATTGAGGTTATTCGTAATTAGATTGATCGATTCTCGAATTGAATGTCTAATTGACCAAAGTCAACACTATTGACCCCGGAGTTATGTACATTGAGGTTATTCGTAATTAGATCGATCGATTCTCGAATTGAAGGTCTAATTGACCAAAGTCAACAATATCGACCTCGGGGTTATGTACATTGAGGTTATCCGTAATTATTTGTTCTTCTTTTTTATATATTTTCAGATGAACATAACCCGTCGAAAAATTTAATTTTTCCTTTATTTTTTTAATATTTTCCATGGGGCATTAGTAACATAAATATACATACACATTTTATATATTTTCCGACGGCAACATTCTGTCGGAAAATGTTAATATACGTATATATATATATATATATATATATATATATATATATATATATATATATACACACACACACATATATATGTTACATATTTTCCGACGGCAAGCTTCCGTTGGAAACATTTTGTTTTTTAAAAAAAATTTCCGACGCCAATAATCCATCGGAAACTTATTATTTATTTTTTCTTTTTTTTTTAAATATTTTCCGAAGGATATGTTCCGTCGAAAAATATATTTTTGATTTTCGATTTATTAATTGCAATTTCCGACGGATATATGCCGTCGAAAATTTGATCTCTATTTTTTCTTTTTTTTAATTATTTTCCGACGGATATGTTCCGTCGGAAAATATGTTTTTGATTTTCGATTTATTAATTGTAATTTCCGACGGATATATGCCGTCGGAAATTTGTTCTATTTTTTTTCTTTTTTTTTTTAATTATTTTCCAACGGATATGTTCCGTCGGAAAATATATTTTTGCCTTTTGATTTATTAATTGAAATTTCCGACGGATATATGCCGTCGGAAATTTGTTCTCTTTTTTTTTTTCTTTTTTTAAATGTTTTCCGACGGATATGTTCCGTCGGAAAATAAATAATATATTTTTGGTTTATTTTTTAAAGGAATTTCCGACGGAATATACCCGTCGGAAATAAGTTTCCATGAATTTTCTTAGAAAAAGTGCATTTTCCGACGGATTTTGTTGTCCGTCGGAAATGCCGTCGGATATTTCCGACGGGTTTTCCGTCCGTCGGAAATTCCTGCTTTTCTTGTAGTGATCCATTAACTCCAAGTTAAATAACAAACGTCCTAAAACATGCAAAGTTAAAGAACTAGCCACACATAAATCAAACATATGATTTATAACACAGAATTTGCAAATTTATATATATACAAAGCCTAAAGTTGGCTCTGATACCACTGTTGGGATTCGGTAAGATAAACAGCCCTAGGCACAGCGGAATATAAAAATTTTAGGACCTCTTACGGAATCTTGCCAGGATACTACTCTAGGTGTATATATATAAATATTAATTAAAACGATAGTATAAGTTTACACGTTATACCTATCTCCTTGCAAATCCAAGTTGGCAGTCAACAAAAACGAACTCTGATTTCTGCTCCAGCAAAATCGATCCAGACCTTTTGAGTAGCGCCCCACGTGTTGCGCCTCTACGAGTTGATACACCACAATATCACGAAAATAATATATCTTGATCGACTAGAACACAAGATGTATTATGATCTAGGAATTAGGAACGATTTAGGAACAAAATCGAAAACGAAAAAAATTCTTCCACAGGGAAGAAGTGGTTCGGCCGATTGCACAGGGAGAGGGAGAGAGAATTTTGCTCTTGTTGAGTTGTGTGAAAAATAACTACAAGATAGCTACTTATAGTTATCTCCCTAACCTAGTCCTAATATGACTAGGTTTCCTTTCTCCTACATGGGCCATGGCCCTCTTTAATTAGAAGACCAAGTCTTCTAATTAATTCATGGCCCAGTTAATTAATTTGACCAGGCTTTATTTAATCTCCCAATTAAATAGTCCAATTAATTAACTTAATCCCATTTAATTAAACCAGACTCTAAGTCCATTTAATTAAAATCCCTTCTACCTAATTAAATCTAACTTAATTAATTAATCCATAAATTAAATTCCAATTTAATTTATGATCCTGATCCAATTTCAATTGGATCCCAATTTGTTTCAATTGGGTCGACCCAGTCGACCCACCCATAATAATCGACCCAGTCGATTATTCACCCAGTCGACCCAGTCGACTCGGTTGTTCTTATTTCCTCGCTTTCGCTTCATGTGTATTGTGTATGCCCTCGTAGGCTCACCACATAATTGGCTGTGGGTTATAATTAAATATTATTTAATTATTCGAGTAAGACTTACTCTAAATCAATCGAACACTCTGTCGATTGACCATTCCAAAATTAGCACCCCTGCTAATTTGGGAATTCTCCCACACTCCACGGTCGATGTCCAGCCACAAGCCCATGGAGCCCAATCACTGGTGAATAGATTCAGTGAACCTTTTATCATTTATAATTTCCATATACGACATAATATCTCCATCGATCAATCTCTCAGTCGAGACTTAAGGGTATGGTCTTTCATCGGATTCCCTTTTCTTTTGTCTTGACCTTATGTACTCTGATCTCGAAATAAATTCTCTTTGACTTAATCTTTATGAGCTACTTACATAAAGTCGTCAGATACCTTGGCCAAGGATTTTACCAGAATTAATTTCTCACAGAAATCCATAGGAGAATTTCTCAACCTATCAAGTCGGGTCAATGGATCCTTTGTTGATGATATGAATCTGCATACGAGTTCCTCTATACCCAATATGAGTCCATAGAGACTTTCTGGCGATCCCCAGTCAGTCAGAACTCATATCAAAACATAGACTTTCTCGCACCAGATAAACCCTATCACCTCAAGTAGTTAGGGATCGTTCCTCGTATACTATTATAAATTTGGAATAACTTCAACCCCGATATGCGACTACCGCTTCCATGGTGAGTCATTTCCTAATTGGGGTATTCAGTGCGCTTGCCATCCCAGCAAGCCACCCACTTATGTGTATCGACCATCCCAATCACGCTCGTGGACCCCAGCGTTCTCCAGTTCATCGGAGTATACACAACAGTGAGAGTCTAACCGAATCCAACGATGTCCTATCTCGATTGGATTCTACGACTCTTGAATATGTTCTAGATCACGGCCTTGGGGATCAGTCCACGGGTTGTCCCATAGCCCTGTGATCTAAGGACTTCTATCCTTATGCGTAGATAATTATTACATAAGATAAAGTTGACCATTTAATAAAGTGCATTTATTAATCGAAATTGAATAGTTCCGCATTTATTACAATAAATACTAACCATACAGCTGGCTTGCAGGACACTATTTCTATCAGTATTTAAACATGTTTTTAGTATCCTTAAAAAAATGGTTTAAACTTTGAACTTACCCCTTGTAGAAAATTTCAAATTTTCCACTAGCTCATAATATTACGAAATAGACTTGAATCATACGAAAAAATGTCGAGGTTTTTGTACTTGCCTTATGGACAATTTTTTTTATAAGATTTGGAATATCCATAAAAAATTGACTTAAGTTGTGAGCTTAACTCTACGAGTAATTTGATTTTTACACGGCCTCAAAATATCGAAAAACAAATTTATAACATAAGAATAACATTGTCCTGGGCTGTGTACATACCACTTAGAATATATTTTTGTATTTAAACTGATTTTTTCCTGGGCTATTTTTTTATTGACTCAAAATATTACAAAACTGACTTGAATCATACGAAAGATTGTCGAGGGTTTTGAAATTACCACTATGAATAATATTTTTTTTATTGGAAAAAAATGTGAGCTTACCCCTTCGAGGGATCCAACTTTTTGACGGGCTCAAAATATCGAAAAACCGATTTATAAAAAAAGAAAAACATTGCCCAGTTATATTTACGTACTACTTGATTATATTTTTGTATTTAAATTGATTTTTAGTATCCGAAAAAAATTATGTTAAAACTGTGAACTTGTCCTTGGAGAAAATTTCAATTTTTCCACTTGCTCAAAATATTACTAAACTAATGTTTCCACTGGCTCAATTTTTCAACCACGCATGCCATTGTTCTAACAAAGAAGCTCGATATTTTCACCGACTACTTAGGGTAGTGTTTGAAACTGGGGACTATCCTGACTAATTTGCTCAGTTTTTTTACCGACTACTTTTTCAATATCAGAATCTTTTTCTTTTCCTCCTTCACTTGAATCCTTGGATATTCCCCTTTCGACGTCCATTCCCTCGCTCGAGCATGAATTATGGAATTATGCTCATGATGATTCAAGTTTTTTAACTCTTCTGCTGACCCAGTCATTAGTCAGGGTCAAGTAAACGATACTGTTGGGCCGGTAAGCAGTGGCCTGGTTATAGGGTAGTTCTAATCCGCAGTCAGTCACCCAAAGTTTTGCAGATTTTTTACTTTCTGATACCACAACCATGACTACTTCCTTTGAGACAGGTGGTTCTTCTGTAGGTCGGGCCGGACATAGGTCTCAAACAATTAAATTGAGCTTGGGCCATGATGGGTCTCATAATCGAGCTTGTCCAGATGAGTCGACTCCTTCGAAGTCTCAGGGGCATCAATGTTGGCAGCCTCCTCAGCCTTCTTGGCTTGAACAGCGAGAAGAAAACCAAACTCATGTGCCTCGGGATCCTCCTTATCACCATCTGGAATGGCGACATCCACCTCCTTGCCGTCCTCATCTAGGCTGGGATCCATCATCTTTTCGTCGAACTTTTCATTAAGGAAACCCCAAGCACGACATTGCTTCTATCCTCTAATGAACATCAAAATCAAATCGTCACCATACTGACGATCCACGAGCTCCTGATACACGACACTGTTATAAAACTCCAGCACAACCCGTTTCCTTTCCTCGACCGACACGCTCCGATGATGATCCAAAGCTTCCTGCTAACCTCTGGCAAAACCATCAGCCTCTTTCTCCACCACTTTTTCTCAAAGTCAATCTTCAACGTCGATATTTCGACCTCCAATTCGGCAACCCGAGCATCCTTTGTCAAAGCTTCTCCCTCAAGACTCTTGATCTTTTCCTCCAGCGCGCGTATTTGCTCCCTGGCCTCCTTGTTAAGACTTTTGAACCTCTCGGCACGTCTCCGAGCTGCGTCTGCCCTACAGGCGTTATGGAATATCAGCTGGTTGCTCTGCGAAGATACAGTACTAAGTTACGAAATTACGAAAATTATCGAACTACACTAGTTAAGAAATCGATGAATTATGATTTGTAATAGTAAGGCAATGCCGCTAATTGTAGAGCCGCTTGTAGACGAAGGACGTTGGCAGTATCGAAATTCAGCAGTGTCTGATGATCGACCAGAGCCAGAGTCGAGCATAATTTGTCCCAAACTTCAGGACTAACATCGGTGCTAAGGAAAGCAGGATTGATCATTGAACCTTGAGCTTTCCATGTAAGAAATGTGTTATTTTTTGTCAAATCAATGTGAGGTTTGGTTAGGGTTTTTTGGGATAATATTTTTTTTTAAGATTAGATTATTTTTTAAAATTTAGAAAGATAATTTCATTTCTAAAAAGAAAAAAATTGTTTGTTTTTCTTACAATTTTTTTCTTTAAGAGATTACCGAAATGTTTTCTGAAAAGCGATATAAACATGTCCTCAAAAGTCTATACTAATATTTCAGAAAAAAAAATCACAAAAGATGTCCTACTGTAATTTCTCTAATTTAAATGATCTTTCCTTTCTTGAGTGAATATAAGGGCTAAAATTAAATAGTTCCATTTACACAATTCGTTTCAGCAAGTAAACTCAAATTCTCACACAAAACCGGTACAAGAGATTGATTCTTTTTGCACATTTCTTCTCCCTCATTGTCTAATCACATACGAGTTTCTCACAATCATGGTGCTCGAGGTTAGCCTTATGTTTCATATTTTTGTTTTTTTGCACAATTAGGGTTTCATTTTTACTATAATTAATCGCTTATTTGAAAATAGGCGACAACGATATAAATAATACATCGACAATTCGGAGTGGATGCGAAGCGGTGATTACTCCCCCAATCGATTCCAAGCTCAAGCCGACGCCGTTAATTAAATATGCGGCGCTAAAACTCAAGTATTATTTTGTATAGTTATTACTTTCTGGTGTCTCTGATTTTGCTGCTTTGGATATTATTTCTAATTTATTTTGTGACGTACATTATTATTTTGAGTAATTGTTTTGTTGGAGTATGTTGATTTGTTTGTTTTATTATAATTTTGCAGCCGAATCCTGAGAATACCGTGGGGGTATTAGCAATGGCCGGAAAAAGGGTTCGCGTATTGGTCACTCCTACTAGTGATCTTGGAAAGCACTTGGCTTGCATGCACGGTAATGTTTTGCCATTGAGTTTAAATGCGTCTAAATTTCCGAATTTTACTAATTTAGTGTTGGATGAAGATGAAGATGAAAGAAGACAAGTAATTAAGGGAAGGTTTTGATGATTTCCAAAACATCATAATCAGCTAAGTATGGAAAGCTTAGTTCCCTTAGAAGAATTTTGAACTGGTAAAAGAAGACATCAGAAGAGTTCAAAGTTCAAAGCTCAGAAGACTAGTGATCTCTTGCTGGATCAGCGAACAGAAGGGTAGATCATCAGCCGAGTCAAATCAGATGAGTTCAGTATTTGATCAGCAGAGTATCTATCAGCAGAGTCGTTTTGATCAGCAGAGTAGAAGAGGTCAAGAGATTAGTCCAACGGTAATAAATGCACTTGGTGTAATAAATGCTGTAAGAGAAGGGTAGTAATGACAAATGATTGAAGATATCCTCGGATCAGCAGAGTGCATTAAATGCAGCATTAAATGCGATGGACAGAAAGGTACTGTACACAGTACGGAATGCTGCAGGGAGCCGTTTCAAAAAAGAGCTGAAGGATGGATTTGAATTGTGACTTGCCTTCAACGGTCATAATCTCATCTCCATGTATAAATAGAGCTGAATTTCAAATCGAGCAACAACACAACAACAATCAGAGATCGAAATTTTGAAGCAAAATTTCTCTAAGTCTCAAAAGCTCGAACAGCTCACTCGTCTGGTGGAAGTCATCTGTTGACAGAAACCCAGTTGAAGAAATCAGAAAAACATTATCTGAGTGATTTTGTAATAGCTGAGTGTTGTGCGAAGTGAGAATCCATCTGTGTGAGTGATTCTACTTTAGAGGATAGGTTTTCTTTGTGAATTCCTATTGCGAGCTTACAGCCTTCTCATTAGTTGTTTAGGTGTAAGTGGAGAAATATTGTAATCTTTGTGATTATAGTATAACCCAGAATCTGTGTGATCTGGAAGAGTGGACTAAAGGATTTTTATCCATATAACCACTATAAAAATTCTTTGTGTTATCTTGCATTTAAAGTTTTCTTGCATATTTTAAAGTTTGCATTTTAAACACTTTGAATCAATCAAAAAGATTTTATAAGGAGTTTTAAACAGGGGATAAAATCTTTTTAGAACTTAGTTTACTTGTGAAAAACACTTTCAAACAATCCGCTGCAAGTATACTCTTGAAAAACTGTTTGCTGAAAAACAGCTAAGTCATTGTAAGAAGAGTGGTCAGTCGTCTGTTCAAGATTTGTTCACGATCAGACTAGTCCGCTTACTGTTCTTCATCAGCTTAGTCTGCTGACAGAAGACTGAAAAGTTTTTAAGTTCAAAAATTTTCAGAGGTCTATTCACCCCCCCCCCCCTCTAGACCTCATCTGACCACTTGGGACCAACAAGTGGTATCAGAGCAGGTGGTTCATTAGAATCAGCTGCCTGATCAACGAGCTTGATCCGAGTGTTTTTCAAAGGTTTTCAAAACTTTTCAAAAGAGCATCTTTTTGAAAAACAAAAACTTTTTGAAAAATGGATTGTATCAGCCATGTTCCCCACATTGCTGGTATGTCTTTTGAGGATTGGAAAATCAGAATGGAGATTTTCCTTGCTGCCTATAATGACAACATGCACACATGTATCATTAAAGGTCCATTCAGATTCACAAAGACCATAAAAATAAATGAAGTAGATACGGTTGTGGAGAAAGACCTTCATGAGATGACTCCAGAAGAGATAAAGCTTTACAATCTAGATAAAGTTGGGAGATTCATCATGACTAAAGCCCTGGATAATGATCGGTTTGACAAGGTCAAACATTGCAAAACCGCAAAGGAGATGTGGGACAAAGTCAGAGATATGAGCGAAGGCAATGATGCTATTAAAGAGCATCAGCTCAGTGTTGCATTGGAAAAGCTGGACAACTTCAAGATGAAGTCTGGAGAAACCATTGATCAGATGGATACCAGATTCACCAGAACTCTGAACGAAGTTTTGAAGCTGGGAAAGACTTTCACTGACAAAGAGATTTCTGTCAGAGTACTGAAGGCTCTACCTTCCAAGTTCAACATGAAGGTGACAGCAATGGAAGAATCAAGAGATCTGGGCAAGATTTCTCTAACAGAGCTGTTCTCCGCACTCAAGGCTTATGAGTATAAACTGCCAAGAATGGGAATTGAAGAAACCTCAACTTCAGGACCCACAGCTGCACTTGTTGCTGCTGAAAACACCAGAAGACCAGCACAGAAAAGCAAAGAAGTGGACTCATCTGATGAAGCCACTCTACTCAACAAAAAGGAGTACACTGCTGGAGATGTAGCATTATTGATGAACAACTTCAAGAAGTTCTATAAGAGAAAGATGAAAAACAAATACAATCATGCTGCTTCTACTTCTAAACCTAACTTTTCTTCTCAGGATAAAGAAGATTATAAATCAAAACTGATGTGTTACAACTGCAGGAAATTGGGACACTTCATAAGAGACTGCCCATATCCAAAAGCAGAGAAGTACACTGAGGAAGAGAAGAAAATGAGAAAAGAAAGAAAGCATCAGAGAGCCAAGGCAATGATGGCTGAAGCAGAAAAGCCAGCTGCTGTCTACTCATCTGATTCAGACTCAGACTCGTCTGATGAAGAATCATCTGATGAAGAAAAACCTGCTCTCCTGTGCCTGATGGCAAAGGAATCTGATGACTCTGAGGATGAGGTAACTCCTCAAGAAAATGAACTGTTTAATTCTCTAGAGCAAATGATGTTGAATAATACTACTATTGCTGGAGAGTTTGTTAAGCTTAAGGAAGAGATGAACTTGCTAAAAGAGCAAAATAGTTCACTGAAACTTTTAGCTGAAAAGCCAAAAGAATCAGCTGAATATAAACAGCTTGAGCAAGAGCATGAATCTCTGAAAGCTGAATGTGAGGTTTATAAAGGAAAAATCATGGAACTTGAGAAAATTATTGAGTCTCATGATAAGTCTACTGTTGCATCCATGCATACATCTAAGAAACAGAAGACACCTTTGGAAAAGGATAATCTAGAATTGAATCATACTGAAAAATTTATTTCTGCTGACAATAGTAAGGTCATTCTGTATGTTCAAACCTCTAGACCTACCTCATCTGAGAAAGTGGTAAAGGAGAAGAAATCTCCTAAGGCTAAAAAGAGCAAAGAGCCTAGTGTAGGAAATCAGACTAGTAAGACCAAACAGCAGAGTCCTAAGAAGTCTGCTGATAAAGCTAAATTGAACCAGTCTGTTGGTAAAGCTAAGTCTAAACAAGTTGAGCAAGCACCTAGTAAACCAAAGAAGCATAAGAATAAGAAAAATCAAAATGCTTGGTATGGAAATGAGTCATATTATGTGCAACCTGCTGCATATCATCCTATGTATCATGCACCTCAGTTTCCTAATTACTATGCACCTTACCCTGCTCATCCAATGCATGCATATTCTGCATATCATGCACCTTACCCTGCTTATGAACATTATTCATATCATACTGATCATCAACATGACTTATCTGATAACTATGATAAAAATGAAACTGTTCATGCTCCTAAAACTCAGAAACCTAAGAAGCCTAAGACTTCAACATCTTGGGTTGTCAAGGGTGGAACTAATCCTTCAGGACCCTCTCAATAAGGGTACCTAAAACAATTTTGTTTTTGTTTTGTAGGTTAGGATTAGGAGTAGGAGTAAAGTAGAGAAGATTTGGTACTTGGACAGTGGTTGTTCAAGGCACATGTGTGGAAACATACATGAGTTGACTGATGCAGTTGCTGTGGATGGTCCAAAAGTCACTTTTGGAGACAGCAAAGAAGGCAAGATTAAAGCTAAAGGAAGATTAATCAAGGGAAACATAGAGATATCTGACGTCTCCTATGTTAAAGGCCTAAAATATAATCTGCTGAGCATAAGTCAATTTTGTGACAAGGGATATTCAGTCATCTTCTCAACAGATAAGTGCTACGTTGAACAAATTGGTACAAAGAAGGTAATTTTATCTGGAAGACGACAAGGAAATATCTACATAGTTGACTGGAATTCTGTTGACAAGAATTCAAGTGTTTGTTTGGTGGCATCTGCACCAAGTGAAGTCAGTTGGCTATGGCACAAGAGGATGAATCATTTAAACTTCAAGACCATAAACAGATTAATCAAGAATGATTTGGTAGAAGGGATTCCAAAAGCAGTCATGAGCAAAGACAAGCTCTGTGATGCATGTCAGAAGGGTAAACAAATCAAGTCATCTTTTAAAGAAAAGAAGCACCAATCTTCTGGAAGAATATTGGAGCTGTTGCATATGGACTTATTTGGACCCATTGATCCAGTCAGCAATGGTGGAAAGAAATACTGCCTAGCTGTTGTGGATGATTATTCAAGATATACTTGGGTGATCTTCATGAAGAAGAAAAGTGAAACCAAGGAACATCTTACAAATCTGATGGAACTGATCCAGAATGAGAAGAGTATCAAAATATTGAAGATCAGATCAGATAGAGGGACAGAGTTTACAAACTCTACTGTTGAAGAATACTGTAACATGAAGGGAATTCATCATGAGTATTCTGCTGCCAGAACCCCTCAACAGAATGGTGTTGCTGAAAGGAGAAACAGAACACTAAAAGAAGCTGTCAGAACCATGATAGCTGAAGCTAAACTGCCTCAAAGATTTTGGGCAGAAGCAACAAATACAGCATGCTTTACCCAAAACAGATGTATGATCAACAAAAATCAGAACAAGACTCCATATGAAGTTTGGAACAACAGAAAGCCAAACATTCATTACTTTAAGATTTTTGGTTGTAAATGTTTTGTATTGAATAATGGGAAAAATCACCTTACTGCATTTGCAGAAAAGGCTGATGAAGCTGTTTTTGTAGGATACTCATCTGTTAGTAAGGCTTATAGAGTTTTCAATAAAAGAACATTGCTAATAGAAGAATCTATCCATGTAGTATTTGATGAGCCAAGTCAATCTTCTGAAAAGAATCAAAGTGTAAATCAAGATCTGTCTGCTGATTTACAGAAGTTAGATGTTGGAAGAAATGAAGAATATGTTCCCATCATACTACCTAATCTAAGTTCAGCTGCTAACTCAAGTGCTGTTCATAATCACAGTGCTGATTGTCTAACAGACGAGTTGCTAACAGCTGACAGACCAGAGACTGTTCAACAGACCACAAATGTTCAACAGACTACTACTGGAACTCCAACAGTAATGTTGCAAGATCATAACAGAGGACAACATCCTGATTTGCAACCTGATCTCAGATGGCTCAAGAATCACCCTCCTGAATTAGTCATTGGTGATCCTTTAGATAGAGTGAAAACAAGAAGAGCTGCTGCACAAGATGCTATGTTTGTTACATTCCTATCTCAAATAGAGCCCAAACAAATTGAAGAAGCTCTAAATGACTCCTTCTGGATAGAAGCTATGCAAGAAGAGTTGAATCAATTTGAAAGGAATGAAGTCTGGTACTTAGTTCCTAGACCAAGTCATCAAAGAGTAATTGGCACTAAGTGGGTATTCAGAAATAAAATGAATGAAGATGGTGTTGTCACCAGAAACAAAGCAAGACTAGTGGCCAAGGGTTATTGTCAAGAAGAAGGAATTGACTTTGATGAAACTTTTGCACCAGTAGCAAGACTTGAAGCAATCAGACTGTTTCTTGCCTATGCTGCTCACAAGAACTTCACTGTCTATCAGATGGATGTGAAGTCTGCTTTTCTCAATGGAGAATTGCAAGAAGAAGTGTATGTTGAACAACCTCCAGGATTTGAAGTCTATCAAGAAGAGGACAAAGTATATCGTTTGAAGAAAGCCCTTTATGGACTGAAACAGGCTCCAAGAGCATGGTATGATACCCTATCTGATTTTCTTTTAATTAAAGGATTTCGAAAAGGTAAGGTAGATAAAACCTTGTTCACAATTGAATGGGAAAATCATATATTACTTGTGCAAATATATGTGGACGATATTATTTTTGGTTCAACTAACCAACAGATGTGTGATAAGTTCTCCAAGCTGATGCAGAATAAGTTTGAAATGAGCATGATGGGTGAACTTAACTACTTTCTTGGATTGCAAGTTAGACAGTTGCCTGATGGAATATTCATCAGCCAAGCAAAGTACACAAGAGATCTGTTCAAGAAATTTGGTATGGAAACTAGCTCAACAGCTACCATTCCTATGTCTACAAGTCTTCGTTTGGATAAAGATGAAAATGGCAAATCAGTGGACATAACCAAATATAGAGGCATTATTGGTTCATTGTTGTATCTAACAGCAAGCAGACCTGATATAATGTACTCAGTTGGAGTCTGTGCAAGATTCCAATCAAACCCCAAAGAATCTCATCTCTTAGCTGCCAAGAGGATATTGAAGTATGTTAAAGGCACTCAAGAATTGGGATTGTGGTATCCTAGAGAATCTGGATTTGAACTCATTGGTTATTCAGATTCAGACCTTGCTGGCTGCAAGATTGACAGAAAGAGCACAACAGGTGCCTGTCAGTTCTTAGGCAGTCGTCTGATCTCATGGATGAGTAAGAAGCAAACCTCAGTTTCTATATCTACTGCTGAAGCTGAATATATAGCTGCTGGAGCTTGCTGTGCACAGATACTTTGGTTGAAGCATCAACTAGAAGACTACAACATCAAGATCAGTGGAATTCCAATCTACTGTGACAATACAAGTGCAATTTCACTTACTCAGAACACTACAAGTCATTCAAGGACTAAACATATTGAGATTAAACATCATTTCATTAGAGATCATGTTGAAAAAGGCAATGTTTTGATTGAGTATGTTCATACTGATAATCAAATTGCTGATATCTTCACCAAACCTCTAAGTGAAGCAAGGTTCTCAACTCTAAGAGCAGAGTTAGGATTACTTAACTTGGATGCATAAGCTGAGGGGGAACTCATCAGAAGACTGGAGTTCAACAGCTTAGTCATCAGTTATTTCATTCAAGAATTAACTCTCAACAGACTAGTTAACTTATGAATTCTTAAAGACAGGGGGAACGTGTAAGACTAGCGGTACTTCTGTTCTAAAGATGAAATCTGTTAATGACAGTTAGTTGAAGTTATGTTACCAAGAAGATGTGTTCTTAATTCTTGAAGATTGAAGATTATTTTATCTTGCTGGATTGACAAACAGCAGAGGAAGATTACTAGCTATTGGCATTCTCTAGTAATATCAGATAACAGATCACTCGTCTGTCAGATAAGTTAAACTCTACTCATCTGATATCTTATATAAGCATGGTCATAAATCGTATCATAAGAAACGCGCTTTTATAAGTAACAGATTAGTGTCGATAGAGTTTCCCGCCCATCTGACAATAAAATAATAAAATTGAAATCCGCGACTCTCACCCACATGATTAAAAACTGTCAGATTAGATCAACGGTTCAGATAATTCACAGAAACCTAACCAAAAGGAAACCTATAAAATCCGATCTCAACAGCATAGTCATCTTACGCACTCAAAAACTCTCAAACTCTCTAACTCTCAAACCCTACTGCTTCGAAAGTTCACTGTTCTTTTGCAGAATCTACTCTCTAATCTCTGAAAATGGACAAGATTGTTGAGGGAAGATACTTCAACTACAGCAAATTTCACTTCTCTGGCACCGATTTGATGCGTTCTCTACTGGTAAAGATCAAAGAAGCATCACTGGTTCCTGTTTTGGAGGCTCACGAAGAAAGAGTCTACTTAGAGGATGTCTACCACTTCTACCTGACCAGAAAATTCAACGATGATGACACTGTTATGACTGCTGTCATTGGTGGTAAGAAAATCGCTGTATCTGCTGCTGTTCTTAGTGAAGTTTACAAGTTGTCAGACAAGGGAGGAGATGTGACCTCGTTAGGGTCAGAAAAAGAAGAGGAATTTTGGGAAATTTGTGCTAAGAAGGGAGAGAAAATGACTGGGACTTTGATGAAGACCCAGCTGAAGGATGAATACCAAAGATTTGCTGATATCATAGCAAAGGTTATGGATTGTGCTACGGGTTCTCTGGATGGTTTACCCAGAAGAAGGCTCTACACCATGATTTGCATCTACTATGGGATGAAAGTGAACTGGGCTGCTCATGTTTATGAGCTGTTAAGTGACAAAAGGCATTCTCATGCCATTCTGCTGAGTAATTTGTTTGCTTCTCTACAATGCCCTATGGGTGGAGGAAAGCAAACCCATGGAAGCAAAGAGTTCAAACTCTACGAACCAGTAAGGCAACTGGTGGAAAAACCAAAGAGAAAAGCACCCAAACAGTCTAAGAAGACTCCTTCTAAGAAGAGCAAGAAGGAAGGTCAGACTAGTCAGTCTGCTGAGCCAACAGCACAGTCTGCTGTTGTGGCTGGATCAGCAGAGCCTGAAATTGAAGTCTCTAAGAAGGTGGTAGATGACTTCACTGTTGAAATTGAAAATATGAAGACAGGGTCATCCTCTGAAGAAACTGAATCTGAAGAGGAAATTCCACTTCAAAGGCTGAAGAGACTAAGGACTAGGAGTGAAGCAAGGGGACCTCCTACTGCCAACCCCCCTGCTGTCAAGAAAATTCCTAAGTCAAAGGCCAAGAGAAAGGTCACTTTCCCTGAAGAGCCTGCTGTAACTGTGAGGAAAACAACAACTGAAGCAGAAAGGCCATTAAATGTTGAAGAACCAGTTGTTGAAGCTACTAAGGCTGCTACTGCTGAGCCTGAAAGTGGTCCTACAGTTGAAATGACAACAGAAGCCTCAACTGCTGCACTATCTGCTGATGTAGAAAAGGAACAGCAGACTAGTACACCACTGGAGGGAGAAATTCTGTTAATACATCCTACTCCAGTTGCTGCAACACCTATCCAAGCAGTTGAAAGCCCTGAATCAAGAAGAAAGAGGTTAGGCAAAACCTCAACCTATGTAACTGCTGCAGAGAAGATGAAACTGGATGCTGCTGAAAAGCAAAGGATTGCTGCTGAGAAAGCAGAAGAAGATAGGCTGAAAAGCCTAGAGTTAAAAAGGCTGGAAGAAGAAGCCAGCAAAATGACTCAAGAGCAGAGAGATGCTTTTGAGGCAGCAGAGTTGGCTGCTGTCATTGAAGCTAGCATCAAGGATGCTCATGGTCATCAGCATAGTGGTGGGATAGTTATTGGTGAGCAAAGAGATCCAAATAAACCAATACCAGCTATGCCTGCACCCAAGATTAAGGAAAAGAGAAGAGAAGAAGTCAAACTGTCTCTTGAAATTGTCAGGGAAGACCCTGCAATTTTTGAAGAATTCCTAAGAAGACTGGATGCTGAAAATGAAAGAGTCAACCGTCTGACACTCTTCCATTCTGAAAAGATCAAATACAATAGATGGAGAGAATACAGATTAACAAAGAGTCCTGCTGAAATGGCTAAGTGGAAAGAATTCAAGGCTACAGAAGACTGGTTACTTAAATGGCTTGAGACAAATTCAATCATTCAAGCACTTGATTCAGAGTTCTTTCTGGACAGGTTGAGGATGAGAATATGTCATGTAGTCAAGGAAGAGGCCAAGAAGATCTTTGCATCCATTCCTGAGGATTTTGATGACTCAGTAGATCTCAAAGAAAGATCTATTAAGTTGGCTATTGCTCAAGCAATGGAGCTTTGGGCCAAGAAAGCAAGGAAGTTAAGGGGACAACCAAGCTCACTGGTCCCACTTCCTAACATCAAGCATATTGTCTATGGACCAAACATCAAACCCTATGAAGAGCTGCCAGAGGAACCAACAACTACTTTTATTCCTCTTGACAACTTTACTTGGATTTGTAACAGGTCAGCAGTGGACAATGAAGGTTTGATGAGGACAGTTGAAACTGTCAAGAAGATTATATCACCTGCTGATAAAGAAGGAGCAGAGTCCTCTGATCAACCAAAGCAAATTGAGGGTACTTCAGACCCATCTGATCAAGACAAAGTGCAGGATGATAAGTCTGATGCTGCTGATTAATCGCTTATTTGAAAATAGGCGACAACGATATAAATAATACATCGACAATTCGGAGTGGATGCGAAGCGGTGATTACTCCCCCAATCGATTCCAAGCTCAAGCCGACGCCGTTAATTAAATATGCGGCGCTAAAACTCAAGTATTATTTTGTATAGTTATTACTTTCTGGTGTCTCTGATTTTGCTGCTTTGGATATTATTTCTAATTTATTTTGTGACGTACATTATTATTTTGAGTAATTGTTTTGTTGGAGTATGTTGATTTGTTTGTTTTATTATAATTTTGCAGCCGAATCCTGAGAATACCGTGGGGGTATTAGCAATGGCCGGAAAAAGGGTTCGCGTATTGGTCACTCCTACTAGTGATCTTGGAAAGCACTTGGCTTGCATGCACGGTAATGTTTTGCCATTGAGTTTAAATGCGTCTAAATTTCCGAATTTTACTAATTTAGTGTTGGATGAAGATGAAGATGAAAGAAGACAAGTAATTAAGGGAAGGTTTTGATGATTTCCAAAACATCATAATCAGCTAAGTATGGAAAGCTTAGTTCCCTTAGAAGAATTTTGAACTGGTAAAAGAAGACATCAGAAGAGTTCAAAGTTCAAAGCTCAGAAGACTAGTGATCTCTTGCTGGATCAGCGAACAGAAGGGTAGATCATCAGCCGAGTCAAATCAGATGAGTTCAGTATTTGATCAGCAGAGTATCTATCAGCAGAGTCGTTTTGATCAGCAGAGTAGAAGAGGTCAAGAGATTAGTCCAACGGTAATAAATGCACTTGGTGTAATAAATGCTGTAAGAGAAGGGTAGTAATGACAAATGATTGAAGATATCCTCGGATCAGCAGAGTGCATTAAATGCAGCATTAAATGCGATGGACAGAAAGGTACTGTACACAGTACGGAATGCTGCAGGGAGCCGTTTCAAAAAAGAGCTGAAGGATGGATTTGAATTGTGACTTGCCTTCAACGGTCATAATCTCATCTCCATGTATAAATAGAGCTGAATTTCAAATCGAGCAACAACACAACAACAATCAGAGATCGAAATTTTGAAGCAAAATTTCTCTAAGTCTCAAAAGCTCGAACAGCTCACTCGTCTGGTGGAAGTCATCTGTTGACAGAAACCCAGTTGAAGAAATCAGAAAAACATTATCTGAGTGATTTTGTAATAGCTGAGTGTTGTGCGAAGTGAGAATCCATCTGTGTGAGTGATTCTACTTTAGAGGATAGGTTTTCTTTGTGAATTCCTATTGCGAGCTTACAGCCTTCTCATTAGTTGTTTAGGTGTAAGTGGAGAAATATTGTAATCTTTGTGATTATAGTATAACCCAGAATCTGTGTGATCTGGAAGAGTGGACTAAAGGATTTTTATCCATATAACCACTATAAAAATTCTTTGTGTTATCTTGCATTTAAAGTTTTCTTGCATATTTTAAAGTTTGCATTTTAAACACTTTGAATCAATCAAAAAGATTTTATAAGGAGTTTTAAACAGGGGATAAAATCTTTTTAGAACTTAGTTTACTTGTGAAAAACACTTTCAAACAATCCGCTGCAAGTATACTCTTGAAAAACTGTTTGCTGAAAAACAGCTAAGTCATTGTAAGAAGAGTGGTCAGTCGTCTGTTCAAGATTTGTTCACGATCAGACTAGTCCGCTTACTGTTCTTCATCAGCTTAGTCTGCTGACAGAAGACTGAAAAGTTTTTAAGTTCAAAAATTTTCAGAGGTCTATTCACCCCCCCCCTCTAGACCTCATCTGACCACTTGGGACCAACATTTAGAAATTGTGGGTTTACAAATTGAGCTAAAGATGTAAAGCTAACATATTAGGCAATTATGATTTGATTGAATGTTTTATATTTAATTATGAAAGGATGCAATAATATGTGAATTTTTTTTTTTGTGGCTTCCCTGGCTATGTTATGGCAGTCGTTTTCTGGTAATGGATAAGTGTAACTTTGTGATTATGTTGAATGGGGTTATTGTCATACCTCTTTAAATGTTGAGGTTTGCTGATATATAGGTCTAGAAATAGGTGGTGAGATGAACTTGACAGCTGGGATCCAGGTTGCACAGTTGGCCCTCAAGCATCGCCAGAACAAGAAACAGAAGCAAAGGATAATTGTGTTTGTAGGAAGGTAGAGATTATTCTGATATGTGTTTAATGTAATTCTTGTGATCTTGCTTGCAATTTTGATTTTACTTACTCTTTGTTTCCTGTGTTTTTAGTCCAGTAAAATTGGAAAAGAACAGTGTAGCTCTTGACTTTGTAAATTTTGGTGAGGAAGATGATGAAAAGATTGAGAAGCTTGAGGCATTGCTTGCTGCAGGAAATAACAATGATAGTAGTCTTATTGTTGATGTTTCTCCTGGTCCAAGTGCTATTTTTGATGTGCTAATGAGGTTCGTTCAAGTGCCATCCATGTGGATATAGACTGAGCTTATTAAATGTTGTTTATAACATTTTTTCCTTCTCCACATGGGCAGTACACCAATCTTTACAGTTGTTGTGGTTGCTTGCTAATTAGTCAGTTACCAGCCTGTGGGATGGGACTTGTGCCACTCGTGAGTTTTTGAATTATATTCTTAATTAAATAATTAAAATGAATTTATTTTCAATGGATAAGATGACCTCTCGACCATGGAAGTGTAGTTACTCAAATATGATGGTATTTCTTGATAAGTGCAATTTTGAAGGGACCGCATTTCAGGTTTAACCTATATGAAAGTTAGAGTTGAGCTTGCATGAACTTTGTTGGCTCATGATTCAGAAATTTGAATATAAAGTCACTTTTCCTATAGCATAGTTCTTAGATAGTTAGGAAGTCCACGTAGTGTTGTAGACAATGTCAGAGAGATGTTCCTTCTGGTCCTAATCAAGTTTTACATGGTTAAGTTTAATTTATGTTAACTACAACTCAATAAATTACTATTTTCTTTTGCCTATTGAGCTTACATACTTATCCCTTTTGCATGATAAAGTTGTTTACCTATCTCTGTTAATTGGTGTAGTTTGTGGAGAAATTATCTGAAACTTCTAAGTTCATGCTCTGACTTCTTATGCATGTTCATATATTAACATTTGACTGTAACATGTTTCATTTAAATTACAGACCGATGAGAATGCACTGTTACAGCAGTCACTTGCTATGTCCATGGATGATTCTTCATCTGATGTTGCTATAAAGGACACTGACATGTCAGATGCATCTGTTGATGATCATGATCTGCAATTTGTGAGAAATTATGTTGGTTAGAATATTTTTCCATTTTCTGTAAGTTCATTTTTGTTGCATATGATGTTGTATAGATTACGAAGATATTTATATTATGCTTTTCAGTGTAGAGCAATCTTGTATTTCCTTACTTTTATTGCTGTAAAAGAAAATCAGTTACTTGGAAGAATGAGGGACCTTTCCATAAAGTTGTTCCCTTTATTGAATTGAAGTCTTACGGACTTTTTGAGGCATATTGTTTCAGTATGTCGTAAAAATTTTATCAGGACACCTCTTTCCAGAGCTAAATAAAATATGATCGAGAGTCCTGCTTGCTTATCAGTACCTTTTGACTTGAAATTGATCATAAAAAGATGTGGATATTGATCATTTGTTTATATCTGAAATGCCGTGACTTCGTTATCCGACTTGCTACTTTTTCTTTGGCCCTTCTGATACATGTTTCTTGGTTGGTTATTGTAGCCCTTCAATTGTCTGTGCAAGAAGGTGCAGCAGATCAATCATTTGTTTCCTCCGTTCTTGCTTCAGTAAGCCTACGTGTCTTTACATTTTTTTCAGTTTCACTTTTATCATCAGCTTATTCGACATATATGTTGTATACTCTAGAACTTAGATTGCCACTCGTTGACTTTACATTCCTTGGTCGATTGCTTTAACAGCTTCCAGGAGTTGATCCTAATGATCCCCAAGTAAAAGATTTGCTTGCTTCAATGCAAAGTCAATCTGAGGTGAATTCAATTATTGATATTTAAGGTAGCAATTGAATTAGATGAACTTTTTATTTAGTTATATTCTACATTCATAAACTCTCTCTCTCTCTCTCTCTCAAACAATTAATTGGCCAAAATATTCAAAAATAATTTGATATAACAATCAGTTCTTTTTCATGATTTTTCGATAATTAATTGGAAATTTAGATGCTACAGGACGTGTAATACACGGATGCATTATCCTAATGACATGTGTCCTCATTGTGATCTAGCACTGACAAGGTACGGTTTTACAAAATAAAAAATAAAATAAAATTGGACATATGTCATTAGAAGAAAATAGCCTTGCAATGTGCAGCGTCTAAGTTCCCGTTATGTTTAGCTTGCCAAAATGCTAGAACTCTTGAAGGAAAAGAAGATCAATATTGTCCTTGATGAAAGATCTTCTTAACCTTTTATTTGATGAGTTGTTATCTAATAGTTTTACTTCTTTTGTTAACTTCTTGGAGAATGTTCAAGTCTTCTATAGAGAGCTAAGATCCTTTCATGTAGATTTTTTTAAATTGAAAATTTTTACCCTTCAAAAAGAAAAGGTTGAATTATGAATAAAATACCCACTGTGAACTACAGGAGTGTATGTGTTGCGTTCCAAATACTAATACGCAAACACGCAAGTATACGGTCGTTACAAGTAATATAAATCGATAAGTGCATACCGAGTATCGAATCCCAACGAATGGGTAAAAGGTGGGAATAAACGAATCAATCGAAGGCTTATTTTATCTAAGAATGCTTGATACAATATTATCGAACCCAAATATATGATAAGGGTGATTTTATTTAACTACGAGCGATAAAGTAAATCTAACTACGAAAGCAAGTAAATGGGGAGTTAATTATGCAGTAAGGAGGATTCATAAGCGATTAGTTAAAGCAGATAAATTATGCGGTTGTTAGGTTAACTATGCAAACAATCCCAGATTTAGTTGTTGTTTGTGAGTTCAAATTAGTTAAGTCTCCCTATCGGTTTGACTTAACTCTACCAATCTACCCAAACTCTCCATCTCCGGATCAATAACGAACATCGCTGTCAATCAATGCTCTAAGGAAAGTCCGAACCCAAAAGAGGATTCTAAGGCGTACCATTGTCACCCGGGACCTAAAACTAATCCGAATCCCCGAATAAAGAGAATCTAAGTTATTTGATGCATTTACGAACGAACCCATTATACAAACACGGACCAAACTAGGTATATGTCTATCCTAGGTTGAAATCCACAAATCGTCACTCACCTAACTTTCTACATCCTATGTCTAGGTTGCATTAAAGGTAGATGGCCAAAAGTGCGATAAAACAATAAACCCAACAAATCAAACATAACCCAACATCAAACATAATTAATCAAACGATAACAATGACTCGACAATTAATATATTGTGCTCGTGTTTGCTATTCAAGGATTCAATGACATTCATATGTATCTTTCGATAGCATACCAACCTATCAAATTAAACTAAGCCAATTTACGTATAAATGGACTAAAATCTAATCGATGTCATTTAAACATAAACCTTAAACGAATATGAAACGACATAGGTATATGTCTATCCTAAAATCGATTCACAATCCAAATTCATAATCAAATCCTCAAAATCACTATATCTAGCAATCAAGAATCAATAACACTCATCTCAAAGGGTTGTCAAACCACAAGACGAATAATAAACACGGAATCGGATTAACGAACACATATAAGCACCATACTAATCATCAAGACATCATTAATCAAACAATAACATAAATTTATATAAATCCGGAGAATTCCAATACACAATCATTCATCCAAAAAGGAAATAACAAACTCATCTCCTAATCATAGACAACTAGAAAATAGAAAGAAATCACCTAATCGAAATGGAATCGAGACAAGGATTCTCCTCCCTTTAATCACCACCTAATCACTCCCCAAGGGTGGTGATTAACTCACCCCCTTGGTGGAGTCTTCAAATACAAGAAAAACAAAGGAAAAAGTAAAGAGAGAGTTGAGGGAGGCAAAGAGAGAAAGGGAGGCAAAAAGAGGCAAAGATTGTGAGAGTTGTGTTTTAATTTCTCCTCCTAACCCTCTTAACCTAGGGAATCAAGACCAAAATGTCCCCCCAAGATGTTTTAATTACAAGTGGGAGAAAGAAGGCAAAGTACAAGAAACACCCTCTAAACACGCTGAAAAACAGAGCAGGTCTCGCGGCCGCGAGCCTGAACCTCGCGGCCGCGAGAGCTGGGCAGAAACTTTCTGCCAACACCTCGCGGCCGCGAGCTTTCTGCCGCACTTCCTTACGAGCAGCATATCTTTTGATTCCGAACTCCGAATACAGATCCGTAAAGTCCGTAGCGTAGCTAACTCACTCATATATGACATATCCAAAATTCAGCTCATTTGGATCATCCATGAAATATATATGCAAGTTCTAGTGAGCAGCTATCTACATTCTTGTACAATTTGCTACGAGTTCTATTTCCTTTGAAGCTCAAGCTTGACTCGCGGGGTGGGTAGAGCGACTCGCATCATTGATACGCAACTCCGAATCTCTCTAAGATGTCAATACCTACAAACCACGGAGAAAACGATCAAAACGAGAACAAAAACACAAAAACGAACAAAGGCCAAACAAAGGGGCCAAAAGCACAAAAGACACGAAAACACGCAAAGACAAACAAAAACTCGGATAAAAACAAGATATTTTGGGCTTAAAGATATAGGTAATAACGACATTTTCACGGCGTTATCAACACCCCCAAACTTAAACACTTGCTCGTCCTCGAGCAAAGAAAACAAAACAAGTACTAAACGTGCATGCTTAAGATCAAAATGCCAAAGCTTAACATTTTCAAATTATTCTTTGAACAAGCTCCACGTGTGTGTGTGATGACTTCGGCCAGGTTCTATTTTAGGTGAATACGCCCCAATAGATTAAAATCATCGGTTCTACTTGCATGGGCTCCTCACGTTAACTTAGACTATCTCCTAACCTTAGGTTTCAAACCTTATGCTCCAATCACATCATGAAACTAAGTTGTAGGTAATTTAAGAGTATTTTCCCTATTCTTGAATTAATTGGCAATTTTAGTCCCTAGCTCTTTCTCACATAATTGCTTTTCTTATGATTTACAATAATAACATAGCACTTTGTGCTTTACAATGATATTACAATACAAATCTAGCACTATTGATGGTTGCTTGTGATTCTAAAAATTTAACTTTGTGGGCTACTAGCACCATTCCTTTCCTTTGTGCATTACATTTGAATTTTTCACTACAAAACTTGCACAATTATAATGACATAGAGTTATTACAAAAATCATCCATGAATTTCATCAATGAAGGCTTAGCCTTTCTTTTCTCTCATAGAAGGGCATACATTTTAGCAACTTCTCTACTCATTTCTTTTAAGAGCTAGGTGTTCAAAGGTTTTTCATTCTCGAAAAGGGTTCACTCCCCCAAACTTAAGTCATTTTGCTCTCTTCACACTTAGTTTTCAAACTAAAGATTGGAGAGAAACTAAGTTACGCAAGAGGAGTCCTAGATCCTATTATCACTAAAGTTCTTTATCCACCTCAAATACAATCTAGCCTTAGCCAATGTGCTCAAATTTTGTAGAAGCATACTCAAATAATAATAAGAATTTGAAAAAATTTGGCGGGTCGACCTAGCATGTATGCAAGTACTTGCGACCTCTCTCCCCCAAACTTAAAACGCACAATGTCCCCATTGTGTGAATTGAGAAAAATGGAGGGAGGTCGACACGACATCCACGCAAGCACACAAAGAAAAGAAAAACAAACAAAACAAAGAAAACAACAAGGTAAATGATCGAGCACGGCTCTATCCAATTCAAACAAGCATAGATAATCAAAACCAATCAAGTACGGACATATAGATATAGCATTGTAAGCGCAAAATAAACCAAACGGAATGCAAAAATGTAAAGGTTACGCCCTTTTGTCGACCATAGAGTCCGTGCATCCCGTGGTTAACTTCCGTCTCGGATCCTCAATCATGCTTGCCATTACTTCTTTATCATGCACAATCATCACCTACAACACAACACAAACAAAAACAAAACAAAACAAAACAAGACAAGATGATGAAAAAGGGAAATAATACTTGTTTTAAGTCACGAGCTTGACTTGATACGAGGGATGAATTGATTGTCACCAAAACTACTCCCATCATCCATGATTCCACAAAACAGGCTCATCAAAATCTTAAGCTCTTCGCAATAGGCTGATCAAACCTCGCAAAGAAACAAAAAGATCAAAATTAGCACGAAGTATCAAGCTATCAAACACAAAACTAGCCATGAATATCATCAGATACTCCACACGTTACCACATTCCCCGGCAACGGCGCCAAAAACTTGTTGCGTTCCAAATACTAATACGCAAACACGCAAGTATACGGTCGTTACAAGTAATATAAATCGATAAGTGCATACCGAGTATCGAATCCCAACGAATGGGTAAAAGGTGGGAATAAACGAATCAATCGAAGGCTTATTTTATCTAAGAATGCTTGATACAATATTATCGAACCCAAATATATGATAAGGGTGATTTTATTTAACTACGAGCGATAAAGTAAATCTAACTACGAAAGCAAGTAAATGGGGAGTTAATTATGCAGTAAGGAGGATTCATAAGCGATTAGTTAAAGCAGATAAATTATGCGGTTGTTAGGTTAACTATGCAAACAATCCCAGATTTAGTTGTTGTTTGTGAGTTCAAATTAGTTAAGTCTCCCTATCGGTTTGACTTAACTCTACCAATCTACCCAAACTCTCCATCTCCGGATCAATAACGAACATCGCTGTCAATCGATGCTCTAAGGAAAGTCCGAACCCAAAAGAGGATTCTAAGGCGTACTATTGTCACCCGGGACCTAAAACTAATCCGAATCCCCGAATAAAGAGAATCTAAGTTATTTGATGCATTTACGAACGAACCCATTATACAAACACGGACCAAACTAGGTATATGTCTATCCTAGGTTGAAATCCACAAATCGTCACTCACCTAACTTTCTACATCCTATGTCTAGGTTGCATTAAAGGTAGATGGCCAAAAGTGCGATAAAACAATAAACCCAACAAATCAAACATAACCCAACATCAAACATAATTAATCAAACGATAACCACTGTTTTGAAAACCGGACCGGACCGGCCGGTTGAACCGGTTGAACCGCTAACCAGTCCCCAATCCGGTCCGGTTTACCCCTAAAAACCAGTTCTTAAATTAACCAGTGTGAACCGGTAAAACCAGTCCCAAAACCGGTAAAACCAGTGAACCAGTGGTTCACTTAATTTTTTTTTTTAAATTTAGAGTTTTTTTTGTTATTATTATTTATTTGAACTCTTGTTTAACATTTAATAGGATTACATTTATATATTTTAATTGAAATAACATTAATTATTTTAGTGTTTTAACAATCAATGAGGAACAAAATAATGCAATATTATACTTTTTTTTCACATAAAAAAGTACATAGCCATTTTCTCATCATTGTGAATAATATTATTTTTTGTATGAAATTATGCAAATCTCAATTACCATATAAATATCAACTTACAACAATAGAACCTAAATGAATAATCCAAAACTTTGAAAATGAGATGAATTTTTAATTTTATTGTCTTGTTTTGAATGTATGTATTTTTTAGAGATACTTGAGATTTATATTTTTGACATTGATCTTAATGTTTAAGACATTTTGATTATTTGCATGAAACAAAAAAAATTATATTGACAAAGTATGATTTTTTTTAATTATAATTGTATTTTAGATAATCTAAAAATATATATAAAAAAATATAACATAATAATAAAGTCACACCGGTTATACCGATCGAACCAGTGGTCGACCCGATCTAACCGATCGAACCAGTAACCAGTAGAGTTTCCGGTTCAATGACCGGTCCGATTTTAAAAACACTGACGATAACAATGACTCGACAATTAATATATTGTGCTCGTGTTTGCTATTCAAGGATTCAATGACATTCATATGTATCTTTCGATAGCATACCAACCTATCAAATTAAACTAAGCCAATTTACGTATAAATGGACTAAAATCTAATCGATGTCATTTAAACTCAAACCTTAAACGAATATGAAACGACATAGGTATATGTCTATCCTAAAATCGATTCACAATCCAAATTCATAATCAAATCCTCAAAATCACTATATCTAGCAATCAAGAATCAATAACACTCATCTCAAAGGGTTGTCAAACCACAAGACGAATAATAAACACGGAATCGGATTAACGAACACATATAAGCACCATACTAATCATCAAGACATCATTAATCAAACAATAACATAAATTTATATAAATCCGGAGAATTCCAATACACAATCATTCATCCAAAAAGGAAATAACAAACTCATCTCCTAATCATAGACAACTAGAAAATAGAAAGAAATCACCTAATCGAAATGGAATCGAGACAAGGATTCTCCTCCCTTTAATCACCACCTAATCACTCCCCAAGGGTGGTGATTAACTCACCCCCTTGGTGGAGTCTTCAAATACAAGAAAAACAAAGGAAAAAGTAAAGAGAGAGTTGAGGGAGGCAAAGAGAGAAAGGGAGACAAAAAGAGGCAAAGATTGTGAGAGTTGTGTTTTAATTTCTCCTCCTAACCCTCTTAACCTAGGGAATCAAGACCAAAATGTCCCCCCAAGATGTTTTAATTACAAGTGGGAGAAAGAAGGCAAAGTACAAGAAACACCCTCTAAACACGCTGAAAAATAGAGCAGGTCTCGCGGCCGCGAGCCTGAACCTCGCGGCCGCGAGAGCTGGGCAGAAACTTTCTGCCAACACCTCGCGGCCGCGAGCTTGAACCTCGCGGCCGCGAGCTTTCTGCCGCACTTCCTTCCGAGCAGCATATCTTTTGATTCCGAACTCCGAATGCAGATCCGTAAAGTCCGTAGCGTAGCTAACTCACTCATATATGACATATCCAAAATTCAGCTCATTTGGATCATCCATGAAATATATATGCAAGTTCTAGTGAGCAGCTATCTACATTCTTGTACAATTTGCTACGAGTTCTATTTCCTTTGAAGCTCAAGCTTGACTCGCGGGGTGGGTAGAGCGACTCGCATCATTGATACGCAACTCCGAATCTCTCTAAGATGTCAATACCTACAAACCACGGAGAAAACGATCAAAACGAGAACAAAAACACAAAAACGAACAAAGGCCAAACAAAGGGGCCAAAAGCACAAAAGACACGAAAACACGCAAAGACAAACAAAAACTCGGATAAAAACAAGATATTTTGGGCTTAAAGATATAGGTAATAACGACATTTTCACGGCGTTATCAGTATGCCATTTCTGTATTATTTCAAAATATATATTCACGTTTTCAGGGTATTGAATATTTTCACCATGAAACATACTGCTCTTTTAGTACACATCTTTTTACCCCTTAATTCATCACTTATTTATGTGGTTCCAACAGAACAAGGATGGAGAGAAGGCACCAAAAGTGGATGAAAAGAAGTGAATACTCAATAGTTAATGTCCACTTTCAGGTTAAGTTCCAAGTCTTGCGATTATGAGTTTCGATTGTTCTATCAAGTGTTTGATCCATTAATCTAAGTGGGAACTTCCTTGCACAGGTTAAGAAACCTTTTTCACATACAGAGTTTTGTGCCGTGCTCAATATGGCCCTTGGCGTGGAGAAATTTGATTTCATTTAGAGGCGGATTTGCATTGAACTATCTTATGTCATGATAGAGAAACATTTAATGAATAGGTTTCGCATGCCCTAATGAATTTACATTAAATTATGTTCTGAAATCTGAAGTTTACATTAAATGGAAACTTGAATGAAAATATACATCGTACTTGTTCTTGTTCTATGAAATGCCTTCTTGATAGTGTTCAATTTCTCTATGGTTTCCAGTATATTTTTTAGCTGGTTGTGTGTTAAATAAGGGGAAAATTGCTTTTTTGGTACCATAGGATAGGCTGACTTGCACTTTTGGTATCATTGGATACGAAAATGCAAATTTGGTATCATAGGATATGTTTTCATTGCAATTTTAGTACCAAACCCAAATTTTCTACAAAGTTAATGGCAATTTACCCCATATGAAATGCATAATGTTTAATTTATCCCTCTATAATTTGAAAAAAATCAATTTACCCCCTGTAAAATTTTAATGAAGCAATTTACCCCCTTCAGCCGGAAATTGTAACTCACTTGCCGAAATTGAGAGTATGTATGCAAACTATTTTATTTAACATAGGAGGATAAATTGTCACATTTATCATAATACAATGGGTTAAAAATCACATTATCATAATAAAAGTGGATTAAGTGCCACCTATAAAAATATCAGGAAGGCGATGTGAAATTTTCACAAAATTTCAAGGGGTAAAATGCTCTTTTTTAAACCACGAGGGGTTAAATTGAACATTATGCATTTAGTAGGAGGTAAATTGCCATTAACTTTGTAGAAAAATTGGGTTTGGTACCAAAATTGCAATGAAAACCTATCCTATGGTACCAAATTTGCATTTTCATATCCAGTGGTACCAAAAGTGCAAGTCAGCCTATCCTATGGTACCAAAAAAATAATTTTCCCGTTAAATAAGAGTAATGGTCGTTAAATTACTCAGTTTTTACATGACAAAAAAAAAATAGAGTAATGGACATTTCCATCTATTGCTTTCTCTTCTGCAACCGTGGATCAAAATTAAAATCTTGTTTTGAAAGCATGTTTGTGTCAGCAAAATATTAGAAACTTTTTCTAGAACTATCGGTAGAAAAAATTGTAAAATAAAAATTACTAAATTAAGACAATGAAATAATATGAAGACAAATAAATAGTTTCGGAATTACACTTAAATTATTTTTGACGTTTCAAAAACAATTTTTTTTTATGTTTTTAATGCTAACGATGAAAACATTTATCCATGTTTGCAACCCCAATTGTTTCAAGTTAGCTAATCCTATTTGCCATTTTCTATGTGAATTTCAGGGTCTGTATTGGTTGATTTTGACTTGATTTTGTGGTTTTGGTTTTCAAAAATAGTTTGAATAGACTCGTTGAAACCTTTGAAACAACATTTGGTTTGAGTTTGATGGAGGGTTTTGTGGTTATCAAAAAGTTGACATATGATTTGAATTGAGTTTGGATATTGGGGCTTGAGGGGGAGGAGGGCGAAAGACAAAATCTCTATTGTTATATTGTACATTTTTGCTTTGGTTAGCCATTTTAGGCTTTGAGCCTTTTGACTTTTGAATAATCAAATTTGTGTCATTGAAATGGATCCTATTCATATGAATTGTGATACTTAAAAATTATCTCTACTATATTATAAAAGTATGAATGTTTCTTAACTTTTTTGTACGGACTAGATTGCCCTTATTTAAGTAGTAAAGTGATATTTAATTTTTATGGCAAACATGTAAATATAATTGAAGAGATATAATTAGATATGAAGTCTTATTATATATATCTCTTCCACAAACTCCTAAAATTTATAAATTCTATCTTGCATCAACTTTTATAATTTTAATCTTCTTCTATTATAACAGATAAAAACGAAATATAAAAAACACTATTATTTTAAATAGCCCTAATATTTCTAAATACAAAAAATTAAAATTAAATTCTCTTAAATATCATTATGTTAAATAATATAAATAAATCATATCCTACTTATGAAAGAATAAAGAAATACTTGTGACTTAGCTAAGTACGTAATTTACTTTGACTAGAATATAAAAATATAAATAATTTTCAGTAATTCTTAAAAAAATATTAATTCAATAATATCAAGATGTGCATTGAAATGAAAAATGTGAAATCGATGAAGTTTTTTGAAACCGATCAAATAAACCCATGAAATCGTTGAAAACATGTGAAATCGATGAAAATTTGGGTGAAATTGGTGAACATTACACTGACAAAGTTGGTGAAAACACGGGTGAAACCGATAAGGAAGTGCCCATTAAATTGATAATTACATGTGAAATCGATAAAAATTCGGGTGAAATTCGTGAAAAAATGATGAAACGACATCAGTGCAAAAGGGCGAAATCGGTGAAAATGAATAAAGTCGGTGTAAAATGTGAAATCAATGAAGTTTTGTGAAACCGATAAGATAAATCCATGAAATCATTGAAAACATATGAAATCGATGAAAATTTGGGTGAAATTGGTGAACATTACATTAACAAAGTTGGTGAAAACACAGGTGAAACCGATAAGAAAGAGCCCCCCATGAAATTGATAATTACATAAGAAATCGATGAAAATTCGGGTGAAATTCGTGAAAAAAGAATGAAACCGGAGAAACAACATCAGTGAAAAAGGGTGAAATTGATGAAAAATGAATAAAGTCGGTGAAAACTGGTAAAATTTGTGAAAACACGTGAAATCAATTAAATTTCAGGTGAAATTGATGAAATTCAATGCAAAATTGCGAAATAGGTGAAAATGGGTTAAACTTTTAAAAATGAGTGAACACAGTATAATAAAAATTTAACCGATAAAAACAAGATGGAACTGATAGAAAAATGATTAAAACGGAAAAAAAAAAATCAAAAGGTTAATTAGCTCTATTTTATGACATAATAAAATTAATTTTAGTCTAATTTATAAAATTAACCATTAAATTAACTAGACACGTACAACGTACGTGCACTTTTCTAGTATATATAAGTGCTCAAAATTTATCAAAACAATATTCCACTTTCAATCTAACGAAAATAAAACGAAACAAAAATAAAATCTTATTTTATAATTATTTTTCAAAAGAATGTAAATGAAACAAAACATGTTATAATGATCTTTCCTTGCAAAGTAAAATTACTTTACAAGATTTACCCATAATTAAGTGTTTTTAAATTGAAGTTCCTTATTTATCCATAATATGTTTAAATACCATGTTCCGAACTTGTCTGTAGAGAAAACCAGATCCTTCAACTTGAAGTTGCAAGAGAGGTCCCTGCAGAAAAGCACATGGATTTTTAATGAAAAATAGAAGTTTTTAATAAAAAGGGTGTTTATAAAGTTTATCTCAATTGCATATAATGTTCCGTAGCTTAAAATACGAGCTTTAAAGCTTCTAATGGCCAGGTCATGGGAAATACAAAACTAGGTGAAGACTAGATAATTGCAGAAATTGGAAATTTAAGAAGATGCAAATAGATAGATATAGTTCTTAATTGATCAAATTACATTTATAGTCTATTAACTTTCGAGTCATGACAAAAATGGTCTCTAATATATCCCGTGTTTGAATGGGTTGACCAAGCCAGGTGTACAAGAATTTTTTCCCACAAACACTAGCAAGGCAAAGTGAAAAAATTTTGTTGAGCTTGAGAAGTACCATTTCATTCACGTCAAACCTAAGGATATTTTTCACTGGATTTGGCGTCCGATCATTACGGGATACATTGGCAAAAGCTGAGAAGTCATGCTTTCCTACAAAAAGCTTTGCAGCATCCCTCATTGCAGCTACATTGAGTTTATAAACAATATGGTAAGCATAGTGCCTAAGAAATGGATCCATAATCGCATCATTGTAAACCTTGTAAATGTAATTCTTGCTTTCAACAGAAAAACGAGCATGAAATTCAGGCACCACAGGTCTAATTTCTCTAATTCTGATATTACAGGGAAGAAGACCGTTTATTGCTTTGTGAATGTCTTCTAAGTTTTCATAATTAAAAGGCATCATGAAGTGTGCCACCTGAAAAAAGCAAGTAATTTTATGAAAATTACATATACACCTATCAAGGTTAGGTGAAATTACAGAACACCAAATGAAAAAATTATGAAAATTTTAAGACAGACATGACCAGAGGCATGAACTCCTGCATCGGTTCTACTTGCACCAACAAAATGAACATCGGCCTTTCTCAATTTAGTTGTTTGCACCAACAAAATGAATATGTATAGTTGGGATTGACTTTTGATATTGCCATCCTGCAGTTCATTCAAACAACTATGAGAAAACGAGAGAGAGATCCCTGGGTAACAACTACGAGATTTTGAAAAGCAACCATCATTTGATATCATATTTTCTTTTCTTGGTAATTCATGCATGTTCTCTTTCAACGTATCTTCTTGGCTTGGTCTCATGTTACATTAAAAATTCTCATTTTCAAGAATAATATCAGTATGTATTGTGTGGACTGGAGGAATATATGAGAAATTGAAAATGGTAACAATAAAACATGGTGAGTATGGAGAAGAAATTGAAAATTGAACCTCGATTGGAAAGAGCTGAAGGAAAACCTGAATATCGTGTGCTATTGTAAGCAATTATTAAGCGCCACTTGTAGCCAGAAGATTAAGATTTGTTTCACTATGCTCTCCATCAGTACAAAAATCATCCTGCCTAATCATAAATACAAACTACTTATTCAAGCACCATAACATCAAATCAAATTATAAATAAAGTTCCCAAATCAACAAGAGTAATAGGTTAAATCAAAATGTCATTATAAACCTTGGAATGAACCTTCGGCCTATGGAAACTTGGTTGCTGACAAGTGTTAAATTCCACTCCTGAATAATATTCAAAGATCAAAACTTTATAGTATGAACAATGGAATGGAATGGTACATAATGAAAGTGAGGATGGGTTACCTTTGCTGCTTAATAGAAGAATCCATGGAGTAAAAGCAATTGCTGGGCCATTGGATTTGGCGGCATCTATTTATCTATCTATCAATGTACAGAGAGAGATGAGATAAAAGGATCGATGGCTTTGCCGGGTGGGTCTAGGTCGGAACCACGCAAGCGGGTTTCGGTTTAATGGCAAGGAAGGTTTTTTATCCTATGTATTAATTCAATTTGAGTTTAATTTTATTCATTTGTAACTAAAAGAAACGAAATTCAACATAGTTGGACCGCGTGAATTCAAACTGATCATATTATCCAAGAAAATAAGATTAAAAACAATGTAAAGTATATGCATTGCTACAAGGACCAGTAACTCATTAAAGAGGGAATCTTCAGGCCTGAAAGATCACAATCTTATGAAAAAAACATAGGAAAGGGAAGAATATTGTTCTAGACCCACCAGCTTATGGTGTGAAGATCTGTCAAAATCTTGCACGCGGAGCCACTCTATCCTCTGAGATGAAATTTTGCAAGAGGTGCTCTTGCTGTATTTGTGAGCGCTATGACTACAAAAAGGACTCGAGTGTATGGTTGGAGTGTTAAACCGATTCTGTTATTGATGACTCGTGTGGCTTTTCTTGCCACATTGAGTGTGCCCTGAAAGGCAAAATAGAGAATGGAACCTATATCTGCGCAAGTTGTGGCGGACTTTCCTCGATAATAACGCAAGTATGCACTTTTAGTTTTCTCCTACAACAAATCACACAAGTTATAGCACCCTTAGCCTTCTTTTATATGTTATTTCACAATATGACTTTAACCTCCATTAAACTTGTCTTATGTTGCCACAAAAAATAGTTTAGTGTCTTTATGCCCTTAGGATATGTAGTTTCATTACTTATCAAGAATGGAAGCAATGGCAAACGAGAATTGATAAATTCATAGGCACTAGCCAATATGGATGACTCTATCTGCTTAAAATGTTTTCTTTCTTCGTGTTATGATCATAATTCCAAGAAAGAGAAGGTTTTATAATTGCAAGAATTTTCTTTCTTCGTGTTACGATCATAATTCCAAGAAAGAGAAGGTTTTGTTATTGCAAGGATACATTGAAAACATTTTAAGCAGATAGAGTCATCAATAATGGATAGTGCCTATGGCCCTATCAATTCTCGCTTGCCATTGCTTCCATTCTTGATAAGTAGTGAAAGGGCATAGAGACACTCAACTATTTTTTGTGGCAACATAAGACAAGTTTAATGTAAGCTAAAGTCATATTGTGAAATAACATATAAAAGAAGGCTAAGGGTGCTATAACTTGTGTGATTTGTAGTAGGAGAAAACTAAAAGTGCATACTTACCTTATTACCGAGGAAAGTCCACCACAACTTGCGCAGATATAGGTTCCATTCTCTAGTTTGCCTTTCAGGGCACACTCAATGTGGAAAGAAAAGCCACGCGAGTCATCAATAACAGAATCGGTTGAATACTCCAACCATACACTCGGGTCCATTTTGTAGTCATAGCGCTTACAAATACAGCAAGAGCACCTTTTGCAATTTCATCTCAGAGGATAGAGTGGCTCCGCGTGCAAGATTTTGACAGGTCTTCACACCATAAGCTGGTGGTGTCTAGAACATTATTCTTCCCCTTCCTATGTTTTTTCATAAGATTGTGATCTTTCAGGCCTGAAGATGCCCTCTTTAATGAGTTACTGGTCCTTGGTACTTCTTCTGCCAACTAGTTCGGCAAACCAGTTCACGTATACATTTTTGAATGTTATATTCAACCAAAGTGTATGAATATTAAGTTGAAGAATTGATTTGCATGCTCGTTTGTTTCTTATTAATAGTTTGTGTATCTTATTCATTTGTAACTAAAAGAAACGAAATTCAACATAGTTGGACCGCGTGAATTCAAACTGATCATATTATCCAAGAAAATAAGATTAAAAACAATGTAAATTATATGCATTGCTACAAGGACCAGTAACTCATTAAAGAGGGAATCTTCAGGCCTGAAAGATCACAATCTTATGAAAAAACATAGGAAAGGGAAGAATATTGTTCTAGACCCACCAGCTTATGGTGTGAAGATCTGTCAAAATCTTGCACGCGGAGCCACTCTATCCTCTGAGATGAAATTTTGCAAGAGGTGCTTTTGCTGTATTTGTGAGCGCTATGACTACAAAAAGGACTCGAGTGTATGGATGGAGTGTTCAACCGATTCTGTTATTGATGACTCTGTGTGGCTTTTCTTGCCACATTGAGTATGCCCTGAAAGGCAAAATAGAGAATGAAACCTATATCTGCGCAAGTTGTGCGGACTTTCCTCTATAATAACGCAAGTATGCACTTTAAGTTTTCTCCTACTACAAATCACACAAGTTATAGCACCCTTAGCCTTCTTTTATATGTTATTTCACAATATGACTTTAGCCTCCATTAAACTTGTCTTATGTTGCCACAAAAAATAGTTTAGTGTCTTTATGCCCTTAGGATATGTAGTTTCATTACTTATCAAGAATGGAAGCAATGGCAAGCGAGAACTGATAGATCCATAGGCACTAGCCATTATGGATGACTCTATCTTCTTAAAATGTTTTCTTTCTTCGTGTTATGATCATAATTCCAAGAAAGAGAAGGTTTTGTTATTGCAAGAATTTTCTTTCTTCGTGTTACGATCATAATTCCTTGAAAGAGAAGGTTTTGTTATTGCAAGGATACATTGAAAACATTTTAAGCAGATAGAGTCATCCATAATGGCTAGTGCCTATGGCCCTATCAATTCTCGCTTGCCTTTACTTCCATTCTTTATAAGTAGTGAAAGGGCATATAGACACTCAACTATTTTTTGTGGCAACATAAGACAAGTTTAATGTAGGCTAAAGTCATATTGTGAAATAACATATAAAAGAAGGCTAAGGGTGCTATAACTTGTGTGATTTGTAGTAGGAGAAAACTAAAAGTGCATACTTACCTTATTACCGAGGAAAGTCCACCAATACTTGTGCAGATATAGGTTCCATTCTCTAGTTTGCCTTTCAGGGCACACTCAATGTGGAAAGAAAAGCCACACGAGTCATCAATAACAGAATCGGTTGAATACTCCAACCATACACTCGGGTCCATTTTGTAGTCATAGCGCTTACAAATACAGCAAGAGCACCTTTTGCAATTTCATCTCAAAGGATAGAGTGGATTCGAGTGCAAGATTTTGACAGGTCTTCACACCATAAGCTGGTGGTGTCTAGAACATTATTCTTCCCCTTCCTATGTTTTTTCATAAGATTGTGATCTTTCAGGCCTGAAGATGCCCTCTTTAATGAGTAACTGGTCCTTGGTACTTCTTCTGCCAAATAGTTCGGCAAACCAGTTCACATATACATTTTCAAATGTTATATTCAACCAAAGTGTATGAATATTAAGTTGAAGAATTGATTTGCATGCTCGTTTGTTTCTTATTAATAGTTTGTGTATCTTATTCATTTGTAACTAAAAGAAACGAAATTCAACATATTTGGACCGCGTGAAGTCAAACTGATCATATTATCCAAGAAAATAAGATTAAAAACAATGTAAAGTATATGCATTGCTACAAGGACCAGTAACTCATTAAAGAGGGAATCTTCAGGCCTGAAAGATCACAATCTTATGAAAAAACATAGGAAAGGGAAGAATATTGTTCTAGACCCACCAGCTTATGGTGTGAAGATCTGTCAAAATCTTGCACGCGGAGCCACTCTATCCTCTGAGATGAAATTTTGCAAGAGGTGCTCTTGCTGTATTTGTGAGCGCTATGACTACAAAAAGGACTCGAGTGTATGGTTGGAGTGTTCAACCGATTCTGTTATTGATGACTCGTGTGGCTTTTCTTGCCACATTGAGTGTGCCCTGAAAGGCAAAATAGAGAATGAAACCTATATCTGCGCAAGTATTCGGACTTTCCTCGACAATAACGCAAGTATGCACTTTTAGTTTTCTCCTACTACAAATCACACAAGTTATAGCACCCTTAGCCTTCTTCTATATGTTATTTCACAATATGACTTTAGCCTCCATTAAACTTGTCTTATGTTGCCACAAAAAATAGTTTAGTGTATTTATTCCCTTAGGATATGTAGTTTCATTACTTATCAAGAATGGAAGCAATGGCAAACGAGAATTGATAGATCCATAGGCACTAGCCATTATGGATGACTCTATCTGCTTAAAATGTTTTCTTTCTTCGTGTTATGATCATAATTCCAAGAAAGAGAAGGTTTTGTTATTGCAAGAATTTTCTTTCTTCGTGTTACGATCATAATTCCAAGAAAGAGAAGGTTTTGTTATTGCAAGGATACATTGAAAACATTTTAAGCAGATAGAGTCATCCATAATGGCTAGTGCCTATGGCCCTATCAATTCACGCTTGCCATTGCTTCCATTCTTGATAAGTAGTGAAACTACATATCCTAAGGGCATAGAAACACTCAACTATTTTTTGTGGCAACATAAGACAAGTTTAATGGAGGCTAAAGTCATATTGTGAAATAACATATAAAAGAAGGCTAAGGGTTCTATAACTTGTGTGATTTGTAGTAGGAGAAAACTAAAAGTGCATACTTACCTCATTACCGAGGAAAGTCCACCACAACTTGCGCAGATATAGGTTCCATTCTCTAGTTTGCCTTTCAGGGCACACTCAATGTGGAAAGAAAAGCCACGCGAGTCATCAATAACAGAATCGGTTGAATACTCCAACCATACACTCGGGTCCATTTTGTAGTCATAGCGCTTACAAATACAGCAAGAGCACCTCTTGCAATTTCATCTCAGAGGATAGAGTGGCTCCGCGTGCAAGATTTTGACAGGTCTTCACACCATAAGCTGGTGGTGTCTAGAACATTATTCTTCCCCTTCCTATGTTTTTTCATAAGATTGTGATCTTTCAGGCCTGAAGATGCCCTCTTTAATGAGTTACTGGTCCTTGGTACTTCTTCTGCCAACTAGTTCGGCAAACCAGTTCAAATATACATTTTTGAATGTTATATTCAACCAAAGTGTATGAATATTAAGTTGAAGAATTGATTTGCATGCTCGTTTGTTTCTTATTAATAGTTTGTGTATCTTATTCATTTGTAACTAAAAGAAACGAAATTCAACATAGTTGGACCGCGTGAATTCAAACTGATCATATTATCCAAGAAAATAAGATTAAAAACAATGTAAATTATATGCATTGCTACAAGGACCAGTAACTCATTAAAGAGGGAATCTTCAGGCCTGAAAGATTACAATCTTATGAAAAAACATAGGAAAGGGAAGAATATTGTTCTAGACCCACCAGCTTATGGTGTGAAGATCTGTCAAAATCTTGCACGCGGAGCCACTCTATCCTCTGAGATGAAATTTTGCAAGAGGTGCTTTTGCTGTATTTGTGAGCGCTATGACTACAAAAAGGACTCGAGTGTATGGTTGGAGTGTTCAACCGATTCTGTTATTGATGACTCTGTGTGGTTTTTCTTGCCACATTGAGTATGCCCTGAAAGGCAAAATAGAGAATGAAACCTATATCTGCGCAAGTTGTGCGGACTTTCCTCGATAATAACGCAAGTATGCACTTTAAGTTTTCTCCTACTACAAATCACACAAGTTATAGCACCCTTAGCCTTCTTTTATATGTTATTTCACAATATGACTTTAGCCTCCATTAAACTTGTCTTATGTTGCCACAAAAAATAGTTTAGTGTCTTTATGCCCTTAGGATATGTAGTTTCATTACTTATCAAGAATGGAAGCAATGGCAAGCGAGAATTGATAGATCTATAGGCACTAGCCATTATGGATGACTCTATCTTCTTAAAATGTTTTCTTTCTTCGTGTTATGATCATAATTCCAAGAAAGAGAAGGTTTTGTTATTGCAAGAATTTTCTTTCTTCGTGTTACGATCATAATTCCTTGAAAGAGAAGGTTTTGTTATTGCAAGGATACATTGAAAACATTTTAAGCAGATAGAGTCATCCATAATGGCTAGTGCCTATGGCCCTATCAATTCTCGCTTGCCTTTACTTCCATTCTTGATAAGTAGTGAAAGGGCATATAGACACTCAACTATTTTTTGTGGCAACATAAGACAAGTTTAATGTAGGCTAAAGTCATATTGTGAAATAACATATAAAAGAAGGCTAAGGGTGCTATAACTTGTGTGATTTGTAGTAGGAGAAAACTAAAAGTGCATACTTACCTTATTACCGAGGAAAGTCCACCAATACTTGCGCAGATATAGGTTTCATTCTCTAGTTTGCCTTTCAGGGCACACTCAATGTGGAAAGAAAAGCCACACGAGTCATCAATAACAGAATCGGTTGAATACTCCAACCATACACTCGTCCATTTTGTAGTCATAGCGCTTACAAATACAGCAAGAGCACCTTTTGCAATTTCATCTCAGAGGATAGAGTGGATTCGAGTGCAAGATTTTGACAGGTCTTCACACCATAAGCTGGTGGTGTCTAGAACATTATTCTTCTCCTTCCTATGTTTTTTCATAAGATTGTGATCTTTCAGGCCTGAAGATGCCCTCTTTAATGAGTAACTGGTCCTTGGTACTTCTTCTGCCAACTAGTTCGGCAAACCAGTTCACATATACATTTTCAAATGATATATTCAACCAAAGTGTATGAATATTAAGTTGAAGAATTGATTTGCATGCTCGTTTGTTTCTTATTAATAGTTTGTGTATCTTATTCATTTGTAACTAAAAGAAACGAAATTCAACATAGTTGGACCGCGTGAATTCAAACTGATCATATTATCCAAGAAAATAAGATTAAAAACAATGTAAAGTATATGCATTGCTACAAGGACCAGTAACTCATTAAAGAGGGAATATTCGGGCCTGAAAGATCACAATCTTATGAAAAAACATAGGAAAGGGAAGAATATTGTTCTAGACCCACCAGCTTATGGTGTGAAGATCTGTCAAAATCTTGCACGCGGAGCCACTCTATCCTCTGAGATGAAATTTTGCAAGAGGTGCTCTTGCTGTATTTGTGAGCGCTATGACTACAAAAAGGACTCGAGTGTATGGTTGGAGTGTTCAACCGATTCTGTTATTGATGACTCGTGTGACTTTTCTTGCCACATTGAGTGTGCCCTGAAAGGCAAAATAGAGAATGAAACCTATATCTGCGCAAGTTGTGCGGACTTTCCTCGACAATAACGCAAGTATGCACTTTTAGTTTTCTCCTACTACAAATCACACAAGTTATAGCACCCTTAGCCTTCTTCTATATGTTATTTCACAATATGACTTTAGCCTCCATTAAACTTGTCTTATATTGCCACAAAAAATAGTTTAGTGTATTTATGCCCTTAGGATATGTAGTTTCATTACTTATGAAGAATGGAAGCAATGGCAAACGAGAATTGATAGATCCATAGGCACTAGCCATTATGGATGACTCTATCTGCTTAAAATGTTTTCTTTCTTCGTGTTATGATCATAATTCCAAGAAAGAGAAGGTTTTGTTATTGCAAGAATTTTCTTTCTTCGTGTTACGATCATAATTCCAAGAAAGAGAAGGTTTTGTTATTGCAAGGATACATTGAAAACATTTTAAGCAGATAGAGTCATCCATAATGGCTAGTGCCTATGGCCCTATCAATTCTCGCTTGCCATTGCTTCCATTCTTGATAAGTAGTGAAACTACATATCCTAAGGGCATAGAGACACTCAACTATTTTTTGTGGCAACATAAGACAAGTTTAATGGAGGCTAAAGTCATATTGTGAAATAACATATAAAAGAAGGCTAAGGGTTCTATAACTTGTGTGATGTATAGTAGGAGAAAACTAAAAGTGCATACTTACCTTATTACCGAGGAAAGTCCACCACAACTTGCGCAGATATAGGTTCCATTCTCTAGTTTGCCTTTCAGGGCACACTCAATGTTGAAAGAAAAGCCACGCGAGTCATCAATAACAGAATCGGTTGAATACTCCAACCATACACTCGGGTCCATTTTGTAGTCATAGCGCTTACAAATACAGCAAGAGCACCTCTTGCAATTTCATCTCAGAGGATAGAGTGGCTCCGCGTGCAAGATTTTGACAGGTCTTCACACCATAAGCTTGTGGTGTCTAGAACATTATTCTTCCCCTTCCTATGTTTTTTCATAAGATTGTGATCTTTCAGGCCTGAAGATGCCCTCTTTAATGAGTTACTGGTCCTTGGTACTTCTTCTGCCAACTAGTTCGGCAAACCAGTTCACATATACATTTTCGAATGTTATATTCAACCAAAGAGTATGAATATTAAGTTGAAAAATTGATTTGCATGCTCGTTTGTTTCTTATTAATAGTTTGTGTATCCTATCAATTGAACTACGTATGTGGTAATTTATTAAACCTTGATATCGGCTACTGTTGAGTTGTAGGTCGCATTTGTTGATGTGTGGATTCATTTAAGAGTTTTTACATTCTTTTGGCCAAATAATTTATTCGACCATCTATTTTGGATGCAATTGTCTAAATTTTTTGAGTTTTAACTAATTGATTGATTGTCTTGTTTTCAGATTACTTTTAGTAAATCATTAAATGTAGTTCCTTTTCTTCCCTTGTACAATTGCTCTGAATGATAGAAAGAAATACAATTAGTTCGTCAATTTTAGTGGTTCACATTTTTCTTTGTTTGTTTTTCCTATGTAGTTCTTAACGTTTTGCAATCGTCATAATTTCTGATGAAAAATTATCAAATTCTCTCCCTGTCACAGGTAATTAATGCGGTCTAGAGGGGGTTAAATAGAACCTCTAAATTTTCTTTATAAAGTTATTTAGTTTACTCAACTATTTGTACTCAGCTTAACATAATAACTTAGTTGGTTGGAAATAGTTGACATCTCAGTAACTTAGTCGACTGATTTTAATCACTTGACCTTTGAGTAGTTTCTCTTTAATGGCATGTTCTTGAAATCAAAAGTCAACATAAATTACTTGTTTATTTTTAATTCTGCTAAGAAAGATATGTTAACATGGTTTTAAATCTTTTTTTAGCTTACGATACTTTTAAGAATGGAAGTCAATGATTCGGATTCAGGTCGAATCAATATCGTCCCGGATCAAATCTATTTATGTCGAACCGGATTCTAGTTAGATCCGAATCTATTTCGGGGCTAAATTTCTCAACTCCAACAGATCTTTGGTGAGGTTAGGTAGGATGTTAGATCATTTTCGGATCCTATAGAATCTTTCTTAAATGGAAAGTTAGCAAGAAAAAGCATGCATCTTACCCATGTGATCGAGAGTTTACTCCAAAACCATAAGTCCGATATATTCAAGTACACAGACTCGAGTAACCTTAATTGTCGTCTCAATTTGTTCGCCCCCATGTCGCCGGACACCTCCCATGCAAATATCTATCAACAAAAATTCAAGTCAAAATTAATGACATAGACAAATAGAAACGTCAAGAAAATCGAGTATTTCCTACCTCCAAACAGATCAAATTTAGTGACATGTACAATGCCTTATCGTATCTCAAAAGTAAATTGAAATTAGTTCTTTTTAAATAAATATGATATAGAAGACCAGAGAATGGGAGCAACCAACTTAAAAAGTTGTAGGACATAGATCTAAGAGAGGTTGCACTGAACTGCAAGATATGTTCAATGATTTCCTCTGATATACCTAACGTAAATCGAAACTAATTTTTCTTAAAGATACAAAATATAGACCATAGCATGGTAGCAATCACTTGTTGCATTGTGAAATAACAAATCCATTGATTACCGTCACTTGAATCAGAATTTATACTACCACACAAAAAAGCAAAAAATATTAGTTGATATCATGCATTGAATGATGAAATCAAGTTTAAATACTCTCATTAAATATAGGACATTGAAGCAGTAAATCTTGAATTTGATCATATTTCATTAGAAAGCTTGGAATACATTTTGAAAGAAAACAAAGAAAAATGAGAACTTAAATGAACAAAATGATTGTATTTCTTCGTAATTCATAAAATCTGGGGATAAGAAAATAAAATAAAAAGAAAACCAAATTTAATGACTTGAGAAAAAAATCCGAAATCAACTTGATCAATCATAAATACATTAAAGTTAAAATTTAAAAGACATTACAACCAATATTAGATAGTTAAATAAAGTATTTGCCCGAAAAAATGTCACAACTTTCAAATGAATCATCGCATCAAATAGTTCTAGACATCAAAGGCTTTAATAAAGTACCACATGTGTAATTCAAAGGATACAAACACCAATTAATAAGAACTAAACGATCACACAATCAACATTTTTTAACTCAATATTCATGCACTCTAGTTTAATATAACATTTGAAAATGTATTTGTAATTTATTCAACCAAACTAATTGGCGTGTCATCCATGGCTTGCTGAAACGCACAGACTGTTCTACGCTCATGGTCTCCAGCAGAATCAAGTCAGAAACTTCTTGAAAATCTCGCGAATATGGTCATCACGTTCCAAGCAGCATATGGTCTTCACAATCGTCTCAAAATTGTCATCCAAACCCCATTTTTTATTTGCATCAAACTCGTGTGACACTTCATTCAAATCAAAAAGTAGAGGGACGTTCAAGTCAATCATTGTAATATGGACCTTGAACCCTGAGCCAAGTTTTGTTTACAATCAAGTTCTGAGACGCGGCTGCAACCGGAGTAAATAAAAACATCTCACTCAAAACATTTTCATTTCATTTGTAAATGCAAAAAATACATGTTTACTTGAGATCAGACTGTAATATGCACTCAACAATTTATCAGCATTCTCAATTGCAACAGAAATGAGTCCTAACACTTTTGGACGAAGATGACTTGAAGACAACATCTTCACAGTCTTTAAGGTTACCTGTTGGGCTGTTGAATTCTTCTTTTAAATGGGTTTTGACTTCTTCAATTAATTTAAGAAGCTCCTTATATATGAAAGTATCATTAAGGAGAATGAAACTCAACAAAATCTTCTGGCAAAAGTCCGCAAAGCGGCGAAAATCTGTACCTATTAATAGTTATTTTTTCAAAAAAAATATAAAAAATCTGAAAATCTGTTTTAATGTAATATACATTTACTATAGTCTATAATTTAAATCTCGACTTATCTTAAAAGTGACTGTCGTTTTACCTACCCAAAGTAACTTCTATAAAGTTTCAATAGAGATCTAAACATGAGCAAGATCTCCTATATTATATACTTTGGTTTTAAGATAAGTCAATATATAATTATGTACCGTGACAAATGTATACTTCAATAATATAGATTATCATCTTCACTAATTTGTTTATCATCTAACAGATGTTGGAATAAGCAACTAATTATAGCTAAGGATTCTCGCCGCGTGGAGCTAAGGACTCTTGCCAGAAGATTTTGTTGAGATACATGCTCCTTAATGATAGTTCCAAATTAAGATGCTACATAATTTAATTGAAGAAGTCAAAGCCCACTAATATGAAAAGTTTAACAACCAAATAATTAACCTTTATAAAAATATTGTGTACAAATCATCTACAGCTAGTAAAGTGCTCGGACTTATCTCTGTTGCCAATGAGAATGTTGATAAACCGTTGAGTGTTAATTCCAGTTTGATTCCAATTGCAATGGTAAACAAGTATTTTTGTTATTTTTGAGTATCTGAAATGAAATTAAAATGCCTTCATTGAGTAGTTTCTATTTTCTCAGGTTACATCCGAGTCTCAAAACTTGACTGTAATAGAACTTAGGTTAGGCTCAGGATTCAAGGTACATAATACAATGAGCGACTTGAATGTCCCTCCAGTTCCTGACTTGGTAGAATTGTCACACGAGTTTGATGCAATGAAGAGATCTGGCCTGGGTGACAACTTGGAGAGGATTGTGAAGACCATATGTTAATAGGAACGTGAGGACCATATCAACGAGGTATTTAGGAAGAAATTTCTAACTTGGTTCAATTTGATAGCTGGAGACCAAGAGCACAGAATAGTTCGTGCGTTAAAGCAACCCATGGTTGACACGCTATCTAGTTCGGCGGACCAGTTCACATATACATTTTCGGATGTTATATTCAACCAAAGTGCATGAATATTACGTTGAAGGATTGGTTTGTGTGCTTGTTTATTTCTTATTATTAGTTTGTGTATCCTTTCAATTGAACTACATATGTGGTAATTTATTAATCCTTGACGTCGGGAACTGTTGAGTTGTAGGTCGAATTTGTTAATGTGTGGATCTATGTAAGAGTTTTTAAAATTCTTTCGTCCGAATAATTTATTTGACTATCTATCTTGGATGCAATTGACTAAATTTTTTAGTTTTAACTAATTGATTGATTGTGTTGTTTTCGGAGTACTTTTAGTAAATCATTAAATTTAGTTCCTTTTTTTTTCTTATACCCAATTGCTCTTAATGATAGAAGGAAATACAATTAGTTCGTCCATTTTAGTGATTCTCATTTTTCTTTGTTTGTTTTTAATATGTAGTTCTTAACGTTTTGCAATCGTCATAAATTCTAATGAAAAATTATCAGATTCTCTTGTTGGTCTCAGGTAGTTACTGAGGTCTAGAGGGGGATAAATAGAACCTCTAAAATTTTCTTTAAAATTTTGTTTATAAAGTTATTTAGCTTACTCAACTGTTTGCACTCAGCTTAACATAATTACGTAGACAGTTGCACAGAGTTGACATTTTAGTAACTTAGTCGACTAATTTTAATCACCTAGCTTCTGATTATTTTCTCTTTAGTGATATGTTTTTGAAATCAAAAGTCAACATAATTTACTTGTCGATTCTTAATACTTCTTAGGGAGATATATTAAAATGGTTTTAAATCTCTTTTGAGCTTACGAAACTTTTAAGTAGGGATGTCAATGATTCAGATTCAGGTTGAATCAATATCGACCCAGATTAAACTCCATTTATGTCGAACCGGATTCTAGTTGGATCCAAATCTTTTTCGGGTCTAAATTTTCCAACTCCAACAGATCTTTGGTCGGGTTAGGTAGGATGTCAAATCTTTTTCGGATCCTATAGAATCTTTCTTAAATGAAAAACTAGTAAGAAAAAGTATGTACCTTATCCATGTGATCGAGAGTTTACTCCAAAACCACAAGTCCGATATATTCAATTACTCAGTCTCGAGAAATCTTAATGCCTTCTCAATTTGTTCGGCCCCATGTCGCGGGGGTGGGGGCATCTCCCATGCGAATATCTATCAACAAAAATTCGAGTCAAAATCAATGACATAGACAAAGAGCAACGTCAAGAAAGATATGCTAGGAGTGTATAATACCAATAATTTCACCACAAAATATAATGAGTAACTGAAACGCGATCATAACTTATAGCATAAATCGACATCAACATGCCATTCAATTCTTATTATCATTATGTTTGTAGTTCACAAGCATCTACTTCATGCTAATAGCCAAATTTAATGTTTGAAAATATGGTGACCAAATAATACGTGTTAAAAGTAGTACATAATTTTGTGTTAGGTAACTTTCCTATATTTTTGTTATAAAAAACTACATCACATATGGCATTTTTTTTACAGCATATATCATTTTCTTCCTGATGGACTGTGCATTAAAAAGAGAAAACTTTACAAAATTGATTATTATGAAAAAAGGAATAACAAGATATATAGTTCCAAAGTAAATTCCATAGTATCTTAATAAATATTTCATGTCATTCATTCATCTTGTATCAAAGTATAATAAATCATATTTAAATAATAACTCAGCCAACTTAAACCTACAAATTATAAAAATTCTAGTAATTATGTGTGTAAGACATATTTTCGACAATTATACAATGACTTATCTTCTATCTTGTTGAATTTTCCTTCAGAAGTTTTGTGTAACGACCTTCCTTGTAAATAGATGACAATCATAGTACAGCTGTCACCGCAATTTTTGACACTGTTTAGAAGTGTTATACATCATTAGCATAAACCTCAAGGAGTACTAGTGTAAATTGCCCTTACTTTAAAAGATCATACATATGAATCTGGAATCAAGAAATATCGAGTATTTCTTACCTCCAAACAAGGAACAACCAACTTAAAAAATTGTAGGGCATAAATCTAAGAGGAGTTGCACTAAACTGCAAGATAAGTTCAATGATTTCCTCTGATATAATGGAAGTAGATCGAAATTAGTTTTTCTGAAATATTCAAAATGTAGCCATAGCAAGGTAGCAATCACTTGTTGCATTGTGAAATAAGAAGTGCATTGATTACTTTCACTTGAATCAAAATTTATATTATCAAACAAAATTCGAAAAAAATTAGTTCATATCAAGATTTGAATGATGAAATCACATTTAAACCCTACCATATAATATAGGACACTGAATCAGTAAATCATGAAGAGTGAATACCAACAACATATACTTCGCAATTGGACCAACTTTCTAACCATAAAGAGTGAATTCCAACAACATTAATGTTTTTAACAATTGTGGGTTAGATTTGAAACCTTGTTTAGTTCATATAATATTTCTTTCCTTATATAACTCAATGATTTTATATGTTAATTCCCTTTTTCTTAATGAAATAAATGTCTTTTTTCTTTTACGTGAATAAAAATAATTCACATATGAAGCATTAGCTGCTTGAGCAACAAGATAAGATAGTTATTTACAGTAGCTAATTTTTAAACCTATTGGCTACCAATACATACTACTTAAATTGACAATTTTCAATGTATTAAATTCAAGAAATTTTAACCATGTTTTGGCAATAACATATCAAATTGCATGACATGTAAGAAAAACAAACGAAGTTCAGGTTATCGGGTTATTGTTTCCCTTTAATATTGAGTCTTTCGGTATGTATCCTACAACCCTAGTATAATGTTTCCCTTTATCCCAAAACTCGATAGATATTCCATTCTCTGGCCAACAATTTTGTTTCTCCAAGGAGAAACTTCAATTTATTGATGACATTTGAAAAAATCATTTTGCCTTCTTGTAACAAAATTTAGCTTCCTCCTATTGTTGCTTGGCTTAAATTCTAAGCTTAGCGAGCTTTCGCGAGATTGCTTACATTATCTTACCTCAAAAGATTGGACAAAGATTTTATTGGAACACAAAATTTTATTTTACATTAAAGATATACGTACTAGCCAAAATTTCACCAAAGGTGTTGGTTAGTTAAGACAGCAGGATGACTATGATGGATGTCAAAATTCACTAAAGAGTGTAACAACTCATTTGTCGTATAAACACGCCTTGAGAATGAATGACACTGAAAATGAGAATTAATGGCACTAAAAATGAGTACTTTGAAGGAGTATACAAGAGAACTTGTCTTCTAAACTCTCTCTCAACTTATATTTCTTGTATTTCCTCGAGCGTGAATAGAGTTCGATGGAGTTTGAATTGTTTAGTGGAGCAAAGACTTTAGCAGTCCATCACAAAGAAGAAAAAAGCTGAAATTTCTTCAAGTGAGGAAAGCACACTTGAAGCTTAGTATGCAAGCTTGATCAAAGAGGGCACAAATAATTCACCACTAATAAGAAATTTTCCATCACCATATTTATGTTTTTACACTTATCATTCGACAAGATTACAGGAAAGGTATTTTAGCTTTCATTGATTTTGAGTTCCTTGCTTTCTTCATGCCACATGAAGAGTTAAACGAATTAATTTACATCTATTATTCTTTGTTAGAATAAATAGCTATTATGAATATTAATGATATGATCTATTACTTTTTATGGTTAATAAAATAAAATACACAAATTTATTAGTAATAGTTAATTTATTTTACAATAATCATTGTTAGAGTATATTATTACAATAGTCAACTAAAAGCACTAACTATAACCTATCTTATATGGATGCATAATCACACACGTAATAATAATCATAAATTACTAATTTAGATGTAAATATTAACTAATATGGCAGTGACTTTTTCTGATCATAGTAACCAGTAAATAGTAGAAAAATTAGACTAGTTTTTGTTTAAGTATTTCATCAAAATAGTCATTATGTGCAAACTATTCCGATTTTAAACACTGGATTTACTATGAATTGTTGATGCTAGACAAGTTGTCCTTAGAATCCCAATAAATGGGTAGAATTTCTTAAAAATTTAAGAGCAGTTAATCTTATATTTCTTTGCTTGCAAAGATATACATGTATGATATTAATTTTAAACGTGTCGAGTTTTGATATGGCAATCACTTATCAAGCAAAACATTTTAAGCATACAAGTCTTTAATTCTAAATATTAATCTCTATTATGGCAATCAACCAATTTTTTTTTGGAAATATAAAAAAAAATTATTTACTTATCAAACATATGAACTTTAAAAGTAATGAGTAATGAACTTTAAAAGTACTACTTTTGGTAATCTTATTATGTCTAGATGTGGTAATATCAAATTAAAATTTATAATTTCAATACTAATGTTTTAAAATTAATGAACTTTAAAAGTACTACTTGTGGTAATCTTATTATGTCTAGATGTGGTAACCATGCATAAAGATTGAAAATTGATAGAAGTGAATTTGAGCGTGCGAGGGGTAATGCAATGGGAATTTGGTGGGGTAAAGCATGCGGTTACCATAGTTGAAAAGGACAAAGTGGAATTTACCCATTATCTAATTGTTACAGACTACAAAATGATATGGTAGGAAATGTAGAGAACTCTCTACTATGGTAAAAATTTAAAAGATTCCAAGCAAAACATCAGTAAAAAGCACTCTCATTATGTGGATTCCAGATTAAGTTGTCAAAATGTTGATATGGTAGGAAATGTAGAGAACTCTCTACTATGATAAAAATTTAAAAGATTCCAAGCAAAACATCAGTAAAAAGCACTCTCGATTATGTGGATTCCAGATTAAGTTGTCAAAATGTTAGGATTCGAGAAGTTCGATTTTTTGTATTTATACAACCTATAAGTGATTGTCATTTTAACTACCCAAAGTGATTTCCATATATAAAGTTTCAATAGAGATCTAAACAAGATCTCCAACACCATGCCAGATTTACAAAAAATTAAATTTACAGAACGACAAAAGCAGAACGAATCCAACACAAGATTCATTAAATTATATACAAGTTATTTTTCACAATTTACAGAAACTAATATCGACATAATTTTAAAAATAAATGTAGGAGAAATTTTCAGCTTGTGATTTGAATTATACCTCATGACAGCCCTTTGAATCCGATCCCCTAAATTCTGCGACTCCAGCGCCTGAAGGGGTTTGGTTGAAAGAAAACTCTCCCATTTGAATCCCGAACCCAAAACTAGGAAATGGTTGAAATTGAAATGGCGATTTTTCTGATAATTAATTGGTGGCAAGGGTTTTGGGGTGTGAAGTCTGTTTTTATAAATTTTCTTGATAATTTAAGCTTCAACAATGGAAGAAAAATAAATAGGAAAAGATACGTGAAGCAAATGAAAGATGTGAATGAATCAGAGGAATGGGAATTAGGGCGGCTTGCTATGTCGAAGAAGACCACGGCTTCAAACTTTTTTTTTCCTTTTGTGGAATTATTATTATTTTAGGTTAATTATGGGTTTAAATTTGGGCTTAATGTTAATTTTTAATGTTGGCTTATTGGACTAGCATTTTTTTTCCCTGTATCATCATGCCTAAAAAGAAAAATGGGATCAAGATATTCAGATTTTACGGTTTGAATAAATAAAGAATATCAAATTATACTTTAATTTAAATTAAATAACAACTCGGGCCTATTTGGATGGGTTTTGGCCTCTTTCACAAGTCTTGATTTTAAAAAAAATGGTATGATAGTTTCGGTGAAACTTTTAAAATCTCATTTGGTTAGATTTTGGATGTTGGGTATTGTGGTTCTGAAATTGATTTTGAATTTTTGGGTGTGGGTAAAAATTAGGTGGTATGTGTAAATCAATGTCTTTTTTAGAGATTTTAGGGGAAAAAATAGATGGTAGGTATCAAATCAATGTTTTATAGGTTGATAGAATTGCATTTTTTATACTAAATTTTTACCTACTTTATATATTTGGTATCAAATCTTTGAAAAAGACACATTTAATACCGGAATTGATGGATTTTTTTCGCAATTGCTTTTTTTGGTATGCTTAAAACTATGTTATCAAATTTTACCATAGCATTCTTATGTGTCCTATATCATATTTGGAAATCGTGGTGGCATGATTCCTTGTAGATTATGAGATGTGATTTAGTTTTGATTAATATCCCGAAACTTTATTAATTTTTTGCGGAATATTTATTTCGTTTCATGAGCTGAAACTTATACCATTAGAAAGCTCTCGTCAAGAGCTTTCCATCCATATAAAGAACACAAAACTTGGCCATGTAAATTGACGGACAAAGAAAATGTGCAAAAAATCCTTTAATTTTGGTATTAAATATGTCTTTTTCAAATGTATGGTATCAAATGTATAAAGTAGGTACAAATTTAGTATGAAAAATGCAATTCCCTCTTTATGGGTTTTGAAAGTTTGGGTATGATTTTGTAAATATGTTTGTGTTGAGTTTTATAGGTCTAGCGAAAAGTCACTAAGAATGGTTTTGGCCTGATCTTTCAAAGCCCGCGAAACTGGGCCAAAAGTCATTCACATGATCAAGCCTTGAACATATATTACTCTTACGTAAAATTTCAATGTGAACTTTAATTGAAATGAATAATGAAAAACTAGATATACAATTTAAATTTAAGATACAAATAGACTATTCAAACTTAACTTATGAAGTAATTTAAATTCAAACATTATTTAAACTCAATTAAATGCTCAATTTAAAAAAAAAAAAAAATCACATTCTGAAATTTAATTTCTCGAGTTTTACAAAAATTGAATATGTCGCTTGATTTATAATTTTTGAAATTAGATTTTTTCAACTTACGTAAAATTTTATTTTCCTAGTTGTTAATAAATTAATAAAGTTCAAAATTTTATGGGAAATAATTAATAAATGAAAGTTATTCATACTCAAAATGCATTTTTTCATGTTCATGCATTGGAGTGAAAGTTATTGCTGAGTAAATAAAACACTATTCCAAAATGCATAATGCATTATTCATACTCAAAATTTGCATTTCTCCATTGAAAATGTCCTTAGTAATCACGATGCTAAGATGTCCCTGTATTATATGCCACAGTTAGCAAATGATTTTTCAAAGAAGATATGCTAAAGAATATTAATGGTCCTTCATGTTTAGAGTTAATTACGCTTTTGTCCCTCTTAGATAGACCTGAAGACCAACAATATCATTATTGTCCAATTGTATTGAAGATTATGGGCATGTTTGTTTGGCGTTTCCCAAAAAAATTGTGTTTGGGAAATGCCAAACAAACATGTTTTCTACTTTTCGAAATAAAATTTGCATCACTCAATCTTCTCAAATTACTCTTTCTAAAGTCAAACAAACAACAATTTTATTATCTTTAAATAAAACCTATTCAAATTCAACTCTGATTTGACATAAAGTAATTTATCACTTACACAATTTATATCACATAACAAACATGATTGGACATATAGTATTAGCGGGGCTTCTAGGGTGCGGGCACCGTAACTCGCCTTCACATCAATGTTTTCAGAACCGGACCGGATAGTGAACCGGTGAGCCGACTGGTTAGTGGTTTTACTGGTCGAACCGGTCGGACCGCTGGTCGGACCGGATGACGTCATAATAATGTAATAAATATATTTAATTTTAAAGTATATGTAATATGCATAAAATTTAAACATTATCCTACAATTGATTAAAAATATACAAAATCTTATAATATATTTAAATTAAATCATATAATATTTATCTAACTTATATCATAACGGTAATATGATACTAATTTATATGCTCATATAAATATAATATGATTACATTTCTTTATAAAAATTTAAAAGTGTAAGTTAAAAATACAACAAACTAAGAAATTCATAAATTTTAAAGTATTGTTATATATAAAAGTCTAATATTCAAAGTCAAACTTGCATAATATATCGAGTTGACTCTTTATCCTAAAAATAATATTGAAAATAAATATTTTATAGAACAAATTTTAATAACAAATTATTACTTGAGTATTAATTTTCATTCATAATGTATAAAATGTTAATTTGGCTACAGTTTCTATATTTATAAATTTTAATTTGTACTAAAAGTTCAACAAAATTGAAGTAGCTCAAGTGGTAAGGAAGTTATGTTTCACCTAAGAGGTTGGGTGTTCAAATCCCATATTTTACAAGAATTTTTAGTTTAATTTTAACATTTAAAAAAATCAAAAAAAAAAAAAAAAAAAAGAAAATTCGGAACCGGGTTGAACCGGTCCATACCGGTTCGCCGGTTCACCGGTTTTGGACCGGTTCGACCCGGTTCAGACTGGTTTTTAAGTAAGGTGGTTTTAGGAGGTAAACCGGACCGGACCAACCTCCGGTTCGCGGTTGAACCGGTCGGACCGGCCGGTCCGGTCCGGTTTTAACAACATTGCTTCACATGCGGGATGGCCCTGAAATGATGCCATGTGGCGTGCGTAACTAGTATGTGACTCGACGAGTTGACTCAGTCTGTAAATAGACCCTTTTACCCTTTTTTTTAAATTTAATTAAAAGTTTAGATTATCTTCAATTACTAAAAGACATTTATAACATTTGAATCAAAATAATTAAAACTAAAAACAAATTGACCCTTATGTTCCATGATATTACGAATTGAATTATTTAGTTTCTAAAAATAAAAAAAAACACTTATGATATAAAAAGACCACTTTACCCCCAATTTTGATAATAATTGACTTTGACAATTTTGCAAATTGACCCCTATATTTTGCGATTTTACGTATTGAATTATTTTGCTTCTAAAAAAATATAAAAAAACCGTCTGTCATATAAAAACACCGTTTTACCCCCAATGTAGATAATAATTGACTTTGAAAATTTTGCCAATTGACCCCTATATTTTGCGATTTTACGAATATAATTATTTTGCTTCTAAAAAATTAAAAAAAATCGCTTGTCATATAAAAAGACCGTTTTACCCCCAGTTTAGATAATAATTGACTTTGATGATTTTGCAAATTGACCCCTACATTTTGCGATTTTACGAATTGAATTATTGTGCTTCTAAAAATAAAATAAAAAACCGTCTATGATATAAAAAGACCGCTTTATCCCCAATTTTGATACTTTGACAATTTTACAAATTGACCCCTATGTTTTGCGATTTTACGAATTGAATTATTTTGCTTCTAAAAAAATATAAAAAAATCATCTGTCATATAAAAAAGACCGCTTTGCCCCCAATTTAGTTAATAATTGACTTAGACAATTTTGCCAATTGACCCCTATATTTTTCGATTTTACGAATTGAATTATTTTGCTTCTGAAAGAAAACCGTCTGTCATATAAAAGACCGCTTTACCCCCAATTTTGATAATAATTGACTTTGACAATTTTGCAAATTGACCCCTATGTTTTGCGATTTTACGAATTGAATTATTTTGCTTCTAAAAAATCTAAAAAAACTGCCTACTATATAAAAAAGACCGCTTTACCCCCAATTTAGATAATAATTGACTTTGATAATTTTGCCAATTGACCCCTATATTTTCCGATTTTACGAATCGAATTATTTTGCTTCTGAAAAAAAAAAGAAAAAACCGCCTATCATATAAAAAAGACCGCTTTACCCCCAATTTTGATAATAATTGACTTTGACAATTTTGCAAATTGACCCCTATATTTTGCGATTTTACGAATTAAATTATTTTGCTCTAAAAAAAAGAATGCCTCTCATATAAAAAAGACCGCTTTACCCCCAATTTTGATAATAATTGACTTTGACAATTTTGCAAATTGACCCCTATGTTTTAGATTTTACGAATTGAATTATTTTGCTTCTAAAAAAACAAAAAAAAAAGCCTGTCATATAAAATAGACCGCTTTACCCTCAATTTAGATAATAATTGACTTTGACAATTTTGCAAATTGACCCCTATATTTTCTGATTTTATGAATTGAATTTTTTATATGAAAGGCGGTTTTTTTTTTAGAAGCAAAATAATTCAATTCGTAAAATCGGAAAATATAGGGGTCAATTTGCAAAATTGTCAAAGTCAACTATTACCAAAAGTGGGGGTAGAGCGGTCTTTTTTATATGACATGCGTTTTTTTTGTTTTTTTAGAACCAAAATAATTCAATTTGTAAAATCGCAAAATATAGGGGTTAATTTGCAAAATTGTCTAAGTAAATTATTATCAAAATTGGGGTAAAGAGGTCGTTTTTATTTGAGAGGCGGATTTTTTTTGTTTTGTTTTTCTAGAAGCAAAATAATTCGATTCGTAAAATCGGAAATTATAGGGATCAATTTGCAAAATTGTCAAAGTCAATTATTATCAAAAGAGGGGGTAAAGCGGTCTTTTTTATATGAAAGGAGGTTTTTTATTTGTTTTTTTAGAATTAAAATAATTCAATTCGTAAAATCGCAAAACATAGGGGTCAATTTGCAAAATTGTCAAAGTCAATTATTATCAAAATTGGGGGTAAAGCGGTCTTTTTTATATTAGAGGCGTTTTTATTTTTATTTTTTAGAAGCAAAATAATTCAATTCGTAAAATCGGAAAACATAGGGGTCAATTTGCAAAATTGTCAAAAGTCAATTATTATCAAAATTGGGGGTAAAGCGGTCTTTTTTATATGACAGGAGGTTTTTTATTTATTTTTTTAGAAGCAAAATAATTCAATTCGTAAAATCGCAAAGTATAGGGGTCAATTTGCAAAAGTATCAAAGTCAATTATTATCAAAATTGGGGGTAAAGTTGTCTTTTTTATATTAGAGGCGTTTTTATTTTTATTTTTTAGAAGCAAAATAATTCAATTCGTAAAATCTCAAAACATATGGGTCAATTTGCAAAATTGTCAAAGTCAATTATTATCAAAATTGAGGGTAAAGCGGTCTTTTTATATTAGAGGCGTTTTTATTTTTATTTTTTTAGAAGCAAAATAATTCAATTAGTAAAATATAAAAACATAAGGGTCAATTTGCAAAATTGTCAAAGTCAATTATTATCAAAATTGGGGGTAAAGCGGTCTTTTTTATATAACAGGCGGTTTTTTGTTTTTTTAGAAGCAAAATAATTCAATTCATAAAATCATAAAATATAGGGGTCAATTTACAAAATTGTCAAAGTCAATTATTATAAAAATTGGGGGTAAAACGGTCTTTTTTATATAAGAGGCAAAATAATTCAATTTGTAAAATCGCGGAACATTGGGGTCAATTTGCAAAATTATCAAACTCAATTATTATCAAATTTGGGAGTAACGAGGTCTTTTTATATGAAAGAATGTTTTTTTATATTTTTTTAGAAGCTAAATAATTAAATTCATAAAATCGCAGAACATTGGGGTCAATTTGCAAAATTGTCAAACTCAATTAATAAAATGGGGTAAAGTGGTAATTTCATATACTGGCCGATTTTTTTTTTTAAAAAAATTAATTAAAATGGTAATTTAGGTATATTGTAAATTAATTAAAGTCAATAGTTACCAATTGACTTTGACCAAGTTACCTAATCAACGGTCCAGATTAATCTGAGCCAAATGAACGGCCTGATTAACCTTCCCGCATGTGAGGGCGTAACTCGGGCACCCGCACCCTAGAAATGTACTAGTCTTAGACATCTTACTAGATACAAACTAATTCTTTCAAAAAAAATTACACTTACTTTTGAGTAAATCGTGCTTTTGGTCCTCCTTCATATGGATTAATTTTTGCACTTTCGTCCCTCTTAAATTTTTTGTAGCAGATTGGTCCATCTTATCAATATAATATATCACATTCGTCCCTCTTAAATTATTCGTATCAAATTCATCCCTTTTATCACTGTGATGTAACATATTAGTCCCTCTTAAATACAAAATACATCACTTAAATTCAAAATATATTCTAAAGTGGACGAAAATTGATGTATTTTGTATTTAAGAGGGACTAATGTGTTACTCTACATTGATAAGAGGGACGAATTTGCAACAAATAATTTAAGAGGGAAGAATGTGTTATAAGAGGGAAGAAAATAAAAAATTTGACCCATACGGAGGACCAAAATCTATTCGCTTATAATTAAGAGCGCATGTTGCGCAGAAAAGCCATGTAACTTAGTCATACATAATAACTTTACTTATTTTTCGTGATATTGTCTATAGCAGACAAAAGTTTGAGATGCCAATCTTTTCGGAAGTACTTTCAACTCTTTCTTGAAAAGATTCAAAGTCAGAACGGTAGCAAGACCGTCAATGCACTATATATGCACGAACCTTGTGCTTATGTTCCGAGATAACAACTTCTCTACTACGTATCTCCAAATTGCGACAACAATTTTTCGTTTCCTCCAGGCGAAAAAAACACCGCACATAAGCAATTTTTTGCCCTTGTTCATCTTTGTATAGAGCTAGCACATAACCAACATATTCACCTTTTGTCTCATCTTTTATACTTACGAAGGAATCTTCCTAAAAGTCAATACGCAGATTGTCACTACAAGAAAAATAATTTTAGTGACAAAATATTAAGTGATATTGTTGAAATTGTCATTTTTGGCATACATTTAGTGATAAGAATATTAATTTTGTCACAATAATAATAGTGACAAGTGCAATAGTGATAAAATTTATTTTTAAGTTGTCACTAGTGACTACTAGTGACAAGTTTATGGAACTTAAGTTGTCACTATTGACAATAAGTGACACTCTTTCAGTGACAACCCAGTGACAATAAATATTGTCACTATAATTTAGTGATAATTTTTTAGTTGTCACTATTGGGTATCACTAAATGTCAATAGTGACAATTTTTTCACATTTTTTGTCACTAGTGTGTCTATATATATCAGTTTAGTGATAATATTAAAATTCTTGTCACTTTGTCATTTATTATTTTGTCACTAAAATTTAAATTTTTTGTGGTGTGTGAGAAACGTTTAAAAATTTTTAGTTTGGCAAAACTTCTACATTTACGGCAATGCCGATTCCTTTCCTACAAAAACCATCATAATGTGTGTTTCTTATGCATCTCCAAGAATTTCTAGACCACATAATATTCGATTTATCCGGTACCAAATCTCTTGAACCCTGAATATGTAACAAAGTTTTAGGTGAAAATTTAACGTTAAGACTTCTTTATAGGTATAATTGAATAGCTACCGAGCAAATCAAGATTGAATATGTGAGAAAATCAACTCCACAATCAGAGAAGTGACATCAAGAATAAAACATATTCCAAAGATGATTGTTTCTCGATTACCCGTTGATATGTGAGAAAATCAACCAGAAAAAAAAATAATAAAAATATTATGATTAACCTTATAGCAAAATCAGGAAAATAATTGAAATAATATGAAGGATTTTTCCTTATGCTATAAAAATCTCAATAAAATACTTATCACTTTTCCGGTCTGCATTGCATCATATATCTATAACAATTACATTACATTTTTTAAATATCTTTGGCATATGATAAGGTCTAAACAAACTATTAACTATATTGGAGCAAAATAGATTACAAGAAGTTGAAAATGACAAACAATTGCTACTACAAAAGAACTGCTTTTATCAAATCTATACATTTCACACACACAAAATATGACCTAAAGTTAGTCACACATTTTTAACAACCTTAAAATGTACTTAAAAATTGGTGAGAAAAAAGATTTAAAACAACTCAACATTGATTGCTATTTACTGAAGAAACTTGAAAACACTGGAAGAAACAAATCCAAAATCATAAATATAGATAACCTGAAAAAATGAGTATACGATTGGACTTAAAAAACCCGGCATAAACGCAATATAAGATAAATTTCAACTATATGTGGAAGCAACGTACCACACATGAAAGTCATAAATATATAAATTAATAAATCCATGCATATAGTTATGATAATTTAACTGAAAAATTGAGCTCAATAGATTATCAATTTACTCAGTCTAGATCGCGAAACTAGGTTCTATTGATTCAACAGTGAATTCAACAAGAAATTCGACAATTGGATGTGCAAACAACTCCTATGGTTTATGCGAGAATCAGAAATGACATTGAACAGAAATGAATTCCAAATCTACAGACTATTGAAAGTAAATTCAACAAGAGAGAAGAAGAAGAAAAAGGAGAATAACACGAAGAGTACAATTTGTGATATGCCTTTCATATAAATTTTCTTCTGCATTTATGCTCTTCTTCCACCAGTGACACTTCTTCCCTCCACGTGGTCGTGTGCTTTATAGTATTTGTTGTTTGTTGTACCTAACGAAAAGCGTGCAATGCTTTATTACGTTTTATCAGAATCTCAGCATGTAACAACATCATGCTTCCATGAACTAATGTTTCATTTGGATTTGAGGAGGGGTTTAGAGGAAGGATTTCAAATGAATCTCTTGTGTTTCATGAATTGAAACTCGTACCATTAAAAAGCACTCGTCGAGAGATTTCCATCCATATAGAGAACACAAAATTTGGTTTTGTAACGAAGGAGTTATGGTAATATTAAGATTTGGTTCAAATACTCCCTCCTCGAGCACATTACGTGCAAAAAAGTGCAATTTTGGTGACTTAACGGACACGTGGTCCTTCCGGTCCAATAAATTGATGGTCAAAGCAAATGTGTCAAACAACCTTTAATTTTGGTATGAAATATGTATTTTTCGAAAGTTTGGTACAAAATATATAAGTATGTAAAAGTCTGGTATAAAAAATGGAATGGTACCCCCCTGCACATGCAAAACTCGTGCCGCGCATGTGATGATTTTCGTTAAAAAAATTGACAGTCAAATAAAATGTGAGGATCTAAATCATGGTATAAAATGTATTTTTTTCAAAAAGCTTAGTATCATATGTGTAATCTGGACAAAAGTTTAAATATTTTTCCCTCAGAGAAATTAATAATCTCCTAAATTGAAGGTGAAATTTCCTTTTTCTTTTTTTTTTTCGATTAAAATATGGGCCTTATTTTGGAATCTCTGGTGCACATATGGCAAATCATAACTATTTACATATTTTAAATTTAAAGAAAAAAAAATTGTGTCCAGTGTGGAAGAAGTTACTATTTAATTTTAAATAAATTGTTTTTTATTAATGTAGCTTATCACCATACTTTGGACCTATAAGACTATAAGACTAAATAATAGAATATGTAATTTATAAGCCTTCAGAATCTACCTTTCCCCATATTTCTAAGTAGAATATCACAATAGATAACAATAAAGATGAAAATATATAGAGTATATTTCAAAGCTATCATCATCTACTAATTAGCTTTTTTCAGGAGGTCATTTTCTTTCCATGAATAAGGAATTGTAGGAATAAATCATGATCTAATTTAAAAGGACAAAAAAATTAATTTTCTTTTTTATGATTGATACTCAAAATTATAAAATATCAATCAATAAAATAAGAAGTTTTAAATTACCTCTATAAAAACAACAACTAAATAATAATAATAATAATAATAATAATAATAATAATAATAATAATAATAATAATAATAATAATAATAATATATTTAAAAAGTTCAATTTCACAAAGTCAGAAGTTTAAAACTGCAAATGATATGACCATGATGCCATGACACACTTAACTGCAAAATTAATTATTAATCTAAAAAAAAATCCTAAAATTACCAAAAATACCCAAAACATAAAAATAGAATCTATTTTCTACGAATTTGATTTATTCCCTTTACCATCTTTAAATACTCCAACACTCAACAATTTTGTCAACCATTTTATTCACAACTCCAAGGCTCTTCGTCTTTAGCCAAGTCTGAGAATGGTGGAACTCTAGGCCGCGGGTTGACAGCTAAAGTAAATAAAGACTAAATATGCGGGTTTGGCTCGACTTCCACCCATTTGTTATTAATCCAGTCTTTTGCAGCTCGAAGGTCCTTTTTCTCAATAGTCGAGAACTTATGGATTTGGACGAAGGATTTCAAATGACACCGTTATTAGGTGAGTTTCAATATTCACCACTTTCGTCGAAAGTATAGTATAAAATTGATGCAGGAGTATATTAGAAGAATATCGAAGATCAAATCTTGTAGATTAATTTACTAATTTAAGTTATTTTGTTTACTTAGAAGTCTATTAGATATTTTTCTTTTAGTTATTTCATTTCCATTGAAGTTTTAGTAATTATTTTGTTTCCTTAAGAAGTTTATCTATTTTCAGTGGTTATTTTATTTTAGCTATAAAAGTCCAGCATGTGGACTTATTTTCGGGGAGTTGTTTTTTTATATTAAAAAATAGAAGAGATTTTTCTCTCTCGGGTTTTTCCCCATCTTGGGTTCATTTTTATGCATTTCAAATTTGTAGATTTATGATGAAAACTCGTCTGCAGAATAATCATTAATATGCTCGGCTTCAGTTGGTATCAGAGCTTCAGAATTTTTCGATGAGGTTTAAGTTAGTTGCGGTCAAACTCAAGGGTAGGGCTCTGCTTGGTAGGAGCAGTTACGCCATTCTCGTGAATGACAAGGCAAGGCTATAATCACTGATTGGGAAAATCGAGCTTTTGCCAAGCAAGTCGCAGATTTACCCAACCTCTGGCTAATACTGGGTTTTTTTTCTTCCTGGGGCAAAATTCTCATCAGCTTAAATGACTGAGTCATGGCAATGTTGAGGAGTCCACACCGTGATCGAAGAGTTCACTCAAAGGAAGTAAAGATTGAGGATTTGCAGAGCTGTCGAGGATTTAACCAACATCAGACGACCTGGTGGAAACAGCTAAGGCATTCACGGGAGGGACATGATAGACCCAAGTACAAGGCTTGATTAACCGTCATCGTTAGTTTCTCCTGGTTTTGTGGATCTTTATGACACTGCTGTGAACTCGAGGACGAGTTCTTTACAACCCAGAGTGACTGATGCAGAAGCATCCAAGACAATCTATCTTTTTATTAGTTTTTTAGGATTAGGATTTTTATTAGTTAGTTATCAAGTTTTCTTATTTTTTTGTGATTTAGTTTCTATAGGAGTCTAGGAATTATTTAGTTTCCTTAGGAGTTTTATTTTTTTTCAGTTGCCTACGATTATAGTCTTATAAAAAGAGTTGTAATCTTCATTATTTTCAGATATTGATGATTATGAGTTTTTGAAAAATAAGAGATTTGTTCTCTCAAAGGTTCATGGGTGCCTACTTCTCGTGTTCTTGTAGCAAGTTTATTTGATGAAACTTGCCTGCAGAATAATCACTATTCTGCCCGGCTTCAGTTGGTATCAGAGCCGCATTCTTTTCCTGGTGGCAAGGTTCAAGGTTGGCATGGGCAGGTTTCGAAAGAGGAAGTCCAACACCATAAGCGTTTCGCTACGATGGAGATGATTGAGGATCTATAAAAACAGATGGCAGATCTGACCCAGCGCTTGGCAGCGTCCGGAATTGACGATCGGGAGGAGTCTGATCCAGATTCTGAAGCCACACACCAAAATCCTTTTCATCAACATACCACACACAGAGGACAATTCAATCGAGTAGAATGCGACAGAGATCTGGGATTTCGAGTAGATCTACCAGAATTCGCGGGTACGTTACATGCTGATGCTTTCATCGATTGGTTGAATGAAGTGGAGCGTATTTTTGAGTATAAGGAGGTTTCTGATCCAATTAGGGTTAAGTTAGTTGCGGTCAAACTCAAGGGTAGGGCTTCTGCTTGGTGGGAGCAGAACGACAGGGCAAGGCTAAGATTACTGATTGGGAAAAGATGAAGAATGTGATGAAAGATCACTTTCTTCCATTTGGTAACACACAAACTTTGTTTCAACGACTCCACACATTGAGACAAGGTCAACAATCTGTTGATGAGTCAGTTGCGAAGGATTCTCATTTTCTTTATGAAGGGCCTCCAATATTTGATGAATCTGATGGTGAAGACGATGTTTCGTCTTTTGATGAAGACTATTTTGACGAAGTAGCTACTTGCTATGAATCAAAAGAAGGAAATAAGTATATTACAACTATGGCTTTATCGAGTCATATTGATGAAAATAAGAAAATTGCAATCTTGGAGGATTTTGTTCTTGAAGATGACAAATATTCCCAAAATGTCATCGATTTCATTATTGGTACATTTTCGGAATGCTACCGTGATAATTGGGCTAAGTACATTACATAAATATCATACCCAAATCTAGATTTCGGCAGTTCAAGATTGAACATTCTTTTTACATTGATGAAAAAGCTTACAAAAGTTCGAGGAAGAATCTTCTCCTACTCTGGTTCGTTCTCTATTCGAACTCGAGGGCGAGTTCTTTCTAAACGGGGGAGAATGATGCAGGAGTATATTAGAAGAATATCGAAGATCAAATCTTGTAGATTAATTTACTAATTTAAGTTATTTTGTTTACTTAGAAGTCTATTAGATATTTCTCTTTTAGTTATTTCATTTTCATTGAAGTTTTAGTAATTATCTTAATTCCTTTAGAAGTGTATCTATTTTCAGTGGTTATTTTATTTTAGCTATAAAAGTCAGGCATGTGGACTTATTTTCGGGGAGTTTTTTATTGATATTAAAAAATAGAAGAGATTTTTCTCTCTCGAGTTTTTATCCATCTTTGGTTCATTTTTATACATTTCAAATTTGTAGATTTATGATGAAAACTCGTCTGTAGAATAATCATTATTCTGCCCGGCTTAAAAAATGGCTGCTTAGGATCCAAGAACCACCCAAAAGAAAAGTGATCCAAATACTTGAACTTGACATCGAATAAGATGTTAATCTTAAATCTTAAATAGAACATCAGTAAATATGAAGAAATAATCATCCTTGTTAAATTTTGATTTAGTGCAACATTTGACCTCATACGCACTGAACCACATGCATGATTCGCTCCTTGATGAGTAATTGGATGGATTTCAAAATGAGGATGGAAGGAAAGTGAAGAATGGCATCAATAATGTATGCTTAATTTATTATATCTTCACAATATATATAATATGATGTATTCACACACGCACCACATCCTCACTAAGTTGTATGATCAAATTTACGTGTTTTTTTTATCATTCTTTTCATATGCAGGAACCTCAGGTTATGATGGTTAAGTCGATGTGTCAATTTCCGGGATCCAATCAGTCATTGAGGGGCTGTCCTACCATTAAGGTTGAATGATGTATTATTGTTATTATGTATATGTTCCGTAGGCTTGCAAGATTAGTTGTATGATAATATGTTTGTACCAACTCTGCATGTAGCAGTGTGACCAGGCCTTTTGAATTACGAAATTTGGATCATGGCATGCTTTATTTATGTTATTATGTTCTTTTGAAAACAAATTAGCAACTTTGATGAATTATATCCAATGTTATTAAAACCGGATCGGACCGGCCGGTCCGACCGGTTGGACCGCGAACCGGAGCCTGGTCCGGTCCGGTTTAGCTCCTAAAACCAGTTCCTTCAAAACCCAGTGTGAACCGGGTTGAACCGGCCCGAAACAGCCGAACGGTGAACCGGTATGGACCGGTTCAACCCGGTTTTGAATTTCCTTTTTTTTTTTTTTTTTTTAATGTTAAAAATTCTTGTAAAAGTTGGGATTTGAACACCTGACCTTTAGAGTAAAATATGACTTCCTTACCATTTGAGCTACTTCACTTTTGTTGAACTTTTAGTACAAATTAAAGTTTATAAATTATAGAAACTTGTAGCCAAGTTTATTTATAAATTAGATAATTAACTCAAATAAATAATTTACACATTATGAATGAAAATTAATACTCAAATAATAAATTTTTATTAAATTTTTTTCTATAAAATATTTATTTTCAATATTATCTTTAGGATAAATAGTCAAATCGATATAATATGCAAGTTTGACTTTGAATATTAGACTTTTATACATAATCATATTTTAAAATTTATGAATATAATTTAGACTTTTATACATAACCATAAAAATTAGTACCATATTACCATTATGATATAAGTTAGATAAATATTATATGATTTAATTTTAATATAATATAACAAAATTTATATTTTTAATAAATTGTAGGATAATGTTTAAATTTTACGAACATTACATATATTTTAAAATTAAATATATTTAAATATATTATTATGACGTCATCCGGTCCGACCAGTGGTTCGACCGGTTCGACCAGTAAAACCAATAACCAGTCGACTCACCGGTTCACTGTCCGGTCCGGTTCTGAAAACATTGATTATATCACGGCGGGTGAATCCAAACTCAGGGTGGGTCCACATGGGCCTGACCCGATGAACGGGGCACCACAGCATCCCTGAACCAAGTCCAAACGATCGAAATTGGTTCTGATACAAGGGAAATTCTTACCCAGACCGGGTTTGACCGAACTCAAAGCAACTACATGGCAAGTGTAATACACTTGCTTTGGGATTGGATGTAACTTCCAGGAGAGTGATCAATCAAAAAGCAAGTGCAATACACTTGCTTGGTGGTTGGATGGGTTTGGCCAAGCCAGGCTTGGACAAGAATTTTCCCTGATACAAAGATGTTTTCTTATAAATGAAATATGTAATAAAGATCACAATAATACGTCGAATATTCTTTGTGTTTATATGAGTTATTATGTAATATTTGGTCATTGGAATTTAATTAAACTGTAATCTAAACGTAAGAAAAACAGGAGACTATTTCCTTCTTCTCCTATAAACGACTAAATTTTCCTTTAAATATTTGTGTCTACTTGTAAATGTCATCTTCTTATCTCTAATCTTTTTTCTTTGGATCACTTAATAAATATTAAATAAGATCAAAGATCAATTAATGTCTTGCAAGTTTTTTATTACTTACATTGGGGATTTTTTATTTTTAGACAATACTGATATGAATTTTATTATTTGAAAAATTGTTCTGTGCAACAACTTTAATATTTTCTAGACTTAAGCAAATAAATTACTAGTATTAATATTTAGTCCATGTAAACAAATAATTAAATTCACCCTTTCTCCCCCCGATTCACTGGATTCGTCCATAACTGAAGCAACATAATCACTTAAAAAGTTATTCCCTATTTTTTTTTTTTTAAAAAAAACCTCCAAAAATTACATTTCATAGTTGAAGATATCTGAACTTGTCATACCATATTTGCAACAAAAATTTGATCACATCGATTTTACCTAATGCAATAAGATAATTTGTTCATCCAATGCACGAAAGATGTGGTACAACACACACGTAAATTTCTCTTTGATTCGATCCCTAATTATCTTATCCTCGAATAATCTCTCCATTGTTAAATAGGGATATATATAGAATTTCCAAAATAAATTCCCTTTTTTCTTTTTTCTTTTTTCCTTTTTTTTTTTAAATTTTCCCAAACACAATTACCTGTTGTATATTTATAGTATTTCTATTTATCCAAAAAAGAAAAAATTATAGTATTTCCAACAACAAACCTCAAGGTAAGATAACTGATCACGCCAATTCCACCACCACCGCGCATGGCTTCACAACCGACCACCGCCACCACCACCGCCGAGGTCGGTTCCAATTCCAAGACAGAAAAACAAACCAAAACGATTCGCCCCACCCGCAACCTCCCCCCACCCATACAAGTCCAGAAAACCTCCCCGCGCTTCCCTCAATCACCCGCCACCCCAACCCCAATCACCACCGCCATCTCCCCTTTCCACCGCCGCATCGCCATCGCCATCGATCTCAGCGACGAGAGCGCATACTCCGTAAAATGGGCCGTAGAAAACTACCTCCGCCCTGGAGACGCCGTCATCCTCCTCCACGTCCAGTCCACCTCCGTCCTCTACGGCGCCGATTGGGGATCCTCGACCCCAACCAACAACCCTAATTCAATAAATTCACAATCAAAACAGGAATTGGAAGAAGAATTCGAGAAATTGACAACCGCGAAGGCGAATAAATTGGCGCAGCCGCTGAAGGAGGCGGGACACGTGTCGTATAAGATTCATATCGTGAAGGATCATGACATGAAGGAGAGGCTTTGTTTGGAGGTGGAGAGGTTGAATTTGAGTGCGGTGATTTTGGGGAGTAGGGGAATAGGAGCTTCTAGAAGGAATTGTTGTAAAGGGAAGCTTGGGAGTGTGAGTAATTATTGTCTGCAGCATTGTGCGTGTCCTGTGGTGGTCGTCAGGTGCAATAATAATATTAATAATAATAATAATAGTAATAACCAGGAGGAAGAAGAAGAGGAAAATCACGAGTTTCATGATGCTGATGATAATCACCATAACTGAAAATTTAGGTTCTCTAATTTAATTTCCCATTTTATTTATTTTCTTTCGTTGACATATTTTAGTAGTACTCTATTTCGTTATGTATTATTAGATTTAATTAGTACATCTTCCTTCCCTTTTTTATTTTTATTTTGTTTACTTTTGACGCGAAATTTTAGATAAAAGTTAAAAGGATGGAATTTTTAAGGGTTGTTTGCAAACTTTAGCGAATAATTTGAAGTTAAAGGTTATGAGTACCAACAGGTGGTTAGTCTAGTAGAAGAGACTAGTCACTACAAAGTACCGGACTCATGTTTGAATCCCTGTCGGGAGAGGTACCCATATTAATGTGTTCAACCCGCCGATTAAACCCTTGGAAAAAAAAAAAAAAAAGATTATGAGTTAAGTTCAATATAATCAGAAATGTCTCAAGAGAAGCTTACAATTTATGAACTTAAAATAGCTTAACTTGAGATAAGTTGAAGCTGAATTCATTTTTCAAACACCAAATTATTTCGTTCTAAGTCAGAAAAGCTCAAACAAATTGAAAAAGAGTTTGCAAACACACCATAAATATTTTTTCATCAATGTCCTTAAAAATAGTGATTGAGAGTTAGTGATATCAAATTATTACTTTAGATGAGAGAGTATTTCTTGAGAAAAATAATTTCATTTATAAAAATATAGTGTTATTTTGGGATATCATAAAAAAAAAAATACTAGTGAAAATTTAGGGACAATGACAATAAGTTATTTTATTGGCCTCTCGGTTTTGAAGATGATTTTTTCGGAGATTTTTTGCAAGATTGAACTCTTGCAAATATGAGACTTGGGTTTATGTTCTTTTATAATTTTATTTATAAAGCAATAATTCATCATCCCCATTTTTGCGTTTATAAGAACAACTATAGGTGAAAAACAAGCAAAATGGATGTTAAATTGTTGATTTTTGGGTTAGGTCCTGAATTCAGACGAAATTGAAGAAATTTGAGATATAATATGATTTGTGAATAGTAGAATAAAATTAAGGAAAGTCTATGATTATTGTCTTTATTTAAATATTTAGAGTTACTTTCTTTTATGCATATTTTCCGTAAATATTTCAGATTTTTCTGAAAATGTGTAAATTATCTCATAGTTTTCTGAGATTTTTTCAATAATGTCTGCCAAAAGAATATGATTTTAGGGAGTTTAACTCTTTCTTCAAATGTCATAAATTTTAGGGTGATTTACGATTGGATCCCTTGAGGTTTAGTCATTTTACAATGAATTTCCTCACATTTCAAAAAATACAAGAAGACCCCCTTTGATTTAGAATATGTATCAAAACACCCTTTACAACTTTTATAATTTTTACAAGAATCCCCCAAAATATTTACAGAAAACCCCCCTTAAAGGGTGTTTCGTAATTTTGAAATCACATGAGATTTTTTATAATTAGGATAAATCTCAAGAAGTCTGTAATTCTGAAGCACGATAAATGGCGAACTTTTATGCAACCCATGCACAACTCATTAAACGATACGTACATCTCTTCAAAGTTATTTTATTCACTGGCAATATGATTTTGATTGATTGTTTTCAGTTTGAGAATTAACAATTTTACTACTGGAAAAATTCATTTTTCATAACATATAATTGATTAAATTTTATTTTTTATATCATACTCGTTAAAATTATACCAAAATCATACGGACATTACAAATTTTGTATTTCTATTAGTTTCGTTGATTGCCTGAGATGTATATGCATTTTCTTTCATGTTTTTTTTTTTTGGTAAATACAAAACATTGGAACTGAGCCGCTACTATATATACACGCGCACTGATCAAAATAAGAAAAAGAAAGTAAAGAGAGAGAGAGAAAACACCTTCAAGAATTCTAAGAATCTTTCCTTAAATAACTGCGCATTATTCTCTTATGAGTAAATCGCACATTTGGTCCTTTTATGGGCTGGTTAATTTTTGAACTTTCGTTTCATTTAAATTTTTTGTAGCAGATTCGTCCCTCTTATCAATCTAGTGTAATATATATGTTCATCTCTCTTAAATTTTTCATAGCAGATTTATTCGTCCCTCTTATCATTGTGGTGTTACACATTAGTCCTTTTTATATACAAAATACATCACTTAAATCCAAAATATATTCTAAAATGGACAAAAATTGATATATTTTGGATTTACGAGGGACGAATGTGTTACATTACATTGATAGGAGGGACAAATCTGCTACAAAAAAAATCTAAGAGGGACGAATCTACTACACTACATTGATAAGAAGGACAAATCTACTATAAATTTTTTAAGAAAGACGAAAGTGCGAAATTTGCCCATCTCCAACAAATCAGATCATTCTTTCTATTCTATTTTTTGGTTTCTCTTTATCAAATTCGAATTTTTAAATTTTATCAATGTTTTTTCTTCCCTATTATATCATTAAGTAGTAAAACAAACTTCAGATTTCAATTTTTTGTATTACCTTTTCTATCTAAAAATATATGGAATATCATATATTCAAGAATTCCAAGTTATTAGTTCACAGAAAATAATACAAACAGTTATGGCCATCCCTTATTTGGAACAAAAACAAAACTTCGACTTTTATCAGCAGATCAGAATGGGCACAAATTCAAATTAGAGGAGAAAGGGAAAAATGAGCGAAGGAAAGAAAATGAAGAAGAAGAAATAGAATTAAAAGGATAAGAAACGTGATTATAAGTCAAAGTTGTTATTTCATTTTTGTATTTAGTTTATTTCAATCAATTAGTAGTCAATATAATTAGTTATAGGCGGTTGATATGATTTTACATTTCTGTCCTTATACACTTGTATATATAGTTAGAAGTCTCTTGTTCATTGTACAGAACTCATTATTCAGTATACAAATTCGTTTTCTTTCTGCAAATTAACATCAGCAATTTATATTTCTCAAATCATATATGTTCATATACCAAGATTAATATGGTATCAGTAGTCTCAAAGCTTCCGCAGTAAAAATTGTTCTTCAGAATCAGTCATCCTCTACTGGGCATCATCATCAATCCAGATTGCAGCAAACTCATCATCATTTCTTCCATTAAACAAATTCAATCAGTTCAAACTATCATCACATCAAGATTTCATTCTACTAAATTCTTGTTACCAGAATTCAAAGTTTCTTCGGGTTTCTGTTCAGATCATCATCTTTCCATCATCAAGATTCAAATTCACACCCAGGTTCCTTTTTTTTCCCCCAATTCATATACTGTTTCTTTTTTTCTTCATCTCCATTGTTTTCTCCTTCCAAGAAACCCACTATACATCAACATGTCTTCAGAATCTCCCACACATACCACTGAAACCATTCACCACACTGCTTCCTCAAGATCCAGACCTCCCATTGAAGATCCTTCAAGCCCTTTTTATCTACACCCTGCAGATGGACCAGGGATCACTTTAGTCTCAGAAAAATTGACAGAAAACAATTATCAAACATGGTCTAAAGCCATGATCCATGCACTAAAAGTCAAGAACAAACTCGGGTTCATAGATGAATCAATTCCAGACCCTACTGATGACCCAATCCTCTCAAATTATTGGGACAGATACAACACTATAGTCATCACTTGGATCTTGAACTCTCTTTCTCCCATTATTAATCATACCCTACAAAATCACACCCTAGCCACAGAATTATGGAAAGAACTCAAGCAAAGATTTCAACAGGCAAGTGGGCCACGCATGTTTCAACTACACAGGGATATAATGAACTTACAACAACAGTCATTATCAGTAAATGCATACTTTTCTAAGCTAAAAATCATATGGGATGAAATTACAAATTTCAGACCTAAGTGTACTTGTGGTCAACTGGAGCAGTATTTTGAAAAAGAATATCTTATGATCTTTCTAATGGGACTCCAAGAGAACCTTGCTCATACAAGAAGCCAGATCCTACTCATGGACCCCCTTCCTGATGTCCCAAAAGCCTATGCCCTGGTTTCTCAAGAAGAAACACAAAGGGCTGTTCAGTCCTCTTCCAACACTACTGACCCTCTCACAACTATGGCATTTAATACCAAGTCTTATCCTACAAACTCCTCCACCAGACCACCATCTAACCCCAATTCTACTCAATCATTTAGACCCAACTACAACTCATACAGATCACCTAGACCAACTTCTAATAACACCTTTCCTAGACAAAACAGACCCTATTGCACTCACTGCCAACTCCCTGGACACACTATTCATACTTGCTTCAAACTTAATGGCTATCCTCCTGGTTACAGGCCTCCAGCACCTAGATTTCCAGCTAATCCCAATAACAATATCAACAATATATCTACAGAAACTACCATCCCTTCCTCACCACTCCAAAATTTTGTTCACACTTTATCTCCTGATCAATTTACTCAGCTCTCTCAACTCTTCACTTCTCATTTAACTAGCACTCCAACTACATCAGAATCACATGACTGATAACGTCGTGAAAACGTCATTATTACGTGTCTTCTTAAGCCGAAAACAACTTGCTTTGATTTGAGTTTTGCGTGCTTTTGTTTATTTTCGCGTTCTTTTGCGTTTTTGGTCCTTTGTTGGACATTTGTTTGTTTTGGTTGTTGTTTGTGTGTTTTATTGTTGTTTTGTGTGTTTTTGTAGGGAGATGTAGAAAAGGGCTTCAAAGGAATGAAGAACCCGGAGCAAATTGTACAAGAATGTAGATAGCTGCTCACTAGAACATGCATAAATATTTGATGGATGATCCAAATGAGCTGAATTTTGGATATGTCATAGATGAGTGAGTTATCTACGCTACGGACTTTACGGATCCAGATTCGGAGTTCGGAATCAAAAGATATACTGCTCGGAAAGAAGTGCGGCAGAGCAGGAAACCTACTGCATGTACCTCGCGGCCGCGAAGTTTAACCTCGCGGCAGCGAGCTGGTGGCAGAAAGTTTCTGCCCAGAACCTCGCTGGGCGAGGTGTTCACCGACTGCAGGCTCGCGGCCGCGAGCCCTGGTCTCGCGGCCGCGAGACCTGCTCTGTTTTTCAGCGTGTTTAGAGGGTGTTTTATGTCCTTTGCCTTTTCCCTCCCACTTGTAATTCCAACTTCTTTTGGGGACTTTTTGGCCTTAGTTGCCTTGTTTTGGAGGGTAACTTAGGCATGGAAAGTTGGTAGTTTGCTAGGTTAAAGGCTTGAAGTGAAATCATTAACAACTTAAACAACAAAAACTTCCTCCTAGCCTCCCTTTTCCTCTCAAGCCTCCATCAACTCTCTCTTTAGTTTTTATTGCTTTTTCTTGTATTTGAAGACTCCACCAAGGGTGTGAGTTAGTCACCACCCTTGGGGAGTGATTAGGTGGTGATTAAAGGGAGGAGAATCCTTGTCTCGATTCCATTTCGATTAGGTGATTTCTTTCCATTTCTTAGTTATTTATGATTAGGAGATGAGTTTGTTATTTCCTTTTTGGATGAATGATTGTGTATTGGAATTCTCCGGATTTATATAAATTTATGTTATTGTTTGATTAATGATGTCTTGATGATTAGTATGGTGCTTATATGTGTTCGTTAATCCGATTCCGTGTTTATTGTTCGTCTTGTGGTTTGACAACCCTTTGAGATGAGTGTTATTGATTCTTGATTGCTAGATATAGTGATTTTGAGGATTTGATTATGAATTTGGATTGTGAATCGATTTTAGGATAGACATATACCTATGTCGTTTCATATTCGTTTAAGGTTTGAGTTTAAATGACATCGATTAGATTTTAGTCCATTTATACGTAAATTGGCTTAGTTTAATTTGATAGGTTGGTATGCTATCGAAAGATACATATGAATGTCATTGAATCCTTGAATAGCAAACACGAGCACAATATATTAATTGTCGAGTCATTGTTATCGTTTGATTAATTATGTTTGATGTTGGGTTATGTTTGATTTGTTGGGTTTATTGTTTTATCGCACTTTTGGCCATCTACCTTTAATGCAACCTAGACATAGGATGTAGAAAGTTAGGTGAGTGACGATTTGTGGATTTCAACCTAGGATAGACATATACCTAGTTTGGTCCGTGTTTGTATAATGGGTTCGTTCGTAAATGCATCAAATAACTTAGATTCTCTTTATTCGGGGATTCGGGTTAGTTTTAGGTCCCGGGTGACAACGGTACGCCTTAGAATCCTCTTTTGGGTTCGGACTTTCCTTAGAGCATCGATTGACAGCGATGTTCGTTATTGATCCGGAGATGGAGAGTTTGGGTAGATTGGTAGAGTTAAGTCAAACCGATAGGGAGACTTAACTAATTTGAACTCACAAACAACAACTAAATCTAGGATTGTTTGCATAGCTAACCTAACAACCGCATGATTTATCTGCTTTAACTAATCGCTTATGAATCCTCCTTACCGCATAGTTAACTCCCCATTTACTTGCTTTCTTAGTTAGATTTACTTTACCGTTCGCAGTTAAATAAAATCACCCTTATCGTACATTTGGGCTCGATAATATTGTATCAAGCGTTTTTAGATGAAATAAACCGTCGATTGATTCGTTTATTCCCACCTTTTACTCATTCGTGGGGATTCGATACTCGGTATGTACTTATCGTTTTATATTACTTGTAACGACCGTATACTTGCGTAGTTTGCGTATTAGTATTTGGAGCGCACCAATGACACAGACAGTCCACCTACTACATCTACTGCTAATGCTCATTCAGGTATATGCTCTTCAACTAATCCAAATATTTCATCCTATAATTTGTCTTGTTCATGGATTCTTGACTCAGGTGCTTCTCACCATATATGTAACAATATTAAAATGTTCACTATACTTACTCCTGTCACTAATACTTCAATCACATTGCCAAACAATTTTATTGTCCATGCATTCTTTAAAGGCACAGTTAAATTAGACATAGACATAACTTTACATGATGTTCTTTTTGTGCCCCATTTCAAATTTAATCTTTTATCTGTTAGTTCACTATTATCAAAATCTAATTATCACATTATTTTTTAGACAAATAATTTTATTATCCAGGACAAGACATCTTTGAGGAAGATTGGCAAGGGTGATCTAGTTGAAGGCCTTTACATATTACATCATGTTGTTTTACCTCCTATTTCCTGTAATAAAGTTTCTATTGAAACCTGGCATAGTAGACTAGGTCATCCTGCCCTAGATAGGATTAATTCCTTACATTCTGTACTTCAGTTTCCTAAATCTTCTAATGTTCATAAACATTCTTGTGATATATGTCATTTTGCTAAACAAAAGAATTTGGCTTTTCCTTTAAGTTCAACTGTTTCTCCTCATCCTTTATATCTCATCCATTGTGACATTTGGGGGCCCTACAAGGTAGTCTCACACACAGGTTTTAGATTTTTTTTAACTTTGGTGGATGATTATACTAGATTTACTTGGGTTTATCTATTAAAATTAAAATCTGATGTACACAGAATTATTCCTCAATTCCTTAACATGGTTTCAAATCAATTTCCACATAAAGTAAAATTTTTTAGAAGTGACAATGCCAAGGAACTTGCATTTACATCATTATTTTCAGAATAAGGTATCATACATCAATACTCTTGTATTGAAACCCCTCAGCAAAATGCTAAAGTAGAAAGGAAGCACCAACATATACTAAATGTTGCAAGGTCTTTAATGTTTGAATCTAAACTGCCTATTGATTACTGGACAGAAAGCATTCTTACTGCTGTTTATTTAATTAACAGAATACCCACACCTTTACTTAAAAATGTTAGTCCTTATACAAAATTATATCAACAACCTTTTGATTATACTTCACTTAGAATATTTGGATGTTTAGCCTTTTCTTCTACTATTAAGGATCACAGGACAAAATTTGACTCAAGGGCTACTAAGAGTGTTTTCATAGGTTATTCAAGTAATATTAAAGGGTATAAACTACTTAACCTTGACACTCATGAAACTTTCTTTTCTAGAAATGTCATTTTTTATGAACATATATTACCCTTTCATGACAAACATACACTATCTCAGTTTACTTCCTCTATCACTGATCCTTCCCCTATTCATAACTTACCTCACTACTCACTCTTAGACCCTATCCACCATCCTGATATTCCTCCAAGTACCAATCTCCCTTCCCAGTCTCCCAATACCTCTATTCCTATACAGAACCCTCCACCTTCCACAATTCCAGAACCAATCCCCTCACACTCTCCTCCTAATATAAGAAGATCATCGAGACCTCACAATCCTCCTTCTTATCTTACAGATTACCATTGTAATCAATTAAAGGATACCTCATCTAAATATCCTTTATCTTCTGTCCTTGATTATTCCTCCATATCTAAGTCTCACATGTGTTTTCTAGCCAACATATCTAGTGTTTCTGAGCCTACATCATATAAACAAGCTAGTAAACACAATGAATGGGTCACAGCAATTAATGAGGAACTAGCTGCCATGGAAAGTAATAAAACATGGACAGTTCAATATTTACCACATAATAAAATACCTATAGGATGTAAGTGGATTTTCAAAATAAAAAGACATGCAGATGGATCAATTGAAAGGTACAAAGCTAGGCTTGTAGCTCAAGGTTTCACTCAGCAGGAGGGAGTGGATTACAATGCCACTTTTTCTCCTGTTGCAAAACTTGTTTCAGTCAGAGTAATCCTAGCTCTAGCTATGGCTAAAGGATGGGACCTACATCAGCTTGACATTACAAATGCCTTCCTAAATGGAGATTTGGATGAAGAGGTTTATATGACACTGCCAAAAGGCTACACACCCTCCACTTCACAGGTAAAATCAGGTATGAATGCACCTTTGGTTTGTAAGTTACAAAAGTCAATATATGGGCTTAAACAAGCTAGCAGGCAATGGAATCATAAACTTACAGAGGTATTACTATCTTTAAATTTTGTTCAGTCAAGGTCTGATTATTCCCTCTTCACCTCAGGTAATGATTCTAAATTTATTGCTATTTTAATTTATGTTGATGACATATTATTAGCTAGTCCTGATACTAATCTCATCAACAGTATTAAAACTAAACTTTCTGATTTTTTTAAGTTAAGAGACTTAGGTAAATTAAAATATTTCTTAGGTATTGAATTGGCCTATTCTAATAAGGGTTTAATTCTGTCTCAAAGGAATTATACTTTACAAATTTTACAAGATACAGGATATTTAGCTTCAAAACCAGTCAACATTCCTATGGATCCTAAATACTCCTTAAAATCTGATTCCAATGATTTATTACCTGATCCCTCTCCTTATAGGAGATTGATAGGTAGGCTAATTTATCTCACTATTACCAGGCCAGATATTTCTTATGCTGTACATAAACTTAGCCAGTTTATAGCACATCCTACAAATGCCCACTTAACTGCTACACATCACTTGTTAAGATATCTAAAAGCTACCCCAGGCCAGGGCTTATATTATGCTAAGTCATCTAATCTTCTGTTAACAGGATTCTGTGATTCGGACTGGGGTTCCTGCTTGGACTCTAGAAGGTCAACTACGGGCTATTGCACATTCATGGGGATTCAATGATATCTTGGAAAGCAAAGCGACAGCCTACAGTCTCAAAATCAAGTGCTGAAGCAGAATATCGTGCCCTAGCATCTATAACTAGTGAAATCTTATGGTTATCACAGTTACTAAGGGATTTACACATATACGCATCAATACCTATAACCTACTGTGATAATCATTCTGCGATGCAATTAGCTAAAAATCCAACATTTCACGAAAGAACAAAACATATAGAGATAGACTTACACTTTGTTCGTGAGCATGTGGATAGACAACACATCAAGCTTCTCCCAATTTCGTCCTCAGCCCAACTCGCAGACATAACCAAGCCACTTCCGAGGATCAATTTCTACTCTATTTTATCCAAGATGGGTGTCCGAAATCCGTACACACCATCTTGTGGGGGGGTATCAGCAGATCAGAATGGGCACAAATTCAAATTAGAGGAGAAAGGGAAAAATGAGCGAAGGAAAGAAAATGAAGAAGAAGAAATAGAATTAAAAGGATAAGAAACGTGATTATAAGTCAAAGTTGTTATTTCATTTTTGTATTTAGTTTATTTCAGTCAATTAGTAGTCAATATAATTAGTTATAGGCGGTTGATATGATTTTACATTTCTGTCCTTATACACTTGTATATATAGTTAGAAGTCTCTTGTTCATTGTACAGAACTCATTATTCAATATACAAATTCGTTTTCTTTCTGCAAATTAACATCAGCAATTTATATTTCTCAAATCATATATGTTCATATACCAAGATTAATAACTTTTGGAAAGTAAAATAAGAATTGGATAAGAGAGAATTTAAATTTTGATTTAGTTCTACTTGATCCAAAATTGGCAAGAGACACAATATTTCAGTCCAAATGGAACCTCTTCGGATCGAACATACACATCTCTTCTCTCAATTTATTTCATTTACCTATAAAAACTAAAAAGTCCAACATTTCTACGAGTAAAGCACTTATTCACTAGAGGCAAACACACACTTATTAATCGATGCTTATATGCGATGCACAAATATGATAAAAGATTTTAGGTAGTTTTCAAGGTGATATGGATTGCAGGCCGAATGAGAAGCCAGATCCTTGTAACTTCTCCGCCGTGACTCTATCGATCTTCTCCGCCATCTCCTCCGTCAGATGATTCTTCCAGTCCCCTATATTCCCTTTTCTGAAAAATGACCGGTTATCCAACACGTATTGTTCATTAGGGTAAAACTTTCCTGTCTTGTTCACTTCGAGGCCACTCAAACTCTGGAAACTACACATCTTCGCAATCTTTTCCGGAATACCCTCTTGCTCTTCTTCAAAAGAAAATGGTTTATTAATAAATGTAGCCAACTTCTTAACATACATTACAGTATCCTCCAACATTTCTTCATATTTTAGGAACAAAAACACGTCGGACCGGTCAAGGCTCGCCTTGTAAAAGCCTAAGACGTGGTCCCAATATGGCCCAAAGCCAGTCTTACCCTTAGAAAACAAGTCAACTTCATTGTATAATGTTGAATCGGCATTCTTAAATCTTCTAGTGAAGTGCCAAAAAGAAACAAATGTGTCCTTTGGTTCCCGACAAATATAAATAATTTTACAGCCCGAGGATGCAATAGATTTTGGTAGGGAAGTATAAGGTATGTGCGTCGATAGGATCGAATGTTGAAAAGTATCTCGTATATTTGGATTCTTGAGAAAATCAATTTCCAAAAATGGCATAAGGGTATGGGGGAGGTGGTTAAACAAAGGGTTTGTTTCGTCGTGATGATCTTGATATTTTTTTCGGGTAGCAATAGTAAAACACAAGGCCTTAAGCCAAGTGTTGCCCGATTTCGGACATCCAGTTATAATTATATCAGTTGGTAGAGCTTGAAATTTTTGTTGAACTTGAACCACTCCTTTAATGATAGTAGAAGGGTACCAAAATCCTTCATATTGGTATAAATCATTAATATTTGGAAGATCTGACAGTAGATCAGTGAATTTTTGATCTGGGTTTTCAGTAATGAAACTCATTTTTATAAGTGAAGAGAGAGATGGCGATTTGAATTTGAATTGGCGAGTTTGATTGTGGAGAGTCGGAAGCTTATAAAGAAATTAATTTTAAGCAGACTAACTAATATAAACTCTATTATATAGACACATTCTTTTTTGTTTATATAATTTTTCATCGTCTCTATGAACTAACTTTGCACGTTCTTCGCTTTTAAATTTTTTATAGCAGATTCGTCCATCTTATCAATGTAGTATAACATATCCGTCCCTCTTAAATTTTTTATAGCAAATTCGTCTTTTTTATCAATTTAGTGTAACATATCCGTCCATCTTAAATCTAAATATACATAAATTTTCGTCAATTTTAAGATGTAATTTGTATTTAAGAGAGATTAATGTGTTAAAACTACATTGATAAGAGAGATGCATCTGCTATATAAAATTTAAAAGGGACGAATATATTAATAGTACATTAATAAAAGGACGAATCTGCTAAAAAATTCCAAAGAAACGAATATGCCAAAGTAATCCTTTGGGAGAATTGAACCAAAATTAGGACAATCATATTGGGTTTCCACATGCCCATGTTGTATAATTAAACCTCGACCAGACAACCCAAGGTGTCAATATTTTATTATGTTGACTTTCGTTGGGAGGTGCAAGATGTATTGAAGAGACAAAAGTAGTCTCATAGAGTTAAACCGTCCATTTTCATATGCAAACCTATTTTTAATCAGGCGACGCGCAAACCATTTTTCAAGGGTGCGATTTGTAAATCAATTTTAAAGATATAAATATAATTTCCAAACTATTTTTATACTGGTATAGTATGCAATATCATCATTATAAAACATGTTAACAATATGTTTGAGTAAAATAATTAAGGCAAACGATTTCACAAATGTTCGAATTACGTGTTTAAAGTTTATTCTTGTTATTTTAAATAATTGGTAATAAGAAATAGTTGACTATCAAAATTCTAGTATGATATATGTAATTCTCTTTCTTTTATTCAAATATTTTTATTGATTTCCAAATTGTTTAACGGGACTCAACTTATTATCTTTTAATTTATCCAATGTAAATTCGTCAACTAGAACAAAAAAATATGATTTATAGCAACAAAATTTCGAGTCCTAAAACTTATGAAGAAAATTTTAAAATTTGTCTATGAAATGAATTGATAAAATTTTGACAATTTCCTTGTGTCTAACGTTATGTTTTTTCAAAATATGATATTGGAAGTTAATAATCCGATCTTCTTAATTCGTATAATTTTCGGTATTTGATAAACATTAATTCATGAATAGTATTCCTTAATTCTGGATCAAAAGAAATAATTTGATTGAATCTTCTCAACGAACCTCTTGTACTTGTTTAAGAACATCTTGTAGAAAATAAATTTCTTTTTGGATGCTTTAATTTTATACAAAATATCATTAATTGTTCTTCAATAAAGTTAATTAATTTGAGGGCTTGTGAAATATGATCGAGTATTCCAGACGAACGTCATGAACTTGATTTACTCTCATCATTTGTGAAATCGATTTCACAAAAATTGTAAAGACCATGATGTAGAGAGGTTTTTTGCTCTGATCAAATTACGCGTTAGATTTCTAACTCTAGGAAAACAATTAAATTCAGGAATAACCTAATTAATATATAATCTAAGAAGTCGGTCTTAACACAAATATATATATACAATAACTTTCATCATACAACTAAATTATACAGTTTAATTAAAGTAAACCTAGCTACACCTAATCATTATAATACAAAATAACAAACATCAAACTCATGACATCTTACGATGTAGACCTAATTAATGCTAATGCAATAATTAGTGATAATAAAATGATCCACGGAAAAATCATTATATATAGTTCAGCAACTACTTTAGGCCAGAAGTCAAATCCATAATCTCTTAATTAGTTATATAAAATCACAATGTTCCACCATTTAAATCTGTCGGAATTTTGCATTTATAAATTTTTTTATTTCAAAAAATATCGATTTATCCATTTATTTCAAAATATTTATATAAACCGGACAGAATTCTTACAACCTAATTAACCACTAAGAAATTGAGCTCGGTAAATAATAAATAAAAACTACCGCTAACCTACTCATATATAATTATTAATGTCATTTTACAATATAAAATGGATTTTTTTATCATAGTTTGGAGCACTGGCGGAGCTACCCGTAGACTGGGGGGGGGGGGGGGGGGGCGGTCGCCCCCCCAAAAATATTGGGAATAAATATTAGTAGTAGTAAAACTTTTAAAAGTTACTGTGTTGGCCTGATTGTTAAGGAATTGTGGGATTAGGCTGGAGATTTGGGTTCGACTTCTAGTTGGGGCAATTGACTCTTATTTCAATTATTAAGCCATTTATTAAAATTTTTCTTTCTTTCTCTTCAATTCCTAACTCATTTTTTTTTAAAAATTCTTTTTTTCTCCATAGTTAAGTCTTTCTTTTAATTTCTTTTTCTTCTTAATGATTATATAAGGAATATGATATTTTGTTGTTATTACAATACAAGCATTTTCATATAATTTTCTTTATTTAGTGCATTTTATTACTAAAAGAAATCTTAATAATTGTAAGAAAAAATATGATTTTTATTTTCTTTATAGTATATAAGGTCTTCTCCTTGTACTTATATTTATTTAGTGCAATTTTCTTGATATAATATTCTTTATTTAGTGTACTGTACATTTCGAAAAAAATCTTTGTTAATATTAATAATAAAAGAATATATATTTTTCTAATTATTTACTATATTTAATGTATCCCTCGAAAAAATTTCGCCCCCCCAATTAAATCGGTCTAGCTCCGCCACTGGTTTGGAGCCTCAATTAAAACACAGAACTCGACAAGGTTGACCATCTCTATTTTTTCTCAAATCACCTGCAGTTTGAGTTTGTAACAGAGGATCCATATATAGCCTCATGCATCATCTCTATAATTATTATGTATGTAGTTAAGAAAAGTAAATGCAAGTTTGACACTTTCATAAGCTTTCCGCACATGATCACTTGCCTTATTTTTCTTTTTTACATGCATATAACCTCTAAAAGAATATATATAGTACTAATTAATTTATTTTATAAAAAAGCTCAACCTAATATTATTTCTAAAAACTTAGGGAAACAATTTTTCCAATGCATCATTCATTAATATATTCCTCTAATTCCGAATAGATTAACATTACCAGCAAATTCGAACAACGCACGCTTGCTTTGTATTCCAAGCCAACTTGTGTCTTTTTTTAAATGTGTATATATATATATATATATTGTTGCTGCAGGCATGGGACAAAAAAGTCTCCATGTAATAGTATTCCATTGGAAAATTTTGTCCAAGCCTGGCTTGGCCAAATCTATCCAACCATTAAGCAAGTGTATTGCACTTGCTTTGTGATTGGTCACTTTTTTGGAAGTTACATCCAATCTCAAAGCAAGTGTTCCACTTCCCTCGAAATAAATTATATATATTCTAGGGGTCCCGCACCGCGGTGCTATTGCCCTGTTCTGTTATTGTTAAATCAAAATTGAATATAAGTGGGCTTAAGTATAAACCAAATAGGTAGGATTTGGGCTAAGAAACTATCTGTTAAATAATGAAGATGTCGTGGGCTTTTTAAAAAATTCTCTTGGGCCCAGATAAAGATTAAAAAATATAGCAGGATTGGTAATAAAATTATTTTAATTGGTAACATATTTATGAGTCTGCATGTTTGTTACTCTCTACATTCCCTTTTACATGTCGTTTAAGGTTGTTTCACAAAGATTAAAAAATTATTTAATGCTCTAGATTTTAGGAAAATTAAAGGGTAGTTGGACAAAATTACCCTTAAAAAACATGAGTAAATATTTTGAAAATTAGGAGATATTAAATATAGTATTTAGGATTGAAGAAGGGTAAAAATGTCAAACTAACATTTTAGTCTATCTTGAAATTCTAAAGTGACATGTATTGTGGAATTTTTTTTTCTTTCAAAAGTGACATGTAAAAGGGAATGGAGGGAGTACTTACTAATAAGAAATTATGTTTTAATACAAAGTCTTAATACTCTAAGGGGCCGTTTGGTAGGGTGTATGTGATTAAGGTGGACTAACTTGGAGCCGGATTGAAGGATATATTAAAAACATGTTTGGTAGATTTATTGAATGCTTCCATTTTAATTGTAAATTGATATAGATTTTAATTTGTGATTTATTTATGTATAATGTTTTTTCATTTTCAGATATTTGAGAAGAATTTATGATATTTAATGATATGTTAAAATGGAAATTTGTAAATTTGAGGTTATTAGTGATATTTATATAATCCAAATTAACATGAATTAACTAATCCACCCATGCCTTGGTGGATTATAATCTAGTCTTAATACCGGGTCGTAAGGATTTAATCCATTTGACCCTGTATTAGAGCAATGTCACAAAACGTTGTATTAGCCCATATTAACTTAAATAATATGTCCTAATACCCACTATTAGGTCCTACCAAACGGCCCGTAAGTAAATTATTTGTGAAGTCTTTTTTAGGAAATTATTTATAAAGATATATTATTTCGAGTTAATATATGTTCTTTCTTAATTATTTTGGCGAAACTTTGTTTGTTTTCAATATATATATTACATATTGTCTTATATTACATGTTTAGAAGACATATTTGATATCAATTATATTAATTGACAAAAAAAAGCTATATTAGTTAAACTTTCATGTAATAACATTTTATTATACTGAGACGTTTTTGTAGTATTTTATTCAACTATAATTGTATAATAAATAAATTTATGAGATATAGAATTCAATAGTTTAATAATAGTCAGGAAAATCGACCTCTGATTTTTAAAAGTACTATTTTTTTAGTATACTGTAATATAAATAATTATAATTATTATTTGTGTGTTATAACCAATATATATTTAGTAAACAAATTAAGAAAAATCCAAATTAAGTCACGATTCTCACCAACCAACTGCTTCTTTGTACGGAGCAAGCAAAAACCTCATTCCTTTAGATCCAAAAGATATTTTTATTTTGAGTTTAGAAATGTTTTTTGAATCAAGGGTTTTATACATTTTTTATTTGAGGTGAATTATATGAAATTGTTCGAATTGTGTAATCATCAATTATTGTCACCGGTAACTGACCTAAAACAATTTGATTATAGTTCAATTCTTGACGTTTAGAAGTAGAAAGTTCATGTTCTTTAGTCATTGATAAACACTTTGTTGGACAATACTCAAAGCAATTACCACAAAATATACAAATTCCAAGTTTTATAAAGCTATTACTATTGGTTAGCGAAGATATTCTCATATTAATCATCAAGAAGTTAATTGGTCCCAATTTAGCTATGTAAAATGTAAAAATCGAATTAATGATCACCAAATAAAACAGCTGATTATATATAAAATATATATACATATTTTTGTTTGAGGTCACCTCTAAATACGAACTAAAACATACATACTATAAAATGTCTAACAAAACATTACATTTAAACTTCAGAAGTATATATGTGTATATATATATATATATATATATATATATATATATATATATATATATATACTTCTGTAATAATAATTTTTTTAATTTTAAATTATTTATTTAAGTTTTGACAATACTATTTACTCCCTCTGTCCCAAATTATTTATCGATTTAGAGAAAAAAAAATTGTTCCAAATTATTTGTCACTTTAGGATTTCAATACACAATTAACTACATATTTTAGTAAGAGAGAAACTGTAAAACTTGAATAATGTGTAAATAGATAATGGTGAGATAAATAAATAAAAAAATTATTTTAGGTATATAACTTATTTTTTCCCTAAAACTGAGGCTATTTAGTAGGTATCTTAATATGTGTGAAAACACGTAAAATTACAATTAATTTGGGACAGAGGGAGTATAATCTCATTTTTAAATCGTCGATAATAACATTATAATTAAAGTTATTCGTCGAACATTTATCTATTATATTGTGACAATAGAATGATGAAAAAATAATGGACAAGAAACATAAATTATGGAAAAAAACTTATATCACGAATAAACTTTTCGAAAATGATTTAACTTCTAAATGAATATTAAACAGGATTTTAAAATTCTCAATAGCATCGTACAAAACATTAATTCATATATAACTCGAACAATAACATTCTTATCATATTTAAGATTACATTTATTAAATTACTGAATTATCATATATAAAATTAGTTCGTCACGTGGTGTAGTGTTTTTATAATCATATTTTCATTTATTAAATTACTAAATTATCATATATTATATTAGTTGTCAAGGGGCTCAGTAACGTGCGACGCACGTGCACGTGCACATTTCTTGTTTATACAAATCAACGAAATAAAAATAAACATGACCTAAGTTATCAATTATGTATATGTATAACATCATCTTTTGTTTAGTTTAGTTACCTTTGTAGTCGAATAAGTCGTTTTCTTTTTCTTTTTTTTGCTTTTGTGTTGAAGCAATAAGAAACCTTCTACAAAAAAAAAAAAAAAAAAACTTTTACAAAAAAAGAATGTGAAAACATATTTCCACACACCATTCACGTTTTAGGTTTGGATTAATCTGAAAATAAAGTACAGTATCATGGTACTTAACATACTTAACGGAGTTCCCACTTATCATAATAATTATCAAAGTAATTCCACTTACTTGACAAAACTATACTCCTAAATTGAAATGGCAAATTTATTAATCTTCATCCTCGCTCTCGCTTGTGGTATGACCATTGCCCCTTGAGGTAGGTTGGAGATATATTGTTGACGGAGGGATAACCTCCTGAACAACGCGAAAGATTTTGACGTCTAAGATGATGGCGTCATGCTTTTGACTAACAAGATCAAATAAACAAACGTCAGATTCTTCTAAGAAATTTGCAAGTACAAACTTCTTCCAACCACCTGAAAGCCCACCCCCAAGGCCTCTATAATGGTATTTAGCTACCCATTTATTTTCATCAACACGGAGTTCGACGGCTAGACTTTTGTCAATATGATGTTTCTTTAACCACTCCAAAGGGATTGACTGCATTATACACAAAGATAATTACTCTTTTAGTTCCAAAATCAAAGCATTCAGTACACAAGAAATGAGACTTAGATGCATTAGAAATTATACCAAAAAGAGAAGTGTATTGGCATTTTGAGGAATAATGACATTTTTAACATGCCCCTTGTAATAGTGGCTAAATGTTAAATGTTCACATTCTCACTTTTAAGTAGCAATATATTTGCCAATAATTCATTAATGTTTGAATAAATTTTAGAATACTGGTTATAATATAATTTCATGATATTTGTAGTGATAAAAGGCTTGGAAAAATCAGTCATGACATGTTACCAACCATGTAGAAACTCTTGTAGACATGTGATGCACGCATGACTACTATGAAACTGTCCTCTAGTGCCGCTGCAACTGCCAACATTTTTGCCTTTTCTTTTTCCTCTAAACTTACCGTCCTTCTACGAGATACCAATTCCATACGAGACGAACTACGTCTATTTCCTACATAAAAATGAATCCATTAAAACTTAAAACTAAATCTAGAACAAAAATTTGAATTTAAATTTAAATTTTAGACACACTTACTTATGGTTCTCCTGCGACCCCTAGAAGTAGCTCGAGTAGGCTGTTTTGTAGAAGGTGTTGACCTTGTAGCAACACACCTTTGTTTTTTCGCTTTATGATATTCAATACTATCATCTGAAGACTCGTCCATTTCTTCAGAACTTTTTTCAATGATTCCCTTTCCTTTACTAACACAATCACTCTCGGTATGCGAACATTTCTTGACGAAATATGAACCTTCTCTCTCACATGAGTTTTCATGGTCAAAGATCAAAACATCAAATCTTGAATTCCCGTTGTATTTGAAGATTAAAATATCATTTTCTTCAAGGGAATGATCTTCAACAAATTTTGTCCAACCTTGTTTAAGAAACAAGGTATCCTCATTTGCCAGTAGCCCGACATCCCAAATATTCCCACTCGGACCTCTCAAAGCTATTGTTCCATTCAACTTGTCTCTTAGATTGTTGGTAAACTTTGTCGGGATAGCCTGGATCATAGTTATCCAAAATTACATTTAAATATGTATTCAAAATCTTCACACATCCACAATCCTATACTAAAATTACACAATTTTGTAATGTCTTAAGTTGAAATGTTAAAATGGTAGATATCACTACATAATTCCTCTTTTCCCCTTGTTTCTAGCAACTGCACATAATCACCAAGAACTCATCATTTTTTGGCCTAGCTAGTGGGCTCTATTTTATTTTTTTACTTTTTGATAAGTGCCTAGCTAGTGGACTTATTACAAAAAACAAATGCACATACAACACGCACTAGAAGAGAATCCCTCAAGTACTATAATTGTATAAGGGCCCCGTTTGTTTAGTTTATCTGAGAGAATTTTCAGAGATCCGATGAGTTTTTGAGAGATCAATAATTTTTGTGCAATTGTTTGAGATTTAAAGGACATTTTTGTGATTACCATCTGGGTAGCCCCCATTTTGCACTAATTGTGCCTTGCGTGGTCACGTGCACAATTAGTGTGAACTGTTGGCTACCTAGACGGTAATCACAAAAATGTTGCTTGTTCGAAAACTATTTACTAAAATCCAAACAAACAGAGCCTAAAAATAATTCCTCCCAAATTCAATAAATTGACAGAAATAAACAATCATTAATTCATGAAATCATGAAGCGAATAGAGACTTAAAAATACACATAAAGTGGCACGCATGTCAATTTAACTTAGAATACTCATTCAATTTAATTTCTACACGAATTTAAACTCAGATGTATATCACACATGCAATTCGAGAGAAGAAATGAACAAGCAAGAAAATTGTGATATACTCACCAGCTGCTGATGAAATCTTCCGGTAAGTATTTGACAGAACTGAATTGTTCGAAAATTAGACCAGTACATTCCTTCTTCCCATTTCCTGCATTGCTTGCACTCTTCTCCCATTTCCAATTCCAGTTGCAATTAATTAAATTTGTAACTCTCCCAAACACAAGAAATCAATAATTAAATTCACGAATTATAAAAACTCAAACTTTTTATCAAAATTTACAAACAGATCTGAATTCACACAGGTTGTACTAACTTAATTAGTGTTTTATTTTCTTTTTCTTATTGGGAGTGTGAACGGAAAGAACTTCAACGTTCTGGAAATTGAGAAGAAAAGGGGCGGAGGTTTTTAAGAGAGGATTTATTAACGAGAGGTGGTTGGAGATGATTAATTATTTACTTTTTTTAAGAGAGGATTTATTATGATAGGTGGGTGGAGATGACTAATTATTTATTTTTCAATATTTCTTTGAATAGCAGTTGTGGCATTTTTGTCTTTTGATATATAGTATTTGTTTTCTACTCTCTCCGTCCCAAAGATTTTACTCCCTTCGGTTTTGCACACGGATTGAGTTTTAGGTGAGAGTTGAAAAGTTAAACTTTTGGACATCTTAACTATTTTACCCCTAAAAGTTGATATTTAGTGGTGCATAATCATTACTTTATGAAAGGAGGTATGTTTTAGAAAGAAATTTTATTTTAAGAAACGGAGTATTGTTTTAGAACATTTCAAAAGGGAATAAGAGCAAAACAATTGGAACGGATAATTTTTTTTTAGTTTTGTACTTTATCTATTACATTTATTTTGTTCCATTCATATTTGACAGAAAATATTAGATATTAGTTAAGAAAGTGAAAGTTTAGAATAATTTTGCTATTATTGCACATGACTGTCTTTTTCTTTTAATTATCACCATGGCGTTATTTTGTAACACGTTCCACCATTATGTTTGAATTAGTTGTAGTTGGGAGAACGAGATTGTTATTTAATATTTACTTGTCATCGTTACTATATGATCTCATACTATGACACGTTTCATCATACTGAGGATTAACAATTGTGGGAATTTATGTCTTATATATATATATATTATCTTATTTTATAATTTCTTATCTTGTTCCCTTATTTTTTTACAAGGACTTTTAGATGAAGTTAAGAAAGGTAGTTTTGGATGATTTTACTATTTTGAACATTACCGAGTATTTACTCTTCATTGTTAACATGACCTTATTTTGTAACACATTTTGCCAAACTATTTGCTTTTCATCGTCGGCATGATCTTATTTTGTAACACATTTTTCCATATTGTTTGAATTAGCTATTGTCCACATTTATGTCTTTTGCTATATATTTCTTTATTTTTCTTATTTCGTAATTCTCCATTCTATTTGTCTTGCTCCTTTCACTTTTGAGACATAATTTTAGATAATAGTTGAAAAATGTGATAAGTTTCGGATAGTTTTACAATTATTGCACATTGATGGGTGTTAATTTTTCAATGTCAGTGTGACCTTATTTTGTAACACATTTCACCATACTGTGGATAAGCTGTTGTGGGCCTTTATGTTCTTTGCTAGGTTTTTTTTCTTCCTATTTTAATAATTTTGAACTTTCGTTGTTTCATTTATCTTATTCCATTCACCTTTGACAAATAATCTTGGATAATAGTTAAAAAATGAAAGATTTAGAAAATTATATTGTTGTTGCACATCACTGGGCATTTACTTTTCTTCGTCAAAATGGTATTATTTTGTAACACAAACTGCCCCTCTGTTTGGATTAGTTGTGGTTGGGGTGAAATGAGGTTGCTACAAAGAGTACTTACTTTTCATGATCGACAGCATGGCCTTATATCGTAACATGTTTCGTCATTTTATTTGGATTAGCTGTTGTGGGAATTTAAATCTTTTGCTATATATTTCTATTTTACTACTTTTCCGTTCTATTTATCTTGCTTTAATAACTTTGACATAAAATTTTAAATAAGAGTAAAAAAATAAAATGAAAGTGTTCGATAGTTTTACTCTTATTGCACATAATTGGGTATTTACTTTTCATTGTCAACGTGACATTATTTTGTAACACGTTTGACCATAGTATTGTTTGGATTAGTTGTTGTCATTTATGTCTTTTTCTATATATATATTTTTCCTATTTTTATAATTTGGAACTTTCGTCATTTCATATATCTTGCTTCCTTCACTTTTGATAAATAATCTTGATAGTAAAAAAAAAGTGAAATACTACTTTTGCTTATCACTGAGCATTTACTTTCATCGTCAGCATAGTATTATTTTGTAACACGTTTTGCCATTATATTTGGATTAGCTATTTTGAGCATTTAAATGTTTTGCTATATATTTATTTTTTATATTTCTTATTTTGTAATTTTTCCTATTGACATTTTGAGTGATGAAGAGACGCTGGATAAATTATAGAATAAGAAGAAAAACAATGTGCTCAAGCAAAATGAGAAGACAAAATTTCAATATATTATGGTCAGGAAATAAAAAAGTTGATGTGATCATTTCGTTCAAATCGTAGTTTTAGAATAAATAATAACGTCGACATGTCATTTTAGGTTGAAAATACTCAATAATTGTAATTTGTTTTAATTTTCCATTATTTATCTAAGTTTTGATAATACTATTTACTCCCTTTGTCCCAAATTACTTGTCGATTTAGAGAAAAAAAATTGTCCCAAATTAGTTGTCACTTTAGGATTTCAATACACTATTAACTACATATTTTAGGTATGTAAGAGTAAAAGTAAGAGTATAAAACTTGAATAACGTGTAAATAGCTAATGGTGAGATAAATAAAGAATAAATGTATTTTAGGTATATAACTTATTTTTTTCCTAAATCTAAGGCAATTTAGTAGGTACCTTAATATGTGTAAAAACATGCATGTAAATTACAATTAATTTGGGACAGAAGGAGTATAATCTCAATTTCAAATCTTCGATAATAACATTATAATTAAAGTTATTCGTGAACATTTATCTAATATATTGTGACAATAGAATGATGAAAAATTAATGGACAAGAAACTTATGGAAAAAAAACTTATATCACGAATAAACTTTTCGAAAATGATTTAACTTCTAAATGAATATTAAACAGGATTTTGAAATTTTCAATAGCATCGTACAAAAGATTAATTCATATATAACTCGAACAATAACATTCTTATCATATTTAAGATTACATTTATTAATTACTGAATTATCATATATGAAATTACTTCGTCACGTGGTGTAGTATTTTTATAGTCATATTTTCGTTTATTAAATTACTAAATTATCATATAATATATTAGTTGTCAAGGGGCTCATCAATGTGCGACGCACATGCACGTGCCCCTTTCTTGTTTATACAAATAAACGAAATAAAAATAAACATGACCTAAGTTATCAATTATGTATATGTATGACATCATCTTTTGTTTAGTTTAGTTACCTTTGTAGTCGTATAAGTCGTTTTCCTTTTCTTTTCTTTGCTTTTGCGTTGAAGCAATAAGAAACCTTCTCCCAAAAAAAAAAAAAAAAAAAAAACTTATACAAAAAAAGAATGTGAAAACATATTTCCACACACCATCCACGTTTTAGGTTCGGATTAATCTGAAAATAAAGTACAGTATCAAGGTACTTAACGGAGTTCCCACTTATCATAATAATTATCAAAGTAATTCCACTTACTTGACAAAACTATACTCCCAAATTGAAATGGCAAATTCATTCATCTTCATCCTCGCTCTTGCTTGTGGTATGACCATCGCCTCTTAAGGTATGTTGGAGATATATTGTTGATGGTGGGATAACCTCCTGAACAACGCGAAAGATTTTGACGTCTAAGATGATGGCAACATGCTTTTGACAAATAAGATCAAATAGACAAACGTCAGATTCTTCTAAGAAATTTGCAAGTACAAACTTCTTCCAACCACCTGAAAGCCCACCCCCAAGGCCTCTATTATGGTATTTAGCTACCCATTTATTTTCATCAACACGGAGTTCGACGGCTAGACTTTTGTCAATATGATGTTTCTTTAACCACTCCAAAGGGATTGACTGCATTATACACAAAGATAATTACTCTTTTAGTTCCAAAATCAAAGCATTCAGTACACAAGAAATGAGACTTAGATGCATTAGAAATTATACCAAAAAGAGAAGTTTATTGGCATTTTGAGGAATAATGACATTTTTAACATGCCCCTTGTAATAGTGGCTAAATGTTAAATGTTCACATTCTCACTTTTAAGTAGCAATATATATGCAATTAATTCATTAATATTTGAAAAAAATTTAGAATAATGGTTATAATATAATTTCATGATATTTGTAGTGATTTAAAAGGCTAGGAAAAACCAGTCGTGACATGTTACCAACCATGTAGAAACCCTTGTAGACATGTGATGCGCGCATGACTACTATGAAACTGTCCTCCAGTGCCGCCGCAATTGCCAACATTTTTGCCTTTTCTTTCTCCTCTAAACTTACCGCCCTTCTACGAGATACCAGTTCCATACACGTCTATTTCCTACATAAAAATGAATCCAATAAAATTTAAAACTAAATCTAGAACAAAAATTAAAATTAAAATTTTAGACACACTTACATATGAATCTTCTGTGAACCCTAGAAGTAGCTTGAGTAGGCTGTCTTCTAGAAGGTGTTGACCTTGTAGCAACGCACCTTCGTTTTTTCGCTTGATGATATTCAATAACATCATCTGAAGACTCGTTTGTTTCTTCAGAACTTTTTTCAATGCTCCTCTTTCCTTTACTACCACAATCACTCTCGGTATGCGAAGATTTATTGACGAAATATGAACCTTCTGTCTCACATGAGTTTTCATGGTGAAAGATCAAAACATCAAATCTTGAATTCCCGTTGTATTTGAAGATTAAAATATTCTTTTCTTCAAGGGAATGACCTTCAACAAATTTTGTCCAACCTTGTTTAAACAAGGTGTCCTCATTTGCCAGTAGCCCGACATCCCAAATATTCCCACTCGGACCTCTCAAAGCTATTGTTCCTTTCAACTTGTCTCTTAGATTGTTGGTAAACTTTGTCGCGATATCCTGCATCATATCTATCCAAAATTACATTTGAATCTATATTCAAAATCTTTACACATCCACAATCCTATTCTAAAATTACACAATTTTGTATTGTCTTAAGTTGAAATGTTAAAATGGTCGATATCACTACATAATTCCTCTGTCTTTTCTCCTTGTTTCTAGCAACTGCACATAATCACCAAGAACTCGTCATTTTTTGGCCTAGATAGTGGGCTCTATTTTATTTTTTTACTTTTTGATAAGTGCCTAGCTAGTGGACTTATTACAAAAAATAAATGCACATACAACACGCACTAGAAGAGAATCCCTCAAGTACTATAATTGTATAAGGGCCCCGTTTGTTTAGTTTATCTGACAGAATTTTTAGAGATCCGATGAGTTTTTGAGAGATCAATAATTTTTGTGCAATTGTTTGAGACTTAAAGGAAATTTTTGTGATTACCGTCTGGGTAGCCACCATTTTGCACTAATTGTGCCTTGCGTGGTCACGTGCACAATTAGTGTGTAATGTTGGCTACCTAGACGGTAATCACAAAAATTTCCTTGTTTGAAAACTATTTACTAAAATCCAAACAAACAGAGCCTAAAAATAATTCCTCTCAAATTCAATAAATTGACAAAAATAAACAATCATTAATTCATGAAATCATGAAGCGAATAGAGACTTAAAAATACACATAAAGTGGCACGCATGTCAATTTAACTTAGTATACTCATCCAATTTAATTTCCACAAGAATATAAACTCAGATGTATATCACACATGCAATTCGAGAGAAGAAATGAAACAGGCAAGAAAATTGTGATATACTCACCAGCTGCTGATAAAATCTTCTGGTAAGTATTTGACAGAATTGAATTGTTCGGAGATTAGACCAGTACATTCCTTCTTCCCATTTCATTTTTTTTTTGGTTTCCCAGGGGTTTAATCCCTTTCGAGGCGCGTCGGGCACATAATGTGGGAACCTCTCCCAACAGGGATTCGAATCTGAGTTCGCTACTTTGTAGTGACTAGTCCCTTCCACTAGACCAATCACCTGTTGGTGCTTCCCATTTCATTTTAAAGTGAAACAAATTAAATATTATATACTAACATAATATCTAGATAAAATTAAATTGAAAAACTTAGAACAATGAGAATGAGAAAGATCCAGAAGTTTATTTACAGCCATAAATTGTATGATATTTGAAAAAAGAAAAAAATAGATCACTCAAGAAAATATTGTATTTTCTATTCTTGTTAAATAGTAGATGTGATGTTAAAGTTGTCCACCTTATACTATAGCAATAAAATATATAACTTCATAGCTTAAAAAATATGAAGTATAATACAAACAGGTAATAACAATTAACAACTGCATAAAAATTTTGATTTTTGTTTTTTCTTCAACAAAATGTAAATCAATAAAAACAAATTAGAAGCAAATACTAATATTACCATTAAACATCATCGTATATAAAAAAAAAAATAGTAAATTACGACCTAATACTTATATAACATTAATTTTTTTAAGAATATTAATCAATGAATTTCTCTATATATTAAACTTCATTAGGCCTGGCCCAATAGGACAAATAAAACTATATATATATATATATATATATATATATATATATATATATATATATATATATAATAGAATACATTTAAATTTAGTAACAAAAATCAATAGTTGTTTTGTGCAATTTTATTATTTCTACAATTATATTTTTGAATGAGAAAAGGACACGTTTTATTGGCAATTCATTTTTATGATAACGAGCTACTTGACACTTATGATTAATATTTTGTCAGGAGAACATGTGATTGATACAGAATTTTTGTTTTTGTATGCATTTAATATATTTAATTATTTATTCAAGAAACTTCATTTACTATAAGGTCAAATCTTCCGGATAAACATTATTTTTTATAAACAATTTATTATTTTATGTATTAATCATCAATGTCCTAAATATTATATAAATGACCATTGCCATCTTCCCTTTCATTGAACTTACACATTAAAAGATTACTAATAATATTTTTTTTATTTGCAAATTATATATACCTGAGATTTCATATCTGAATATATCTGGGCATATACAATGTGACGCCCCGTTTTTTCCCAGCCACGTCCTCGGGCCAAAGACGGCCCTCGACTGGAATCGGGTCGCCAGAACAAACCAATTAACTAAACATGTAATTTAAACTAGACTAGCAGCGGATAACATATAACTTAAAACTTGAATTAATTTAAATATCGTAAACAATTTATCGGATAAATTCAAAACTCCATTACATAAACCGTAAAATTAAAACGCGAAAACACTATCCGATCATACTTGAAACCTTCAAATAAAATAATCTAACAAGAAAAACAAAAATACAGGACAAGACCGACTCGGATCCCGGATCACCAACTATCACAAACTTCAACTGTTGAAAGTACCTGAAAAAGTAATCCACAAAGAGTGGTAAGTTGATCATCCAACTTAGTGAGCCCGTGTGCAAATGTCCATGATAGCAGCGAGCAAGCAATACAATCGAATATCAATTCAAACACGCACACCTTAGACGCTTCACACGTATGTATGCAACAGAAATCTCATCCAACCGCATAGAGGGCTCGAATGAATGTGATAAAAAGACATCTCATCCAGCCACATAGAGGGCTCGAATGAATGTGATAAAAGACATCTCATCCAACCGCATAGAGGGCTCGAATGAATGTGATAAAAAGACATCTCATCCAGCAACGTAGTGGGCTCGAATGAATGTGATAAAAGACATCTCATTCAACCGCATAGTGGGCTCGAATGAATGTGATAAAAAGACATCTCATCCAGCAACGTAGTGGGCTCGAATGAATGTGATAAAAATACTCATGCAAAGACATCTCATCCAACCGCATAGTGGGTTGAATGAATGTGATCAGACCTAATGATGCAAACAATAAACAGAACCAAAGCACCACCACTCGCACAACAATAAATCACAAATTTCTAATCACAGGCGCAGTTCAAAATTCACAGGCCAAGTAAAGTATACAAGCAACAGTCATAACTTATTCAATAAGTCGCTTCAAGCCGCACCAAGTAAACTTGTACAAGAACACTCACCTGATTAATCGAGACGCTTGGGATAACAAGACGCAAAAACTAGTTTAGAAACCTGTAATTAACTGTGGAAATAAACTCAGTAATTTGAACAATTAAATTCCAAAGATTCTTTATCAAGTTAACATTCAAATCTTATTTAAACCTAATGATTTAGTTAAATTAAAGTCCACTAACTATTTGTTTAATTTAAAGAACACACTACATTGTTAATTAACCCACATTCCACTAGGCCCGAACCCAAATTCGCTTGATTTCATCATCCGAAACAATTGGCCTAAGTCCCGGCCCAAAAAACTAAATTTCTTGACTCGACCCGAACTCGGCCCAAACTCGGCCCGGCCTGATCTCAACTCGGCCCAAACTCAACCCGACCAAAAGCTCCAACCCATTCCTACCCAAACTCAATCCAAAAACCTGCTCGAACCCGGTGCAATTTCCAACCCAAACTCACGACCCAGTCAACTCAGCCCAGCCCACTCAGCCCAAATTTCTACTGTTCATCATCTTCTCCACTTCATCTCCAGCCAAAATTCCCGTACTCTCTCACCATTCTAAGACTTCGTCTTCCCCGACAAGCTTCGGAAGGCCATTCTTACTCCAAAACCTGCACCCGAAACCAGAACCCGAGGCCCATGTCCCCAATCCCGAAACAGACCCTTCCCCCATATTCTCCGATCAGCCATGGCCGCCTCCACCATCACCACTCACCATCTCCCGTAATCACTTCGCCTCTACTCCAACTTGGTGGCGACGGGAACAACAACTTGAGTGACGGCGGCGACGGTGGTGTACGACTCTCGTCTACCTCTACACTTCACCTCCGGCCAAATTTCATATGGCCCTACCACTTCTCCGCCCTCCCTTCTCCTTCCCCGAGTAACCTCGCATGATAACTCCCTCCCCCATCCCGAGCCGACTCTCCTCCTCCCTCACCACGGCAACCATAGCCGCCACTTCCTTATCTCAAATTCAATATTCACTTTTCCCTCCCCGTAACACCAATCGATGCCCAAATGGAAAATAAAATGTACAATTGGAAAGAGTTACCTATGGCGAAGGCTTGCGATGATCGAGACTCCATTTGGTGGAAGCGGCGGTGCTTCCAATTTGGCTATGGCGGCTGCGGATACATAGGAGTTTCTGTCTTCTTTTCTTTTTAAGTTTAATTCATTACTTTTTCTTTTAGTTTAGTTTTCTTTTAACCTATTTTATTAAGTTAAAGTGGGTTAATAAGTCTAAGTTTATTAGTTAATCTTTTGGGCTAAAGTTTAACACACTAACTCTTATATTAACTGGCCTTATTTATCACTTTAATTCAATCGAATCTTATTAATTATTTAATCTTAATTTAAACACATAATTGACTAATTAGAGATGTTAAACATTAAAATTTTAAGAATAATAAATCGTTAAAAATTAAAAGTTTACAAACAAATATATTAACTTTTAGAATTGATAAATTACACCCCGATAGTTAATTTTTAACGTTTCACATACAACCACTATCTGCATAGTAAGTTTCATATACCAAAAAATTAAACATTTTCCGATTTACGCTAATATATCATATAAATATTGTAGTGATCTCGTAATTGTTTTAATTAATTTTCTTTTATAAAAGTAAGTAAAAACATTTTCTTTTGGGGAATTGATAAATGACATCCCGATAGTTAATTTTTGAGGTTTCACATACAACCACTATATGCATAGTAAGTTTCATATAACAAAAAATTAAACATTTTCCGATTTACGCTAATATATCATATAAATATTGTAGTGATCTCGTAATTGTTTTAATTAATTTTCTTTTATAAAAGTAAGTAAAAACATTTTCTTTTGGTGAATTTCTTATTAAGTATATTATTCCATACACTTGTGCATATAAATTTATAATTCAATAAACAAAGACTATGTATCATTACAATGAATCTGGTAGTAATATAAGTTTTTTTAACAATGGAAATTTGATAATTCCTCTCGAAGAAGGTTCTTTCAATGATCATGTTATATTTTCTGCATATGATATATCAGCTCTAAGTGTGACGATACATAGTCCCATTTTATATGGTAATTGCTAAGCCTATAAAATTCATATATGTAACGAAAGCCAAAACTTCCCTAATAATGAGAAAAAAATATCTATCCTATTCGTGAATGGTGCAAATATTATTTTCAGAGAATTTATAAGAAAATTATGAAGTTTGATAGCAGAACATAATACAGATGTTCTTTTTATCGTGGATCACCAATTCCACTATGAATCTATGTGCGAAGCCCTGTTCGATACAAAGTATGACCTAAATATTTGGACAGAGCGTTTGTGGATCCTCAGCAAAATAGCTAAAAGAAATGTCTTTCATGCAAGTTCAAGAGAAGGTGGTATTTCCGAATCTATTATAAGTTGATGTTTTGATTTATATCATTTATCTAAAAATATGTTCTCTATGATGTAAAACTATTTATTTTATAAGTTCTTGAAAAAATCTGTCTGTAAGAAAATATGTTTTAAGATTCAGAAAGTTATGTTATGTTATTTAATTCTCAATATCGCATGTATAATATAATATACGGAAAATAAAAATTTCATATATTTTCTACAATGGGAGAAATAAACCGTAGACTTGTTTTAATTACCGTAATACGTAATACATGAAAAATATAAAAGCTTCATTAAAAAAAAAACAGATATATTAACAATCCAAGAAAACTCACGAGGAATAAAGATATTATACCTACGGAAAATAAAAATAATATAATATAAGTTCCTCTATTTTGTTCCTGCAGCAACATTTTCATAGTAATTTTCAACCTTGTAATGTATCGAACCATCATTTTCTTGAACCAATACACTGTTAAATAAGATATAGAAATTTAAGAAAAACATTATTAAAAAATGGTAAACTTTCTTTTAAAATAAAATAATAAATATACCGTTCAATTCTACGATTGATTACATTTTCAACATCAACACAAGGAGAATTTAGAAACGGCCATTGTAACTGATCATAAGAACCAAAATAATACTTAACAGCATGGTTAGAACTTTCAGCTTGATTAGAAATTAATCTATGTAGTATAGGAATTGCATATATATAATATATAAAAAATTAAATGGATAATACATATAAATTCCAAACACAACAACAAAAAATAATAATTATATATATTTATTTTTTCCTTCTGATTTAGAAATCCATATACGTCTTACAAATTGGAATAAAAAATTTCTCATTAATATAGGCACAAATTTTATAGAAATAATTAATACGAAATATTAATTTCTATAACAGCATAATGAACTAAATATCATGTAATATAGGCAAATATTATATTACTCTTGAACAATTTAATACTCAATCATTATTAGGCCTTAAAACAGTTCAATCAACTGATCAAATCAAACCGTAAACAAAATTTTAGTTCAGTAAACCATCCCTGTCACAAGACCGATCCTTTAAAATAGTAAGTTCCCGATAATACTGATCAGTTTACCAAATGGACTTGCTAGAATTGAACAATGAAAAGAACAAATATGACTAAACTTTTTTTTTTGGTCAGAACAAATATTTCCAAACTTAATGTATGCAAACAATTTTTTTACTAAATTTAATGTTTTCAAAGTTTTTTTTATTTTTTATTACCAAATATAAAGCTACAAAAAATTGAAAATATCCAATGAATCATTCTATACATAAAATATTTACAATATATATATTCTTACAAGAGACAAAACTATAGTAATTCAACATAAACTGAAAAATCTAAAGCTACGAAAAATTGAAAATATCCAATGAATCATTCTATACATAAAATATTTACAATATATATATTCTTACAAGAGACAAAACTATAGTAATTCAACATAAACTGAAAAATCATTTTAATACTTTTAAGCACATGTAATACAAGTTGGAGGAAATATCTCTTATTATGATAAATAAGGACTAACACCTATTGTTATAATTTTATGTTCCTAAACACTCGTTAAAAACAATTTAAACAAATACACCGTAATGCATCTACTATAATTAATTAAATAGGAAAATCAGTTTTATCATTAAAAACCCAAATAAAAAATCACAACTAAATATTCCATAAATATGAAGAACAACGGCAAAAATTCAATTTTGGTACCATAGAATATACTCAAGTCCATTTTTCATACTAAAATATCAAAAATCATACTGCCGTTAGTTTTTTAACTGAAGTTTAGCCTTCTCCGTTAAGTAAAAAAAAAGGTGAGAAATGCAATTATTAAAAATTAGGCAGGGGTTTTTTGCAATTATAGTCTTCTTCTTCCTCCTCCCAAAAGACCGCCGGCTCCGGTGACTTTTGGTCGAAATTGTTTGAGAGTTTTTGTTCCCCTTGTCGTGGAGAACTCGTACATATAAAGATCTTTTCACTCCGTTGAGTAATCTATTCGAATTTTGAGTTCTAATTTTCGAATTGTAGGTCAAAAATTCCGAAATTTCAAATCGTGATTTCTTCTTCGATTCTTAACCAAACTTCGTGATTCTTGTTGCAATAGTTTCCCCATACCATGGGCATTATTTTCCATATGTTTATTGTATCAGCCGTAGACGGTTGAGCTCCGCCCAAGTGGCTGCGCGTTTTCGGCCTAAACCCTAACTTTCTCGAAAAAACACGCCTCCCGTGCTCCACCGTCAATGGCCGCTGCAATTAGCTTATGGGAAATGTTGCCCATGACAAGAGGAACAAAAACCCTTAACAAGAGGAACAAAAACCCTTAATCAATTTCGACGAACGGCCACGGGAATCCGGCGATCATCCAAATGGAGGAAGAAGGTAATAATTGCAAAAACACCCTGCTCAATTTTAGACAATTGCATTTCCCCCCTATTTTGTTTCGACAGGTGACACGTGGCAGTTCCGTTAAGTAAACTGACGGAAGTATGATTTTTGAAACGTCTATATATTCTACGGTATGATTTTCAATCGATTGGTATGAAAAATGGACTTGGGCCTATTCTATGGTATGAAAATTGAATTTTTGCCGAAGAACAACTCAAAATACATTGTCGATTTCAACGAGAACTGTTCATTATTCTCATTCAAGTACCTAGGAAAAGCAACATTGATAACCGAAACCGAAGAGTATAACAGATTACTCGAGTTTGAGAATAGGGATCTTCAGATCCGGGAAAAAAAAACGGAGTTTTATTCCTTGTTTATAACAGTGCTTTCTGAGCATATATCGAACAACTAAAACGCAAGTTCCAACATAATTTTTGTCTGTTCAATCTATTGAAATAGTTTCTATCTATTTCTCAACATAAAATATTTACAACCGAGGCTACAAAAGAAATACGAGAGAACTATATTAAAAATTCGTGAAGAATAAATACCATCTAATTTTTATTTCCCTAGAAATACCACAATAATATAGACATTAATTCCTATTTTTATCTACCAGCCTAACTTATAAATTAACAGATATAAAGTTGTAAAAATAATTGATAAGAAAAAAGTTTATATGATTACCTCTTTATTCATTAGGAAAGATAGCTAAACCGAATAAATTTATTAAAGTTAAATATATATTCACTCCTATAATATTGAATTAAATATATTATTTAGTAAAATATTATTTGTACCATTTACTCGTACGATTATTTCCAAGCACAAATTAACTATTAATGATAATATCATATTAAAGTTATTTTTAATCAAATATAACATTTCCAATGACAAATGATACATTATAAAATAAAAATAACAAGCGAAGACAATTTATTATCTATATAAAATTTGTAATTAAAATTGTATTAAGATATTAAATTGTGTTTCTATTTAATGTTTAAGGTACTTAGTAGAATACATATTATTTTAAACAAAGTTTCTAATACTTAACACAAAAAGACTATCGAAAACCTACAAAAAATTACACTGCGAAATTTTTTTTACACCAGACTTTTTTTTGTTTTCAAAAACCCTACAAATTACACCCATTACATATCCCTTCGTCAATTTTTTGACGTGCATGTATTCTAAGAAACAAAAAAATGATTTTTTCTATTTATGACGTAATTTTTCATTCAAAATAACATAAATGACCTAATACCTTTAATCTCTGCAGAAAACCCTGTTGTGTTTCTAAAACTTTGAATAAAACCTCCTCGTGTATTCTAAAACTCTAATAAAACCTCCATGCGTTTTTTAAAGTTTACACAAGACTTCATCATGTTTTTTAAATCCTAAATAAAAATTTCTTGTGTTTCTCACAATTTGCCAAAAACCTCCTAATACTTTTGAAAGTTTGCGTCAAACTCTCTTATGCTTGGAAATGTTTGCAAAAAACTTCTATGTTTTTCTTAATATTTATAAATAAGTAAGTAATATATTTCATCGTTTACGCAAGAAATTATCGTACATTTAAACGACTTTTCAATCTCCCTTATACTTACATACTATATCCATAATATTGTATATTCCAAACTTTACACATAATTTTCTATGTTTGTTCCATATAAGAAAAAAGAAAGAAAAATTAGCAAGAGTTCTTGTAATTGTAAAAATATAAATTTTTATTAATATATAAAGACAAATTTACACAATTCAAGTAGAAACTAACAGTGTCATTGACTAACAGAAAATAGGTATAATTTACAAAGTCTCTGGAAACACAATAAAGTTCAACGAAGAAAAAATTTGTCAGTTTATTTTTTTGAAAGTTTCCTATATCGCAGGGTAGTAATATGCCTTTCTCTCACTATAAAAAATATCATATCTTAATAATATCTAATGAGTAATTTAGGCAATTTAATTAAAAATTAACATTGTGAACAATTAACGGATAGTGGATGTAATTTACATAGTTTTGGAAAGTACAAGAAAGTCTGATCACAAAAGAATTTCATAGAGTAGTTTCTTCTAAACTTTTCATATCACAGGGTAATAATATACACTTTACCCAAGAAATAAAAAAAGAAAACATAACAAAAATTTATAAGTATGAAGTGTACTTCCCAAAGAAAAATGACATATAATACTGTAATCCAAATACCCCTTAAGACATACACTGTATCAGAAGGGAAGAATTCAAATTCAGAAAGGAAGGTTGGAGAAGAAGAAGTGGATAATGAAATAAACGGGAAGAAATTGATTTAGGTTTTAATTTAGGGATATTTTGAATATTTGTAATTTAGTTTATAATTAATGTATAATTAGTCAGCTGTTAGTTAGTTTAGTTAGTTTAGTCAACAATAGTTAGGTTTCAGGCGGTTATAGTAAATTTACTTTTTTGCCCTTCTGTTCCTAGCTATTTAAGCTGCCCCTGCTATGTATTTGTACACAATTTTCATATCTATCAGATTACAAGTTTAATTTTGTTTTCTCTCTCAAATATCAATTCATATACAAAATATCAAGATTATATGATTTACATGGTATCAGTAGTTTAATAGCTATATTAAACTTCCGCTGCACAATCCTTTGATTTCTCCCTGTTATTCACCATCATCTTCTTCTTCTCAAATCTGTTCTATTCTTCACAATCAAACTCATCAAGATTCATCAAGATCTCACATTCAGACGGTTTCTGCATTCCATCAGCTTCAGCATTCAAGAAATTGCCATTGATCTTCAAGTTTCTTCATCATTCCTGCATCAGATCATCAATCAGTACCAGTTTTTCATCTTTACAGTCAGTTTTACATAATTTCTTTCATTCACATCTTCATTAGGTATTTTATTTTTATTTTTTACATAATCATCTCACTTTATTCAAATACAGTATGTCTTCTTCATCTTCCCATTCAGATTCCACCCTATCATCATCCTCTACTTCAAGAACTAGGCCTGAAATAGAGGATCCATCTAGCCCCCTATTACTTACATCCAGCAGATGGTCCTGGCTCCATTCTTGTTTCTGAAAAACTCACCCCCACAAACTACCAAACATGGTCTAAAGCCATGACTCGTTCCCTCAAAGTTAAAAATAAATTGGGTTTTATTGATGGCTCTATTCCTCAACCCCTAGACAATTCACCCCTCTCCAACTACTGGGACAGGAACAACACTATTGTTGTTGCCTGGATCCTAAACTCTCTATCCCCCATCATCAACCATACTGTACAATATCACACTGATGCTACCATATTATGGACTGAACTTCAAACAAGATTTCAGCAGGCCAATGGCCCTAGAATGTTTTCTTTACATCGTGATTTGTTAAATTTACAACAACAATCTTTAAGTGTCAATGACTACTACACCAAACTCAAGATAATATGGGATGAAATTTGTAATTTCAGACCCAAATGTGAGTGTGGTAAACTGGATCAATTCTTTGAACAACAATACCTAATGATTTTTTTCATGGGACTCCAAGAATCATTTTCCCATACAAGGAGTCAATTACTTTTAATGGAACCTTTACCTGAAGTCACCAAGGCCTATGCCCTGGTCTCTCAAGAAAAGACACAAAGAGCTGTTAACTCTCAATCATCACATACTGACCCTTTAAACACAATGGCTTTTTCAACTCAGAAATCTACACAAAACCAACCCAAAAACTCCCCTAATTTCTACCCTTCCCAACCTGGTCAATCCCCTTACAGAAACTCCTCCCCAAACACTTTCAGACCCCAATTTCGACCACCCTTCAACCCCAACTTTCCCAGATCAGGAAGACCTTATTGTACCAACTGTCAGATGCCTGGTCACACAATCACTACATGTTTCAAGTTACATGGTTACCCACCAGGTTACAGAGCCCCTAATCCCAGAAATTCAAACCAATCTACCCCTTAGCTCAATAACATTACCACTGAATTTGCTCCCTCAGACACTTCATCCTCTTTTCAGAATTTCATACACAAACTCTCTCCAGAACAGTACACTGAACTATCCAACTTGTTCACTGCTCAACTCACTACATCTTCAGATACTTCATCTAATCAGGATAACACTACATCTACCAACACATGTACTCTGAATACTCCTACAGGTAAGTGTTTTTCAACTTTATCTCCTAATTTTTCTTCCAAAGACTCTTGGATCATTGACTCAGGAGCTTCCAATCATATATGTAATAATCTTGATTTCTTTACTCATTTATTGCCTACTTCTAACACTACTATCACATTACCAAATAAAATCATTGTCCCTGTTTTCTTTAAAGGTTCTGTAGTACTCAATCATCATATCATTTTACATAATGTATTATTTGTTCCTCATTTTCAATTTAATTTACTATCAGTCAGTGCTCTTTTGAATTCTTCTAATCTTAGTATAGTTGCGTTCCAAATACTAATACGCAAACTACGCAAGTATACGGTCGTTACAAGTAATATAAAACGATAAGTACATACCGAGTATCGAATCCCAACGAATGGGTAAAAGGTGGGAATAAACGAATCAATCGAAGGCTTATTTTATCTAAGAATGCTTGATACAATATTATCGAACCCAAATATATGATAAGGGTGATTTTATTTAACTACGAGCGGTAAAGTAAATCTAACTATGAAAGCAAGTAAATGGGGAGTTAATTATGTGGTAAGGAGGATTTATAAGCGATTAGTTAAAGCAGATAAATTATGCGGTTGTTAGGTTAGCTATGCAAACATTCCTAGATTTAGTTGTTGTTTGTGAGTTCAAATTAGTTAAGTCTCCCTATCGGTTTGACTTAACTCTACCAATCTACCCAAACTCTCCATCTCCGGATCAAGAACGAACATCGCTGTCAACCGATGCTCTAAGGGAAGTCCGAACCCAAAAGAGGATTCTAAGGCGTACCGTTGTCACCCGGGACCTAAAACTAACCCAAATCCCCGAATAAAGAGAATCTAAGTTATTTGATGCATTTACGGACGAACCCATTATACAAACACGGACCAAACTAGGTATATGACTATCCTAGGTTGAAATCCACAAATCGTCACTCGCCTAACCTATGTCTAGGTTGCATTAAATGTAGATGGCCAAAAGTGCGATAAAACAATAAACCCAACATCAAACATAACTAATCAAACGATAACAATGACTCGACAATTAATATATTATGCTCGTGCTTGCTATTCAAGGATTCACTGATGTTCGTATGTATCTTTCGATAGCATACCAACCTATCAAATTAAACTAAGCCAATTTACGTATAAATGGACTAAAATCTAATCGATGTCATTTAAACTCAAACCTTAAACGAATATGAAACGACATAGGTATATGTCTATCCTAAAATCGATTCACAATCCAAATTCATAATCAAATCCTCAAAATCACTATATCTAGCAATCAAGAATCAATAAAACTCATCTCAAAGGGTTGTCAAACCACAAGACGAACAATAAACACGGAATCGGATTAACGAACACATATAAGCACCATACTAATCATCAAGACATCATTAATCAAACAATAACATAAATTTATATAAATCCGGAGAATTCCAATACACAATCATTCATCCAAAAAGGAAATAACAAACTCATCTCCTAATCATAAATAACTAAGAAATGGAAAGAAATCACCTAATCGAAATGGAATCGAGACAAGGATTCTCCTCCCTTTAATCACCACCTAATCACTCCCCAAGGGTGGTGATTAACTCACCCCCTTGGTGGAGTCTTCAAAACAAGAAAACAAAGGAAAAACAAAGAGAGAAAGTTTATGGAGGCAAAGAGAAAAAGAGAGGCCAAAATGGAATGAATGTCAAGATCCTTTCTTTTCTTGTGACCTCTTCTCCTCTTAACCTAAGGAAAACAAGACCAAAAAGTCCCCCCAAGATGTTTTAATTACAAGTGGGAGAAAGAAGGCAAAGTACAAGAAACACCCTCTAAACACGCTGAAAAACAGAGCAGGTCTCGCGGCCGCGAGCCTGAACCTCGCGGCCGCGAGAGCTGGGCAGAAACTTTCTGCCAACACCTCGCGGCCGCGGGCTTGAACCTCGCGGCCGCGAGATTTCTGCCGCACTTCCTTTCGAGCAGAATATCTTTTGATTCCGAACTCCGAATGCAGATCCGTAAAGTCCGTAGCGTAGCTAACTCACTCATCTATGACATATCCAAAATTCAGCTCATTTGGATCATCCATGAAATATTTATGCAAGTTCTAGTGAGCAGCTATCTACATTCTTGTACAATTTGCTACGAGTTCTATTTCCTTTGAAGCTCAAGCTTGACTCGCGGGGTGGGTAGAGCGACTCGCATCATTGATACGCAACTCCAAATCTCTCTAAGATGTAAATACCTACAAACCACGGAGAAAACGATCAAAGCGAGAACAAAAACACAAAAACGAACAAAGGCCAAACAAAATGGCCAAAAGCACAAAAGACACGAAAACACGCGAAGACACACAAACACTCGGATCAAAACAAGATGTTTTGGGTTTAAAGAGATGGGTAATAACGACGTTTTCACGGCGTTATCAACACCCCCAAACTTAAACACTTGCTCGTCCTCGAGCAAAGAAAACAAAACAAATACTAAACGTGCATGCTTAAGATCAAAATGCTAAAGTTTAACACTTTCAAATTATTCTTTAAACAAGCTCCACGTGTGTGTGTGATGACTTTGGCTAGGTTCTATTTTAGGTGAATACGCCCCAATAGATTAAAATCATCGGTTCTACTTGCATGGGCTCCTCACGTTAACTTAGACTATCTCCTAACCTTAGGTTTCAAACCTTATGCTCCAATCACATCATGAAACTAAGTTGTAGGTAATTTAAGAGTATTGTCCCTATTCATGAACTAATTGGCAAATTTAGTTCCTAGCTCTTTCTCACATAAATGCTTTTCTTTTGATTTACAATAATAACATAGCACTTTGTGCTTTACAATGATATTACAATACAAATCTAGCACTATTGATGGTAGCTTGTTTTTCTATACATTTAACTTTGTGGGCTACTAGCACCATTCCTTTCCTTTGTGCATTACATTTGAATTTTTCACTACAAAACTTGCACAATTATAATGACATAGAGTTATTACAAAAATCATCCATGAATTTCATCAATGAAGGCTTAGCCTTTCTTTTCTCTCATAGAAGGGCATACATTTTAGCAACTTCTCTACTCATTTCTTTTAAGAGCTAGGTGTTCAAAGGTTTTTCATTCTCGAAAAGGGTTCACTCCCCCAAACTTAGGCCATTTTGTTCCTTTTACACTTTGTTTTCAAGCTAAGGATTGGAGAGAAACTAAGTTACGCAAGAGGAGTCCTAGATCCTATTATCACTAAAGTTCTTTATCCACCCCAAATACAACCTAGCCTTAGCCAATGTGCTCAAATTTTGTAGAAGCATACTCAAATAATAACAAGAATCTGAAAAAATTTGGCGGGTCGACCTAGCATGTATGCAAGTACTTGCGACCTCTCTCCCCCAAACTTAAAACGCACAATGTCCCCATTGTGTGAATTGAGAAAAATGGAGGGAGGTCGACACGACAACCACGCAAGCACACAAAGGAAAGAAAAACAAACAAAACAAAGAAAACAACAAGGTAAATGATCGAACACGGCTTTATCCTATTCAAGCAAGCATAGATAATCAAAACCAATCAAGTACGGACATATAGATATAGCATTGTAAGCGCAAAATAAACCAAACGGAATGCAAAAATGTAAAGGTTACGCCCTTTTTGTCGATCATGGAGTCCGTGCATCCCGTGGTTAACTTCCTTCTCGGATCCTCAATCATGCTTGCCATTACTTCTTTATAATTCACAATCAACACAAACAAAAAAAAAAAAAAAAAAAAAAAAAGATGATGAAAAAGGGAAATAATTTTTGTTTTATGTCACGAGCTTGACTTGATACGAGGGATGAATTGATTGTCGCCAAAACTACTCCCATCGTCCATGATTCCACAAAACAGGCTCATCAAAATCATTAAGCTCTTCGCAATAAGCTGATCAAACCTCGCAAAGAAACAAAAAGATCAAAATTAGCACGAAGTATCGAGCTATCAAACACAAAACTAGCCATCAATATCGTCATTCACTCCACACGTTACCACATTCCCCGGCAACGGCGCCAAAAACTTGTTGCGTTCCAAATACTAATACGCAAACTACGCAAGTATACGGTCGTTACAAGTAATATAAAACGATAAGTACATACCGAGTATCGAATCCCAACGAATGGGTAAAAGGTGGGAATAAACGAATCAATCGAAGGCTTATTTTATCTAAGAATGCTTGATACAATATTATCGAACCCAAATATATGATAAGGGTGATTTTATTTAACTACGAGCGGTAAAGTAAATCTAACTATGAAAGCAAGTAAATGGGGAGTTAATTATGTGGTAAGGAGGATTTATAAGCGATTAGTTAAAGCAGATAAATTATGCGGTTGTTAGGTTAGCTATGCAAACATTCCTAGATTTAGTTGTTGTTTGTGAGTTCAAATTAGTTAAGTCTCCCTATCGGTTTGACTTAACTCTACCAATCTACCCAAACTCTCCATCTCCGGATCAAGAACGAACATCGCTGTCAACCGATGCTCTAAGGGAAGTCCGAACCCAAAAGAGGATTCTAAGGCGTACCGTTGTCACCCGGGACCTAAAACTAACCCAAATCCCCGAATAAAGAGAATCTAAGTTATTTGATGCATTTACGGACGAACCCATTATACAAACACGGACCAAACTAGGTATATGACTATCCTAGGTTGAAATCCACAAATCGTCACTCGCCTAACCTATGTCTAGGTTGCATTAAATGTAGATGGCCAAAAGTGCGATAAAACAATAAACCCAACATCAAACATAACTAATCAAACGATAACAATGACTCGACAATTAATATATTATGCTCGTGCTTGCTATTCAAGGATTCACTGATGTTCGTATGTATCTTTCGATAGCATACCAACCTATCAAATTAAACTAAGCCAATTTACGTATAAATGGACTAAAATCTAATCGATGTCATTTAAACTCAAACCTTAAACGAATATGAAACGACATAGGTATATGTCTATCCTAAAATCGATTCACAATCCAAATTCATAATCAAATCCTCAAAATCACTATATCTAGCAATCAAGAATCAATAAAACTCATCTCAAAGGGTTGTCAAACCACAAGACGAACAATAAACACGGAATCGGATTAACGAACACATATAAGCACCATACTAATCATCAAGACATCATTAATCAAACAATAACATAAATTTATATAAATCCGGAGAATTCCAATACACAATCATTCATCCAAAAAGGAAATAACAAACTCATCTCCTAATCATAAATAACTAAGAAATGGAAAGAAATCACCTAATCGAAATGGAATCGAGACAAGGATTCTCCTCCCTTTAATCACCACCTAATCACTCCCCAAGGGTGGTGATTAACTCACCCCCTTGGTGGAGTCTTCAAAACAAGAAAACAAAGGAAAAACAAAGAGAGAAAGTTTATGGAGGCAAAGAGAAAAAGAGAGGCCAAAATGGAATGAATGTCAAGATCCTTTCTTTTCTTGTGACCTCTTCTCCTCTTAACCTAAGGAAAACAAGACCAAAAAGTCCCCCCAAGATGTTTTAATTACAAGTGGGAGAAAGAAGGCAAAGTACAAGAAACACCCTCTAAACACGCTGAAAAACAGAGCAGGTCTCGCGGCCGCGAGCCTGAACCTCGCGGCCGCGAGAGCTGGGCAGAAACTTTCTGCCAACACCTCGCGGCCGCGGGCTTGAACCTCGCGGCCGCGAGATTTCTGCCGCACTTCCTTTCGAGCAGAATATCTTTTGATTCCGAACTCCGAATGCAGATCCGTAAAGTCCGTAGCGTAGCTAACTCACTCATCTATGACATATCCAAAATTCAGCTCATTTGGATCATCCATGAAATATTTATGCAAGTTCTAGTGAGCAGCTATCTACATTCTTGTACAATTTGCTACGAGTTCTATTTCCTTTGAAGCTCAAGCTTGACTCGCGGGGTGGGTAGAGCGACTCGCATCATTGATACGCAACTCCAAATCTCTCTAAGATGTAAATACCTACAAACCACGGAGAAAACGATCAAAGCGAGAACAAAAACACAAAAACGAACAAAGGCCAAACAAAATGGCCAAAAGCACAAAAGACACGAAAACACGCGAAGACACACAAACACTCGGATCAAAACAAGATGTTTTGGGTTTAAAGAGATGGGTAATAACGACGTTTTCACGGCGTTATCATCTTTGAACCCAATCATTTCATCATCCAGGACAAGATATCTTTGAAGAGGATTGGCAAGGGTGACTTACACAATGGCTTATACATATTACAGCACCTACCTCCTTCTAAAAACTTTGATTGTAATAAAATTTCAGTAGAAACATGGCATAGTAGGTTAGGACACCCTGCCATGGATAGATTACATTTGCTTCATTCTGTATTAGATTTACCATCTCTTCATAGTCTACATAAACATGTATGTGATATATGTCCTTTGCTAAACAGAAAACTCTGTCTTTTCCTATTAGTTCTACTGTTTCTTCAAATTGTTTTGACTTAATACATTGTGATGTTTGGGGCCCATTTAAACATACTTCTCATAATGGTTTTAGATATTTCCTTACTCTTGTTGATGATTTTTCCAGATTTACATGGGTTTTTCTAATGCAATTCAAATATGATGTTCATTTTCTTATTCCTAGATTTATAAAAATGATTTCTAACCAATTTAATACTACTATTAAAATGTTTAGAAGTGATAATGCCAAAGAATTAGTTTTTTCCAAATTATTTTCTGAATTAGGTATCTTGCACCAGTTTTCATGTGTTGAGACCCCTCAACAAAATGCTAAAGTTGAGAGGAAGCATCAACATATTCTAAATATTGCTAGGGCTCTCATGTTTCAATCTAATCTGCCTATTCAATATTGGAATGAAAGTGTTCTCACATCTGTCTACCTTATGAACAGAACACCCACCCCCCTTTTAAATAATATCAGTCCTTTTTTCAAATTATTTCACAAACCAGTTGATTATTCTTTTTTAAAAATGTTTGGTTGTCTTGCTTTTGCTTCAACTTTAAAAGAACATAGATCCAAATTTGATCCTAGAGCAGTTAAATGTGTTTTTATAGGTTATTCCCCTAGTATAAAAGGTTATAAGCTTCTTAATTTAATCACCCACACCATATTTTACTCAAGGAATGTAGTTTTTTATGAAAACACCTTCCCCTTCAAAGACACCACATTATATGATCTATTTACCATCAATTCTCACCATGACCCTCCTATTAACCAAGATTTTTACACCCTTGAACCTTTAGATCCTAATTCTGAACCTTCTACCATTCCCACTCCATCTCCTACACCTACCCCTCTTCCTCTTCCAGAAGTTAGAAGAACTTCCAGAATCATTAGACCTCCATCATATCTACAGGACTATCACTGCAACTTATCTACAACCAAACACCATCGATACCCTTTAGCTTCTGTTTTAGATTATTCATCAATATCTAACACACATCAAGCTTTCATAGCAAATATCTCAACAATTACAGAACCACATACATATAAGCAAGCAATTAAGGACCCTTTATGGGTTAAAGCTATTTCAGAAGAATTAAATGCAATGGAATCAAATAAAACTTGGACTGTTAAACATTTACCATCAAATAAAAGTCCTATAGGGTGTAAATGGATATTTAAAATAAAAAGACATTCAGATGGTACTATTGAACGGTTTAAGACAAGGTTGGTGGCCCAAGGATTCACCCAACAAGAAGGGGTGGACTACACTGCCATTTTCTCTCCAGTTGCCAAATTAATTTCTGTCAGGGTCTTACTAGCCTTAGCAATGGCAAATCAATGGGATTTGCATCAGCTGGACATCACTAATGCATTCCTCAATGGGGATCTTGAGGAAGAGGTTTACATGACTCTACCTAAAGGATACAATCCTCCAAATCCTCCACAAACAGGTATATCTACTCCCTTGGTCTGTAAATTACAAAAGTCCATCTATGGCCTCAAACAGGCCAGTAGACAATGGAATTACAAGCTTACAGAAGTTCTACAGGCTCTTAACTTTAAGCAATCAATGTCAGACTACTCATTATTTACTTATGGTGAAAATTCAAATTTTTTAGCTATTTTAGTCTATGTAGATGACATCCTCATTGCTGGCCCAAGTACTCAACTTATTAATGATATGAAACTTAAACTTGCCTCTGTTTTTAAGTTGAGGGACTTAGGCAGGCTAAAATATTTTTTAGGAGTTGAACTTACTTACTTTCCTACTGGCCTTTTTCTCTCACAAAGACAATACACACTCCAAATTTTAGAAGATACAGGTTACCTTGCAAGCAAACCTAATTTTATTCCTATGAATCCTAAGAACAAACTACAATCAAATTCTAATGACCTATTGCCTGATCCTTCCCCTTATAGGAGATTAATAGGCAGGCTAATATATCTAACCATAACTAGACCAGATATCTCTTTCACTGTACATAAACTAAGTCAGTTTTTAGCTCAACCTACACATGAGCATTTAGCTGCTACTCATTATCTACTGAGGTATTTAAAACATACCCCCTGGACAAGGGCTTTTTTATCCTAAAAGTTCTAATCTTCTCCTATCTGGCTTTTGTGACTCAGATTGGGGCTCTTGCAGAGATACAAGGAAGTCCACAACAGGTTATTGCACATTCTTAGGAAATGCATTAATATCATGGCGTGCAAAAAGGCAAAATACAGTGTCTAAATCTAGTGCAGAGGCAGAATATAGAGTTGTGGCATCTATCACTAGTGAAATTCGCTGGTTAACACAGTTATTACAGGAATTAAAAGTTCAATTGCAATTACCTCCAGTGGTCTTCTGTGATAACTCTTCAGCAATTCATCTGGCCCATAATCCCATCTATCACGATCGGACGAAGCATATAGAGATTGATATTCACTTTGTTCGAGAGCACATTTCCAGAAATCACTTAAAAATTCTTCCAATTTCATCCGCTTCTCAACTGGCAGACATCTTCACAAAACCCTTACCAAGACCTCAGTTTGACCTAATTCTTTCCAAAATGGGCGTACGAAATATCTACGCGCCATCTTGTGGGGGGGTATCAGAAGGGAAGAATTCAAATTCAGAAAGGAAGGTTGGAGAAGAAGAAGTGGATAATGAAATAAACGGGAAGAAATTGATTTAGGTTTTAATTTAGGGATATTTTGAATATTTGTAATTTAGTTTATAATTAATGTATAATTAGTCAGCTGTTAGTTAGTTTAGTCAACAATAGTTAGGTTTCAGGAGGTTATAGTAAATTTACTTTTTTGCCCTTCTGTTCCTAGCTATTTAAGCTGGCCCCTGCTATGTATTTGTACACAATTTTCATATCTATCAGATTACAAGTTTAATTTTGTTTTCTCTCTCAAATATCAATTCATATACAAAATATCAAGATTATATGATTTACACACTGTCTCCATAAGCAGTATACTTTCAAATCACCAACAAAGAAATTAAAAAAAATGAAAAAAAAACGAGAAGGAAGAAAATCAAAGTTACCAAACAATTGACACTACAAGCACACATCTACTACTACAAGACCAGGGCAAGAGGTTTGAATCTTCGTATTTAAAGCAATAGAATTTCGTCTATCTGTATGAGAATGTAAATTTAAGGAAAAGAATTTGAAACCACCACTATTTTGTGATACAGTGTTGAAGCAGATATGATGGTTATTCGTTACTTATACAATAACTTGTATAAAGACACTAAGAAGGACGAAAACAAGAAAGGTGAGCAGCTCTCCACTTCCAATTCAAAATAACAATAAAACTGTATTAAATAGTCATGTAAAGCTATCCTTTTTTAATTAGTTCTATGGAAGATCATCTATCATATTAAATTTTTATTTGAAGTTACAATTATCATGTATTAACAGTTTGTTATTATTGATTTCATTGAAATTAAATATTTAGTTTTTTCAACTGCAAATAACATTCGGAAGCTAACTTCTTAACCTACAGTACAATATCCTCCAACAATTCTTCGTATTTTATGAACAAAATCACATCGGACCGGTCAAGGCTCGCCTTGTAAAAGCCTAAAACGTGGTCCCAATATGGCCCAAAAACAGTCTTACCCTTACAAAACAAGTCAACTTCATTGTGTAATGTTGAATCGGCATTCTGAAATCTTCTAGTGAAGTGCCATAAAGAAACAAATGTGTCCTTTGGTTCCCGACAAATATAAGTAATTTTACAGCCCAAGGATGCAATAGATTTTGGTAGGGAAGTATAAGGTATGTGCGTCGATAGGATCGAATGTTGAAAAGTATCTCGCATATTTGGATTCTTGAGAAAATCAATTTCCAAAAGTGGCATAAGGGCATGGACGGATCCAACTACTTTTTGGGGGGGCCCTGGCCCTCCCAAGAATTTTGAAAAAATTAATTTAGTATTATTATTTTATAAATAGTTCATATTAGTCCTATAATCTTTTAATGCTAGATTGCATCCACAACATATAAGCTATGTTTGTGATTGAAGTACAAAGAAGTATATATATAGTGTAATCTTTAATTGATTGTTTGATTCGTTTGATATTAACGCTTCATGTTACAACCATAACAATCGAGCGATCAATAATGAAGTTGGTCAAAAATAGGCATAGAAACAAAATGAAAGATCAATACCTTGTGTGGATTGTTTGATTATTAACATTGAAAATAAATTTGTTGAGATTTTTGGTACTTATTAGTAGAAGAATTTTACGAAATGTGAGAACGTCGTGTAGAACTTCGATAATTTTTTCACTAAATTACTTAAGAATTTTGAATTTAATGTATTTTTCAGTAATATTTTATTCTTAAGTAAATAAAATATATCAAATATAATCATTGTCAATTAGTTTCGATGGTGATTAAACTCGGTCCCCCCAACTCTCCGATCCTGGATTCGTCCCTGCTAAGGGTATGGGGGAGGTGGTTGAACAAAGGGTTTGTTTCGTCGTGATGATCTTGATATTTTTTTCGGGTAGCAATAGTACAACACAAGGCCTTAAGCCAAGTGTTGCCCGATTTCATACATCCAGTTATAATTATATCAATTGGTAGAGCTTGAAATTTTTGTTGAACTTGAACCATTCCTTCAATGCTAGTAGAATGGTACCAAAATCCTTCATATTGGTACAAGTTATTAATATTTGGAAGAGTTGACAGTAGATCAGTGAATCTCTGATCTGGGTTTTCAGTAATGAAACTCATTTTTATAAGTGAAGAGAGAGATGGCGATTTGAATTTGAATTGGCGAGTTTGATTGTGGGAAAATCGGAAGCTTATAAAGAAATTAATTTAAGCAGACTAACTAATATAAACTCTATTATATAGACACATTCGTTTTTGTTTATATAACTCTTCGTTGTCTATATGAATTAACTTTTTCACATTCATTCATTTTAACATTTGTTCCTTTTAAATCTTTTTTAGTAGATTTATCAATCTTGTCAATGTAGTATAACACATTCGTCCCTCCTAAATTTTTCATAGCAGACTCGTCTCGCTTATCAATTTAGTGTAACATATCCGTCCATCTTAAATCTAAATATACATCAATTTTCGTCAAATTTAGGATGTAGTTTGTATTTAAGAGAGACGAATGTATTAACACTACATTGATAACATAGATGCATCTGCTACATAAAATTTAAGAGGGACGAATATGTTAATACTACATTAATAAAAGGGACGAATCTGCTATAAAAAAATTCATAGAAACGAATATGCAAAAGTAACCCTTATGGAGAACCAAAATTGGAACAATCAAAATGGGTTGCCACGTGCCCATATGGTATAATTAATCATTTAAGGAGCCATTTGGTAGGACCTAATAGGGGGTAATAGGTCATATTATATGAGTTAATATGAATTAATACAACGTTTGGTGACATTGCTCTAATATCGGGTCAAATAGATTTCTTTAGACCATCTCCAACCCGTAGGGCTATTCACAGCCCTGGGGTGTCAATCTCCACCCAGGAAATCTGCACCCCCCTGAGCATCGTATCCAACCGATAGGGCTATCTCCTCCAATTAATTTAAAAAAAAAACTTCCTCAGTCTCACCTATATTATCTATAATAATAATAATAATAATAATAATAATAATAGTAGTAGTAATAATAATAATAATAATCATAATAATTTTAAAAATAAGTAATATTAATTTAAATATGAAAATGCATAATAATTAATTTTAGAGACAATAATAATAAAATAATAATATTACATTCGGGACAAGAAAAACGACAACGATTACACGGAAATAACAATGAAATTGCAACGATAATGGATAAGAATTTTATTATACTATAATATTGTTTAATTTTACTTTCGTAGGCAAATTTTTATATCTAATAATCTTACATCATTAATTTAAAATAAATTGTTATTAAACCTACAACAACTTTTATAATTAAATGTAACTTTTATTTTTAGTTAATTAAAATAAACAAGGTATTGTTAATCGTAGTTAGTTTTTTTAATTTTTTTAACTTTTTTTTATTATTAATTTATTTATTAATATTTATTTTTTAATTTAATAAAAAAAATTAAAAAAATGCACCAGGCTGCGCCAAGTGGCACCACCTGGTGCCGTGTGGGAGGGACGCGCTAATCAGCGCGTCCCAACAACAGGGCTATGGGCTGGGCGATTTACAGCCCAGCCCATCGACCTTGGCTGTGCAAATCCACCCCCCTGGATGGTCTCCAACCCATCCAGGGCGGGCTAGGCCCATCTCCACCCACCCCATGGATGGGTTGGAGATGGCCTTACAGCCCGATATTAATACTAGACTATAATCCACCCAGGCATGGGTGGATAAGTTAGTCCAGATGAATATGGATTAGTTAAAATGTCACTTATAACATCAAATTTATATTTTTTTTAACATATCATTAAATATCATATATTCTTCTCAAATCTTTGAAAATGAAAACACATACGTAAATAAATCACAAATTATGGTAGATTCCTTTAATTTTATATGACTCAATTAAATCTATCAATCGTATTTTTAGTATGACCTTCAATCCGACTCCAACCTAATGCACCTTAATCTCATACACCCTACCAAACGGGCCGTAAAAGAACAACAAAAATTAATTCTTAGGCCATCTCCAGTCGTTGGGACAAAAATGCCCCCTCTCCCCCCCCCCCTTCATAATCGTCTTCAACAGTTAGGGACATTAATAATAATAATAACAATAATAAAAATACAAATAAATAAATAATAATCATAACAAAAATAAAAATACAAAAAAATAAATAATCAATAACAACATGCCCCCTCTCCCCCTCCCCCTTGTTGTTGTTGTTGTTGTTGTTGTTAATAATAAAATTAATAATAATAATAATAATAATAATAATAATAATAATAATAATAATAATAACATAATAAAAATAATAATAAAAATACATTTTAATATGACCTTCAATTCGACTCCAACCTAATGCACCTTAATCTCATACACCCTACCAAACGGGCCGTAAAAGAACAACAAAAATTAATTCTTAGGCCATCTCCAGTCGTTGGGACAAAAATGCCCCATCTCCCCCCCCCCCTCCTAATCGTCTTCAACAGTTAGGGGACATTAATAATAATAATAACAATAATAAAAATACAAAAAAATAAATAATAATAATAACAAAAAAAATAACAAAAAAAATAAATAATAATAATAATAAAAAATAATAAAAATATTAATAATAATAATAAATTAATAATAATAATAATAATAATAATAATAATAATAATGAGAATAATGAGAATGATAATGACGACAACGACGACGACAACAACAACAACAACAACAACAATAGATAATAAAATTAATAATAATAATAATATAATAATAATAATAATAGATAATAAAATTAATAATCATAATAATAAAATTAATAATAATAATAATAACAATAATAATAATAACATAATAAAAATACAAAAAGATAAACAATAATAATAATAATAATAACAAAAATACAAATACAAATAAATAAATAAATAAATAATAATAATAAAATAGTAATAATGATAATGATAATAGTAATAGTAACAATAATAATAACAATAATAATAATAATAATAATAATAATTTTAATTTTAATAATAATAATAATAATAATTAAAAATAATAAAAATATTAATAATAATAATAAAATTAATAATAATAATAATAATAATAATAATAATAATAATAATAATAATAATAATGATAATGATAATGCTAATGATAATAGTAATAGTAACAATAATAATAATAATAATAGTAGTAGTAGGGGAAATTGTTTTTTTTTTGTATTATAGGATATGCTAATTTGCACTTTTGGTATCATTGGATACGAAAATGGAAATTTGGTACTATAGGATAGGTTATCATTGCAATTTTGGTACCAAACCCATTTTTTTTCAAAAATTAATAGCAATTTACCCTCTATTAAATACATAATGTTCAATTTATCCCCCTATAATTTTAAAAAAATCAATTTATTCCCCGTAAAAAAAATTTAATAAAGCAATATATCCCTTTTAGCTGGATAATGTAACTCACTTGCTGAAATTGGGAGTAAACATGAAAAATATTTTGTTTTAGATAATTATCATTTGTGTTGGATAATTAAAATTCTAAAAATAATTAATTGTCCATGTGTGGGAAAGGCACGGTTGATGATTTAATAACGATATTTTTATTTGTTTAAATATTTTAAGTGTTCTATTATGAAGTTTAACTTTTTAATATAAAATTTTGTTAAATTAAATCGTATTTTTATAAAAGGTTATATTTTAATAATAATAATAATAATATTAGTAATAGTAATAATAATAATAATAAATAACTATAATAAAATAATAATTATAAATAATAATAATAGTAACAACAACAACAACAACAATAATAATAATAATAATAATAATAAATAATTTATACTTCGATTAATTTGTACATTTTGTCTAAATTATAATACAAATTTAAAATATCCAATTAAAACTAATTCCTTTAACGATTTATTTTAAAATATAAATTTATTAAATCATACACAAAATTTATAAAAATAAAAAGCAATGAAAAAAAATGCGTAGCAAGTGAGACGGGGGGCAAGGGAAGGGCAAGCTTTTGCCCTTTCTTTCCAACTCCCACTCTCACTCTCCTCCCCCTCCCCACTCCCCCCACCATTGAAGGCCACAATTCTAGAAAAACCCCAAAATCCCCCTCCCCCTCCCTCTTACCATTGAAGATAACCGAAGGGCAAGTTTTCCCCCTTTCTCTCTCATTCCCCCTCCCACGCTCCTCCCCCTCCCTTTCTCGTTTGTCCAAGAAGTCTTAAGAATGGTGGTTTCTTGACAAAAACACTTCAACACCCTTTCAGTGCTGAAATAATGCTTGGAGTTTACAGTTGAAGAAGAAGACATTTTTGCTTTTGTGATTGTGAATGAAGAGGAAGACAATTAGGGCTCTACATATGGGATCGTCTTTTATGTAATGTAATTGGGGCAGCTTACATAGCAATTTTCCCTCCAAAAACGATGCCACCTGGAATGTGTCTCCCCCCAAATTCAGATTTCACGAGAACTAACGGGCACGTGACAATCTCGTGACAATTCCGTCATTAATTTGACGGAAGTATTAAATATGTAAAGTTGATTTGAGATATGGTATCAAATGTGTCGATATAAATAGTTGTGGTATCAAATCCCTAAAGTAGTTATAATTGTGGTATCAAAAGTGAAATTCTCTCATCAACAAAGAAAAAAACAAATTGGTGACGTTTATTCGGGGTAAATATTTTACTTAAAATCACGTTTATTCATGGTAAATGCAATATACTGTCACGTGTCATGTAAAACTACACAAAATTATCATGTAAAATTTTTATCGTATAGAATTCTCCTATACTTTTACAAATTCAACATTAAACCCTCCATCTATAAAAAATACGTCGTTTCAAATCGCATATTTCATGAAACAATTTCTAAAACACTTCATGTTGATCCTTACAACTTCATCATGTGAAATATTTTAAAATTAGTTTCTTGAAATATGGCGGGCTGTGATGACCCATTTTGAACATATATATGAGGAAATCATACTAAATATTTTGTAATTGTACATAAACATTCTATGCAATAAAAGATTACATGATAATTTCATGCAAATTTTGCATAATAAAAGAAAGTTTGTTGAATTTTCCCCCGTTTATTCCATATCGAAAATACAAAAATACATTTAGTAAAGAAATAAATATGGTCAAGCTTTGGTGATTTTGACGAACATAGCTTCATTGAATGTTAATCCTGGTGTTCGGGTAATACTACCTTCTTTAGTTACTGTCCACCTGAAAATCCAAAATTTAACAAATTGATCAACATTTCTTTTTGTTGGCATATACATATATATGTTCTCTACATAAAAAATAACTTTATTTCATTTTCTCGAATACTTAAATACCTGTATTTTGTGACAAGATAGTGGATGAAAATTGCCATTTGTAGTTTTGCAAAGTCTGCTCCAGCACAGAGTCTTTTTCCTCCACCAAAAGCCATGAATTTTCTAGATCCCATATGCAATTCTTGTCCCTTTTTATTCACATTAATTTATAAATTCGACGAGTCATTAAATAAAACCAACAATATAATTCTTTCTAATTGTAAAAATATGTATAAATGAGAAAACAAAAAAAAAATCAAAATTGTATTCACGATTCAAAAACCTGCCATCTTGAAGGATTGAATAAATTAGGATCTTCGTACTCATTTGGATTATAATGAACAACGTCTGGACAAACTACAAATGTCCAACCAGCAGGTATAGTGTAACCTGCATGTTTTTTATTAAAATTTAAATCTACATCTAAATCAACAAGGATTTTATACAAAGAAAAATTAAACAATATATATCTTAAAAGAGAGAAAAAAAATAAAAAAAACTTAAATTTTGGTTTATAGTTTCAAGTTATCATATAATATCATTAACTATATATGTTTATTATAATAATATTCTAACTCTTATCAGAAAAAAATCTAAATATAAAATCAATAAAATAAAGTCATATAAATATAAAATTAAAAAAAAAATCCAATTAAAAGAAGAGTTTAAATTAAGTAACAACAAAACAAGAGATTAATAATTCTACAACAAACTTCTGAGCTGCAAAATTCAAAATATAACCTTTTAAGTTAAATTTGCATGATATAAATTTAAATTTAAACTTTTGCCTCTTTTAATCCTAAAATTATATATAGTTTGAAATGACAAAGGAAAAAGAAAGACAAACTTATTTGATGTGAAAAATATGTATCTCCTGAAAGATTTTTAATAAAATTGAGTCATTATACTTAAAATTAAAAATTATTTTTCATATTATGAACTAGTGATATATTAGCTTTAATCGTTATCACAAACAATATTTCAATAGTTTTTGTATATTTGTTTAGTAAAAAGTATATAAATGTTGTGTGGCTCAAGCTGCTACAAAGTTTTGTTCTTTATTTGGGGTCGAGGGTTCAACTTCGTCTACTCTCTGAAAATAATGTTTGACGATTTACTTAAATTTAAATAAAAGTAAAATCAAAAAATCAAAAAGAAAGATCGAAGCGACAGTTCATCCGGTCCGAACTAGTTTATTGACGGCTCTGAACCTTATAGACCACCAGTTCGAGGTTGAACGGTCTGATCCGGTCTAATTTTAATTACACTGTATTTGGTAGCAACTACCCATATAATATACTCCCTCCGTCCCATTTTAATTGTCGTTTTAGAGAATTTTTTTTGTCCCAAATTATCTGTCACTTTAGAGTTTCAATGCACTTTTAATTACATACTTTCCCATTTTGCCCTTTGCTTTTTCTCTCTCTTACTTTATTACTCCAAGAGAGATAGAAAGAGAAAGATAGAGAGAATAAAAGAAAAAGGAAGAGAGAGAATGTAAGGGTATTTTAGGAATATCATTTGTTTTTTTCCTAAAATTGAGGCAATAAAGTAGGTGCCTTAATATGTGTGAAAACACCTAAAACGACAATTAAAATGGGACGGAGGGAGTAATTATATGAATATTAATTATTTCATTATAAATGAAGTTGTAGTAAATTTTCGGAACTTGTTTAATTAATAGTTGTGTTTAATGTAGAATTTGAAACTTTTTTCGTGGAGAAATTTGTAAACGACTCTATACTTGCACATACTATACGTTAGAGAAATTAACCACCTAATTTTTGGAGGGACTAATTAGGAAGATTAAGAATGGTCCTAACGATTTTTTTCTTGTTTATCAAAGTGAATTTACCTAAGGGCATCTCTAATGACTAGTGGGAAGATGCCCTAGAGGGTATATGGGGGGAAGGGGGAAAAAAAAATCATCTCCAATGACTAGGGGGGCGGAGAGGGTATACCCACTAGAGGGACCCTGGAGGGACCTTGGAGGGAGGGGGAGGGGGAGCTTCTCCCATCCAAGCCCCCTCCATCACATGCTATATATTTTCTTTTTTATTTCGTTTTGTTTTATTTGGTTATTTTTTTATCTTTATTTAAAAATAAAATAATTACTAAAATTTGTATATTATTTGGAGATAATTATTTTTAATTATAAAAAAATAACTTTTATTTCATTAAATTAACACTAGTATTTTAATATTGATTTATTTTAGTAGTTTTGGGTTGTATTTATCACCCAAAAATAATTCTTTCTAAAAATTTAAAATAATGCGATACAATCATGAAACCCAAAAATAATTATTTCTAAAAATTTAAAATAATACGATACAATCATTAAACCCAAAAATAATTCTTTCTAAAAATTTAAAATAATACGATACAATCATGAAATCATGTTCGACTAAAACATAGACCTTAATTTTGACCTTGTGTGTCCCACACATGTTCGACTAAGTCCTTTAGTAGTTCGCGATTGACATCTACAGATCGTATTTGGTGACGGCAGATCATATAATCTTCTAGGGATATGGGACTTGTTCGTGGATCCAAATCAATAGTCAGAGATGATGGATTTCCTTATATGAATTAATTTAATATTTGATGTAATTTTTTATTTTCTAAGTTTCCTAATGTACTTTTGATTTTAAATTAATGTTAATTTTAAATTTATTTTTGGTGTAATAATAATAATAATAATAATAATAGAGAATGATAAAATTAATTATTAAATGGGTTAGATAGAATGAGTCATTAGAGATGACTAAAAAACTAGGGAGAGGGAGAGGGGGGGGGGGGGGAGGGGGAGAGGGAGAGGGTATTCCCTCTCGGAGTCATTAGAGATGCCCTAAGGCATTGTCTAAATAAATTTGTAATTAGGTTTGACGAAATGAATGGTACTTTTCCCTTTTTTTTTAATTGTTGCTTTGGCCAAAAAAATTATTTACTTTTATTTGTTGTTTTAGAATTTCAATGTAAAATTAAATTTTTCTTAATACGAAAGAGAGTTAAATAAAAAAAAGAATATTTTGTACTTGCCTTTTATGTTAACATCTTGCATCACTTTCCTGAAAATCCCCGGAACGTTACTAGCTAGTCTAAGGGCCTGTTTGTCTCGCATTTGGGAAAATTATTTCCCATTTCCGAAATGCGAGACAAACGCGGCAATCCATTTCCCAAAATTGCGGCTACCAATTCTTTTTTCTGAAACTCATTTCAGAATCTGGGCTGCAGCCCATTTTGAAAGAAAAAGGGCTGCTACTCTCCTCTGTCTCACTCATACGACAGAGGAGAGAGGGAGGGGAGGTGGGGCTCAATTAATTATTTGGTTGGGAACTAATCCTTGTCATCTTTTCTTTTACAGTTTCTGATATTTATACTATGCTACTTCCACTACATATAATACTAATATTTAAAATACTAATATTTAAAATATATATCTTATAAAGGGCTAGCCTCATTTGCTACAGTACTATTTATGGTCGTCCAAAATTATTTTTCATTTTTTTTTTCGCGCGGGTCCAAAACGACGTCGTTTTGGGCTTAATTTTAATTTTTTTTTTGATTCTCTTCTCTCACAAATAGGCCCTTTCCTTTTTGAATAAACCATTTTCCATTTTCTTCTTCGTCTTCTTCTTCTCATCTTCTCCAATTGAACTCCGTCTTCAATTTGAGAGAGAAATAATGCCTTCTTCATCAATTTCTCTCTCAAATTGAACGCGGTGTTACAATTGCAGAGCAATTTTTCCTTCCTTCGCAGTTTGCTAACATGGAATTGGGTTTCTCTGCTCTCAACAAAATGTCTCAAATCGATGCTCCGGAAATTGGGCCTCGATTTAAGGTGATCTAATTTAAATTTTTACTGATTTTGTTAAATTATTCATATGTATTGAAGGCGGTGGATGTCGGTGGATGACTCGGTTTGGGCCATAATTATACATTTTTGGATTAATACAATTGGTATCCTTTGCACATTCTTCTAATTTTTTCACTAACCTGAAAATTAGCAGTCAGTGATCAATATTACCAGTTTCCCATCTCAAACCTACCAGGCTTTCGATCAAAAAACCGTCGCCGGAGTTTCCAAGCATCGCATCTGCTTGAGTTGGAAAAGGTAGCTTCTGGACTTTTATTTTCTCAAGTATTTACTTCCATAATAACCTGGGCCACTTCTTCCTTTTTAGTTGCTCATTTGTTTATGCAGTAGTCTCACATTTTAGAACAATTAAACCTTGAATTATTTGAATGACTATTTTCTTCCTTACTACCACAACAATGCACCATGACTAGAAGTTAGTGTTTAATGTGGTGCCTAAATGCAGATAATCTGATTCTTATGAATATGATTCCAATTCACCAGTGAAAGAAACTACTTTTGCTGATTGTTGTGAAAGAAAGAACTATGTTCAGCCTCTTCAGTTGTGCTTTATTTATATAAAGCTCTTTGTGATCCAGCCATATTTTCTGTATGTTGGTCTCCCCCAAGTGTGCCCCAATCTTATTTTATTGTCTCTTTACAATGTAATACTCATGTATTGATGTTTAACTTTATGATTCTCAACACTTCTTGCTTGCTTGTATTTGATTTTCTGGCATTTGATGGACCAAATGCATAATGCAGTGGTTATACAATTATATATGAACTTGGCCACTCATAGTATGTTATTGTTTCCTTTATAAGCCCCCCATTGCCTTACGGCATCTCATCCTCCAAAATAATTATTAGGAGGGAAGGGAACTGAAGGATAGGATGCGATATCATCATCATCAGATTGTGTGCTGTGTGCTCTGGTCTGGATTTTTTTTTGTAATGTGATGGAACAAAATCATGTTTTCAAATGTCAGAAATGTTTTGTTTGATGATTTACATTTGGAATTTTTTTTGGTTTCAGGTAGGTCTGGTATACATGGATTTGGTGTCTTCACCAATTTCATCATAGAGTAGGGGACATGGTAAATTGTTTTGACCACCATTTCTTAAACTAATTATGAAATTTAATGTATTACTTCACTTTTTTTGGCATTTTAGATAATTGAGTATATTAGTGAAATTATTCGGCCTCGAGTAGCTTACAAAAGAGAAAGTTTGATATACAATTCATTAGTGGTAAGTTTCTAATTTCTAATTTTTGCATGGTATAACTAGAACTTTAGCAGTTTGGGAGTGTTATTGATGTCCTGTCTAGAGATTGGATCGTGAAAGGAATTGTTAGGGAATGGATTCAAGGCTGTTTAGCTATTTACAAAATCTAATTCAATACATGTTTTTCTTGAAATGACGTTAACAAAATGAATTAGCATTATCTTCTCTAACCCAGTGAACTTCTGCATATGAGGCAATGTAAGACTTGAAGCCTTTCAATTCCAACTCAATTGCAGAAGCATGTTGCTTTAATACTTTAGGACAGGAGCCTTTAGCCGATGGTTACTACGCGATACACATGATGTAGATGTAATCATCTTAGTCCTTCCCCAGGAATATTAACCTTAATGCAATTACTACCATGTATTTGCACTTTTATTTCAAAAGTGAACTGTTCTAGAGGCCCTCGATGTGTTCAAAACTTGATAAGCTGCTCTCTTTACAAAAATTTAGATAGAATTGTTATTTTTCTAGCTATGAGAAAATGTAATTTTGCTTATGCTTTTCAATATCGATCTTGAATTGTTTCATAGCATGTATTACAAGAACAAGTCTTTGTAAAAGTTCTACCAGTCCATCTTTTAATCTTTCATAATAAATAGTCAGGTCTTTCAGTTGGAATTTGGAAATAATTTACTGGATCGTTCATTGTGGTCGAAGTGATGATAACAATTCTTATCCTCGAGTTGTTTGTTTCTTGATTGCAGCTATTAATTTGAAGGTTGTGTCATCTTATGTAGTTCCAATTCCAGTCTCTCTCTCTCACCATTTGCATCGAGGGTAATTGTCTCATCTCATTTACTTGCATATGATCCTTTCTATTTTGTTTATTAAATTACACGAGACATATCATATATGATTAGATATCTGTATCATTCCTATTATGTTGTGATATATTAGATATGATACAGGACTTCGAATATGCAAGTTCCTCTTCCATGCCATGGAATTCAATCTTAAGTTATATGAAGGGGACTCTCTTACCATTATACTGATGGTTATTTCATGGAGATGTTGCTCAAACTTTTTTATGCTTAGATATTTTGTTGTGAGTGCAATGCAATATTTGGATGTTTTCTGGCTTTTAGAAATTTCATCAAGGTACTTGTAAACAGAACACAAAGACTTTGCATTCACTATTCTCATTGCCTCCGACAAATACATATCAATGCGCCATTTAATCGGATCATAAAAATTGTGGTACACAATTTTCAATTGGTAATGACTGAACATTATCTATATACATCAGAATTATTCAACAATCGAACTGGGCAAAATGCGCGGTGCACATCCCTAGTATATATATATATAGTTAGGGGTGCACATGGTACGGTTCTGCGGTATTTTTCACAAAATTTGTATCGTCCCAATTAGTGCGATTTTTAAAAATTCAAAACTAAATTAAAGTTTTATGAACCATACCAACAAACTTGGTTTTATGCGGTTCCGGTACGGTACTGTACGGTTTTGTGATTTTTTCGAACAAACTTTTTTCGTGCAGTTTTTTCTTATATAATTGATTACATAGTTGACAATTATATAAAAAATAATAATATAATATCTTACAAACTATTACAAGAATGAATTTTAAGAATATTGTGTAATTTCTAGCATATATAATATGTCATTTGAATGAATTCGTCGGTGATATAAAATAATTAAAAGAATTTTAGTATAATATTTTATAAAAAAAACTTCAAAAAAATAAAAATTAATCTACTTTATTTTTTTTTATTTTAGAAAGCACAAATAACTAATTATAAAATATTATTTACCACATATATTACATATAATATATATACCAATAAATTAATTATATATAACTAACTGATGTGACATAAAGTCTTACATTATTTTACACCTAATTAAATAACTCAAACATACAAAAAAAATCTACACCTACATTTTCCCCAAACAACTCTCCCAAAACCCAAACAAACAACATTACGCAAATCAAGATTATTTCTCAAACCTCTACCACTTTCCCAAACCACTCTCCCAAACGCCAAACAAACAAGCCCTAACTGTTTCATTTATAACCTGCAATTAAAGCAAAAAAGAAAAAACTCATTCTGAAATAATAACCAATTTATGTACAAAGTTAAAGGGAATAATTAAAATAATTAAAATAATAAACTGGGCACTTACCATATGTGTGAAATTCATTGATTTGTATTCTGTCCATGTAACTTCACTCTCCTTGTCATCTCTATCTTTTAGAATTTGTTGGTGCTCTTCCTATTGTATATATATATAGAATAAAATTAAATATTATTTTCAATAGATAAATTTATCAATATCAAATTACTTCCATTCGTTTCTTTTAGTTGTCATTTTTATTTCACGAATTTTAATGTAAAATTAATTTTTGTCTACCAATTTTATCCTTCTTGTCAATGCTTGTAATTATTGCTAATTTATATTGTAATTATTTGGGTAAGATAGTATTTTAGGGTTTTTTATTTAAAAAATGATTATTTATTATATTTCTTAATGTTTGTGTAATCCAGCAAAACGACAAATAAAAAAAAAATAGTTACCAGAAAGTAATTTGAAGTCGAATTATTTACTAGCTTAATAGTACCTTTAGCTGTTCCAAGACATTAGGATGCTCGTGAAGGAACTTCAAGCATAATGTGATAGTTGAAGAAGTAGTTTCAAAAGCAGCAAATAGAAGTAAATAAACCATATCTGCACCAATTTCTTCGGTTAAAATTTTTCCCTCATCTTCAATTTCTTTTAGTAGACGACCTATAAAATCTTGACTATTATTTTCCTTGCTCAATCTTCTCGCGTCAAAGGCACATTTGATCATTTTTATGGCTTTCTTTCGTCCCTATGAAACCAATTAAAAACAAGAAAAACTCAATTGCGGGAAGTTAAACCGAATTACACTAGAAGAAAATCGTGTGTTTGTTACAATATTTTAAAATGATAAATAAAAAATTGTCACTATTTACATGTAATTAGTGATAATAATTTAGAATTTATCACAAGACTACAATAGTGTCGAAAACTCTTTTCTGTTAGTGGAATTTAAGTTGCCACTATTGATAATTAGCGACGCTCTTTTAGTGACAACTTAGTGACAATAACTATTATCACAATGATTTGGTGATAATTATCTAGTTGTCGTTTTTTGGGTTTCACTAAATGTCAATATATAGTGACAACTAAGTTATAATTCTTGTCACTAATAAGTTTAAGGAAATTATTTTAGTGACAAACTTTAAATAGTTGTCACTTACCATGTGTAATATTTTAATTTGTCATTAAAATTTTGATTTTATTTTTTTAAGTATAGAGTAATTTTTTGTAATTGTAAAAATATAATTTTTTATTAATATATAAGGGGTAATTTAGGCAATTCAATTAAAAATTAACGGTGTCAATGTTTAACGGAGAATGGATGTAATTTGCAGAGTTTTTGAAAACACAAGAAAGTCTGGTGGAAAAAAAAATTCACAGGTTAATTTTTTACAGGTTTTCGATATCACAGGATAGTAATATGCATTTTCCCCTCTTGTCACTGATAAGTTTAAAGAAATTATTTTAGTGACAAACTTTAAATAGTTGTCACTTACCATATGTAATATTTTGTCATTAAAAATTTGATTTGATTTTTTTAAGTAAAGAGTAAATATATATACTAGAAACACTTGATATAAACTTAATTGATATTCAGATTTCACATGGAAAAATAGAACTATACCTGTAAAGCTGAATGTAAGGCGGTTCCGGGAATACCAAAAGGAAATGAAAGAAATGCCTTTTTGAAAAAATTGAAACCGTTTCTCAGTTCCAAAATTTGTTGTTCATCAAAATCAAGCAACTTCTGGGCAGCCAATTTGAATACCATCTACGCATCCAAGAAAAAACCATAGTACTAGCTAGAAATATATTGAGATATTGAGAGCTGATGCCAATTCATGTCATTTGAAATGCATAATATTCAATTTACCTCTATGTGATTTGTGTAACAAACTTGTCGAAATTGAGAGGTGTATTTTGTAATATAGGATAGGGGGGCGTAAATTGCCATATTTATCATAGCACAGGGGGTAAATTGACACATTATCATAACACATGAAGGTAAAATGCCACATATAAAAATATAGAACTTACAATTTCAAGTTCTTCTTTAACTTCCACTTCATCTTTACAAGCCCACGAAGACAGATGGTGACGTGTATTTTCATCCATTTCATGGATTAGTCCACCTTTAAGGTTTTCGGGTCCGATGAGATCCATAACAAAATTACGAAGGTACTTGTGAGCATTCCCTTGCTGACCATTCAAGTTTTTTTCTCCAATGATCTTGATAGAACTTTCTGTGTACCAACACTGGAATGCATCTCCTTCTTGTTGAAAAATGTATTGATTCACTACAGGGTCGGTGGAGAATACAACTCGTTGACCTAGTAGAGATGTTCGAAACAAGGGCCCGTACCTAAACTTGTATAAAATTTTATTATATTTTAATTTTAGTCATATGCATAACAAATTACGCTCTGGAAATATTCAATGTTATTAAAATTGGACCGGACCGGCCGGTCCGACCGGTTCGACAGCGAACCGAAAGCTGGTCCGGTCCGGTTAATTCCCTAAAACCAGCGGTTCGACCAACGGTTCGCCCGATTCAACCGTAAAACCGCTAATCAGTCGGCTCACTGGTTCGCTCTTCGATCCGGTTTTAAAAACATTGGAAATATCAGAGGAAGTTGAGTTATAATGTGTGTGTAAAGTTTAATTTGATTAGTATTATAATTAACCTGGCTATTCTTTTGCTAATGAATGGAGGGATCCCCTGTTGTGGTTGAGGAGAGAAGTACTGAAGTGTTTCTCCAATGAATGGCAGCCCCATGGAACCTGGCGGCAACACCCCATTGCACTTTGGGTTTCGCCACTTGTACACCAAGTGAGTCACGCCTAAAATAATGAGTGCAGCTAGATAATAGAATACAACTGCCATTGATGAATAATTTCTCTCTAGCTAAGCAACTATATATAGATAGAAATATTACAATATAGAGTATTAACTGTGGACGGGTTTTGGCCCAGTTTCGCTGGTTTCACGAGGTCAGATTAAAACCATTTCAAATGGGTTTTTGTCGGACTCATGAAACTAATCGCAACCATATTCAGAAACTCTTGAAATATATAAAATATTGATTTGACACCTATTTATTTTTTTCTCCCAAAATTCTCTAAAAAAATCGTTGATATGACATCTATCGCCTACTTTTTCCTCGAACCCCAATATCTATAACTAATCCAAGTAAGGTTTCAACCATTTCAGAACCACAAAACCCAACATCCAAATTCTAACCAATTGACGTTTCAATGATTTCACTGAAACCACCCAAATTATTTTTTAAAAACTGAGACCCGCGAAACCGAGTCATAATCCATTCAAATATGCCCTAATAGTTGGTTTCACACTCAAAGTTGTACAAAGAAAATTAACTACATACATTATTATAATATATTAAGTAAATACCCACATAAATGAATGGACATTATTATTCACATAATACTATCTCGATAAGAGAAAATATATAATATAAGAGAGAAGCGAGCGGGCCGGCCCAATTTGCCAATAGAGTAATTAAATAAATTTAATACTACAAAAATCACTAATTACTATCTCGATAAGAGAAAATATATAATATAAGAGAGAAAAACGCGGGCCGGCCCAATTTGCCAATAGAGTAATTAAATAAATTTAATACTACAAAAATCACTAATTAAACAAATCGAGGGAAAAACACTTTTGGTCCCAAACTTTACCCCAAAAAATACTTTTGGTATCATAATTCGCAAAAAAACAGATTTGGTACCACAATTTAGAGAGTCTTGACACATTTAGTCATTCCGTTAAATTTTGGACAGAAATTTCGCGCGTGATCGTCACGCTCGCGTCAAGCGCGTCAAGTTCAAATTGGTCACGAGTTTTGCACGTGAGAAATTCGGTCAAAACACTTTTGGTCCCAAATTTTACCCCAGAAAACACATTTGGTACCATGTTTTGCAGAAAAACAGATTTGGTACCACAATTTACATACTCTTGACACATTTAGTGTCCTTGTTAAATTGACAAAAATCACATATAATGAACAGACAACAATTTCTCTAAAATTTTTGATAAAAATCACAAAATATACTTAAATCATTAAAAATATTCTTAATAAAAGTACCTTGGATACCTGAATTGGTGCCCTTTGACTTGCACTTGTATTCCAATGTTGATACAAGCACCAATCAAAAGTTCCATCTTTTCCATCGAAAACATCGAAAATTTTCCATTTTTGGATCTGACGAAACGAAAACAAGATATAATTCCGAAACTATTTATTTGCCTTAAACTCAATTATTTTCCTAAATTTAGTAACTTTTTTTACAAATTTTCCTTAGTGTTTCTGAAATATTTCCGAATAGTCTCGAAAAGTTTTCAATATTTGGCTCTCCGAAACATACATTCGAAATGAATTTTTGATCCATGGATACAAGTGCAAGTCAAAGTGCACCAAGTCAGGTATCCAAGGTACTTTTGTTAAGAATATTTTCAAAGATTTAAGTACACTTTGAGATTTTTATCAAATCTTTTAGAGAAATTGTTGTTTGTTCATTATATGTGATTTTTATCAATTTAACGGGGACACTAAATGTGTCAAAAGTATGTAAATTGTGGTACCAAATCTGTTTTTCTGCAAAGCATGGTACCAAATGTGTTTTCTGGGGTAAAGTTTGGGACCAAAAGTGTTTTGACCGATTTGTCACGTGCAAAACTCGTGAACTTAACGGGCGCGTGACGGTCACGCGAAAAATTTCCGTCCAAAATTTAACGGAATGACTAAATGTGTTAAGACTCTCTAAATTGTGGTACCAAATCTGTTTTTCTGCGAATTATGGTACCAAAAGTGTTTTTTGGGGTAAAGTTTGGGACCAAAAGTGTTTTTCCCTCGAAACAAATTTAATACAGTACTACATAAACAAAATAGCATTAGGTACAACTACTAACTATTAAACATGAGAGATGATTATGTAGAATAAGAAATAGCATTAGGTAAAACTAGACTATATATCAAATGCATGCAATATATTGACCAAATAGTTGATTTGACTTAGTAATTTTGTGTAACATGTTAATTGATGATCAAATATTATATTAATTGTGAGCTAAAGACAAAAACACAAGACATTAGGATGCTCGTGAAGGAACATCAAGCATAATGTGATAGTTGAAGAAGTAGTTTCAAAAGCAGCAAATAGAAGTAAATAAACCATATCTGCACCAATTTCTTCGGTTAAAATTTTTCCCTCATCTTCAATTTCTTTTAGTAGACGGCCTATAAAATCTTGACTATTATTTTCCTTGCTCAATCTTCTCGCGTCAAAGGCACATTTGACCATTTTTATGGCTTTCTTTCGTCCCTATGAAACCAATTAAAAACAAGAAAAACTCAATTGCGGGAAGTTAAACCGAATTACACTAGAAGAAATTAAATTGTGTGTTAGTGACAATATTTTAAATGATAAATAAAAAATTATCACTATTTACTTGTAATTAGTGATAACAATTTTGAATTTATCACAAGACTAATTTGGGACAACTACAATAGTGTCGAAAACTCTTTTCTGTTAGTGGAGTTTAAGTTATCACTATTGACAATTAGCGATGCTCTTTTAGTGACAACCTAGTGACAATAATTCTTGTCCCAATGATTTGGTGATAATAATCTGATTGTCATTTTTTGGGTATTACTAAATGTCAATAGTGACAACAAAGTTATAATCTATGTTGCACGGATACGGATACGTCGATACCAAAAAAAAAACTGAAAGTACCTAAATATCTTCATGCTTACCTGTAAAGCTGAATGTAAGGCGGTTCCAGGAATACCAAAAGGAAAATGAAAGAAATGCCTTTTTGAAAAAATTGAAACCGTTTCTCAGTTCCAAAATTTGTTGTTCATCAAAATCAAGCAACTTCTGGGCAGCTAATTTGAATACCATCTACGCATCCTCACCCTCACCCTCACCCCTATCCCCTCCATTAATGTTCATTTTTCCATCAACCCCACCCTTACTCTGACCCCTATCCCCTTGATTGGTCATACCTTTACAACAATTCCATTAAGGATCCCGTGTGTCTCTTCTAGGTCGACCTGATATAGATCCGATTGACCCGAAAGATCCACTTAACTTTCTATAAATACCCCTCATTAATTACATTTTAAGGTATGCATTAATTACTAACCGAAGAATTTCACCTTTTTGGTTATCTGTAGATTAATATCCTTACGGTTCTTCCCCCCTCCTTTTTTCCTTTCAGAAAATTGTTTAACCAAATTGGGATCCTCATGTGTTGAATGAAATATCTTAAATTCTCATTCGAACATGACTCGTTTATAAATCAAATCAAATTCAAACGTAATCTTAAATTTACTAAAAAAATCAAATCAAATCAAATCAAACTTGAACAATACGATATGAATATCCCAGGTCATACTTTCTTTACTACGGAAGGTTGTTCAGACAGAAACAATATGTGATGTCAGAAACGACCTTCGTGGAAACCCAATAGACTCATGGAACCAATTGGCCAAAATGCGTGAGTTTATGTTTGACAAACCAAGTCTTCATTAACAATTCAAACATTTTGCATAATTGTCTTAATATGCTAGAGCCAAATAGTTTCCAACATAGTAATACGACAAGATCATGAATCCAAGACCAACAGACAACAAACTGCACCAAGAAAAAGATAAACTGTCCAAAATGGACAAGCAAGATATTTATTTCAGAAGGCTCCTAGAGTTCCTTCGCTTCTGCTCCTCCGCATATTAGAGAAATCATTCCTCAAGCTTAAAACCTTGCTGCTAAAGTCGGCGATTTGAGGTGCCCCTTGGGTGGCTGTCCTTATTCCACTGGGCGGCAGACGCCCATGCCTGCTCCTCGATGGTTTTTGCATAGCCACCACTTGGCTTTTCCTACCATGAACCGAAGAAGATGATACCTTTTGAGCAACAATCCCATGTGTTCCCTTCCTCGTGTTCTTGACTTCTAATCGAAGGCCACGATCAACTTGATGAGCACCAATGCCCAATCGAGTTGATCGATCTGCTGTATCCTTCATAATCCCAACTTTGATTGATTGTCGATTGTAGTAAGTGAGATTGGGAAGAAGACTTGCTACATATTTCTTCAATTGTTCGTCGCCCACGTTTTTCTGGGCTGGATTTCCTTCTAAGCTAAGAGCTTGCAGACAACTGTAATTAGCAGCAAGTTGACCTAGGGATTTGGTTGTAGAGATTTTGTTGAAACGTAAATCCAAGACGTTTATTTTTAGGAGGCGATGAAGACCTTCTACTTCACTGATCTTGTTACCGGCTATGTACAATTCTTTGATAGAGGAACACCCAGATAGACCTTTTTAGATCAAGTAAAAGAGGGGCGTAAGAGCAAAATAAACATGAGCAATTATATAACAAAATGAGACAGGCATATTACAAACACCAGAACAAACATGCCAAACTCTGATCTAAGATATTCAAATGATTTCAGGTTTCATTTGGATTGAGGGATTTGGATTTGATCAAGGATTTGGAAATATATGATTACGGTTCCAATTTTGGGTGGATTTTAAATGTCTCGTTTTGGGTTGAGAGAATAGTATTAAGGAACTCGAAATCCATACATTACTAAAATCATCCAAACAAGTAATATCAATTTGTCATTATAGATTAGAAATACCTTGCTACAAATCCCTAATTCCAAATGAACCCTTATGTTTCATTAGGACCGAGGGATTTGAGAGTTTATTCAAATGAATCCTATATTGGTGGATCTCAAATTTGTTCTAGTTGATAGTTTAAAGAATACTACGAAATGATTAACTAAGTATTTCAAATTCATATAATCAAAATGATCCAAAAAAGTCTTATGGATTTCTTATTATGAATTTGAAATACTTAGCCCCAGAATAGTTGAAAGATTGGTACAAAATGGTTATCTAAGGATATGAAATCCATATAGAATCAAAATGATCCAAACAAGTCCTATGGACTTCTTATTATGAATTTGAAATACTTGGCTCCATAATCCTCAAAGAAAACGAAGCCTTACATGAATTAAAACATTTTCATTTCCATCATTTCTTCTCTTAAAGAATTTATCAGTGTCAAATCAATATGGCAGTACTTGATCATCAATAGTTTTATATATGCCTCTTCCCTTTTTAACAGATAATTGGATAAACAGTTTCAGGTAAGAATAACATGATTTATATATTAGAGAAGTAAGTCATACATACCATGTCCAATCCTTAATATCCGGTTATAGCTCAGGTCTAGTACACGAAGACGTGTAAGATCCCTTAATCCTTCAATTGTGGAGATATAGTTTTTTGAGAGATTCAATATGTGGAGTCCTCGAGGGAGAGAACCAGCAGTAATCCTAGCTGAAAATCAGAAGCAAATAAACATCTAAGGAACACAATGAATCAATGTTGGCATTTTGACATAAAGAAGCATGATGCTTGAGTAAATGGTAGAGAAACAGACCTATAGCATTTCCAGATAAATTAAGTGATTTAAGGCTAACAAAAGCACTGAGAAACGGGATCACAACCAAACCAAGGTTAGTCAGCTGAGCTGCTGTAGCTGAGGCGTTCAGAGAAGAGATGTATCTCTTTGCAGCTTCCATTCCAGGGTTTACTTTGACTTCCAACTTCACAGCAGGGGGTCCCTCAAGTAAATCATTGCTTTTCGGTAACTCTTGGTCATCACATGGAGAAAATTCATTATACACTTCCAATGTGCTACAATGCTGAAGGTCCATAACCCATTCCTCAATTCTTCTTAACCTAAAATCCTTAGTTGGTACTTCATTCCAATGTTGAAAAGAAGCTGTCCCTTTCATACTTTTCTCCATATTTAGCCCATCTGATGCAGGTATAATCCATTCTTTTGCTGAAACAACACAGTTATAAGCCTCATACCCATTAGCAGGGCTTTCACCAATATTCTTGTCATTGTTAAAGTTAAAAAAAGAAACCTCTCCTTGATCTTGTACTTTACTTTTTTCTTCATGCGTTATGCCTTTCTTCCTGGAATCCAAAGCTTTTAGATCCTCATCGGATCTCGAGTATGGCAAAAAGGATACAGATAGTCGGTTAGGGGAACCCATACTTGGCAAAGATCTTGATTTTACAATTACAGGTGGCGAATATGGGGTACAGTCACCACAATCGCCTGTAACCGGTAACTGGATATCATCTTTATCAGAAAATTCCTTTTCAGATACTCGTGGATCTCCAATTGAAAATATCGATTCATTTTTGGCAAAATCGTAATTCACTTGAACGGAATCAGAGGGTATAGTTTCCTGAAATTGATTTGACAAGCTGCCTGGGACAATTTTCCTGTGGTGATCAGAGGATCCATCATAAGAATTTCTTTGCTCTGTCTCTTCCTCTGAGCCTATATCACCAGAAGTTCTATCTTTCCAATTCAATCTGCTTCCTAAAGATTGGCTCTTTTTCATAAGCGCAATGTTATGATCCGTAATATTACAGTCGGCACTGTACTTGCTCTCTATTTCTTCCGATCGACAGTCTCGTTCGGTAGGAGAGGAATCAGTTGCATGATCAGCATTACCATTGAATGTGTCCCCTCCCTCTTCCTTAAAAAATGATTTAGTTTCTGCAGCTGAGTAAGACTTTGAGGTCTGAATTTTAGAGACATCTTCCAACGTCTTCTGCATTGCTTCAGAAGATAGCTGAACTGGTTTCTATTTAATAATGAACAGATTCATTGGATTAGTTGGAGAAAGGTAAAGTGATAAAGAACTAGCTAAATTATTATAAAATGCCCACTAACCTTTTGCTTGTGGGGAAGGATGTGAGCTTGAAAACATGAAAATCTAACCATCCTTTCAGCACTGACAAGGTTCACATCTGATCTAGTCTTGTTACAATATTGAATCTTTTTGGCAATCTATTATTCTAACTTCCTAAATTGCAGAACAAATTCTAAAGTGAAATTTACATGCTGCGACAACGTTTCCTGGAACTCAACCGAGGCAAACCTTAGCCATAGTCAACCGATAAACCCTCCAAAATACGGCACAATCTCCAAATGTGTGATGATCTAGACCTTCTTGAAACATATGATGATATGACCCTCTTGTTATTGCCCCACACCTGCTCAGAGGTGCGAGAAACCTTTGATGTTTTTATAGCTGCCAGACTGAAAGAAAAGCTTCTGCAACTTTAAGAGAGCAGCTCCGATGATGCATGTAAGAACCAAGTGCCTAAGTAGTACAATAATGCCAGATAAAGTTAAAAACACAAAATACAAAATAAAAAGATGCTATTAAGTCGAGCAATATATAATCAGTGATTCACAGAAGATGTTAATTGCACTATTGAGTTATAATATACAGAAGGAAAATTTATTTGGCTGTTAATGTCCTGAAGTTTGTTCACAAACAAATAGTCACTCGTTCGCAAAAGCTTGCTTTCAATTTGTTTCTCCCTTTAGATAACATATTAAACAAGAAAAACAATTTAACAACATAAAATTATGGAATAAAACTAAAGGATGCATTTATATTAATAATACAATTTCATTGTTTCCAAAAGCCAAATAACTGGTTTTGACTCGAGAATTCTTATAGTATTTAAGCAATTAATGAAACTTGAATAAGCAGCAATGGAATTACAATAAATAAGAAACAACAGTACAAACACAAGATTAATCAAATAAGAAACATCACCAATACATCTCAATCATTCACCCCAGTTAAATTACATATGAAATTCTAATATTCGCGATTATTTACATAAAACTTAACAATATATATTACATACATAAAAAATGTTACCTTTTTCATACTTTTTACAAAACATTGGAGATGCATATCAAATTAAAGAAATAAAGAAGCTCAATTAACAATCATCTTCATCGATATATAATCTCAAAAAAAAAATGGTAATTACATAAAGCTGTAATCTAACCTCACGTGAGCCAGATTGCCTGGAAAACACAGAAAAGATATATCGCCAACAAAAAGGAACAGAAAAAGTTCTATTTTATTTTTATTTTTTGTAACCCTAAGTTGAAAAAAATTGTAGGCTGAGATTTATATTGAAATCAATGGCTGCAGTAATTTGTTCCGGATTGTCAAATCGGAGGCATTAATGACTTTATTCTATTCCGTGATTTTTAGGAAAAATAGATAGAATAAAAGTGGGAGCTGTTTTTGTGTCCACAAACAAAGAGAGCGAGTCTTATAGCCGTTGAATTTAAGATTTTAATATTACCTTGGATCCTATAAAGTAATTAGGGTTTATCATTTTTTGATCAAAAGAAAAACAAGCGCTGAAAATCCGGGAACAAGTCGGTTGGTTCTAACTTATCCAATTACATATGCAATTACTTAATAAATATATATTTTTATATTATTAATTATATATTTTTTCCATTATGATGGAAATTTCATTATTATGTCAGAATGTCAATTGGTTAATCATTATAGTTAAAGCAGATTACAATAATAATCAACAACTAATAAAATTAGTACTACTACTAAATTAGGAACGCTCATATATATATATTGAAAGATCTAAATCCAGAACCTTACGGCACTTATGGAACAGTTTTTGCTCAATTTTGCGGATTTTGGTTTCGAAAAAAGGTATGAGTGGTTACGGTGAATCCTTGAGTTTGAATGTTCGATTGTGTAGTTTTGAATAGTTGAAACCTTTGTTGCATGAATACAGATATGACGACACGAATACGATACGGATACGCCGACACAAATTTTTAAAAATTTACTGGATACGATACGACATAGTTACAGATTTAAAAGATATATTTTTATATATTTATGCATATTGAAATAAGTAAGACAATAAATTTATATATTCATACATATTGAAATACGGAGTAGATCAAGTTATCATAAGTACTAAATTATTTAGTAATTTAATACAAGTAATTATACATTATGTTCATAGTTTTATTATGTTATATAAAACATGTCCCGTATATTATATTGCAGTTGTATATAATACAAAGTGTGGTTTGGCGTCTTACATTCTTATTTCAAATTATGGTGACTCAACAAAATTCGGAAAATGAAATGTGTTGGATACGCCTAAAGAAGTATTCGATACGTGTGTCCAATTTTTCTTTATAATTAGATTTATCGATACGCCACGTGGAGTGGCGAATACGTATCCCACGACTATCTGAGGAGTATCGTATCTGAAAAGTATCCGGCATGACATTCTAGTATTCGTGCTTCATAGGTTGAAACCTTATCTGGATTTAATTTGAATACTGGAGTTTGAAGGAAAAAAATATATAGTATATGTCAAATCAATGTCTTTCATTGAGGTATGTGGTTGATGTCAAGTCATTGTGTTTTATATGTTTGAATTTCAAAAGATTTGCGCCCTGGTTTCATTAACTTTTATCCAGAATCCATGTAGAAGAGCTTTGACTCAGTTTCTTGGGTCATTAACTAGACCAACAATCTTCCATATAGACCTAATAGGGCTTATATGAAAAGGTTTTTGCTCGACTTTCACTTGGTTTTGGTTTCGAAAAAGTGGTTTCGAATGCTTTAGCGAAAACTTTGAAACACCATTTTAATTGAGTTTTGATGTTGGATTTCGTGATTTTCATATAGTTGAGATGTGATTTGGTATTTGGGTATTGGGGTTTTAGGGAAAAAATATGTGATATATATTAAATCAATAATTTTATATAAAAAATATATGTAATAGATGTCAAATCAATGTCGATTATAAATTTTATAAGTTTGAAGTTGATTAGATTTGAAAACTTCATTTAATTTGGATTGACATTATTTCACGACACCGCAAAACTGAAGTAAAACCATTTTATATAGAGTATTAAAGTCTTGGATCTCAATTTTTATCACTACGTCACGATCTCATTACTACAATACATCTTATACTATTTTCTAAAAATCCAAGCACAAAATTAGTTAAATTATGGGGTACAACTAACATTCAACAAAATCTTCTCACAATGGGCAAGGATACGAATCGTTAATTAAGATTAAGGGAGCCTCCTAAAATTTTACAATAGATATGATTTCATAATTAAGAGTAATGTGTGATTTAATTTTTTTTTTTTTTTGATCTAATGTGTGATTTAATAAATTAGGTATTTTATTGTAGGAAGCAAACTGAGGAATAAGAATGACATGCTTTCTCCAAGATGTAAAGGAGAAAAGGTAACAAAATAAAAAAGAATAGTATATCGTGAACGACTAGCTCTCTTTATTATGGTTGAGTGAGACTTATGGTGTTGGCTAGTAAACCACAATGAAAATGTGGTTTTTGAGTATATGTTAAAATTTAAAGGGTTTTTTGCACTTTGCACCCCCGAAACATGGGAAATAGGCACTTTGCACCCCCAAAACTTAGATTTCGCACTTTGCACCCTTGAAATATGAAAAATGAAGCACTGTGCACCCTCTTTTATTTTCAAGCAAAAACTCAAGGGCAAAATAGGTAATTCTATTGTAAATCTTTTGGCACTTTGCACCCCCAAAATAAAATTAGCACTTAACACTCCCTAATTAAGAACAAATCAACAACTTGCACCCCGAAAACACAATAAATGAACACTTTGCACCCCAAAACATAAAATTAACACTCAACACCCTCAAATTAAAAATAAAAAAAAAAACTCAAACCCCTCGTTTTTTCCGGCAAGGATGACCATTAAGGTGAAAAAAAATTAAGGCAAAATAGGTAATAATTTATGGGTCTTTGATATTTTGAAGTAGACAATGAGTCTTCAAGAATCTTCGAGAAGTTTACTTGTACTTTATTTAGTTATTTATGGTTATATTGTTGAAAAGAAAGATGGAGGGAGAAATAAGTATTCGAGTATTTATAATTGTATTTTGCAAAATTTAAGGAAAAAAAATGAATTACCTATTTTGCCTTAGATTTTTTCACTCCAATAGTCAACTTTGACAAAAAAAAATGAGGGGTTTGATTTTTTTTTTTTTTTAATTTGAGAGTGGTAAGTGTTAATTTTGTATTTTGGGGTGCAAATTTCCCATTTATTGTGTTTCGGGGGTGGAAGTTGCTTATTTGTTCTTAGAGGGTATTAAGTGTTAATTCTATTTTGGGGGTACAAAGTGCGAAATTCTCAAGTTTTGAGGGTGCAAAGTGCCAATACTATTGAATTACCTATTTTGCCCTTGAATTTTTGCTTGAAAATAAAATAGGGTGCAAAGTGCTACATTTTTCATATTTCGAGGGTGCAAAGTGCTAAATCTAAATTTCGGGGGTGCAAAGTGCCTATTTTCCATGTTTGGGGGTGCAAAGTGCAAAAAACCCAAATTTAAATATTTAAGGTTTGCTTGCGGTATTAACTATAACTGGCATTTAAAACATGGACAAACAATCATTTATAGGATGAATTATATTTTAAGGATCCGTTTGTTTACTCGGGAATGACATTATTTGGCAATTTAATTTCTTGAAATCTAATAATATTGTTTGGGATATTTTTCAGAAATTTGTGAAAGGAAATATATTTCTACAAATCTGGAATCTTGCCATTAAAATATGGGAATGTGAAACCCAAATTTTTTTATGGTATTATGATTCATTTCCTGAGGGATTTGATATTAAAAATAAAAAATACATTATTATCCATATATTTTTTTCTTAATTATGATAGTTTCTTTCTTCTCCCTAAGTAATATTTCTCTCCCATAGTCATTGTTTTCTTGTTTTTTGCATTCTTTTCCTTCTCCAACTGCTTAAATCACATGTTAAATTCTCACATTCATTTACCTACTAGTTGAATCTACTGAAGTATTATAAAATATTATTTTAATGTGAATTGATTTGAAAATATGAATATAGTTTATATGTCAAATCTCAAGCCAAATCCAAAGTTTATGATCATTGCACATTCATCCCAAATTGTACGTTTAATTTTGTTATTGCTTTTGAAAGTGTTGACTTATTTATAAATATTAGCACACAACATTTCTTATGATAGTAACATTCTTGGATTATTATGATATATATATATATATATATATATATATATTGTAGAAAATATAAATTTAATTTCATTACTTCAAGATTAAGTATTGTGTATTAATTACAAGATAAGATAAGGATGGAATTAATTAGAAGTCCAAAAAGGTGGCTAAAGAAGATAAGGAATTGAAGGAAGAAGTAAAATCGAAATAGACTTCCTCAAGTCAACATTTACGGCTAAGAAGATAAGGAAGAAGTAAAATTGAACTTGGCTACTTCAATTACTTCATACCTAAGAAATCAAAGAAGAAGACAACTTGAAATTGTCTACTTGTTAAACCTCCTCTTGATAGCTATATATATATGTAATCTTATCTTTAGTAACATATGATACAAGAAAGAAAAAAAAAGAAATAGAGAGAAACTTTGAAAAGAAAAAATTGTATCTTCCTAAGTAGTAGAGTTTGTATCATCATTTTGCTATTAATATATTGAGAGTATTTTGTCTCCAATAGTACTTGTCTTTGTGAGTTGCTTGAAAAGCATATATCTGGGTCCATTAACAAGAAGTTGCGCCAACAATTGGTATCAGAGCCAATTTCTATCATGGCCTCCAACTCCATTCAATTACAACTTCCCAAGTTGAATGGGAAGAATTTCGACAACTGGGCAATCCAGTTGAAGGTATTCTTTAGATCTCAAGATCTATGGAATTTGGTGGAGAATGGCTACACAGAGGTAGTCGACGCAAAGGCATTCGAAGCCTTAGATAAGGAGGAGAAAGTTTCATTAGTTGAAACTAGAAAGAAGGACCAGAAAGCTTTATATGCTATCTATCAAGCTATAGAAGAATCGATATTCGAAAAAATATCAACTGCGGAAACATCGAAGGAAGGATGGAATATTTTATTCACATTATGATAGTTTCAATTTAGTAGGATATACAGACAGTGATTGGGCAGGTGATACAAAGACTCGTAAAAGTACTTCGGGATATGCGTTCTTTCTTGGAGACGGAGTTTTCTCTTGGTCTTCAAAGAAACAACAGGTTGTTGCACTTTCAACTGCAGAAGCGGAATATATAGCTGCATCATCAGCAGCATGTCAAGCAATATGGCTAAGAAGAATGTTGAAAGAATTAATGCATGAGCAAGAAGGTCCTACAGAAATTATATGTGATAATAAATCAGTGATTGCATTAGCCAGAAATCCAGTTTTTCATGGCAGAAGCAAGCATATCAGCATCAGATATCATCATATTCGAGATTTGATCAAAGAAGGAGAAATTGAGATTACATTTTTCAGATCAGAAAATCAAGTTGCAGATATACTAACAAAGCCATTGAAGGCATCAACATTTGAGAATTTGAAGTTGATGATTGGTGTAAGAAAGTTCTGAAATTAAATTTAGGGGAGGCTGTAGAAAATATAAATTTAATTTCATTACTTCAAGATTAAGTATTGTGTATTAATTACAAGATAAGGTAAGGATGGAATTAATTAGAAGTCCAAAAAGGTGGCTAAAGAAGATAAGGAATTGAAGGAAGAAGTAAAATCGAAATAGACTTCCTCAAGTTAACATTTACGGCTAAGAAGATAAGGAAAAAGTAAAATCGAACTTGGCTACTTCAATTACTTCATACCTAAGAAATCAAAGAAGAAGACGACTTGAAATTGTCTACTTGTTAAACCTCCTCTTGATAGCTATATATATGTAATCTTATCTTTAGTAACATATGATACAAGAGAGAGAAAAAAGAAATAGAGAGAAACTTTGAGAAGAAAAAATTGTATCTTCCAAAGTAGTAGAGTTTGTATCATCATTTTGCTATCAATATATTGAGTTTTGTCTCTAATAGTACTTGTCTTTGTGAGTTGCTTGAAAAGCATATATCTGGGTCCATTAACAAGAAGTTGCGCCAACATATATATATATATATATATATATATATATATATATTTGCAACTATATATGACCCTCATCTAATACTGATTTCTTTTACGATAGTTAGTTTTTACTAATATTAATTATATTATATGATATGATATATAAATTATTAATTGATATAATGTACTTAAATCAATATATTATTAATAATGTTAAATAATCAATGCTGCTTTAAATTGTTTCTTATTTAATATATGGGGTGGGGGTATTTTTGTGAAATTTTTAATTACGTAATTCATTTTTTGTCATTACCAAACATTTGAAAATGAATTCAATTAACTTCCTTGGTACAATCCCAAGTATACCCAAACACTTTAATGGAATCATATTTCTGAATATCGGATTACTTGAAATCAAATACTCAAAATCAGATTTCATTCCCGTCAAACAAACGGGTCCTAAAAGCTTTCAAGTCCATTACCGCAAACATTTATTTATTGATAATTCTCTCATACAAATACAAGAAGATATTGGAATTTTCCAAATTCTTTATTTTAATTTCTGCCAAGTAATCTCAGAGCCAGGGAGAATCATAAATGGGAGTTGCCACAGACTTAACCTGAAGATACATCTTAAGTGACTCCAAACCCATTTCCCTTCCAAAACCACTCATTTTATAACCACCAAAAGGAAGATCAATGTCGAAATCTAAATAACAATTGATCCAAATAACTCCAGCCCGAATCGACCTCGATACTCTGTTAGCAATGTTCATATCATTTGTCATAACGCCTGCTGCTAGTCCATACTTCGTCGCATTAGCTCTTTTTATCACCTCTTCGACCGTCCTACAAAATGGAGTATTTATGTTTTTCCTTGAAATCAACAACAATTTTGAAAAATAAAAAATTGGATGTGCTTACTTGAACTTTAGAACTGACATTACAGGACCGAATATTTCGTCCTTGGCGATAGTCATGTCATCCTGCAAACAACAAGCAATGAATGATTTAATCATTTATCTAAGGATTCTTTATGTATTGAATGTATGAAAATGTTGGATTTCAGATTCTTACAGAGACATCGATGAAAATTGTTGGCTCGATATAGTACCCCTTTCGGTTGGATAGCTTACCACCACCAGTTAACAAAGTGGCACCTTCTTTCTTTCCAATCTCGATGAATTTAAGAACTCTTTCGTACTGATTCTTATCGACCTGATCGATTGAGTAAAGATTTAATTAGTTAGTTAATACGTATATACTATTATTCAACAAAAAAACCAAAAGGAATCGGAACCATATATACTTGTGGTCCTTGATGAACATTTGGATCAAATGGATCCCCAACCACCCATGCTTTTGCATTCTCTATCAACTTAATAAGAAACTTATCATATATCCCTTCTTGCACAAATACACGAGAACCAGCAACGCAAACTTCTCCCTGGATCGAAGACAAATAAATATATATAAATTTCCATTAGGCAAGTCTTTTGATCTAAAAACAATTAAGGTTGAAGAAAAGTGGCTTTACGTACCTTGTTAATAAAAGTACCCTGTAGAGCAAGAGACGCGATTTTATCGACATCCGCATCATCAAAAACAATGAAAGGGGATTTGCCTCCAAGTTCTAAGGAAACAGGTTTCAAGTTGCTTAGCGCTGCAGCCTGCATTACTAGACGCCCTACTTCGGTCGACCCTGTGAAACTAACCTGAAAAACATACAAGTAATTTTAACTGACAAAATTGATTAATCTCAACTGATTCTTCTTTTTAGGATATTTTAGACATGCATCCAGCATCATCACCTTATCAATGTCCATGTGGGAAGTAATTGCAGCACCAGCTGTTATCCCATACCCTGTTACAACATTCAACACTCCATCCGGGAGACCAGCCTGCGGTCGTATCAGTAAAAAAAATTGGAAACCTAAAAAACAAATTCAATCCAAATCGTGTTTAAGACGTTCGTACGTGCGTACTTACCAGCTTAGCTAAATGAGCGTAGTAAAGAGCCGAAAGAGGTGTTTGTTCGGCGGGCTTGACAAGCATGGTACAACCGGCAGCCAAAGCCGGGCCAACTTTCATTGCAAACATATAAGAAGGGGAATTCCAAGGAATAATGTGGCCCACTACACCTATGGGCTCATGGAGAGTATAAGCCTGTAGCTCCCTCGACATTTTTAGAGTGGCCCCGTGAATTTTATCGGCCGCGCCCGCACAGTAATGCAGGTGTTCCGCGGCGCCAGGGATCTCCAAAGCCTTTCCTAAGCTGTATAATTTTCCAGCATCAATTGTGTCCAAGGCTGCTATTTCTTCTACATTTTCATCAATCAAGTCTGCAAATTTCAACAATATTTTTCTCCTTTCCTGGCACATGAAATAAATTACTATGTTATTAAAATTAAAAAAAAAATAATTATCTTGAAATATTTTCAAAAAAACTATGTGCAGCGACTCTTATACGACCCTTCTGGTTATGATATAAGTTGCTTTAAATTAATAATCACCCATAAATTACGAATATTTTGAATTTTAAGATGGACAAATATGTTACACTAAATTGATAAGAGGTACGCGTCTGCTACGAAAAAATTAAGAGGGACAAATGTGTTGACAAGAGGGACGATTGTGTTACACTACATCGATAAGAGAGATAAATCTGCTACAAAAAATTTGAAAGGGTCAAATGTGCAAAAAATTACCCATAAAAAGGACCAAAATTGCTATTTACTCATATTTTTATATAGTAGCTTTTATATTGGAAATGATAATTTGGATAGCAATAAAATTTGTCCCGTCTTCATTTACAAGTATGGTATATAACATCAGCATCAAAGTCGATTCATTTTAATTATCAGCTGTACCAAATACTTATAAAAATTGTAAAATTAAACGTTCCAAACTAATCAGTTATTTCCGATTATCATCTTAAACTATATTACTATACCGAATTTCCTCCCGTTATTTTATATTTTTTTTAATATCTTTTCAACGTTAATTATGAGACAAAAATTACGCATGTGTCCGTCAAATTGGCACATGACTACTTACGTTACATGACGTAACAAAATTTAGCATGAACAATTATACAATATTGCAGAATTCTTTCCAAATTAATTACAAGATTGCACCGTCATTTTCATTAAACTAAAAATTTGATATTGGAACTAAATTTATGTAAAATGATAAATTACAGGACGAAATTCGACGAGTTGATATAGTTTGGGACGAAAAAATCCAAATTAATAATTAATTTGGGACAGTATTCCAAAAAAATATTAAATCACGGGACAAAAATCAGTGAGATGATATGATATGGGACGAAAACTCAAAATCACTAAGCCTGTTTGTCTCGCTTTTCCGAAAAAAAATTCGGTTTTCGGAAAGGCCAAACAAACAATCCAACCACTTTCCCAATTAATTAGCTACAGTAATTTTTTTCTCAAACCACTCTCCGAAATGCCAAACAAACAGGCCACTTTTCTACTCTATTTCTATTTCTCTCTATATTAGAAAAGTTAAAAATTGCGGCTACTTTCCCAAACAACTCTCCGAAAACCCAAACAAATAACATTACGCAAATCGAGATTATTTCTCAAACCTCTACCACTTTCCCAAACCACTCTCCGAAAGGCGAGACAAACAGGCCCAGTAATTTTCGTCAATTAGAATGCTCCATTTTATACTCATATTCTAATACTTGAAGTCAATTTTCGAACGCTAGTCTACTTGCAGTGGGCCCACTTTTTTTTTTTTTTTTTGGTTAAAATAATACAGACAGGATTTAGCATTTTCATGGCCAGTTATTTTAATAATTTGAATCTGATTAAACTAAATAAATAAATTGAACGAATATTAATTAGTTACTTACACATCCTGGCAAACGAGGCCAGGGGCCATGGTCGAAAGCTTGACGCGCAGCTTTGACAGCCAAATCAATATCTTCTTTGTCTCCTTCTGAGATTTTTGCTATCACTTCGCCCGTACGTGGATCTATCGTTTCAAATGTTTTCCCTGTTTAAAAACCGATGGGCCAAACGGGGCCTTAAAGTCAGTCAAATCAAAAAGAAAGTGCTCTGTTTTTTCTTCAAGTTGAAAAAGAAGAGGCCAAAAAATCGAAAAAGTGGGAAACAAATGGTAGATTCATCCAATTTAACAATTGAATCTAAGAAAATGAATCAAATAGAAAAGGGTACAGATTAACCTGATAAAGATTCGACGAACTCTCCATTGATGAACAATTTTGTGAATTTGATTTGAGGAATTTTGACGTAAGACGACTCCACGCCGCTTCCATTGCTTTCAGAGCTCATTTTGTTTTTTTTTTGTTTTTTTTTTTTTCTCTACTGTGATTCTTTCTAGGAAATGGTGTTTTGACCAAAATCTTGTTGAGGGAATATTAATTTTTAGTGATTTTGAATTTTTGATTGGGCAATAGAAAGTTTATTATAAAACAGTACAACAAAAAGAAGATTCTCTTTTTTTATAAAAGAAAATTAATATCTATCTACTTATAATATATTTCACAGCGGTCTTTGACTTCAATTCATTTGTTTTGACCAAAATACTATTTTTTCATTATTTTGATTTATTTTATTTAAATTAATAATAACCTGATACAAGTTATAACCGCCTTCAAACCCACTATATAGTCTTTAACCCATATTTTTCTCCTTATTTTGATTTATTTTATTTTAATAATATAACTACCTCCAAACCCACGTACAATCCCAAACTCACTTACAATTCAATTTTTCATATCTTCTTCTCAATATTTTTATTTAATACTTGGGTGACCAAACCAAAAAATGGCACCAAATAATCACATCATGAGGGTGTATGTTATTCCTCTCATTTTTCGTTGAAATCATAGTTCAGTATGATTGTTTTAACACTTTTCAATGCAGATTAAAAATTTTTGGTTCATTGAACGTATTCAAAGTATTGATGTTAACGACATGTGGGAAGCACATTGCGTTAGTTGTAGAGGTTTATGCGTATCTTCGTTTGACAAAGTGGTTTTTCTTACGTGTGAAGATGTAGTCAAGGCTAATTTAAGTTATTAAATTTTTTCTTTTCATAAACTAATTTTTTTATATCCAACTAGAAGAAGGTTTGTACAAAATTTCAGATATTGATTCATTCGGTACTTCCTTAATTTAACTATTTATTCTTACATTTACACAAATGTATTTCTTTTAAATTACGTGTTCGTCTTACAGTAGCAGATGGCAGTGGAACTATGAACTTGAAGTTATACGATGACCAAGAAAAATATATATTTCGCAATAAAGTTGTATATCTTAAAAAACTACAAGACTAGGTATAAATATAATTTTGATATTAGTTTTAGATTTAACACTAATCATCATGCTACTCTGACTTAAATATATGTATTACCCAGCAAAATGTCATCAAAATGTTAAGGGAGAGTGTCTTTTCATTACTATGTCGTGCATTTATTTTTATCATGCCAGTGGCCACCGAAGTTTGCAATGTCACATTTTCGTGCGTTGAAATTTGTTTTGACTGTTGACTGGTCCGAAGAATGCTCGCATCTTCCAAAGGGACGACCTATTTTAGGCTAAAAAAAGTAATTTATAATTCATTTTCTTACCTGAAATCCAAAAAATGCTTACATTGAGAATAAATAAATCATTACGTTAAGATAGTTTTTGCTCATTATTCAGGTATTAGTTTAACAATGATGCCATGATGGTGTGTAAATATTCCTATTTAACTTAGATGTCTAGAGTGATATATTTGTTAATATTTAATAATTTTTTTTTTGTATATAAATATTGTTATTTTCATTTTATATATTTTAACCATGTCGTATAATAGATATTTCTAACATATTAAACAAGAGACTTAACATATATATTTTTAAAAAATCCGTGCATAGCACGGGACATATACTAGTATTTATAATTTCAAATTTCAAATTTTATTTTCCAGACTTGGTCAAACTCATCTTACAACCAAGCAAACTCGATATTTTGAATTAAGGTCAAAGTTGTCATTAACTGCATGAATCCATAACAAAATATGCTCATTATTAAGATCATTAAACTATTGGTTGGCCTCCTATAGCTAATTAGGAAAAAAATTTGGTGATTTTGATTTTTTTTAGTGGTCAACAAAATGTTTATTATTTCAGTTATAAAACAGTACAACAAAAAGAAGATTATTTTTTGATAAAAAAATTAATTTATTTATAATTTCAAATCGAAAAATTCATGTTCAAATTTGACTTGATCAAACTCATCTAATCACCAAACAAACTCATCCCTTTTAAATCTATGCTTTGAATTATGGTCATAACTTATCATCAACTGTCACAAACCCATAACAAAATATGCTCATTATTAAGACCATTAAGCTATTGGTTGGTCTCCTATAGCCAATGTTTTAAAAACTGGACCGGATATCAAACCGGTAACCTTACTGATTACTGGTTAGATCGGTTTAACCGTTAAACCACTGGTCCAATCGGTGTGACGTTATTACAATATAATATTTTAATTTTAATATATGTAAACAACTATTTAAAAAAATATATTATTCATTTTTTCAAGTTTGTTTCCATAAACTAAATGTTTATCTCATGATCAATTATTTTTCCTACAAATTTTGAGTTAAGAATGGATGATAGCAACAAAATTACAAGTATGATAACATGATATCAACGCAATAATTCAAATTATAATAAACACCATATCAAAAACAATAATTTTATTACTAATCACCTATGAAAAAGAGAAATTATTCATGAATTTTGTCGTTGAATTATATAAAAAAAATAAAAATACTTGAGGTTTGTGAAAAGAATGACTTTTCTAATGAATTTGATACTCAAATATATTTATATAACTTATTATATATAAGATTTTTTTTGTCTCTTGTTGATTTTGTTTAATTCAAAGTGAAAAATAGAAGAAGATATGTGACAATATTGTTGAAGTTTAAAGATCGCGGAAGATAAATAAAAATCCATAGCGTAAAACTTTTATTTTTATAAGTGAACCAGTAATTCAATCGGTTCACTGTTTCATTGGTTTTATCGGTTTTTTATCGGTTTTCCGGTTCAAACTGGTCAAGAACAAAACTGATTTTGGGAGTTAACCGAACTGGATTGACAACTAATTATCGGTTAAACCGATCGAACCGGCCGGTCCGGTCCAGTTTTTAAATCACTGCCTATAGCTAATTAGGAAAATTTGGGTTGACAATTAATTAAAATCCTTTTTTGTTATTTCATGCAAAAAAGTTTACCCGTGAATAAGGATAATCAATTAATTTGTTATAGTTCTAGATAATTCTTAATACTTTTCTTTCATGTATAGTTAAACACTGGCAGCGTATTCCACTCTAGCATATTAACATGGCTCTGAAGCTGTGATCTCATTTTTTTGTCTATTGGTAATTTTTTTTTGTTTTTTGATTATTATTAACTTGATTAAATGCATTTATTTTTTAGGGTTTGATCGATTTTACTTTCTTGATAATATAGTTAATATTGATATTCTATGAGAATATAAAGTGAATGCCTCCTGGTCTGATTTAAGACAACAATAGGTTTGTGATTTTATTTTATAAATTTATATTTTTCAGTATTTTTCTTTTAAATTTGTATGAATATGTGAATTATATGAAATTGATTATGATAGATTAATGTTTTTTTTTTTAAAAAACATGCATGAAACTTTCGTTTTACGAAAAATCTACAAATATAACTATTTGTTTTCCATATGAGGTTTTGGGTTAATAAATATATAAATAATTGTAGTATTCGTTACTATCAGAATAGTGAATGTTATGATTTTTTTGGGGGGTGGGGGTGGGAGGAGAGAGATTTGTTCTCTCTGGGGTTCATGGGTACTTTTTTCTTGTGCTCTTCCATACAATATATCTGATGTAATTTGTCTGCGAAATAATTACAATGTTTGACTTATCAACAACAGCCACAACTGCAAAATAATTGAAGTTTGCCTAAGAAAGTCGCATATACACACAACATGTAGTAGATACCCGATTTTTATCTTTTATTCCTGGAGCACAATCTCATAATTATAATGACTGAGTCGTGGTCGATGTTGATGAGTCAAATATTGTGATCGTAGTGTTCAGTTCAAAGAATTGATGATTGAGAATTTGCAGAGTCAAGTCGAGAATTTAACCAAACATCTAACGGCATAGTGAAAACAACTAATGCATTCACGAGACGGACAAGAAAGACCCAAAATCAAGTATAAAGACCGTCATCGTAAGTTTAATCTTGGTTTTATGAATCTAGATGATATTGATGTACTCGAGGACGAGTTAGTTCCAACCCCGGGTGACTCAAGCAGGAGAATCTCAGACAATGTATCTTTCTATTTGTTGTCTTTATCAATTAGGTTTTTTTTATCTTTTAGTTAGTTACCTTCCTTATTTTTTATTATTTTGTACATACATTAGTCTAAGAGTTATTCATTTTCTATAAGAGTTTTAGGGTTAGAAACATGTATAAAGAATTGTTGTATTCAATATCACCAGAATATTGAATTTTATTACTTTTGAAAAAGAAAAAAAAAATGTTCTCTCTAGGGTTCATATATTTGTGCTATTTTCTTGTGTTATTTGCTAAAAATTCGACTGCAAAATAATCATTATCCTGTTCGGCTTCATGAATTCATATTTTTATCATGAATTAAGGAAATAAGAGAATCAGAAGGTTAGGGGTGGGCACGAGGTGGGTTGGTGACGGGTTCGGGACTAGAGATGTGGGTGATTAATTAACATGTAATTTTAGGATTGAAACTTTCAATCCCAAACCTGTACCGTAATAGTTCAGATACCCAATTACCGAGGGACGAGACATATCAAAATTGCGGGATCCATAATTTTTAAACATACATTCTTCACAGACTTAACAAAAGTAAATTACATAATCAATTTCTCTTCCTTTTTCTTTTGCTAAAATGAATTTTTTTTTTATCTATTATTCACATAAAACATATTAATATAACAAATTACTAATCATTTTCAATATATTCAAATACGATCTAAAACAATTCTCAATAAAAACTCCAATCCATAGTATCTATAGCAAACCAAATATTTATCTAGAGCTAATATGTATGTACTAGAGTGACAGGATTTTTAAAAAAACGAATATAAGGTTTAAGTAAAAAATAAATTTATTAAGTGGTGTTAATTAATTAACCAGGTTATCTTGTAGTTGTAGTTAAGTAAATTGTATAAGTTATATAATATTAAAAAGATATGTGCGGGTTCGGATCTGGTTGCAAATACCAATCTCAAACTCATCCCATATTTGAGTAATAAAAATATGAGTTTTTCATGTTCGGGTACCCAAACCCAAAAATATCTGCCCCGTTCAAATTTCTTTAGAAACGGGACGGATCGGGTTTTTATTACCCGAGACCCCACACCTACACTAGATAAACAAATAGTTTCGGAACTACACCTTATCTTCATCCATGGATTCAAAAATATTACTTTTCGATGTTATGGACAAAAATTTTGGTCATTATTATACATTACTAACAATTTTTTTTATCACGTCAGGCCATCTCCAACAGCACTCTTAAATTTCAGCCTCTTATCTTAAAATATAACTAATGAACAGTGTTATACAATTCCACTTTTTACTCAGCACTCCAACAGCTAGTTTATATTTTAAGAGACTACTTTTTAACAACCATATCATTTCACTCAAATAGCTAGTTTATATTTAAACAAATAACTTTAATTATTATTTTATATAAATAATAATAATATTTTTATAATACTAATTGATTTTTATTTCATAATAGAAAAAATAGTTTTTTTTTTAAAAAATATTAATTTTTAGTATTGATATTTAGCGATGCCCCAAAAATTATAATCAAAATATTATCACTCAATCATCGTGACAACGTTAATTATCGCTAAAGAGGTTCCACTATTTGTCAATAGTGACAAATTTTTATAATGATATTCAAATTATAAAATTTTAATTCAAATTTTTATGCATTTGAATTTAATTAATATGTATTTGAATGTACAAGCAATATGGATTTAATTAGTACAAACTATGAATTTAAATTTATTTTTAATTTAATTAGTAATGCCTCCAATTTATTGTTTTGCATAAAAGTACAAAAGTTTTTGTACTTTTCTACAAACAATTGCATATAGCAATTATAATTTGGCCATGGGTATTTGACAAGCCAAACTTATAAAATTTAGCAACTTCTAAATTATAGAGGTGTACTTGGAGAGCACTTTTTATCAAAATTTTAGCAAAACTCTTAAAATTTAACTTTTAGCAATTCTCTTGGAGATGGCCTCATGTACTAAATAATGTCTACAACCACATATACTATTATTCTGTAAAACCTATATTACACAATTTTACTTTTTGCGTACGATTTACAATTGATATACTTTTCTGTTAGATTTAATAATATTTTACTATATAATTATTTGAAAACAGTAACTAGTACTCAATACGGAGTACTCCGCCGAGATTCATTTATTTGAGAAGAAAGAAATGAAGAAAATGGCTAATTCTTCATTCAGAAAAACTCTATGGAGATCCCTAAAACCTTTACCTTCTTCATTATCAACTGAGTCAGCCCAAAATTCTTTGCTATATCTTCTCCCTAATTACACTCCAGAACCTTCAACTTCTTTCAATTCTCCTTTCTCACCCTCAATTTTATTCTCTTCTCGTGGTTTCTCTTCTTTGAGTGAGGAGGAGACTCATGTCCCCGCTCCAATTGATTACCGGTGACTCTCTCTCCCCCATCTTTTTTTTTTTTTTTAATTACATGTGATTGTAAGCAAAGGGAAAATAAAAATATCATAATTTTCAATTGGGTGTTTTATGGATGATTTAATTGGCTTGTTTACTGTTTTCCCATTAATTTTTGTTTGTTAATATGCATAAGGAGGGTCTTTTAACTTGTAATTATGTGTAAAAATTTAGATAGTTTTGGTATTAACACATGAACAGCTCTATGCTGCAGGAAGATGAATTTAACAGGTTGGCTAATTCCACAATCCAGGACCTTCTTGAGAAGATTGAGGTGATTTATTTATTTATTTATTCATTTTTATGAATTCCATACTATATTACCTTATAAAAGTACTTTCTTATTTGTTAGTTTCACCATTAAATAACACTAGCATTGTGGGCATTGATTGACTGAAAATTTAATGGAAAAGAATTAAACCCATCTTTCTTTTGATGTAGTTGTAATATCACCTTTAGAACAATTACTTAGTTATATTTAGTATAAGAGATGAAAAAACAGATAAAGAAGAGAAACTGATACTTTTGGAAGTTTGGGGCTTGTGAAGTCTTTTTTAATGGAATTTCGAATTTGGTTTGACCAAATACTCCCGAAGAAGTAACTACATACACCATTTTAATATTAGGTTTCGGTAAGAAGATGCATATACTAATGGTTTAAATGGTTTTTTTCATCTTACAGGAATATGGTGATTCGGTAGAGATTGATGGTTTTGACGTTGATTATGGGGTAATATAGATATGCTTAAGTGGTTAGTTTTTATAGGCACGATTTTAGCACTACTATGACTTTCTTACATTTTTTTTTTTGGCAGAATGAGGTCTTAACCTTGAAACTTGGGAGCTTGGGGACATATGTGATAAACAAACAAACACCAAATAGACAGATTTGGATGTCATCTCCTGTGAGGTATTTACTCAACTTAGATTGTGTAGATGCTTGATGATTTTCTTCCAAAATGTTGTCGTCTTGTCTTATAGGGGTGGGGGGTTTGGAGAACCCTTCCCGTACCAATCGGGTATTAACCAAAAGGGAAGGGAAACTTCAGATTTTCCGGGTTTTAGGAAAGCCAAATTCGCGGTTATTCTTAGTTGAATGGGTTTGATATATATATATATATATATATATATATATATATATATATATATATACTAATTACGAAAAGTAAAAGATCTTATTTTACTAAGTTTACACTTAACTAAAATTGTTTGCAATTTTAACCACCTCGCTAGGGATAAAAAGGGGGTCTGATTAATTGGCAATTTACCAATCAATAAGTGTTGATGTATGCTGTCGTTCTATAACTATAGATGAAATGTCATTTAGGATGGTGGAAAAATCAGGTACTTTATGTCGGTTGTATATCCTATGTTTATGATTCCATCCTGAAAGACTTTAATCAAGGATTTTTTCAAAATGTATTTGAATAAAAGGTTACAATAGTGAATTGTTTAAATACTCATGCTCAAATGGTTTATGTCACTACAAACAGATTGACATCTACAAAAACGTGAATTACATGTGTCTTATTGTTCATATCATAGATAAGGAATGGAATGTCAAAAAAGAAAAAAAATCTAGATATTGCATTTGTGGCCATAACGGGCATTGGGTAAGACTATATTATTAATGTTTCAAAAGACGAGGGGATCATTTTAAAAAAGTTTTCACTATCACCGTCTTTAATGCTTATTTAACGAATGGAGTTGTTGCATACTTGAAAGAGAGATTTGACGATATAGATAATGCTAGTATTTTAGGCGAGAAGTAATGCACATGAGTTGTATTGCACATATAATTAACTCAATTGTACAAGATAGGTTGAAGGTTGAAGGATAAAGATGAGAATATTGATATTACTCGTATAAGAGGGGTTGTAAAGTATGTAAAGAGTTCAATAATTGCACATAACTTGAACTTGAAATATTTGAATAAAAAATTGTTGTCTTCATGTACCAACTTGGTGGAAACCCACCTATTTGATGTTGGAGGTGCTGCAAACCTTAAGAAAGTTTTCTAAGCATATGAAAATTAAGAAAACTACCTTAGGTCTGATCTTGAATGTTGTCCTTATATGTTACAACCTTCGTTTAAATAAATAAGTTCAATCAATATGCTTTATATACTTTGTGTTGAATAACAATGATTTGAAATTAGGTAAGATGACAAAAAATATGAAAAAGAAGTACGACAAATATGGTCACCTAATGAAATAAACATGATCATTCGTTATGTAGTGATTCTTGATCCACGTCGTAAAGGAGCTTTCTTGGCGTTTTCGTTTGGCAGAATGTATCCTAAAAGGTAGAACAAGTGGGACTGAGAATCCTAAATAAGAACAAACAAAAGAACAAATTTATCCAAAAAAAAGTTCAAGTTTTGAAAGGATTAGGGAGTTGTTTGATGATTATGTTAGACTCTACTGAGATACAATTCAATCAAGGTCCAACTCAACGAAATTCCAAGTAAGCTCATTTACGACGTGGATCAGTAGTCATTGCATATTGGAGTCTATATTTTTGTTCCTTCTGTGAAGTGGCCCTTACTATTTGCCGTACTTTCTCTTTTATTTTTCTTGCCATATTACTTAATTAACAATCATTACTATTCAAGCACATAGTATGAAACATATCAATTGAACTTGTTTCCTCAACACAAGTTGTAACATATAAAGAGCATGAGACTTTTAGAGTGAGATTATAAAAATGGCTCAAGAACTTCGACAAAAGAATAGCTTTTTCCGAATCATGTCTACTAGGCAAACAATCATCAAGATCAGACATCTTTCTTCATCTTCATATGCTTGGTAAACTTTCTTAAGGCTTGTAGCAGCCTCAAACATCAGTGGAGTTCCATCGAGGTGGACGTCAAAACACAACATTTTGTTTGATTCTAAATTTCCAAGTTATGCACAATTATTGAACTTTTGGTACCTACCAGAGAACTCCTTACAGAAGTAATAGCAACACTTTCATCTTTGCGTTCAAATAATTTTTTCAACCAAGTTAATTATATGTGCAAATCTCTCTTTCAAGTATGAAACATCTCCATCATTTGCATAATCATTATCGACAGTCACAATGATTTTTTCCCCGATCCCCTAGTCTTTCAGACATTTGATAATGACTTTACCCAACCATTCACCCTATGATCAAAAGTAGGACAATATTCACATTTTTTTTGCAAAATCAAATCCGCATCTATGAAATGCACATTGAGACACATATAGTCACTCTTTGATTAGATGTCTACGTTGTAGTGAGAGAAACCCTTTGAGCATGAGTTTGTGAGAAATTCTTTAACTGTAACTTTATATATGAATACATATTTAAATTATCCATGGTTATAGTTTTTCGTGATGGAATCATAAACACAGGACATACAACCACTATAAAATACCTTAATCTTTGTTTTTCCACCATTCTAAATGACACTTCAACCGTAATTATATAACAACACAATGCATCTAACTCTTTTTGATTGGTCAAATCACTAATTAACAAGACCCCCTTTTTGTCCAGAGCAAGATGGTTAAAATTGCAAAGGATTTTGGTTCGTTTCAACTTCGTGGGGTCTTTTTTTTTAAAGAACACGCAGTTCCATGCACATCTAGATTGACTCTAATTGCCTTGGCAAAATAAAGTCACCTATCCTTCCACATATTATCATTAACTATGTCGTTAAACTCTTCAAAATGTTCCCAAATTGTGCCAGTACATTGGTAATCTATGATGTCTATAGCTTCAAAGCTCAAATTCCAGTAATTTGAACTACTTATTTTAGCAATTGGTGGTCATTTTTACAAATTTTTGTGTATTTTTGAAAGGTTAAATTCAATAGTAGGCTTAGGTTTAATGATGTTAAGAAGGTTTTTTGTCATTACCGTCATGTATCGGCTCTAGTCAAAAGGATTGTTTGTAATAATGCTCTCAAACCTTACTCCATTGGATGTATATTAATTATCAATGGATGATAGAATTGGTATAAAATATACGGTAAAATATACATTACCTGTTATCTAAACTATAAAGAAGTGTAATATTTCACCCCCTCAATAATTTATGTCACACAACACCCTCAAACTATTCAATCTAATAAAGCTCCTATCCTGTTTTTTAACAGTTAGAAAAACAAAAATCAAGTGCTGTTGAAATGTTATGAATCAAAATATCTCAACCATAAAAAGTACACTTTACTCTCAACTATATGTTAGGTGTATATGTTAGGTAACACTTGACCTCCTCAACCTATTAAAAGTAACAAAAGTTCCTTAACACCAGTTTATATTTTATATGTTGGTCTAATAAAATTGCATTTAGTATTGCTTACGAAAATAGATTGCACAATTAACTTGAAATTAGAATAGAACATGTTGTATTTATTGGTTTTGAAAATTCTGCCTAGCGTTGTTGGAGGTTTAGTAGTAATTCAAATTGATTTCTTCTTATTATCATTACTCTGCTCTAATATTTTCTACTGATGTTTTCTTGATTTTTCTAGTCATTGGTAAACAATAAGGGGTGCTTTGTTACGGTGAATAATTTGATGGTAAAGTGTTACACACCCTATTATTGAGAGGGGTTAGGTGTATTTAACCCTAGATATGAACTAAATAGGTATTAGTTATCCCATTTTTTTGTATAATTTGGATTGTTTAGAATATGATGTACAGCTTGAGTTGTAGTTTGTACTTCCATTGTCCATGATCTTTATCTAGTTCTTGAAGTCCCAATTTCTTCTGCAGTGGTCCATCTAGGTTCGATTGGGATCAAAATGCTCGAGCTTGGATTTATAGGCGAACTAAAGGAGATCTGGTTAAAGTTCTTGAATCCGAGCTCAAACAGCTCTGCGGAGAACCCATTAATCTTTCTTAATCTTTTGGAGTACATATAAATATATGGACACTTCTGGGGAAAATACTTGTCCAAGTTTGGTTTGATCAAGCCCATCCAACCACCACCAAGTGTCCAAGCAAGTGTATTGTACTTGTTTTATGATTGGTCACTCTCGTGGGAGTTACATTCAATCTCAAAGCAAATGTATTGCATTTGTCATGTAGTTACTTTGGGTTCGGCCAAACCCAATCTAGGTAAGAATGTCCCCACTTTCGGTTAATATCTATGTTTCTTAAACAGCCTGGTCTTTTTGAATTCAGTGTTTGGTGAGTGATAAAGCTTACTTGGTTATAATTTGGAGATTGAATCTTAGAAAGACAAAATGAAATGCACTTGGGAAAGTTGATAGGTTGTATTTTTATTTTGTTTATTATTTCTTGAATAATATTTCCTCGATCTCTAAATTTTTACTACTATTTTTTTTTGGGATGTCTCTAAATACTTGGGCATGTCTAGCAATAGTTCATGCTGATGAGAACTATTGCTAGTTCATGCTTTATAATCACTCATTTAATATATTTAATTTTTTCACTACTTGGATAACCAGTAACATTAGCCGGTGACATTTTTAGTTTGATTAGCGTCAATTACCTTAATGCCCTTTTGCCTTAATAAAAAAGAAAACAATTATTAGGTTGTCTTCTTCCCCAAACAATTTTACTGCAGTACTTAAAATAAAAAAAATACTCTTTGAATCTGGAAAAAGTAGTTCAATATAGAAAATGAAAAAAATTGTTTTTTAGTACAAAAAATTGTTTTTTAGTACAAAAAATTGGGGAAGAACAAGTAACGCACATATGGAGATGGGTTTTGATTTTGACAAATGGGAAGAAGGTAAATTGTATACATGTGTTTGACGCCTCCATTCTGGTCGGGGGTGAAGGTTCCTTCACTGGTGAAGAACGCTTCACCGGACCCGTGGGCAAGGTTGGGTCCAGCCGGGTTGTTTCAGACCCGTTTCTCTGTAATTCGGGTCAAAGCGACCCGGATACATAATTCTGCATTATTTCTTCATTTTCGGTCGGGTGAAAGACAACATTCATGGAAATTTTGATTTAGAATAAGATTTCATGCTCAATTTCTGGTTTCATCAACATTTTCGCAGTTTTAATCAATATTTTCGAATTGATTAATAACCCTAAAATTCTATTCCAACATCCAATTGAACATTATACAATCCAATTGAACATGATACAATTTTGTTGGTGTATTAATGTCGATTTAGGATAGATGAATCAATTTCGCCTCAATTTCCCATTCTCTTCACTCAATCCCGCACACAAACATGGCGGCCTTGAGAACACTATCAAATAGCTTCATCTTTGGTCATTTCTCAAAACCAACTCCAATATTATGTCATCTTCATCTCTTTCATTTCTTGTAGAGGCATAACTTCTTTTTTCATTTTTTGAAGCAACTTGCAGAGACATAGCTGTGATGTTGATGGTGATAAATCAATAAAGTTAACAAGGGTAAAAATGGTGATAAATGGTGTAAGGCAGAAGAGTGTAAAAATGATTTAAGGGGTAATTAGGACAATTTGCACAGGAAAAGAAGGAATTGTCTTTGCCGTTTTAGGAGAGATTATTTAGTACAACCGCTGCACCACGTCATCAAGTACACGTGGTGCAGCCCACCAATACACATGGGACATGTGGATTATTAATCCACATCACCCCATGTTCTGGCCATGTTCCAAAAAAATAGGGGTTCAGAAAGTTGTGTTCACACTGCCAGAATATGGGTGATGTGGATTTTTAATTCACATGCCCCAAGTGTATTGGTGGGCTGCACCACGTGTACTTGATGACGTGGTGCAGCGATTGTACTACATAATTTCTCCGGTTTTAGGTCCCTTCACTGCCACATGGCAAGATTTGAGTGGAGAACTATTGGTAGTTCTGTCAATGTTGAACTACCCGTAGAAAAGGCCATAATACTTCATTTCTCTAAATGAGATTGTTTTTTTTTTTTAAATATTCTTTCACATAAAGTAGTGATTTGACATCACTAACTACCAACCACTACTTTTAAAGTCATATATGTAAAAATAACAAAAAGTTTATTTTTTTTTTATAACTTTTAACAACTTGTATAAAAGTGAAAGGATGAAAAAAAAGGGACAGAGGAATTACTAGGTAGTTACCATATTGATCGAATCCTCCTTTCAAGGATAAATTTGTGTACACAAAAGGCTGTCGTTTTCTGTATCTTCAAATTCTGAAATAAAGTTTTTAAATAAATCCTAATATGCCCCATTAGTTTGTGTAATTGTTGTATTTCTCTTATTGATGGTGAAATATATCAATATTCTTAGGTACATAAGGGGCTTGTTTGTTTGGCGTTTCCCAAAAAAAATTTGTGTTTGGAAAATGCCAAACAAACATGTTTTCTATTTTCTGAAATAAATTTTTCATCTCTTAATTTTCTTAAACTACTTTCTTAAAACTCAAACAAACTATAATTTTCATATTTCTAAACAAAACCTATATAAACTCTACTCTGATTTGACATAAAGTAACATATCTCTTCCACAATTTATCTCACAACAAACATGATTTGACATAAAGTCTTACACCTCTTACACCTACAACCTAATTCTCCCAAAAAAAACTTACATCCACTTTATTTTTCAAACCAATCTCCCAAAACCCAAACAAACAACATTACGCAAATCGAGATTATTTCACAAACCTTCACTACTCTCCCAAACTACTTTCCCAAACACCAAACAAACATACCCAAGACTTTTGTTCAGATCAAATGATGACATATGCACATAAATCTCAATATCAGTCATAAATTTAAATAAATTAATTTAGTTATTTCAAAATAAGCACTCCATTTAATTATTTTCATGCAAATATTTTATTGGCTAGTCATGTAACCAAAAAAAAAAAAAAATTTATTGGCTAGTCAAACTATTCTACTTGGCCAGATTTTTTTTTTAGGCCAATAATATCCTGCCTTCGTAGGACATGTTTTTTTTTTTACCGATTAAAGAGTTCGTATTAATAATATTTATTTTATAAGTCAATATACAACAAAGAAAAACTATTCCAGACGAATATCAGTTTGTATATTGTGAAGATTCAAATAAGGTGACATTTCTAAATTCTGATAGGCAAAGAACTCAAATTAACACTTACAAAGATTAAAATTATTTTGGAAAAGATCAAAGCATAATTTCGACCAAAAGTCCACAAAATTCAAAAATTGTGTTTCTAAAGATTTGAGAGATTTATTATCAGTTATTTCAAATTAATGAATCTGAGTTTGTATAAATTTTTTAAAATATTTATTTAGGATATTTATTAGAATTATCCTAGAATTACAATTCATACTTTGCACTTTATCCCCAATTTTTTTTACAATTTTACATTGTACACTCTGATCTTTTGAGAACTTGTAAGTTTACACATTATAAGATAAGTCATTGTACACTCTAATTTTTCACATTATAAGATAACTTTATGTGCCATGACGGAAATAGAAAACTTTTTATGTACCACATTTAGTTCCACCCAAAATATGTTGTGTTAACTTTTCTCTTTTTTATTTTTATTTTTATTTTTATTTTTATTAAATAAATATAATAAATGTGGGTATGGGCCGATATGACTTTTGGGATAATGGGGGTAAAGTACAAATCATGAACATAATGAGAGCTAAATGTGAGTGTCCTCTGATCTAAATACAACTATACAATGATGTGTATTTTCGTATAGGGCCAAAATGTGCGGTTTGGGGGTGGAACTAGGCTTCATATTTCTTTTTTCTTTTAAAATTTACCAATTAATCATATATATATATGTGCTTTTGAATAATTAATTTTTTTTTTTTAAAACCAACATCAGTTAATGTGGTAGAAGAAAGCTGTTATTAATTAACCTAGGCACATAAAAGAAGCCATATGTGAGGATATATTATTAATTCAAGAATTAGTTGAAAAGCCTTCTCAATTCGAATTAAAAACACGATTTTTTTTTTTATATTAACCTTGAATTTGTTAAAATATAGTATTCAATTATCATTACTTTGAGTTCGTTATGCAGATTACATACTTTCAAGAATATTTATAGGAGTGGAAAATGGACAATTTGTAATTTTCATGGGATCGGATATATATTTATACCTATATCTTCAGTCCAAAAAAATAAAAATTAAAAATTGAGGTAGGCTGAATATAGATACTGTAGAATAAATCAAACTATTCGATATTTGATTCAACTCGTTCGATAAAAGCTTATTCGAGTTCGATTCACCATACAAATCAAACAAGTTTGAATATCATTTTTCGTTGGATAACTTTTAAACCTCTACTCGATAAACTAAAAATTGACAAAATACATATAAAATATCAAGTTACTCAATACTCAGTTCAAGCTCGTTATATAAATTTCATATTGCAACATAATAAACATATCATGTTAATATTATTCATATTTGTGACGTATTAAACCTTTTTATAAATATTAGTAATATATATAGTGTCGTGTGATATTGTCAAAGTATTAGTGAAATATATTAATTAAATTATTTATTTTAAAATTTAAATTAAATTAAATTAACTTATCAACTGTACGGACGAAATACAAAATTCCAAACGATAGGACCATTTCAAATAATCCACACCAACATAACTCGCCTAGATATTTTCATTAATTGGCTTATTAAATTAATGAGTTTGGGGTCGTTGTCAAAAAGCACTATTACTATTAGTTGAGGGTCTTCAATCAATCAATCAAATGGAAGATCAATTTTGAATTGACCAATCACCATCGTTCATTCTCATAATATCTTGATGGTTGTTGAGTAGCATAAAATTCAGACCACATATCAATTCCTTCTTCTTGAAGACTTCTCCACCACAAAAACTTCACCACATATTTTCTTTAATTACACTCCAAACAAGTGGTTAATTACATTAATACACAAATAAATAATACTAAAAAGGAGATGAAAAAGTCCCTTCAAGTTCAAATACAAATTAATTATATAAAACAAAAAATTCAACCACAAATTGTTTATGCCAGATTAGAAAAAAAAAAAAAAAAATTGCTTATGCCCTTAATTAAACTTTAAACACATGAAATATATGCATCTTAATATATTATATACTCTAGAGAATTGGAACTATGGGAGACTTCACGTTAATGTCTTTTGTGAAGAGAGTTTCCCTAATGTTGATTATAATGTACTTTTATTTTAATTTGATGAAATGAAATGTTTATTATATCATATCAAAAAAAAAAAAAACTCCAATAATGATGATTATAGGGTCAAACTGAGTCGTATCAATGATGTTGTATAAAAATGTTCAGGGCAAAAATGGAATAAGCCCTTCGATCTAATTATGATGTTATATAAAAATGTTCAGGGCAAAAATGGAATAAGCCCTTCGATCTATAACAACATCACAATAATAA